>CM076582.1:531414318-532153414 GCA_034641835.2 Pinus albicaulis | reverse complement strand
ACATGGCAGCAAGTTTGGCTGCATGCGAGGCTATTTGGATGAGGAAGATCCTCGCAGGTTTGTTCAGGTTGCATTTGGAGCCTACAGTGATCTACTGTGATAACCAGAGTTGCATTAAACTCTCGGCTAATCCAGTATTTCATGATAGGTCCAAACACATCGACATTAGGTACCATCATATCAGAGATTGTGTTCAGCGGAGAATCATGATGCTTTCATATGTTCCCACGGAGGATCAGGATGCCGACATCCTGACGAAGGCGCTCACCAGGTGCAAGTTCGAATTCCATAGAGGCAGGATAGGGGTTGCAGATAATCCATATCTTGCTGAGAGGGAGTGTTGAAAATGCAACAAGATGATGGAGCTTGGTGAAATGAAGTCGCCTTCACCAAGTGGGCCCGCAGGCGAATTCTGGCGCAAAGTCTATTTTTAGACATATGGAGCATGGTTCGGGGATTCCAGTTTGAGATTCTTGGAGCATTAGTCATGTTGGTAAAAATAGATGAGACTCTATTTTTTAGGTCGAAGAGGTCGAAGGCTATTTTTAGACTGCCTCTCCTAAAAATAGGGAAGTCAAATATTATTTACCCTTAATAATATTTAGACTATAAACTTCAGTTTACTCTCTTGGAGCACTTCAGTTCAAGCCTTGGAAGTGGCTCATGCATCTGACAGAGGAATTACGCTATTCCCAAGGGTTTGGTGAGCACATGCATGGTTGACTTCAGTTAGGACTTCGGTGGCAGAAGTTTGGTGGAGTTAATGAGACAGCTAGTGGAGTTGTGTTCGGTTTAATTTAGTTGAACTGGTTGAGATTAGTTTAACTAGCTAATCAACTAGTTATGAGTAGAGTGAATTAAATATTATTTAATTCATTAATTAGTAACTCATTATTCAACTCAAGAACACATCAGTTCACTACAGTGCATGATCAGTTCAGTGGAGACCAGTGAAAGAGGTAGATGAAAGGGTGGAGTAAGCTATCAGTGGCGACATCAGTTGTGCATGAGATTTGCACCACACTTGGAGGAATTTCCCATGATGATTGCACTGTCAAGCCAAGGATATTTGAACCTTGGATCTCTATTTATACAGGCCATGATTGCGCAATAGAGGCAAGGCAATTAGTGGTGAGTTCCCCAGACATTAACTTTTATTCCAAAGCAACTAGAATAATGAGTAACTTTATGAGAAAGTGCGAGTACTTGTGAGGGGTATTATACGAGTTTGTTACTCGATTTCTCCATTATAATATACACAATAGCTGCGGGGTTTTCAGCTATAAGCTTTCCCCATACATACTGTGTTAATGTGTATAATGATTTGATGTGTTATCGCTTGATTTTATTTCCGCATGTTTGATGATCTGAGTTGAGTGGAAGAGATTATGTGTTGCATATAAATTCGAATCGTATGTGATCAGGATAGTCTCAGTGGATAATTAATCATTATTCAGCAAATTTCTACACATTCATCATCTTGTCCTCTATTTCTTCATGAGTGAAGCTACCTTCAGAATGCTCCAAGAATAATGGGGCCTCATCATTATCACTGCTTCTAAGTTAAAAATGATCCAAATGGAAAATGGCATCAACCCATGGTATTCATTTACCCATGTTATCTATCCACTGATGGAATTTACCCATGGTATTGTAAATGGCATCAACCCATGGTATTCATCCACCCATGATATTTATTCACCCATGGCATTGTAAGTAACCCATGGTATGTATCCACCCATGGTATTCATCCACACATGGGATTTACCCATGGTATTGTAAGTGGTATCTACCCATGGTATTGGCCTATGGTATCTACACATAGTATTGTAACTCAAAAGAGGCTATAAATAACAAGCCTCTGTTTGTAAAAGGATAGATGCTCCACCACAATGTAGCTTCTACAACTATTCTCTATTTTAAATAGAACAAATTGATCCGGTTCTTGGGGGTAGGCCCCCAATATCTAAAACTTTGAAATGGATCTCACAAGATCTGCAAAATTAGAATGCTAGAAAAAAAAGAGAACACACAACAAATAAAACAACAAAGAAACTTGTTTTATTAAAATAGAGAATAGCTGTAGAATCTACATTGTGGTGGACCATATATCCTTTTACAAACTGAGGCTTGTTATTTATAGCCTTTTTTTAGTTACAATACCATGTGTAGATACCATAGGCCAATACCATGGGTAGATACCACTTACAATACCATGGGTAAATCCCATGTGTGGATGAATACCATGGGTGGATACATACCATGGGTTACTTACGATACCATGGGTGAATAAATATCATGGGTGGATGAATACGATGGGTTAATGCCATTTACAATACCATGGGTAAATTCCATGGGTGGATGGATAACATGGGTAGATGAATACCATGGGTTGATGCTATTTTCCATTTGGATCATTCCTCCCTCCTTAAGAAGCAATGGTACCCATTGCATGAAGTTCCCTCCTAAGAAGCCTTTGTTGAATATGAGGAGCCACTTAAGAGAAGGGTTTTGTTTAGTTAACCCATAACCGTGATGAACGAAGATTCGAGGATAGAAATACCCTGTAATGCTTGTGACCAACTATGATATTGACAATGTGTGGCCTAGGAAATGGAATTCTATGAAGTGTGGGTTTGTGGATGAACCAAAACCATGAAAAACAAAGATCCGAGGATAGAGATACCATGTAATGCCAACTGTGTGACTAATAGTGTGCGGCCTAGCAAATGGACTTCGATGAAAATGATTTTGTGCGGTTGACCCATAACCGCGATGCTGATTGTTGATAAAGTAGCAGGTGCCTACATAGCTTGGGGTGGGAGGGCACATCTCCAAATAACCCAAGTTGAATGCTGCTATGCTGAAATTGATGAATGTGAAGCAGGTGCCTACAAAAGCGGGGTGGGAGGGCATGTCTCCAAAGTGAACCCGCTCCGAACGCTGCTCCAGATTTAAAATGAGCATAACTCGGTAAATATAACTCAGAATATTTATTATACCCTATTTTTGGAAATGGAATGACCATTCTGCATCTTCTCATGTGTTTGAAACCACTATCTAGAGACTCTAGACTCTTAGATTCGCACTGGAACTGTCTCGCCGTCATAACATTTTTGAAAAAATAGTTGATTTAAAATCAACGATAACTCCCACATCCGGACTCCGATTCGACCGATTTTTTTTGAAATTGGGTGATTTTTCAAGAGGAGCTCAGATATATATCCATTCTTCTGAAATTTTTCACTAAAAATTTCTAAAAATGACAGGAGAGCTGCCATCCATGAATTGTCGTCAGAAAAATTGCTTCAAAATTGCTGATTTTGAATCAACGATATCTCCCTCATCCGAACTCCAATTTGGCCGATTGTTTTTTTGAATTTGAGTATTTTTTCACAAGGAATCCAGATCTATTATTTTTTTTTTGTAAATTTTTCACCAAAAGTTTCATATCTGATCTGAAAACTCGCTGCCTAAAAAAATTCATGGATTTTGCTGAAGATTGCTGCAAAACATTGAAACTGAAATATGTTTCAAACCCTCATTACCATGGAGGCGTATCCTGAATCTGATACCATTGGTGGATACCATAGGTCAATACTATGGGTAGATACCACTTACAATACCATGGGTAAATCCCATGTGTGGATGAATACCATGGGTGGATACATATCATGGGTTACTTACAATACCATGGGCGAATAAATATCATGGGTGGATTAATACCATGGGTTGATGCCATTTACAATACCATGGGTAAATTCCATGGGTGGATGGATAACATGGGTAGATGAATACCATGGGTTGATGCCATTTTCCATTCGGATCAACAACACTGTAGATCTGCAAGGTAATACATAAACTGTCTCAAAGAAAGGTACAATACTGATCTCATAACCAGTCGTTGTATAAAGGATTATGCTCATCCCTTCTTCTAAAACTCTACAATTCAACTCAAGAGGTTGAATTTAGTTCATCCATGAAAAACTGGGATAGCTTTTCATCTCCTCCTTGATTAGATCAAGGGTCCTCTGTGCTGTGATATGTTGCTGCTTCGAATTAGCACTATGTTCTAACCCTTGGTTTTGCATTGGCCTTGATGGCATGTCCCTATAAGTTCCAATAAGGTTTACTGAAAAAATAGGTGATGAATGTGTATGCATACCTTGGATCAACTGATATGTGGGAACCTCTTAATTTAATGTTCCAAAATTTTCATGAATAAATTGGAACATTTATTTTTGCTCATTTTATGTAGTAGGTGAATAAAAGGGAAGAGGAGGCCTCTTAATATGAATAAAACCTTCCTAATGTAAAAAGGGGACTTTTGAAGAAGCTTATTTTACACCTCCTAGTGTGAAAAGGGCCAAGTGTATGAGGACAAGGTCAAGTTGACCAAGTCAACTAGCACAGCCTAAGGAGGAGTAGCTTGCCTAAGAAGCCAACACAGTTTTTGAGGGAAGAGATTCAAATGAAGATGGAAACCCTAAGAGGTGGGACCCAAGGTGAAGGAGCTCACAACTTCATAAGGAGGAGAGGGGAAGCATTGTGGGGTTAGCTTGGGTATTTCGATTTCATGTCTTCTCAGACATTTTCTGCAAACTCCTGCTGCTTAGCAGAGTTTGGAGGGATTCCTGTTTATGAATTCCTTCTCCTTCATTGAGTGATCTCTTGAAGGGGGTTTTGCTTCATTTCTCCCACATATGGATTGTAGGCCAAACATTTCTCAAATCTACAGCGTTATTTCTGTAGCAAAGGACGCAGTGTTGCTAGGTAGTGCAGTGGGAGGGCTGTCTCATCTTCTCTTGTGCATTTCTATTCAGTGGAGGGAGTCTCTATTGCATTGAGGGAGCTGCATAGGATATTTCAGAGCTCATTTTAGATCTTGGCATGTGGCCATCTCATGTTCCATCCATTACAGTGCAATTCACTAGGTAAACTGCGTTATTTTTGTGAAGCAACAACTATAGGGTTTGATCCCTTGCTTGAGGGCTTGATCTTTGGAGAAAGGGCCAACCCTTCTCTCGGAAAGCTCTATATACCATTCCTCTTCTGTATTTTCATATTCTCAATCATATTTATATTCATTTTTGCAGTAACTGTGTTTTCCAGCTACATATATTTGCAGATCTACACTTGTACACTTGTATTTCATGTAAACCCTTGTGGGTGACCTTTATTGTGTATAAAGAGGAAAGGAATCACATTTTCTTAGCCATTGAATGCTTGTTCATTTGTATAAAGAGGAAAGGAATCACATTTTCTCCTCATCACATCTTCTTCTTGGATATTCTTTCTGCCTTGCCTCTTTCATTTGATAGACCTCCTTGGAGATATATTGCATAGATCTACAAAAATGTGTGGTAGAATTTTCTTCCTCCATGATAGATCTCATCTATCTGCTTCATCCTTAGATGCAAAAGATGAAGTGTCCACAAGCTGAGCCAAAGGTCATGCTTCTATACCACTGTAATATCCCAAAAGGGAGAATGATGTAATACTTCACACAATATGAGAACTTATAGCAATATAAACAATAAATCTTAAGATAACATCAGAATTTACAGAGAAGCTGAGCCACTTTATTATATTGGAGAAGAATTAGTTACACCATGTACAAAATATGAGCAGATCTAGCCAAGGAGATGGTTTAGAAGTACCAAGAAAACAAGCTACAATAGGTACAACGTAACTGGAGAGGCACTGAAAGAAATACTACGTTGTCCCTTCAGCAGAATATGAACATATGGTTACAGGCTGAAAAGGAAAATGTAGATCTACTCAAATATGGAGCCTAGATGATGCCAATATTCAAGATCTGGCCAATGTGATGGACTCCCAAGATAACCCAGAAAGGATTTTCCAGATTTGCAACTTTGGAAAAATCACCTCCCTAGGGTTTGATCCTTGATCTACTGGGAAATACAGATCTGAAGCTAGATCTGACAAATAGATGGCTGAAATATGATATCATATCTCTATGCTTGAAGGGATGATCCCTTCTTCAGATCTATGAGCTAGAAGCTCTAGATCTAGCTTCTCAATCCTCTAATGATGATTGCAGCTGCTGCAACACAACTGCCTCTAGAAACTACGTTGTGAGGGAAAGAGAGCCCTTTTTATTGCTGAAAAATGATGCAATAAGCTCCAGGCTGATGGAAACACTGATGGAAATGTGAGGGAATGATCCTTCACAGGATTTCTAGCTGAAATAATAGCAACTTCCTTCCTCCTTTTAGATCTGCAAAATGAACAACGTTATTCCTGAAGGGAATACTGCTGATAGGAGGTGAATAACTTTTGGCCTGATGCCATCTCTGCAATGAAGCTCTGGGAAGCTAATATTTAAGCCCAACATGACATTAATAATCCCTCACCATTTCTCCAACTGAAGTACTGAAGACAACTTCCTCCTTCCAAACTGATCTTTAGAAATCTGCAGTTTCATAGTATGAGTGTTCTGTAGAAAGTAGGAAATAGAGATGGCACTTAAAGCATGATGTATACTTAAGTACACTCCTCTTTTTAGATCTGATCTAAGAAAGATGTGGGATTCCCGAGCAGGAACACCCTGTGCTAAAAAACACCTTCAATCTCTACTAAATAGCCCAAGAAAGCAGTGGAATGTCACATGAAAATTCCAGATCTGAAAAGATCTTACATGAAGAAATAATCAACATGCCCTCATCCTTGCCTTCATCTTCTTTAAATAAAATTTGAGCCTTCCCAAGCCTTGGCCCTCATCTAGACTGCGCTGTCACATGTGGACAAGATCCTCCAAGTTGGACTGCGTTGTTTGACCAAATCAACCATCATGTCTAGGTGCAATGTACACCTTCCATCAAGTGTACCTTGTTGGCACAATGTCCTCCATCACTTTATCATGAATGTCCCATGATCTTTGACATCTTCAATATCTTATTTGACTGAATCATTCTCTTTTTTATCCCTTCAAGATCTTAGTTGATTGTGTCAACCTCCATGATCTATCTCATCAATGAGACAGATTCTCCAATTTCCTTCACATTTGTAGTTGCTCAACTACCTTCTTATGTAGATATATGTTTAATTAATCCACATTCAGACTCACAAAAGTGGATATTTATTCATATTGAGGATTGTGGGTCCCTCCACCCTTTTATTTACTTAATTCATTAAGAAAATCAAGGACTCTAATATTCCAAATATGATGTGAAAATTTGGGAATATTACATATGTGTTCATGCTAATCATTTAGAATCAAGAGGCAAGAATTTTCCTCAAGAGTCCAACAAGAAACCATTTAAATCTTGGGACAAAGGAAAGGGGAATTTTAAAGGAAAAGGCAAGAAAAGTGCTACTATTAAGAAAGAGGGAGAGAAAATTAATTGCAAACATTGTTCAAAATATGTTAATGATGAATACCATTGTTGGAAATTACATCCATAATTGACACCAATGAAGTTTAATAACAAGGGGAAACAAAATAATGTTGCTGCAACTCAACAAGATCTAGGATCTGATTTAGGCGATGAAAATAAAATGACAACCATGGGGATGAATGGTATAGATTCTAACACAAGTACCAGTTCTTCTAGCAAGCATATAGAATCTCAAAATGATAAATAAAGAATTGATTTTGTTTCATATGAGGGTCATTACAAAACATACAAAGGTTGATAAACTATTTGACAGTGGATCACAAGTAAATATTATCTCTGAAGCAATTGTCATAACTTAATTTGGAGACTACATCTCATAAAAAAACTTACCCTTTGGATTGAATATGTGATGATTCCAAATTTAAATCGAGAAGAAAATGTAAACTCAAATTTTCCATCATTGCTAATTTATACATGAGGTAGATCTTGATGTTGTACCACTTGATATTTATGGGATTGTCTTAGGGAGTCCATGTTTATATGACTGAAAAGCCATCTATCTTTATGAGAACAAGTATCATATTTTAAAATATGGAGTTGAGTATGTTGTTAGAGCACATCGCAAGAAGATGAACTTATCTCTTTTTAGTGCAAGCCAAATGAAAAGGCTTGTGAGTAATAGTAAGAATTTTGTGTTGTTGATGCTTAAAGCTAAAGATATTGTTGAATCTGAAGTTTTCCCAAGATGTGATTCTAAAATCAAGCATGAATTGGTTTAATTTTTTAATACTTGTGACAAAAAATTTTAGGAACTTGAAGGGTTACATCCAAAAAGAGGAGTCCAACATGAGAGACAATTGCAGTAGGATGACCCACTTCTAAATATTGGCATGTATGTAATGTTAGTTCTGGAGAATGAAGAGATCAAGAAGAAAATCCAAGAGCTTCTAGACAAAGGGTCATCAAACCTAATAGATATCCTTATGGGTCTCCTATTGTTTTGGTTCAAAAGAAAGATGGTACATGGTGCATGTGTGTGGGTTTCCTAGATTTGAACAAGATCACAGTAAATAATAT
Source organism: Pinus albicaulis (assembly GCA_034641835.2). Taxonomy (NCBI): domain Eukaryota; kingdom Viridiplantae; phylum Streptophyta; class Pinopsida; order Pinales; family Pinaceae; genus Pinus; species Pinus albicaulis. The sequence goes on along the minus strand of CM076582.1, from coordinate 532,144,976 downwards.
TTATCCTCTTCCTTGAATTAATTATTTTCTATATTAGGTGAAGGAATCTCTTTGTTTTACTAAGTTAGACTTGATAAGCGGTTATCATCAAATAAGGATTGTTGAAGATGATATTTGGAAAACAATTTTTAATGCAAAACAATGATTGTTTTAATGGTTAGTTATGTCGTTTGGGATTTGTAATGCACCTGCTACATTCATAGAAGTTATGAATGATGTATTGCGACCATTCCTTGATGGTTTTTTCATAGTATACTTAGATGAAATTCATATTTTTAGTAAGACTGGTGAAGAGCATGTCAAACATGTAAAACAAGTTTTAGATGTCTCAAAAGAGGAAACTTTGTATTTGAAGATGTCTAAATGTGAATTTGGGAAAACCTCTTTGGTTTACTTAGATCATATTGTAGGAGGTGGTGAATTGAAGATTGGTCCTTCCAAAGTTGATGTTATTGTGAATTGGCCTAAGCCAAATAATGTAATAGAGGTTAGGAGATTTTTGGGAGAAACACAATATTGGAGACAATTTATTGCTAACTTCTCATCCATTGCAGCACCATTACATGATTTGATAAGTGTGAAGCAGGTATTTCAGTGAGCATGCAAGCAACATAAATCCTTTGACACTTTGAAAGAAAAAATTAGTACACCACTAATTATAACACTTCTAGATCTCAGTCAACCATTTGAAATTATAACCGATGCAAGTGAATATTCTATGGGAGAAGTATTGATGCAACATTGTAAGCCAATATGTTATCATTAGGAGACCTTTTCCAATGCAGTAATTAACTATCCAACTTATGATAAAGAGTTGTACACTTTAGTACAAAGTGTGAAGAAGTGGAAACATTATTTGATGGGTAAAAAAACGATTATTCATACTGACCATCAACCTTTTGCAATATATTCAATCAAAAACTAAGCTACAACAAGTTATACATTTTAGATGGATGGGATTTCAGCAACAATTTCATTTGGCTATCAGGTCTAAGAAAGGTATTTACAACAAAGCTGTAGATATGTTATCAAGGCATATTATTATTGCATCTATTATTATTAAGCATGTAGAAATTTGAATAACTGATATATTATTCACCAAGATTCTCCTGATCAAACACTATTTTAACTTCATGCACAATACATAATCTCTTCTACCATTGATCATTAATTGCAGAAATAAAATCAATTGCATGCACATATTAAAACCATAAAAATTCACACATATGAACACAGTATGTAATGGGAAAGCTTAAAGCTGAAAACCCCCAACTATCTGTATATTATATATGTCATAGAGATCATGTAACAATCATCATACAAATCTCCTCACAAGCTCTCAGTATAATCTCCACTTGCTACACACTAATTAGGCTTGATCTTGCAAAACACATGCACAGATATTTGCCAGCCTTTAGCCTACCTCTATTGTGCAACCCCTGCTGAAGAATGCCTCTTGATGAGAATGTATTACCCTAGCCTTGCTCACGCAATATTTATAGGCATCTCTACTAAGTGTTGGATGAAAACCATGCATCACTTATAGTCACAACTGATAGTCACACTTGCCCTTTCACCTATCTTTGCACTGGTCTCCACTGAAAATGTCCATGCACTGAAGTTAATTGATGTATTATTTAGTTGATTAATGAGTTTATAATTAGTGAATTAATTAATAATTAATTCACACCACTCTCACTAATTGTATCAATCAGTTAAACTAGATACAAATAGCTCAATTATGTTTAGATTAGTTAAACTGAATACAACTCCACTAACTTCCTCAATCAACTCCACCAAACTCTGTCACATGAGTTCTAACTGAAGTATCCATGCAATAGCTCCACATAACCCTCAAGAATAGCGTAATTCCTTCTGTCAGCTCCTGTGCCACATCTGTGCACTTAACTGAAGTGCTTCAAGAGAATAAGATAATGTTTAGAGTCCAAATATTATTAAGAGATAATAATATTCGACATATCTATTTTCAGACTGGCAATCTAAAAATAGATTCCACCCAATATGTCTAAAAATAGAAATCCATCTATTTTTCCAACTTGACCAACCATCCACAAATAGCATCCCGCAACTTATAGAACATAACCTGTGTGCCCCCCACCTAGTTTTGGTGATCACTTTCCAACTAGGATCAGGAAAGATGTTTCAGGATGCCTCCTTCATTGTTTCTTGTTGCAATATTCAACACTCCCTCTCAACAAGAAATGACTGTCTTTGCATGCAACATGCAACTCCATGCATTCACCCTGCAACCTTTTCAAGCGCCATGCAACTCCATGCATCTGCTCTGCAACTCTTCCGAAACTGAATAGGCTCCAAACAACTCAATCAGTATAATCCATCTATCAAAGAATTCAACCTCTGCTTAGCTATTGAACATGTCTTCAGGAACCACTGCGTTGTTGAACTCTACACCCATGCACTCTGCACTTGCTGTCAACTCTGAACCGCGCTCCAGTATCCGACATTGTCACTTTGATTTGCCTGCATCAATCCAACTAATCATGCTACTAATGCTCTGTGGGCTCCTCGAAGCCAGGTTAAATTCATGAGATCCACACCATCTCCATGAATCCTGCCCAGAAATATCCTCTTGGGATTACTCATGCATGTCGCTCCACCTCTTACTTGGTGGTATAGCTGCATGCACTCCCTCTGCCCATCTGGCACGAAATTTCTCTGCATGAGTGGTTGCTACCACTCCATGATCCTCATCTTGTGGCTGCTCCACATCTTGAGGTTCACTCTTACCTGCATGAAAATCGTGCTCCCTCTCAAGCTTCAATTGCATGGATTTCTCACACTTCCCAACAGTAGGAAGCTCCATAGAAATCCCATCTACTTCAAATCTATAAAGATTCTTTTGCATTTCTAGTTGTGGCTCCTCCGCAACCTTCTGAGACTGCTTCTCACGCTGCATGTTGAGAGGATCCCTCTCAACCACCAAGTCACTAACCTCTTCTTTGCTCCTCAAATATTTTCATGCATCTTTTACCTCAGTGCATGCAGATTCTTGGCTCGCGCACATGGCAATTTTCCTGCCGTCGCAAAATTTTCTAACAAAAGAGCTGATTTTAAATCGACGATATCTCCCTCATCCGAGCTCCGATTCGACCGATTTTTTTTTTCAATTTGGGTTTTTTTCGCAAGGAATATATATATGCTATTTGTTTCTGAAAAAATTTCAAAAAAAATTTCAGATATTCTCTGCAAACTCACGTGCCCAAAAATTCCTGCTCTCATTCCATGTAGAAAATCTATAACACAGCTCTGATACCATGCAGAAATTTGAATAACTGATATATTATTCACCGAGATTCTCATAATCACACACTATTTTAACTTCATGCACAATACAAAATCTCTTCTACCATTGATCATTAATTGCAGAAATAAAATCAATTTCATGCACACATTAAAACCATACAAATTCACACATATGAACAGAGTATGTAATGGGAAAGCTTAAAGCTGAAAACCCCCAACTATCTGTATATTATATATTTTATAGAGATCATGTAAAAATCATCATACAAAGCTCCTCACAAGCTCTCAGTATAATCTCCACTTGCTACACACTAATCAGGCTTGATCTTGCAAAACATATGCACCGATCTTTGCCAGCCTTTAGCCTGCCTCTACTGCACAATCCCTGCTGAAGAATGCCTCTTGATGAGAATGTATTACCCTATCATTTCTCACGCAGTATTTATAGGCATATATACTAAGTTTTGGATGCAAACCATGCATCACTTATAGTCACAACTGATAGTCACACTTGCCCTTTCACCTATATTCGCACTAGTCTCCACTGAAACTGTCCATGCCCTGAAGTTAACGGATGTATTCTTTATTTGATTAATGAGTTTATAATTAGTGAATTAATTAATAATTAATTCACACCACTCTCACTAATTGTATCAATCAGTTAAACTAGATACAAATAGCTCAACTATGTTTAGATTAGTTAAACTGAACACAACTCCATTAACTTCCTCAATCAACTCCACCAAACTCTGTCACATGAGTTCTAACTGAAATATCCATGCAATAGCTCCACATAACCCTTAGGAATAGCGTAATTCCTTCTGTCAGCTCCTGTGCCACATCTGTGCACTTAACTGAAGTGCTCCAAGAAAATAAGATAATGTTTAGAGTCCAAATATTATTAAGAGCTAATAATATTCGACATATCTATTTTTAGACTGGCAATCTAAAAATAGATTCTGCCCAATATGTCTAAAAATAGAAATCCATATATTTTTCCAACTTGACCAACCATCCACAAATTGCATCCTGCAACTTATAGAACATGATCCATATGTCTAAAAATAGACTTTGCGACAAAAATCACCTGTGTGGCCCCCACCTAGTTTTGGTGATCACTTTCCAACTAGGATCAAGAAACATGTTTTAGGATGCCTCCTTCACTATTTCTTGTTGCAATCTTCAACAAAGCATAACTCAATCATGAATGGAAATCATATTGAATAGTATGCTCAAGATGAATATTTTAAAGATGTTTATAAAACTTTAAGTCAAAGAAATCATGTTTAAGAGTTGGATAATCATGTACATAACAAGTTGTTGTATCATCTTGGAAAGTTTTGTATTCCACAGGGTGAAAGAGTTAATGTCATAAGGGAAACCCATACTTCTCTTATTGATGGTCACTTTGGTGTAGGAAAAAAAATTTCTCAGCTATTTAAGTATTTTTATTGGCTTCGTATGAATGAAGTTGTATCAAGATATATAAAAGGATTTTATATGTCTGCTACTAGTAATCCAATAGTAAATTAGGTTTGTACACTCCACTTCCTATCTCTTCTCGTCCTTGGGAAAATGTTTCTATGGATTTTGTAGGGGGATTACCAATGTCTAGAAAATATCATGATTATTTATATGTTGTAGTGTATAGTTTAAGAAAAATGTTTCTGTTGATGCCTTGTAAGAAACATGTCAGAGCTAAATAAACTCCATATATTTTCTTCCAAAATGTTTTGGTTCACTTTGGGTTACCTACTTCTATTGTTTCTGATTGAGATTCTTGATTTATTGGGAAATTTTGGTCAAGTTTATGGGAACTCATGGACACAAAGTTGAAGAAGAGCACAACATTTCATCCACAAAATGAAAACCAGGCTGAAGTAGTAAAAAAAATAGTAGTGCATCTCCTTTGAGGGTATTGTGGTAAGTATCCTAAGCTTTGAGATGATCATTTTCATTACATCCAACATTCCTAAAATCATGCCAATCATTCATCTACATAAGTATCTCTATTTGAAACTTGTTTTGGAGATTTCATATTTGGTAAAGAAATTGCAATAGATGGACATAGATATGTGGACAAATCCAAGAATTTATTTGAAAAAATCCAGTTAGTGCATCAAAGGGTACAAGAAAAAATAGAGAAAAGTCAAGCTAGGTACAAAGCAAGGCATGATAAGTATCAGGTTGATCATGATTTACAAGTGGGAGATCAAGTTTGGTTGTACATCAGTAGGGAAATATTACAAGGTGAAGGTAAAAATATCAAACCAATCATATATGGTGCTTTCAAATTTTGGAGAAGATTGGTAACAATGATTTCTGGTTAGATTTTCCAGCTTACATGAAAATTTATTCTATTGTAAATGTGGAAATTTTGAGATTGTATGAGCCTCCTATCATCGTTGATCAAGAAGAGAATGTTCATTTTCCATCTATAGAATATTTTTCTCCTGAATATTTGAATGAGTTGTAGGAAGACATTATTCTTGACAGGAGGATAAGAACTTCACATGAAGGAAATGTGGATTATCCTCGTGTGGGGCTCAAAGATATCAATCCAAGAAAATCAAGGTGGATGGAGATCTATAAAGTGATGGAGTTGTACCCTTACTTGCTAAGTAGAATACATACTTTTGGTTGTCCAAAATCTTCCAGTGGGAAGGAGTGATCTAAGGGGTCAAAAATATTCTCAAAAAATTGAAGTGTCAAAATATCACGATAATTCCAAGTCATTTTTCTCATCACGCCGATTCCAATGATGATTGAATCGCCTCAATCCAAAAATGTATGAGAAAGTTATCGCATTCTGAAGTTTTGGGCAAACAGGGAAAAAGCCAAAGTTGCAGGGTTGATTGTGCAGGTACGGATACCACGTGGAAGTCCATACACTGATGTGGTCTTGACATCATATTTTGACTAGGATGTATAGAGTATTGATGTGTTGGTTTATGATTGGATGGTACATTGATTTGGTGGAACAACCATAGGTCGCCACATGGGCCAATCATAGGGTGCCACATGGCCCTATGAGAGGTTGCCAAGTGGACTTATAGTTGGTGCAAAATTTTTTGTTAACTGAAATATTGAGCTTCTGCAGGAACCAAACATGCAACATTTTAACTAATAGACTATTGGGTGTGTGTTATATTCTTTCCATGAATAGCTCTGGGCAAGAAGCAGGGGGTAAGAGGGGGGTGACCAACCCCTCTACGCTTGTGGCGGGTGAAGCAGGGGTGTCACAAGGGGGGAGAAACCACCCCTATCGAGGTATTTATAGGGGAATGCACCCCGAAATTTTTTTTGGACCCTATATCTAGTGGGCAGACCTGCCTATGGTTTTTTGCATGGGTTTGCACATGGTTTTGGGCATGATGGTTTTCTGCTCATGGTATTTTGTAGATCTAGTCAAGGGAACTGTGATTATGTTCTAATATAGGGTTAATTGATTGGGGTTTATGAATGCTTCGACATGGATATATATATTTTTTAACATTAAAAGGAATATAATGAAAAATCAAGGTGGTAGTCTTGGTTTTTGGATCCTGGGTAAAATCTTTGTGTATATTTGTTTTATGTTTTATGCTATTGCTATTGTTTATTTTCTATTTTAAGGGTTCATTTGCATATAGTTTCTGTATAGGGTTAAAACCTACATAGACCAACACCCAAACGTTACGCCATATATGCCACTTGTTAAATCATTATCGGACGTTTATATTTATTTACCACTGACCTAGGAGTTGGGGGTTGTGGGTGGATTGGAAGGCTCGCCTGACTGGCTCGGAACATAGTTTAATGCGGAAGATATTACCAACGACAGAGGGAAAGGGGATAAGGTGTGTGGAATAATTCCTGCATCCATGGCCTGTGGCCATGTGGAAACAGGGAACCAAAGATGGGTGGGGGCTATGACTCGTTTAACAAAAAAAATAATTATTATATGTACAACAAAGAACACAACAAATGTCGATGAGTGTGGATCTAACCCTTGAACTACAGGGAGGTAATCAAAGCACCCAACTAGTTAATATATGGCCTATTTTTTTGAATGTTTTTCAGGGCCGAGATATAATATGTTGTAGCTGCAAACCAATTTGGAATAAGGGGGGTATTTTTCTCAATTTCCAGCCTTTTTGAGCTCAAGAAGAGCCTACATAGGGGTTTTTGAGCAGTTTGGACACAATGGGAGTGTTATTTTTACATATTTAAGCTTGAATGTTGATTTATTGAGAATTTAAGAATATAATAAAGCGATCACCAGTAGAAGCTGGATCTGTAGGCATAGCCCAAGATGGGTGAAATCTGTTATCAAATTTTTTGTGTTTGTTTGATGCTGCATTTTTGTCCTCTTTTAATTGTTAAAATTTTGAAAATTAACTTAAGTTTGTGTACTTTTGAAACCATGATCCATTGCCTAAAATACATAAACTAACTTGCAAAATTTTTAATGAAACCTTCACTTTTCATTTTTAGATCAACTCTCCCTCCTCATCTTACCCTAGGGTTTCCTCTTTTTGGGATTAAAGTGAGCGTGATAAGGGTTGAAAATTCATTTTTGTTGGGAAAAATACTAAGAGGGGGGGGGGGGGGGTGGGTGAACTAGTATTTTAAAACTCGCTTCAACTTTTAAATTTCTATTTTGAATTATGTACGCTACTATTTTTTAAGAAACCCACGTATGTACGAAAATTTAGTGAAATAAAACCACATATATCCAGTTAATCAATTCTTCATAAGTTCCATCAGATCTTTATCTTTAACCACTGCATCATTAATTTCATCATACATAAGTATGTAGTAAAGAGCAGAATAACACAACAACACATGAGGACACTAGAATTTTTAGGTGGAAACTCAATGTGGGAGAAAATAACTGCCGCCGTCATCTCTATCTTATTATTTTATTATTAATACAACTTCTTACAATATTGTACAGGCATAGGCTCTTACCAATACACATGAAACCACCTGCAAAAGGCTACAACTTCCTCTCATTCTCTAGCACCCACTGGAAGGGAGATCCAACCCCCTGATCTCGTTTACCGGCTCCTACCAGAAGGGAGCTCCTACCCCTTGAAAAAATTCACAGTCTACCACTAGAAGGAAGCTTAAAATCCCTTACTGAAGGCTCCAACCCTTAACACCTCTGTGGACCACATTTCATAATATTTCATACTAGATCCACTTGACTCAAAACATCAAAACCTGTAGGCCACCTTTCATCCTATTTTCAGACTAGGCCCATTTCCATCATTTAGCCCAATACCAAATAATAATTCAGAAGCCAAGCACTGAACCAATTGTATCAATAAATCAATAACTGGATCTCAACCAACTATTGCAACTAGATCAAGCCAACCCATATAAGATATAAACCATTAGATCAAACAATTTCACAACCATTCATTAAAATACCAAGCCATACATTGTTAGTCATCATAGAAACCAATTGTTGTCACTACAAACCATGATCAATCATACATTAGAATGTATATACTACTTCCCTGAAGCACACCCATGTATGTACACACTTATTCTATATCAAACATGCATACATATCTCAAATCAATGAAAACTGAATATGAATCTCTTTATTACTGAAAAAACCACTGAATCATGTGCTGAATCAATCATAGATCATTTTACCATTTACATATCATGTCATAGTAGCATCATCACTAATCAAAATTCCATTCCATAACCAATTCATCCCAAACAATACTGTCATACACATATTATCATGATTGAGACATTACTGACATAAAATAGAAAACAAAACAAAACACATCAAATGTTATCATCAAGACATATTGAAAAACCCCAAAATATATATACAACCTCCGAAAAACATATCAGCGTATGTACACAACATCCATGCATAACACTCACATAGACATATCAACATACAATATAAATTCTCATAATTTATACGTGACCCTACGGAGAAAAATCCACATATGTACGCCACTATTCCGAAACACACCTACGTATATATATGAAGACTTTCATTGCATAACACAACATCTGTCAAACCAAAATATTAGCATCCATACTGCTACAATCACACATCATTATAGACTCATACCATCATCATAGATATACCATTGTTAGCTATAAATAGATCAAGAAATATGTATTCATTAGTTTACACTACTCTTTCATATCTATATGATCTAAGCCTCCTCTGTGCTCCTTAGTGCACACCTATTTCAGATAAAATAGTTTATAAATAATTCATCACTTACACACATAACTCTTTGATCTCCATCTCCTCATATAACTTTAGCCTTAGCCAATACCTCAGGCCAATCCCTTAGTAATTTCATTGGTATTCTTTGACGAGATTAAATAACCATTGTCGCATCCATTACTATGGGCCAATACCCTGGTAAAGACCCATGGTATTCAAGATACCATGGTGTATATTTTGTACGTGACTTTTCTTCATAGTACCTGGGTATGTATGTGACCTTGCTTCTCAAGACCCGCGTATACTTTCTCAAACTTTACCTTTACCATCCATCAATTACTGAACTATGCTTTCTTGGTTCATACCAGTTGTAGAATTTGTATCACTATATATAAACACCCTATTATCACAATTTTGACATCTTTATCAAGTAGGTTTCCATCAAGGAAAACACATTAGGCATAATGGAAACAATATCCCCCTTTGGGCTTGATGGTAACCACTTTAGTGTTTGGTCACCACTTGTAAACACCTGCAAATACATCTGTATATATACCTATCTTCTCTCCAAGAATTATTATCCAAACACAAAGCTTCTCTCCTCATTTGAAATCAAGGGCAAAGGGCTGACCAATGTTGATTGAAGGCTTATCCCCCCCTTTGTAGAGAGAATCATTGTAGGTTTGATCTATTGAATATGAAAATTTCATATTGACCATGCTCCCCCTGAGCATATGATGAAATTTCTTGAATATATTCAATGAAGACTCTATGACTCAATCAAATATGACCTTTCCTATCTGCAAGGACTCATGAACCATTACATGAATCACCCAACATGATGGGTTACAGATTTAACTCAAAATTACATCAATTCCTCGAAATAGTGGGATTACATATATAAATGACTTGAGGCCAATAGCCCATACATGATTTAATTGTACAATTATTTACAACATGGGTATTTACATGACCTTTACATCAAGGGACACATATGAAATATATAACCAAAATCTGAGACCTTAATGGTGAGGTAGCAAGACCATGATAGTCATGAAAAACCACCATATACCATATATGAACCTACAACACAAACCTCTAATAGAAGAAACATGGAAAATAACATGAACATCCTCATCATAAATATGTGAGATAAGACAATGCAGTATCAAACTCTCCAATATCATCAACATGTGACCAAATCTAATCATATTCAAGCAACTGTAGTAGAAGCATAAGATATTGCAATAAAGTTCTGTCAAAAACTCATCCTCTTTACCTTATGTCATCAAGGTAAGCACAATCTATTCATAAGTATGGAGAGTTACAATACTTAAGAAACAATATTAGACACCATAGGTAGCATGAACATGTATCAATAACATATGTGAAAACCAAAATTACTTCTAGCATTACAAGCCATAGAACTGATCAACACCATCATATCATTAGCATACATAACAACAAGTTTAAAAAACTTGAGAAATATTTAGGCATTCCCCTAAACCTATGCCATATATTCACCATCAACTCCGATCATATCGACCTCATCAATCAACAAATCCATCAAAGAACCATAGAAACAATAACATTTTTCAACAACTCATGAACCATCATGAACCAACTGTAACAAGCCTGGTAAAAATTCATGTAAAAATATATAAGACCACGGTGAAGGGACACATATTCCAAGCTGAATGGTGGGAAAAATATCCTAGCAGGTGTTCATTTCGTTTATTATGGCTAAAGGAAACTGGAAAAGGAAATGGAAAAGGATTTAGAAAGGCATTAGGCATTAATTGGCATTTTATTTATTGAAATAATCGAAATTAGGACAAAAGGAAGGTGAAAGGTCACATGTTGCATGTGAGGAGGAAAATGAAGGAAAACAATGGAAAATGAAGAAAATAGAAGCCTCATTGATAAAAAGGCTTATGAGGATCAGTTGGAAATATTTTGCTCACATTTTTGGAGCTCTCTCATTATTGATATCTCTCTCTCTTATAATCTTGGATAGTTAGAGTTTTATTGGAGAACTCTTGGAGAGTGTGGATACTTGGTGATTTGGAGAAATAAGGAAAAGGAAGAGTAGAAAATTGCAAGAGGACATTGGGACCATCATCTATAGTAGGTTATGATTGCAGGTACCGATTTGCATCTATGTTTTCCTCACTAGTTTTTGCATGAATGGTGTATGCATGTGGATTTTCCTAGCCTTTCCATTTCCTGGATAGCCATGGTCCTGTGGGTTTATTTCGATTGATCGTTTTATAGTTGGTTCTCATGATTCCTTTAGTTGTTGGGTTGAGTTATTAGTTATTGGAGCCTTGGTTGGATAAATGTTCTAGATCCTGATGGAAAAATGTTGGGTTTAGTTACTAGCCCTGGAGCCTTGGTTGGAAAAATTCTCCAGAGCCCTAGGTGGGTTGAGTTACTAGTCCTGGAGCCTTGGTTGGACAGACGCTTTAGAGCTCTGGAACAACTGGGGTTGAGTTACTAGTTCTGGAGCCTTGGTTGCAACAAAAACTTAGGAGCCCTGGAACAACTTGGATAGAGATCAATCCATAATGTTTAGTGATGTCCGATAGTGAGGTGGAATCACTGGTTTGGGGTTGAGACGGTTTTGTCTTTGGAACCATGGTTTAGTGTTGATTTATGTGTTTGATAAAGTCTTACATTCATGCTTAGAATATGGCACAGGGGTGATTGGATGAAGTGAGATTTGGCTCAGCCAATATATGGTTGGGTGGAATGTGGAAGTCACATCTCTGGTTGGTTTTTACATTCAATAATGAAGATCTCATTCCTCTGGTATTTGGTATGAAAATGTGTTGGTTTATGTATGGATTTATATTATGTTATATCCATTATATTTCTGTTGTTATCATGTTGGTTATAAGAATGTATTTGATCAATGATGATGTATGGCTCTATCTATGTTTTTTCCGATAAATGAATGCACAATGAAACTATGGTCAAGTAGACTATATTGTATTTTATTATGTAGGCTATCAATGCATCTTATCTATTCTCATATTTGTAAGAGACCCCCATGTTTAAATCTATTGTTTATACCTATAGATTCAATGTTTGTGACATTTTTGACGAAATTCCTGTCATGGATGGGTGGGGTCAAATGAGTTACTGATGATGTGATTTATTCCATGTATTTTTTAATGTTATTTATTCTTTCCTCAAGTTACATGAATTTTTGGGTAGTGACTTGGGCTCAAGGGATAAAAATGTGGCACGAATCCCAGAGCTGCAGGCACAAAATTGACCTTTTGGGGCCCTGGCTAACATCAATAATCATCACTTGATCTGATATATTATGTACATGACTTTAGTGAAAGATAATCATGTATATCAAGTTAATTAATTCTTCATAAGTTCCATCATATCTTTATCTTTAGCCAGAGCATTATTAATTTCATCAGACATAAGTATATAGTAAAGAGAATAATAACAAAAAAACACATGAGGACACCAAGATATTTAGGTGGAAACCCAATGTGGGAGAAAACCACCACTGCCATCATCTTTGTATTATTTTATTATTAAGAAAAATTCTTACAATATTTTACTAGCACATGCTATTACCAATACAAAGGCACCCACCTCCATAAGTCTACAACCTTCTCTCATTATCCAACACCCACTGGAAGGGAGCTCCAACCCCCTGATTTTGTTTACCAACTCCTACTAGAAGGGAGCTCCTACCCCCTAATATTTTTTAACAACTCCTACTAGAAGGGAGCTCCTATCCCATGAAAAGATTTACCAACTATCACTGGAAGGAATCTTCGAATCCCTTACTAAAGGCTCCAACCTTCGACACCTTTGTGGACCACATTTCATAATATTTCATATGGGATCCACTTGAATCAAAACATCAAAATGTGTAGGCCACCTTTCATCATATTTTTAGATTGGACCCACTTCCATCACTAAGCCCAATACCAAATAATAATTCTGATACCGATCACTGAATAAAATCATTGAACCAACTGAATAAAAAAATCAATCATTGAATCTCAACCAACTCTTGCAACTAGATAAAGCCAACCCATATCATATATAAACCATTATATCAAAAAATTGCACAACCATTCATTAATATACCAAGCCATACACTATTAGTCATCACAGAAACCAATTTCTGTCACTGCAAATCTTGATCAAACATACATCAGAATGTATATGCTACTTCTTTGAAGCACACCTATGTATGTATGCATTTATTCTGTATCATACCTGCATACAAATATCAAATCAATGACCACTGAATCTAAATCAATGTATTACTGAAACAACCACTGAATTATGTGTTGAATCAATCACGGGTCACTGAACCATTTATAGACCACCTCATTGTAGCATCATCACTAATCAAAATTTCATTCCATAAATAATTCAACCCAAACAATATTGTAAAACAAAAATTATCATGCTTGATACATCATCGAAAAACAACAAAAAACTGAATAGAACACATCAAATGTTATCATCAAGCCATACTGCAAAACCCTAGAATATATACACGACCTCAAAAAAACATATCAACGTATGTACCTAACAACCATGCATAACATCCACGTATAGATATTGACATACAATATAAATTTTTAGAATTTATATGCGACCCTGCAGAGATGGAATCACGTATGTACGCGACTATTCCCAAACACACCTGCGTATAGATATGAAAACTTTTGCTGCATAACGAAACATCTATCAAACCCAAATCTCAACATGCATACTGTTATAGTCACACATCATTATAGGCCATACCATCATCATAGATCTATAATTATTATCTGTAGACATATTAAGCAATATGTATTCATTAGTTATGTTAGTCATTAGTATTTTTTATTTATTTATTTCTGTTGTTGATGACTAGTTTCCTTAGCTAAGTTTTATAAAAGCTGATCTCAAAACTGTCAAATCTGTCATCTAGAAAACACCTCAAAACAATTTTTTTCCTCCTATCCTTTCCTGTCAGTCTATGATGAGAAAAAACCCCAGTTGTCAAGTCCTATCTGGTTTCAGCAAAATATCCCTGTCTAGAGCTGTCTTAGCTTGGTTTATCTGCTATCATTTACCCTTGTTTCTCATGCCATTCACTATCCAAAGGTTGAAGAAATCTCTGCAACTCTATCCCTGGTCATCTTTTCATTTCAAAATCTGATCATGCCTAAGAAAACACTCAGAATTTGTCAAAATTGTCCCTAAGTTAGATAGTGGTGTTTAGGGAGTTTTTCCTTGGCTAAGATATCATAGGCCAAAAATCCTCTGTCTAGTACCAGTCAACCATGAATTAGCTCCTTTTCTGCAAAGCAAGCATTTCTCTATCCATAGGTCGCACACCCCTAAGAGGTCACTTTGTCTCATTCCAGAAGAAGTCCAACAAAGATCCAAATCTGTAAAAGAGAAGGTTTGTCATTGTCTGAAGAAAAATACTTAGATTGGGCAAAATCTGCATGAAACACCAAAAGAGCGCTCCAAGGTTCCAAAGCATCTATTTTTACATCTTTACAGGGGTGTAATTGAATGATGATCAGTATGAAAATGAGGGCAAAAGGGACAAGTTCAAACAGGTCTCTCATGTTGAAAAGGTTTGCCATCAATGAGCAGGTGGAGAGCTGTAAAGTGAAGAGCAGCAAGTGTACATGTTATAAATCTAGAGGCTGCTTGAAGAACAAATATCACTCATCAAGTCAAAATGAATAACAAGGAATGAGTAATGCTAATCAGAAGTGCTACATAATCTTTCCAAAAGTCATTATCATGTAGGGCATAAGAAGACAGTTGCTTCTTATGTTACCTTGAAACTAGGTTTTGAAAAGTAGTCAAAGGAAATTTCAATAAACCTCTGACAACACAGTACCCAATTCAATGATACCCAACATCAAACATTCTCCATGTACAAATCACATTTCTTCTGGTTTTGTGTTCCAAGTGATATTTTACAAAAGGATATATGCATCTCAAACAAAGCCTCATAAAGCAAGAGGACATGATTTTCAAGTGATTTTACCATAGTGAATGTCAAATTCTACTTTGGTTCCTATTGGCATTCTTCAAACAAGCATACAGAGCAGGACACAATGTTGAAATAAATGAAATTTTCATGTGTATGATGATAAAATCCTTCATGAAAAGCAGATGGTTAGAAAGCACAATGACAGAACCTCCTTCATGAAAAGCAGATGGTTAGGAAGACATTGTTGTGGCCTCCTTCATAAACAAGCAGAGGGCGAACATGTTTTTAAGTGATTTCAAAAGCTATTGTGCGCCACCTCCTCCAAGGATGAACAAAAGATGCATAGCAAGGTCTAAAATTGTGTTTGAAAAAGGTTTTCTGTTGTTAAGACTAGTTGAGGAATAATGGCGGAGAAAATGAAAAGTTTATAGGTTGTAGGCCTGTGTTACATCATCAGCAAAATAGTGACATAATGGTGCTAAAAACCTCTGCTCTTATGTTTATGATAGCCTCCTTCAAAGTGTAATCCGAGGATGGAGTTTTTGACTAATAACAGCCTCATCTGAATGGTAGGGTGGTAAACTAGGCTAGGTTTAAATTGACCCCTGCAAACTGATATAAAGCAGACAATACACACAGATGTCTTATATAAGAAGGATATCTTTCATTTAGACTAGTCCATCCTAGTCTATCTAACTACTTCCTCAAGATAAACAGAGGGCTGATACTTGTGTTACAGCTACTATGAATCTACTTATTCATAAGGATTAAAGGTGACCATCTTTGGTAAACAAAGCAGAAGATAAAATCATATGATAAAGACCTCCTCCATTTCATGAACAAGTAGAATTGCATATTTGGTTTCAAAGGGCTGATACTTGTGTTGCAGCTACTATGAATCTGCTCATTCATAAGGATTAAAGGTGACCATCTTTGGTAAACAAAGCAGAAGATAAAATCATATGATAAAGACCTCCTCCATTTCATGAACAAGTAGAATTGCATATTTGTTTTCAAAGGGCTGATACTTGTGTTAAAACTACTATGAATCTGCTCATTCATAAGGATTAAAGGTGACCATATTTGGTAAACAAGGCAGAAGATCAAATCATATGATAAAGACCTCCTCCATTTCATGAACAAGTAGAATTGCATATTTGTTTTCAAAGGGCTGCAGCTGAGTTTTTTAGGGTGACCTCTTGAATGATATAACCTTGGTAAATGATAAAAGGCCCCATAGGGAAACTATTTAGGTTGAAAGGGCCTCCACAAGAGCATTATGGAGAAAGATAGCTTTGAAGGAGGTGAAACAGTTGTTAAAAAGGGTAGTTTCAAATCACAGGAGAACAAAATCACTATTAAAAAAAGTTCATTCAAATCACAAAAAGAGATAAGTTCGGAATCGATAAAAGAAGTTTTGAAAGAAAAACCTTATGAGTATAAAGGGCATGAAGTCAACATTCATTATCATTTTGCAAACCGAGCCACTGAGGAAAAAACAAGTATTGAGCGATTTTGAATTGTTTTTTGAGCTTTTTTTCTACGTGGCACACCTGTATAATCGTGCAGTGTGCATGTAGGCATCCGACATAAGGATTAACACATAGGTGTGGCGTGCCTGTAGCATTGCACGGCACGCCTGTGCCAGCGTTCAACGGGCGTCCAGGGCCGACCCGACAGGCTTGAATGCGACACGTTTGCCCATTCAGAGCCCGCCTAACCCATCAACCAACTTTGAACGCTAGGGCCAATGCTGTAAAAAAACCCTCAAAGGTGCCAAGGTCAAGTTTTCAACCAAGAAGTCGCCTCCACCTGCTAAAATTAACAAAAAGAAATAGTGGTTGGGTGAAACAATTTTGATAAATTTACAAGGGATTTGCTCAGTCTCTTAAAAACAGTGATTTCAAAAGGACAGTGATTACAGGATAATATTTGTTGTCAGTATTTAAAGGAGTTATTCTTACTATGAATATCAAAGGATAGAAACAATGAATAGGAAGGAAGAGTTTTATTGTCAAAAACAAAGGGAGCTTGTCTTTAAAAACCAAAAATAGATCTCATTAAAGACCTTTTGCTCACAACAAATTTCATAAGAAGGAAGCTTGTTTTCATTTAACAAAAATTGTTTGCCAATCAAAGAGAAAAAAATGCTCAAAGAGGGGATCTATATTTTAGTGATCATTTGAACATTTGTTTTGGTAAGCTAGTAAAGAGATTCAAAGAAGTGATAAAAGACAAAGTGACCATCAGCAACACAGTGATCAGGAGGATAGCCCTCAAGGGAAAAAATAAAGATCCTAAGCAAGGTATTGATGATGAACAACCAAACAGTCCTCAAACAGACAGTGAGGCAGGTGACAACATGCAAAGTGAGCATAGTGGCAGCATACAAAAATAGATGAAGACAATCATGATGAAGGCAACCCTCTACAAATTCAAAACAATGGGGACAGTGAACAAGATAGCCCTCACTAAATTGAACAAAAGATAGGGGTAACTTACAGCAAGACAAAGAAAACACTCAAGAAGAAAACATTCATGATGAAGACACCCATAGTGATGGCAAGCAAACACAAAACAGGAAAAATTCCAAAGGTGACAGCGTGAAACAAAAAGGTTCAAAACTGCCCGAAGGAGGCGCCCGGTAGAAAAAAATGGAAAAAGGCATATCTCGGCTTGAAATATTGGCCTCAAATTTTTTTTAGGCTTCTAAGAACCCATAAGGGGCTTTCTCGTCAAAATTGAGAAAATTTTGACTTTATTTTGCTTTTTGTGTTTTTAGGCCCTAATTGCACATTTTTCAAGGTGCTGCCACGGGTGCTAGGGGCATCCTCAACTCATGAAAGTCATTTTTTTGGATGGAATAAATTCAGGGGCAGCTACTCACAAATTTTCAGATCCAATGGAGGTGTTTTGGTCCCCCAAAGAGGCGAAAAACAGTGATTTTTTAACTTTCTGCCTCACATATCAGCAAGGGCTACTTTTCTGGTTTTTTTTTTCACTCAGTTTAGTTTTTGATAGACTTCCTAGCATCATTTTTGAAAAAATCAAGTAGTTTCCAAAACTAGACATCCTGGGCTTTCCAACGAGCCATCACGGGCCTCGTTTTGACATCGGGAGGTCCCTCAAAAGTGGTCTGCAAGATAGGAAATTTTCTACTGCTACGTTCCTGTAGCATTTTGGCAAAAAGGCAGTTTTCTGTAGTGGCTTATCCAAATGTGCGTTAGGCCTTTTTTAGCCATTGTCAGTGATGAAAAGTCAATATTTTTTCCTTTTTTAGCATTTTATAGATATTTTGAAGATATTTTGTGCCTTGGGCTTTGCAAAACCTCAAGGACAAAATCAGATATTTGTTTTTAGCCTATGAGCTTCTAGTAAATTTTGTGAGGCTTATCTTCTCATTCTCCTATATAACTCATGGAGAATAATTGTAATGTTGTTGGTTGAAGAGTTGATAAAAAAGCTGGACTTTGAAGAGCTTAAGAACTTGACTGCGCTTAGAGCAATATATGTTATGAGTTTTGAGGATCAGACTTGTTTTATGGAGTGAATAACTTGACTTGCTTGCCTAGATGATGGAGAGGATCTATGTGCAGGATTCCATGGCTTGGTAAATGGTATTGTACTTATTTTTAGTTATGTTTTATTGTTTTTTCACATATGTATCCATGCTTCTTGCTTGCTATAGGTCAATAAAGAATAGTTTTAGGTATGCCCATGGAGGCTCATCAAATTTCTTGATTCATTACAACTTCTATGTTTTCATCTTTCTTAGTCATGTTAAAGGATTCTTAACTGCCCTTTGGTCCACTAGGAACTCGTTATTTATTTCCTTAGTGATTAATATGACATGCTATCTTGTTTGATTTATGGTATGCCTTGCTTACTCATAGTTGTTTAAACCTCATTAATGAAATCTCCTTTGAAGTGTTGACTGCCTAGTTTAAATCAGAGAGGTCTTGTTTCGATGTTGCCCTCTGCCTATACTTGCAGACTTATTTCAAAGTTCTCATCAGTTTGAATGTGTTGCTTAGAAGTTTCCTTTCCACATTTCGAGTTGTTGGTTTGTCTTACATGTGTTCTCAACCACTGAAGGTGATTTTCCCAAAGTTAGAGGGTCTTATACTTCTATGCATCACCTGAATGTTTATTTTATGCATCTATCAGTTTGAGTTTGATTCATAGTGATTAATGGTTAGCCCTACCACATGAATGCTTGTTGTTTAAAATATTTATGCTTAAGATCTCTTTGTCTTGCACAAACTTGATGTTCATTTCACTTCATAAACCACCTGAAATATCCATTCGCTATACTAAATCGGCCCTGCAGTACACCCTACCCATTGTCTTGACATCCTTGGCTTTCTTTTGACCCCATAGCCCAGTTGATCTCATTTTCTTGTTCTATTTTGATCCACTTGATCAGTTTTTCCTCCAAACAACTAAAAACAAAAAAACAAAAACACTTAACAACTAGCCTAAAATCTAAAAAAACTAAGCGAAGAAGCTCACATCCTTCGCTTCATTAGAGAGATCCCTCTCCGAGTCTAGGAAGGCTAGGTCCTACGGCTCCAAAGATTGGTTTGATGTTACTCCGTCATTTGGTCTGTCAATCTTCCAAATCAAGGGAACCTAACAAGTTAACACTATTTTGGATCCATCATATTTGAGCCTTCTCCATGCTCCTTGGTGAGCACATATTTTAGATCAAATCATTCATAAACAATCCATCACTTTCACACATAACTCTTTGGTCTCCATCTAGTTATATAGATTTAGCCTTAGTCAATAATTTAGGCCAATCCCTTATTAATGTCATTGGTATAATTTGACGAGATAAAATAACTATTTTGACACCCATTACTATGGGTCAATACCATGGTAAAGACTACTCGTATTCAAAATAGCATGGTGTGTATTATGTATGCAACTTTTCTTCATAGTATTTGCGTATGTACGCGACCTTTCTTCTTAGGACCCGCATATAATTTCTCAAACTTTACCTTTACCATCCATCTATTATTGAATTTTCCTTTCTCTATTCATACCAGATGTAGCATCTATATTATTATGTATAAACATCTTGTTATCACAATGTTGACATATTTATCAAGTATTTTTCCATCAAGGACAACTGTAATATTCCCATTTAGCCCAAGCTAATGGGAATATCTTATTTTTCCTGATTTTATCTTACATTTCATGTTTATGAATAAAATATGAAGGAGGACATGTAAAAATCCTAAAAACCATGAATAAATCAATGCCTATGTAAACAGAGACATATTTGGGCTATGTAAATAATCTCTTGCAGGTGTGAATGGGCCTAAAGCACAAGACTGGGTCAACCTTGACCAAATCAACAGCGTAGTCTAGGTGCAATGAACCTCATGGATACACAATGCAGTTCTAGTTGGAGGCTCCACATGTGAAAGGGGTTAACTCGTTGAGGTGGTTTAGGGTTTGAGAGGGATTTCATCCTATAAAAGAAGCAGGAGGACAACAAGAGAAGGTTTTTGATGTTATTATTTTATGAAGGTCTTGTCTGTTTAGACACACCTTTGTTGGAGTTTCCTGTTTAGGAACTCCCACCTCCTTCCTTGAGCAGCTCTTGGAGGAGCATTTTTTGTCTAGTTCACTATCTAGAATTTTTCCAAGCTTCATCTTACATCTACAATGCAGTTTTGCTTAGGATTGGGTTGTCTATGTGAGCTACAACAAGTGGAACTCTAGATCTGCAAAGATCTATCTTGTATTGGAGTCTCTTCTCAGTGAGTGTGTCTTTTAACCTCCTGGAAGAGTGCATCCATTGTTGAGCTTAATTTTTTCATCTTGGCATCAGGCCAACTCAGTTAATCAAGCTCCAGCATAGTCTCCCTTGAGGGACTACATTATTTTCATGGAGATCAGATCTCTTCAGATCTAAGTCATTTCAGTGCTCTTTGTCAGTGGAGGAGGCCTCTACTCTATTGGAGGAAGTGTATTGGAGTGCATGAGCCTCAATTTATGATCTTGGCATGGGGCCATCAGTTGTCTAACCCCTACAACACAGTTTCTATTCCAGATCTATGTCATTCCTGTAGGAGGTGTTGTAGGGAGTTTGGGTGTATCAAGTGGAGAGCTGGGTTTGGATTGTTGAGGATCCATTATTCACCCCGAAGATCTGTGGGAGGGGATCTATACATTGTACTTTTTAGATCTGATTTGAATAATATGAATGCTTTGACATTTCTGAATATTTCTGCAGATCTGCTTTCTTAGATCTTAGATCTTCTATTCATGCTTGGTGTAAACCCCGAAATTCCAAGGGGATCTGAAAGAGGAGCTCTTCTAGTGCATGGATCTCATATAGATCTAAAATTTTATGCATAGATATGCTCTATATCTGACATGTAATATATATTAGTGCATTTTGACAAGAATAACGCTATCAAGGCAGCTTTCTATAAACATATGGTTGTAGCCCTCTTTTGAGGAGATTTCTTCTGTCTTTGCCTTGTATTTTCAGCTATGTACTTGATGGAATGAATTGTAAAACTTATGTGCTGCTGTGAATACTATTTAAACATCTTTTATGAGCCTCCTATCACTGCTTTGAAGAAACTACATTATTTCCTAAGCAGAATTCTTTGTTATTGCCGCAGTCTCTCTTTAAGGCATTTCTGAAGACAACTAGGTGTGGGAGATCTGTTTAACCCACCTAGGAGGATTTATTTTTGATTCCCTCTTGGATTTAGGCCTTAGATACTCAGATATAAGGGATCCAAGTGTTTTTTTTCATTTCTGTAGCAGCCATTACTGGAAAATGCGTTTTCCAGTCATGCCTTACTAGCAGTTCCCAATTTGGGATATTACAATGGTATCAGAGCTGCCATCTTGGCTCAGCCTGTGGATTTCAAATCCAATCAAATCAATATATTTAGCACAACCTATACATTCTTGGAGGCAATATGTCTTTAGAGGTAGGAGAACCTCTCAATGACAAAGAGCAGAGGTATCATGGGAAAAGACAGAAGAAAACTGGTTACACCATTGAAACCCCTTTGTATGGAAGAATAAAAGGAGTAGAGTTCTCTAAAATTCTTTCTCAAGATTTGCATGAGCTGGAGGGAGAAATCAGAGGAGTGAGGAATGAAATATCAGAAGATCTCTTGATGGGGTTTGTACAAGAGGGTAGCCCCACTACTTCATCTGATGTGTGTGAGCATGCAACCACACAATCTGATCTACAATGTTGCAACATGCCTGCATTATTTGCAAGAGGAGAAGAAGAAGGAGAGACACCAGAGGAGGAGACCCTTGGTGACTACCTCTGAGAATATCAATCTCAGTCTAAAATATTCAAGGATCATTTAGGCTTCCTTGAGTTTTGTCAACTCAAAGAAGGGAGAAGATCCATGAAGATAACTCCATTTTAGAACATTGCTAGGAGGGGAAAATATATGCTACATGATTTTCCAAGGGAAAATGCCTTACTTTAGCAAGATCATTCTTCTCAAGAAGAATACATGAATGTCCTTTCCTCAATGAGAGATCAAGGGAAAGGATCTCTTATTAATGGGGCGTACTCCATTGTTGAGGAGGAAGAAGAAGTAGAACTGAAAGGTTCCTCCAGTGCTGTGACAGTAGGAGGGAATATAACTTTGTTGAGAGAGGTATTTGAAGCTATTTATTCCACTATGAGGGCCCTTGTATCTCTGCAAGGAGGTCCCCAGGATCTTATTCATGGAAAATATGAGCAGCATGTGTTTATGATGATAGAAAAGGAGAAAAAACAAAGAAGCACCTTAGACTGTGAAATCTTGCAGAAGGTGGGCAATGAAGAAGAGGATGGGAGAGTTGCTCCAACCTCTCCTTATCATGGTACTTCCACATAGCAATTAGATATGGATTTGCGCAGTAGAATTATTCATATTATGTTCCCATTAGTAGTTCACATGGGAATAAGCCATAAGAAATATTTATCTTGTGGTGTACCCCCTGGGAGACCACCTGATTCGGATTTGATGGGAAATGTTTCATGCATTGATGCTCCTTCCATACATCCAAGAAGGAAGAGAGTGTTAGTATGAATCTTTTGTTGGAAAAGACCACTTTAGCTATGCATAAAAAATAGCCCTAACATCAATTATGGCTGCCAATATCTGTAAGTCTGCAGTTAGTTGATCCAAATAATGCTGCACAAATCCAGATCTAAGCATAAAAGACATTAAGCAGTAAAAATAAAATGTGGCTCCATGCATCCAATAGACAAGACAAGAACAATGTATTTGAAAGAATTTTTATATTATATTAAAAGGGGGCACCTGAGAGGAAAACAATAAAGGTGTTTTCCGGTTCTCCTCAATGGGATGGGTTCTTGACAGTCCTCAACATTTCAGATCTAAAATTTCTCTCTCTTGTTGGTGTAGAAAACCCAGACAAACATAGAACTCAATGGGAGCTCACAAGGCAAAAATGGAGAAAATGTGACCAAGTGTATAGATCCAGAGTGATCTAATAGGAAACAAAAGGTGACTAATGAATGGGGAAAACCCTTCTATTTATAACAAAATATTAGGGTGATCTAGAACTTGGTGCATGAATAAAATATTATTAATCAAATTCTAGAACCACCCTTTAGGAATATTTTATTATATTTGTTGGAGGGAAAAGGATTTTGACTTGGGTCAATTCCTTTATTTATAAATAATAAATAAATAAATGATTTATTTACTATTTTAAGGAAATGGTGGGAATATAATTAAATAAATAATGATTTATTTAATTATTTATAAATGATTTAGTCAAATTTAACTAGGAATATTATTTAAATGGGATTTAAATAACTTATTCCTAGGAAATAATCAAATAAATAAGGATTTATTTAATTGATTTCCTTGTTTTGGGTTAAATATGACCAGGAAATATAAACAAATATAGGTTTGTTTATTATTTCCTTTTGGGGTTTCCTGTTTAGACCATAAACAACTTAATAAAGGTGTTTTACTAAGTTATTTCACATAGTGAAAGCAATTTTACTTAGGGTAAAATTGGTCTTACATGGTGTACTTGGGTCCATCTAATGATAATAGGTTAGATGACCAAAAAATGGTGTAACAGATTTCCCCCCAGCGTACGAGTGTTAGGAGAAAATCGTATGACCGAAGTACGTTGTAAGAACTCAATCACTAGACATCAAGAGGGAAGTTAGAGAGAGAAATGTAAGGTAGTCTAATGTGCTAAAGGACTAGACCCTGAGGAGACGAGACTTACAGGTGCAACAAGTCTCTAGTTTATGAAGTGGTACTTGTGCTAAAGGCGGCGGGGGAGGCATACCTATGCCCGTAGAGACAAAGTACAAAGAATAGGAAGTCCAGTAAACAAGGAACCGAACCATGAAGAATATGTTGTCTTAAATAGGAGCCAGAAAAATAGAATGATGGATCCCACATGCATCGCATTTAGATATTATAAACGGACTTATACAATAATATTGTTGGCAATATGATGCAGAGTGTTTTCCTTGATGGCAACCTACTTGATAAAGTTGATGGCAACCTACTTGATGAAGTTGTCCTTGATGGAAGCTGACTTGTCCTATTTGTTAATGATGTAAATCTGATGTATCTACAGAGCAGTTCAGATGTAATGGAGAAAGGAATTCCTGTAAGGGCCAGAGAAATGATGAAAATGGTATGTCACAAAGCATACGCGGGTTTGTAAAGGTGAAGTAGCGTATTACGCGGAAAATTATGTGCCAAGTAGCGTATGCCTATTTTCTCTCTAAATTTATAAAACCAGGGGAATTTACCATGGTATTGGCACACAGTATTGAGCGATGGACTATCTATTTGATCCTGTCCAGGAATACCATCAGTGGTTGAGTGGTTTTGACTCATGGTATTGACAAAGGCTAAATCTATATAAGGAGAAGAAGATCATAGTGCAAGTGGGTGCATAGGTCGGGGCTTTAATGAATACTTCACTCTGAATTATATCTGCATGGAATAGAAACAGTTTATTGATTGATCTAAATTAATAATGCACCTATGAAGAAAATGATGAAGAGGGATCTCTAGATCCGAAAATGACTATTCTAGATCTGTTTATGGAATGTTTAGATCTGTGATCTGGCGAATCTTTGCTGAAGTAAAGGATGAGATCTGAGTTGTTTATCTGTTCTAAAGAGCTGCATAGTCTTGAAAAGTTACAGATCTATACGCAGGTTCGCTTCAGAAAAAGCGCGTGCATATGCAGGTTAGTTTCAACAAAAGCGCATATGGAATATGAGGTCAGTTCTGAAAAATGTGCAGATGTATACGCAGGTTTTTATCTATGAAAGCGCGTATGTACGCAGGTTCAGTGAAGTAAAAGCACGTATGGAATCTAGGGTTTGCTGAAGTATGTGGAATTAATTGTCTGATCTATTTTGCTGTCTTACTGCTATCTGTCAATGATGTATTCATACAGATCTGGGTTGTTTGAATGTTGATTATGCTGTTGATTAAAGATCAAGTTGTTGATTGGTTGATGATTCAATGAATGAATTGATGGGGTTATAAGTTTCAGTTTGATGTATGTTGAGCTTAAATGTGTGGAGTGGGTCCAGTCTGAAAATTTGATGAAAAGTGGCCTACAAGGTATGTTGTATGGAAGCTGATGGATCCAGTATGAAAATTGATGAAACGTGGTCCATGGTGGTGCTGAGGGTCGAAGCCTTCAGTGAGGGGGTTGTAGCTCCCTTCCAGTGGTAGCTGGTAAACGAGAGCAGGGGGTAGTAGCTCCCTTCCAGGAGAAGCTGGTAAACGAGAAAGGTTGTATTGTACACGGTGGGTGCTGCGTCTTTGGTATGGTACGCCGATGCCTTGGTTGTGAAAGTTTTAATTATAATAAATATTGAATACAGAGATGACAGCAGCGGTGGTTTGCTCTCGAATTAGGTTTCCACCTTAAATCATGGTTTTCATGTGTGTTTCTTATGTGTGATAATTTATTCTGATCTTACTGCACATGCTTACTGTTTACTAAGCATTTTATTAATGAATGATGCACTGATCTAAGTAAAGGTGTATCTGTGTATCTACATAATTAGATCTCTTATTATTGTCTGTAAGTTTGTTGATGTAGGATGTCCGCATGTATACGCGAGTTGGGTTTTAGTAAAGTAGCGTATGGGTTTCAGAAAAGGAAAACTAAAATTTTCGGTCGACCCTAAATACGGTTCACCCCCCCCCTCTCGGTATTTTTCCCAACAATTGGTATCAGAGCAGGTCCTTTTGCAGAAGCTTGATCGCTTGAAGGAGATCTGTCACAATGGGAAGTCAGGAAGGAGTACTTTCTCTAAGGCCACCTTTATTCAATGGAAGTAATCTGTTATTCTGGAAGATACGAACAAAAGCATATTTGCAAAGTCTTGGTGCAGAAGTATGGGCAATCGTGGAAGAAGGTTATCAGTATCCGGCAATTATTCCTACTGATGCAGCAGAAAGGAAGAAATATGAAATCAATGCCAAAGCAGTCAATGTTTTATTAGGAAGCATGTCTGAATCAGAATTTGTTAAAGTGATGCAGCTAAATTCAGCAAAAGAAGTATGGGACAAAATCATTCTAAGCTATGAAGGAGATACAAAGGTAAAAAGTGCAAAACTCCAAACTCTCAGAATTGAATATGAAAATTTAAGGATGCATAGTGATGAGAGTATTGCCAGTTTCTTTTTACGTCTAGATGATATTGTAAATCATATGAGAAATTTGGGTGAAACCATAACTGATACTACTCTGGTGGAAAAAGTCTTAAGATCTTTGACTTCAAAATTTGAGTCAAAAGTATCAGCCATTGAAGAAAGGAAAGATCTGCAAACTCTTACTATTGTTCAAATACATGGTATTCTAACTGCTTTTGAAATGAGAAAAGAAGGTCCCTCTCAAATCAGAGAAGTTGCCTTTAAGGCATGTGCAAAAGGAAAATAAAAGGAAGTTGTCAAGGAATCAAGTTATATATCAGAAGAAGAAGAAGCAAATTTTGTGAGAAGACTCCAACCAGGTACTGGAATATTCAGAGGTAAGCTTCCCTTCAAGTGTGTTGCTTTTGAAAGAGTTGGTCATTATGCTGCTAAATGTCCTTATGAAGAAAATCATGATAAAGGGAAACAATTTGAAAAGGGAAAGAGTTATTATACAAATGAAGATAATGATGAAGTGTCAAATGAGGATGAAGAAGATTCTGACCAAGATCTACAAGTGCTCATGGAAAGGAAGCAAAAGAAGAAGTCCACTCAAAGAAAGGAGATATCCCAGAAAACATGTGCAGCAGCAAATGAAGAAGATGAAACGGGTATTGATTGTTGTTCTTGTTATTCACTTTCTTGTGCATGCAATGGTGAAGATAGTGAAAGTAATGTTATGGATCTAGAATACAATAATATTTTGGGGAGGTGAAAAGAAAACATGGAGGGGGAAGCGAGGCCTAACTATTAAACCCTAGGGCACAGAACACTGTTTCTCTGGCTCTTGTGGCGGTAGACCTTCTCAGAAGCGCTTCAGAGGCGCCGCACCATTCTTGTGAGCCGGTTTCCATTTGCTTGGAGGCGTGCAGATCATACCCTCTCGTATGTACAGACCTCCGGTCGTTTACTGAGGCAAAATGCAAATTTTTTAGAGGATTTTGGGGAACAGAGAGGCGTTTTTGCACAGTAATCCATGGAGGTACCACTGCATTACGATTTCTCAGCTCTGGAACGGTTTTGGTGGAACACCTTCTTCGGCAGCAGATTTTCGCACCTACGGGCGAAGGATATCCTACCCTCCTCAGTTATTGTACTCATAGTGCATTGTGCTGGGGGTCTCGACTTTTCGCCCCTGTTCTCACTCCTTCCGCGCCGGCTGAGCCAAAGAACTACGGGGGCTGCTGCGTCAACACCGATTTCGATCTCCGGGTAGGCTCTGAACCCTTTCAAGTTTTCATCAAGCCTCCTGTAGGCAACAGCTTTATTATTTGGATCCGAAACACGGAATCTATATTACACTTGAAGGATAAAATCCAGACTGAGGCTGGTTACCCAGCCCACCTACAGTCATTGATATTTGGGGGAAGAGCTTTGGCTGAGACCAGCTTTCCAAATGAATATGCCATTTCATCAGGATCTACTGTTTATCTCAATTTAAGACTGCGGGGGGGTAAGTTGGGACAGAACCGTGCACATGGAAACACTCCAGGTGCCAGTGCGTCCAACACTGCATACACTAAAGGACCCTCATACAGGAATGTATTACAGGGGGACAAAAGCAAAGCTGCTACTGCATTCGCGGCTCAGGCTGAGAACTCTCCCAAGCCATACATTGTGGAACAACAGAACTGTGTGCCTGAAATAAATATTGACATTCCTGACATAGATGTACATAGAACAGCTTTTGAATCCCAAGCAATAATATGCAGATTCAACTGTTATTGGCCCAAACCAGTGGAACTCTTCCAATGGATTTTTACCAACTGGACCATGGACTGTGAAATACACTTATGCTCAAAGAGTTTTTTCATCGTCAAGTTTTTATCATCAGATGACAGAGATATCATACTGAAGGAGGGGCCATGGTTCTGGGGATCTACTGGACTCTTCATCACTCCTTGGTTTCCGGAATTTGATGCCAACACTATGGAGGTGACCAGAATGCCGGTTTGGGTCCGGCTTCACAATCTTCCGCTTCACTTCTGGCAGGAAAGTGTTTTGGGCGGCATTGGAAACATCCTTGGCAGATATATTAAAACTGATACCCAAAGACTAGAGGAGCGAATCTACACTTTCGCACGAATCTGCATGGAAGTGGACTTGAGCAAAGGCCTACCAGAGTGCATTATATTGAAACATAAACAACAACGATGGACACAACATCTAGACTATGAGAACACAGCATTTCGATGCCGGATCTGCAGGAACACGGGACACCTACAAAACACATGTCCGGCAGCCACAAGAGATAACAGGAAAAAGAAGAAAACAGGTAAAGTAGCCAAAGGATGGCAATTTCCATCAGATGTACCAGATCAGCAAGAAGAAGAGGAAGAACCCATCCCACCAGCTAGTATACCGACTGATGCTACTTTGGGCACACAAGAACAGGAAATGCAAGAACCCATAGATGCCACCACCATGACACAGCCGGATATGGACCCCGGGGCTCCAGACAGTGGGGGAAATAAAAGACTACACACATCAGACACATCGGACTCTGACAAGGACATTGGAGCTCACGCGGAAGATAACCAACTTGTACTTGTTTCGTCCTCGCCAACACAAGATGGTTGGCGAAAGGTTGAAAAGAAAAAAGGGAGGAAGGCCTGAATCCTCCCATTGTACATGCCTTTTGCGGCTTACTTGTTTGTCTTGCATGACACATACTAGCTCATATAACATGTAATTTTGTTTTTATAATAAAATTACGAATTTTTCCTTTGTGAAAAAAAATGTTGGATCTAGAAGAAGTTCTCAAGATTAAAGTTGAAAATCAACAAAGATTATTTAATGAGAGAGAATCTATCTACAAAGATATGATCTCTAGAATGAATGGATAGATAAACAAGTATCAAAGGTTGTACGATGAAGTAACCAATCACAGTGAAGGACTTGAAGCAGAAATCATCTCTCTGAAAGAAGATCTAGAAAAATCAAATAAGAAGAATGAAGAACTTCTACAAACATTTGAAGAACAAGAAAATGGGTTGAAGGAAGAGATTTTAAAATTGAATGATCAAGTAGAAGAAGGAAGAAAGATCGAAGAAAGTATGAAGAAGCAATGCCAAATATTGGAGGTTGAGGTAAACATTTTAAAAGGTAAATTAGAAGAAAAAGATAAACTCTTGAGGTTTCAAGATAGTACTAAGATTCTGGACAATATTCTTAGTAGTGAAAGGTCTCCTTCTGTTAAATTTGGTCTTGGTTTTCATGAAACTGTTAAAGGAGAATCTAGTTCACAAGAAAGTGCTAAAGATTCAAAGGATATCAATGCAAAACCTAAAGTGTTGAAAGAAACAAAAGGTCAACCGACAATCATGAACTCTCAAAATAAATCATTCCCTCCTAACTATAGAAGCATCAATCGATTCTCTCCTTTGATCAATAATGTTGAATGCTTTAAATTTCATAATTATGGGCATGTTGCAGCCAATTGTAGAAGCAGATTGTTTCAGTCACAAACAAACAGATTCTACACAGAAAGGTACTCAGGTTTCTTTAAGGGATATTGTTTTACATGCAGCAAGTTTGGTCATAAAGCAGCTGATTGCAATAGAATAAAGAATAGAAAAACACATTATGATCCCTATGCTTACTTTTCTGGTCACACAAGATGTTATGCTTGTAACAAGTATGGACATGTAGAAAAAGAGTGCAGGATGAATAGATCTGATAAATTGGATAATTTCCAGCACACAATAAGAAATTTCAAGCAAAGCTGGAAAAGGAAGGAGGACCGGTCAAAAACGTAGGGGATAATAATCCTACTGCAGTCTTCCTCTTCTAAAGCTTACTTCTCATAAAGACTACAGGGGTGATGTGAGATACATTATAGGATTCAGTAATGTATCATCATAGGGGGAGCAATGTATGGTGATTCCCATGGTTGGTTTGGTAATTCTGGATATGTTTATTTCTAACAGTGCATCTGATGTGAAGAAGACAGGTACAGGTGGCATAAGTTCAGGGGGAGATGGAGTTGTGAATTTTTCTGTACTTCACTTCCTATACGCAGGTTTCATGAACTAAAGCCGCGTATACATGCAAGTTCCAATGGAGATAGAAGCGTATGCTTTTCAGTTAAGGAAAACAGTGAGATGGCTCAAGAACAGGAGCACAGTTTCAGGGGGAGCATTAGCCTTGCTGAGAGTAATGCATTGTTGGCATTATGATGGTTCTAAAATATGATCTCTCTCTTGAGGTATTTTTGGTATTGGTTATAAAAATTAATATTTGTAATTTGATAAAAAGGGTTATGTTGAGACCTATGATGTAAATTGTAATTTTCAGTCATGAAAGGACTTGTTCAAATTTGTAAAACCCACTTGGTTGGGTAGTTGAGTCAAAATATGTAAACCCACTTGGTTGGGTACTTGAGTCTCATATGTAAATCCACTTGGTTGGATCATTGATGTAAGTATGAAGTCCTTGGTGATAGGAAAGGTCATAGAGTCATGTACTTCATTGAAAAAATATGTTTGAATATTTAGCGTGAACTCAGGGGGAGCATGGTAACTTCAGTGCAAATCAGATCTACAGAACTCTTCTTTCTACAAGAGAAGAAAAACCTTGTGTTGGTTTTGATCCGCCCTTTTCCCTTGATGTCAAAGGGGGAGAGTATCATGGTGTTTGAATAATGGTTATAATCAATGTATCTATCTGTTGTGGTGATCAAACACCATCATGGTTGCCATCAAGTCCAAAGGGGGAGATTGTTGGCAATATGATGCAGAGTGTTGTCCTTGATGGAAACCTACTTGATAAAGTTGATGGCAACCTACTTGATGAAGTTGTCCTTGATGGAAACTGACTTGTCCTATTTGTTAATGATGTAAATTTGATGTATCTACAGAGCAGTTCAGATGTAGTGGAGAAAGGAATTCCTGTAAAGGCCAGAGAAATGATGAAAATGGTATGTCACAAAGCATACGCGGGTTTGTAAAGGCGAACTAGCGTATGTACGCGGAAAAGTACGTGCCAAGTAGCGTATGCCTATTTGCGCTCTAAATTTATAAAACAGAGGAATTTACCATGATGGCACCTGGGTATTGAGCGGCTGGACTATAAACGGTCTGCGTCCGAGAATACCATCGACGGTTGAGTGGTTTTGAACTCATGGTATTGACAAAGTAAAATCTATTTAAGGAGAAGAAGATCATAGTGCAAGGGTGTGCATAGGTCTGGGTTTTAATGAATACTTCACTTTGAAGTATATCTGCATGGAATGGGTTACAGTTCATTAATAGATCTGAATTAATAATGCACCTATGAAGAAAACGATGAAGAGGGATCTCTAGATCTAAAATGACTATGTATTTTCTAGATCTGTTTATGGAATTTTTAGATCTGTGATCTGGCGAATATTTGCTGAAGTAAAGGATGAAATCTGAGTTGTTTATCTGATTTGAAGAGCTGCACAGTCCTAAAAATTTTCTGATCTATACGCAGGTTCGTTTCATGAAAAGCGCGTGTATACGCGGGTCCACTTAAAGAAAAACGCGTATGGTAGGCAGGGTTTCTGAAGAATAAAATACACTGAAGTATGAGCAGGTTTGTCTCTACGAAAGCGCGTATGTACACAGGTTCAGTGAAGTAAAAGAGCGTATGGAATCTAGGGTTTTGCTGAAGTGTGTGAAATGAAATGTCTAATCTGTTTTGTTGTTTTACTGATATCTGTCAATGATGTATTCATACAGATCTGGGTTGTTTGAATGTTGATTATGATGCTGATTATGTTGATTAAAGATCAAGTTGTTGGTTGATTGGTTGATGATTCAATGAATGAATTGATGGGGTTATAAGTTTCAGTTTGATGTGCTTAAATATATGGAGTGGGTCCAGTATGAAAAGTGGCCTACAAGGTATGTTGTATGGAAGCTGATGGATCCAGTGTGAAAATTGATGAAACATGGTCCGCAATGGTGCTGAGGGTCAAAGCCTTTAGTGAGGAGGTTGTAGCTTCTTTCCAGTGGTAGCCGATGCGTGAGAGCGAGGGTTGTGACTCCCTTCCGGAAGGCAGTAGCGAGAAAGGTTGTTATTACTGTGAGGGTGGGTACTGTCTTTGGTAATAGTCTCGCATGGGTACATGGTTGTAAGAAGTTTTCTTTATAATAAATATTGAAGACTGAGACGACGGCAGCGGTGGTTTTCTCCCGAATTGGGTTTCCACCTTAAATCCTGGTGTTCATGTGTGTTGCTTATGTGTGATAATTTATTCTGTTCTTACTGCACATGTTTACTGCTTACTAAACATCTAATGAAAGAATGATGCAATGATCTAAGTAAAGAATTATCTGCATAATGAGATCTCTGGTAATATGCAAGTTTTATTAAGGATATCCGTGTGTATATGCGATTTGGGTTTAGTAAAGTAGCATATGGGTTTTATAGAAAGAAAAAGTAAAAGTTTTCAGTCAGCACTAAATACTGATTCACCCACACACCCCCCACCCCCCCCCCTCTCTCAGTATTTTTCCCAACAACAATTATGAAATGCAATTAGTTGACTAACTCTAGGCACTCTATTCAAAGATATTTATTTACAAACATTGCAATTATCCCTAAAAATCTGTAAAATAATGGGTTTCAAATCATATATAACTCTATTTGGGTGAATATGATTTAGATGATTATTTTTATAGAAATTATAAAACTCAAATAAAATGATAAGTATTTATATTTTCTCAAAAAAAAAATTATTTGTTCGCACCAACTACCCCTTATTGTTACTTTTTTCATCTAAAATACTTAACAATCCTATTTATTATCCATCAAGTACCAAGTGGACCTATTCCATATTTAAGAAAAAATTACAATTATTATCCCCTTTCATACCTCTCTAAGTAACTCATATTATCTTGATAACTACATTACCAAACGAGCAACCATACCCAATTTGTCTTAAAATAACTAGTATTTACAATAACAACTCCTTATCATCTTCCGCATTTATAGGATCAAATTATTATCAATAATGTTCTAAAAAAGTATTATTAAAAATTTATAACATAAAAAACATATCCACTTATGAAGCATCATCCAGGCTTACAAAATATGACGAGCTTAAATCCATTTTAAATTTGGTTCCATCAAGCTTCAAAAGGGTTCAAATTTATTTTCACTCAAAATAAGTTTGCGTCATAAGTTATTTAAGATTGTGAGTTAACATGGATCTACATTCATTTAATTTTACTTCTTGAATATGTTATGTTACACATGAATACCAGGGGTAAATACCATGGGTTCTCATACCATGTGTCAATACCATGGGTGAATACCATGAATTTATTTTTATTTTAATTTTATTTGATTTTTTTATTTTTTTGATGAACTAAAAATGTTTTAACATTGTGAGATTTTTATTTTTAGCAGTAAACAACACTTTACATTAAATGTGGAGTTATAAATGTCCTAGATTGCATAAAATCTTTTCACATGCAAACCTCTTTAAGATGGATATACGTTGTTTTAATTCACCCCTTTAAATATGTTATATTCCATGTGAATACCATGGGTTGTCATACCATGGTTCAATACCATGAAGTTATTTTTATTTTTATTTTGGATTGATTTTTTATTTAATTTAATTTTACATTGACCAAATAAAAATCTTTTCACATAACTATTTTTAATATCTTTTTATTTTCACTCTTTTAAAAATTAAATAATTTTATTAAAAAGACTAATTTAGTACATTAAATAATATTGTATTCTTTTCTAAAATACAAATATTACTTTTAAAATACTATATTTAACATGTAGAGTACAAAAACTATATATGGTAAATTGACTATTTTACTTTAATATTATTTTAGTTTATAATTTTCTTTTATTTATTTTTAATTTTAATTTTAATTTTATGTAATTTGACTAAATCAGTCTATTAAGTCACAGGTTATGTGAACTTACCAAGTAGGGTGTAAGAAGACTACTAGCTATATATATATATGGTAAGTTCACTATTTTACTTTAATCTTATTTTATTTTATAATTTTATTTTATTTATTTTTAATTTTAATTTTATGTAATTTGACTAAATCACTCTATTAAGTCACAAGTTATGTGAACTTACCAATTAGGTTGTAAGAAGACTACTATATATATATATATATATATATATATATATATATATATATATATATATATATATATATATATATATATATATATATATATATAATTGAAACTTCTGGTTTTTTATATACATGGAATAAGCTGTATTTTACATGGACAAAATGGTAAACGGGCTTCAAATTTAACTCCTCACCCCTAGACATCTCCCTTATATTGGGTTGTAGAGGTCTCTCATGTCAATTATTATTACAATTGAGTCGAGTTACGGGATATTTGAGTCGAGTTATTTCGTTAGGTTACTCTTTGGAAATTAAACTGGAATTTTGGTGTGTACGGGATATTTGAGTCGGGTTATTTCGTTAGGTTAGCCTATTTCTAACGCTTTTCAATGTGCTAGGTCAAAATATATTTCCTCCCGTTATTTATTTACGTTACTTTTGTGGCATTAAAGCCTATTTCAACGCTTCTCATTGTAATCGCTTAAAAAACATTGATTTTCTGTCAATCGTAAAATCTCTTTCCATCATACATATGTTTAACTTCGATTACGGTTAACATCTCATATGTTCGGCTTTAATTATGATGGGTTTTTCCGTTCTAAAATATGTTAAAGTTAAAAATGAACGTTTGATAATATTCAACTTGAAAATCAACTTTCTAGGTTATATGTTTGATTTCTTAATTTTTTATATAATATATTAAATACATAAGATAGTTTCCCATTAATGAATATTAATTATATATTGTTAATTGATGTCATATATATCATATAGGAATATTATTAATTGGTAGTTAATATTACCTATATTAACATAGGTATATTATTAATAAGTAAATTTGTTTTTGGGATGATTTTTTTTTTAATTTAGTCTTTATTATTTTAAATAAAAAATGCTAAGATGAAAGAGTATATTTATTTAAGTAATTAATTATTATAAAAAGTTATTTTAAATTTAAAAAAATAAATAAATTTTAATATAATTTATAATGTGTATTAAAATAATAATTTTTTTCTGAATTCACATGAGAGATTTTAGAACAGAGGAGGTTTAGAACTACTGAATGTAATTCATCATATGTATTTTAATAATACATATATATGTATGCAACATTTTTTTGTTAAAGCAAATACTGCATTAAAAGAAATATTAATTAGCTAAAACAAATTACCAATTAATGAGTCAAAGGGGATTGCACCTCCCATGGCCACATAAGCCCTTCCCTTGGGCACAACCACCCTAATTGTGTGAATGTTTCATCTTGGGTTTCATTGCTCACTAGATCTGTAAATAAATTACTTACCAACTGAGATTATTATATTAATTTTGTTTGAATATTAAAATATAAATGAGAGAGAAACTAGATTGACAAGGAGCTTTTTTTTGGGATAGTCTTACCTTATAAGAAATGACTTTTTTTCTTACACATTTTTTACAAAATTAGAGTGCCCCAAGAGGGTTTTAAGGTGTTGAGTCCATATATGCATTTAAAAGTGTTGTAAATACCAAAAAATTACATTCTATATGTGAAAATTTATATTTAGTATATAAGTTAGATTATGCCATTTTTTTTATTCTAATTTTCATACCAAATATAACATATAGAAAGATATGATAATTAATATATTTAATTAAAAATTATATTTTATATATAGAGCTAAACTTAATTATTCTCAAGCATAAAGAGGTTGTAATGTAATGTTTAACATTTTGACAAAGTCAAATAGCATAAAAATAAATAAATAAAAATAAATAAAAAAATTATTGTGATGTAATATAAACATTTTAACTAGTTGAAAATAAATAAAATAAAACTAACTTTATACAAATACAAATTTCTCATCCTATCTAGAACCCATGGTATTGACTGATGGTTAAATGTAGCCTATTTAAAAAGGGGAAATTAATTGATAGTTAATATTTCCTAGATATATATATATATATATATATATATATATATATATAGAGTTAATATTGCCTATATTAAAATAGGTATATTATTAATAATAAGTCATTTCTTTATGTAAATTTGTTTTGGGGATGAATTTTTTGTTAATATGATTTTTTTTTCTTTTTTCTCTTTTTTTTTTTATTTAATTCAATCTTTATCATTTTTAATTGAAAATACTAAAATGAAAGAGTATATTTATTTAATTAATTATTATATAAATTTATTTTATTTTATTTTTAATTTTTTATAAAAAATAAGTCCTCCCATGGCCACATAAGCCTTTCTCTTGGGCACAACCACCCTAATTGTGTGAATGTTTCATTTTGGGTTTCATTGCTCACTAGATCTATAAATAAATTACCAATTGTGATTATTATATAAATTTATTTTATTTTATTTTTAATTTTTTATAAAAAATAAGTCCTCCCATGGCCACATAAGCCTTTCTCTTGGGCACAACCACCCTAATTGTGTGAATGTTTCATTTTGGGTTTCATTGCTCACTAGATCTATAAATAAATTACCAATTGTGATTATTATATTAATTTTGTTTGAATATTAAAATATGAATGAGAGAGAAACTAGATTGACAAGGAGTTTTTTTTTGGAATAGTTTTACTTTATAAGAAATGACCTTTTTTCTTACACATTTTTTTAAAAATTAGATTGCCCAAGAAGGTTTTAAGGTGTTAAATCCATATATGCATTCAGAAGCATTGTAAAAGCTAAAAAGTTACATTCTATATGTGAAAATTTATATTTAGTATATAAGTTAGATTATGTTATTTTTTTATTCTAATTTTCTTACCAAATATAACATATAAAAAGGTATGGTAATTAATATATTTAATTAAAAATTATATTTTATATATAGAGCTAAACCTAATTATTGTCAAGCATAAAAACAATTTAATTAATATTCCTGGTTATATTTAACCCAAAACATGAAAATTAATTAGATAAATCATTATTTATCTTATTATTTTCTAGGAATAATTATTTAAACCTTATTTAAATAATATTCCTTGTTGAATATGACTAAATCATTTATAAATAATTAAATAAATAATTATTTATTTTATTATTGCTCAACCATATCCTTAAAATAATAAATAAATCATTTATTTATTTATTTATTAAAAATAAAGGATTTGACCCAAGTCAAATTATTTTTCCCTCCAACAAATATAATAAAATATTCTATAAAAGTTGGATCTTGATTTATTTAATAATATTTTAACTATGCACCAATATCTATACTAAGTCAATATTTTGTTATAAATAGGAGGGTTTTTCCATTCATTCACTGCCTTTTGTTCCCTAAAGACCACTGTGGATCTATACTTTTGTTCTGACTTTGATCTACCATCACTGTCATATTTTGCTACCATTTTTCTTGTGAGCTCCCTTTGAGTTCCATTTTTTTTTCTGGGTTTTCTACACCATCAAGAGAGAGGGATTTTAGATTTAAAGTGTTGAGGACTTATAAGAACCCATCCCATTGAGGAGGACTCGTAACATCCTTCTATGTTCTCCTCCGAGGTTCCATTAATAAAAATCTCTTTAAACATATTTTTGTCTTGTCTATTGGATGCATGAAGCAACTCATGTTTTTATTTACTACTTAATGTCTTTTAATTCATCGATCTATATTTTTTCAGCATTTATCTGAGTCACCTAATTGTAGATCTAAAGATATTGGCATCCATCTTTGCTATTAGGGCTATTTGTTATGCACAACTAAAGGGGTCTTTTTTCATACACTTGCAAATAAGATTCATACTAAAAATATGTATACCACTTCCAATGATGATTGTTTCAAAACTTCCCTTGTGTTTTTATAAACTAAATAGGTCGATGATCAGTGTGGATGACCATCTCCTTCTCAAGAATGCAATGTTTCTATTGTCGAAAAACCTGCATGATAGAGTACATATCTTTATCATTTGTGGGATACTTCCAGATTGTATCCTAAAGTGTGTCACTATGATAGGCCATCGGATGCTCGTGTTGGGTGAGGAATGCACCAATATCATAGCCATAGGATCTCAATTTTCAAATGGTTGTTGTAGGAATGGAAATGTGGGTAAACGTGCAGAGCAGAGGTGCTGCTTCATCTAAATGTATGCCTTTTATTGGGACTCAGACCAAGAAATTTTTTCTTTCACTCTGACCTTGGTAATATGACTCAAATAACAAGTGGTATGGGAGAATCCCAACATGAACCTCCGGTAAAAAAATTCAAAGCCCAAAATGTTGCAAAGCTCTGTTAGAGTGGATGGGGTTGGCCAATCATGAATTACTTGGAACTTTGCTAGATCCACATGCATTCCTTTCTCATCTATGATGTAATCCAAATATTGGACCTACATCATGCCAAAGGTGAATTTATCTAAGTTGGCACACAGTTTTTTCTAATGAAAGGTTTAAAGGATGTAGGGAATGTGTTTCAAGTGCCCTTCCCAGCTCTTGCTAAAGATGAGAATGTCATTGAGATAAAAAACCAAAAACAAGTTAGTGAAGGGCCATAAGATGTCATCCATCAACCTCATAAAAATAGCAGGGGCATTTTTCAACCTTAAGGGCATGAATAACCATTCAAAAAGTCCTTCCATGGATATGAAGGCTGAATTCCATACATCTATTGTTTGTAAAGGAACATGGTGATAGGTAGACTTTAAAACAATCTTGTTGAAATAAATATCCCCCTTGAGTAGGTGAAGAAGTTCATCAATCCATGTGATTGGATGCCTATTCTTGAAAGTGATTTTTTTCAGATATCGATAATCAATGTAGAGCCTCCAGGTATTGTGCTTCTTTTGTACAAGTATAATTGAGCTCTCACAAGGTGAAGACCTTGGTTATATGTGCCCTTTTTGTAGTGGCTCTTCAATCTGCCACTTGATCTGTCGACTTTTCAGAATGGATTGATGATATATTGTACCATTGGTTAGAGGTGCTCTAATATTCATATCGATCAAATTCTTGACCTAAAAGTGTAAGGGTACCCTTGTGGGTGAGGAGAAAATGTCCTTGTATTCTTCCACAACTTTATCACCCTACCTTTTTTGTGTGTAGGAAACTTTCCCCAGGGCCATGGATGTGGCCATGGTCTTCCCCTTAATTTGATCTAAAATAAAAAGGAATAAAAATTTCCCAGTCTTAGAGATGATCTTACAACATTTCTTAGTAGAGATCAAAGATATGGGAGCAAGTGGGGCTACCTTTGGTATCGTGTATAACTTGTTTCCCAAAGATATAATATAATTTCAATTCCTACACTCATACATAGCATGACATTTCAAAAATAATGGATGGCCTATTAATAAATCACAAACTTCAATAGGAGTAACATCACATAGTACCTAATTTGTGAAAGGCTTGATGTTGTAGCGAGGGTGCATTGCTGGATGACATGGAGATCTCGTCCTTGGTGAGGCCACCTGATAGTGTATGGCTGCATGTGTGGCGTGGCTGGTAGGCCCAAATTCCTAATGAAATATTCTTAGGTAAGGTTGTTTTGGCTCCCACTTTCAACAACGAACTGTAGAGGATACACCTTCACTCACATATGTGAGTGGAGGAGATGCTCCATGTCCCATGGATATTCAGGCTCAATA
The DNA here is from genome assembly GCA_034641835.2 of Pinus albicaulis. Taxonomy (NCBI): domain Eukaryota; kingdom Viridiplantae; phylum Streptophyta; class Pinopsida; order Pinales; family Pinaceae; genus Pinus; species Pinus albicaulis. Next base: position 532,104,158 of record CM076582.1, on the reverse strand, counting down.
TTTTAGATATTGGTGGTGGAAATATGGATTATAGGCTCCACGTTAATAATTTTATTCCCTTTGTCATTCCCCTTATTAAGTTATAACTCAGGGTTGGAACATGCATATAACTCTGAATCCTTAAGCTCGACTACTAGTGACTGTCTGGATCGACAGTCACTTCTGTTATGAGTGGGGCTCTTATGAAACTCACACCACTTTCTCGTGTCCTTCTTCATATTCATGGTGTTGTTCTTTTCTTTCAAATTCGAAGGGTTGTCCTCGGTTATCCCACCTTGGATTTTTCCTTTATGCTGCGGTTCGGGGGTGCCTTTCCCTTGCTTCACATTTGTAGATCCAAAGTCTCACTTCTTCTGTTTATATTTTTCTAGATATTTACAATATATAGATAGGGGATGCCAAGCGAGGAGATGTGGAGGATATCCATATCATACTATATTTATTTTTGTATATATTCATGGTACTTGAGTTCTATATTCCTCTCAGAATCCTCAACACAAAAATTTTTGTGGAGGGAAGGAAAAATATTTGTGTACGCTAACACATTTTGATCTCTTCCCTGTTGCAGTGTGGTCCAATTTATGTACTTATCCTCATAGCTGCCAAAAGGGTGATACAGTTCTTTGATGGAATCTTAGAAGGAATTCCAAGTGGTTTCAACTGAAAATAGAGAGGGTTCCCTCTTGTCCTTCTTATCACAATAGGTTTCACATCAGTCGTTGACGTAGGGGGTGACTTTGAGGAGTGAAAAATGAATATTTTCCATATTGGAAAAATCATCAACCGAAAAATATCCTTCCAATAGATTTAACCATTTATTTATGAAATTTTCATCTATATGGCATTTAAATATGGGAATTTCAAAGTTTAATTGTACCTTAAAGGGACTGGTACCTGTATGGTGGCTATTGGATGAAGATGTGTCACTTGTGGGAAGCCGCCGAAGGATCTAGGAAAAAATGTCCATCACCGTGTTCCTTTGTCACTCGAGGGATTCTTCGAGAAATATTTTAGAAGGATCTCCTCCTCCATCATATCGATTTTTCTCTTCCATGGGATTCCATCATGTTTGGTGAGTTTGGTCTTGCAAAGATTCAACCTATTCAAGCCCTAACTGTTTATATCCCAACCACATTAGGGATATGCACAAAAGATAGAGAAATAGAAGACCGCTCTGATACCAATGATTCAAAGTTATGAAGGAACAAAATTAAATACATATATAAATAGAAACATAAATATAAAATTAAAACATACCTTCAATTGATTAATAAAAAAGTACTGAAAACTATTTACATGCATAATGGAAACAAACTAGCTCAAGTGATGGTATATTATCTCTTAGAAGAGATGTGATGGCTCATGCCTTATGAAATGTTTTAAAATGAGGCTCAAAGGCCTATTTATTATTGAGAAACAATGTAAAACCATAAAAATCCAAAAAAATAACCCTAGGAGATGAAGTTCTAAAATTCTATGTGCTCCGTTGGGGTAAATTAGTACATCAACTTTTCATGGTTGTAGCTTTGGAATACGACATTTTTTTGGTGTATATGATACCTAGTTAGAAATATCTATCCAAGGGATATAATTTTCAGTAATAAACATGAGCCAAAGGTTCTTATTTTCTTCTTTAAAAAAAAAAACATCATTTAGGGCTTGAAAACGACCCGAGAAGTTGAGGACCTAAAAAAGTGCCAAGAATAGTAAATTGTTCTATAGTTAAGGAAACCAAAAGAAACAATGGTGGGGGTCAAAGTGAAATAGCTAGTTCACCACCAATATATACCTAGATCACCTAAGAAATTTTTAGTTCCTTGTTTTGCAACCATTACTTAACACTTTTGGGCTCGATAAAAAAAAGAAATTTGATTCCTTGGATATCTTACATGAATAAAATTATGGGTACTACCTGAGTCAATGAGCACAATTACATATTTCCTCTTGATACATCCTTATATATTGAGAGTTTGAGGAGTGGTAATTCTTTCCAATACATTACAAGATATTTTTGGATGCATTTCGTCTTTCTCTAGGGTTGGTTCCTATGTATATCCTCTTCTTTTGATATTTCTTCTTCCTTTTCTTCCACCTCTTCACAATCTATGTAAAATAATTTATTCTCAACACACTTATGAACTATAGTATATTTTCTATCAAAACTGTAACAAAGCCCTCTTTCTCTCTTTTCATCCAATATTTATGGTGTCAACCTTGTAGGTTGTGGGAGGCTAGGAGTAGCAACACTTTCATATTTATAGTTGTAAATGGTAGACCTCCTTGTTGCTATAAATTTTCTTTCAAATTTTCTTGCCACCTTAAATGCATTTTCCAATGAATGAGGTTCCCAAAGGTGAACTTCCATTTTGGCTATTATCCTTTAAATCCCTATGAACAAATCAATCATATTCTACACTATAATATTAGGTACCTTGATATTAAATCTTTAGAAGCCCTCAACATTCTTCTCCATAAAAGCCTTTTTCATGAGATTGATCAATTCGATAACAAAGGTATTTTTCTTTATATCCTAATAATTTGCAATTAGTTACTCCATAAAAAATTTCTAAGTGATAATTTATTTATGAGAAAATAATATATCGATACGATGGAAACTGATTGGGTTGTAAATATAAAGATACAATGTGTACCTTTTGTGTGTGTGGCACATCATGCAGATCAAAGAATTGCTCCATTTATATTATCTATGTTATTATATCCTTTCCATCAAACTTACCCATATCGATCTTTGGAATATTGTTCATCTTCATGCCTAAGAGTCTCTAAAATCATAATTCATTTTCCTTTTGTCCTCATCCTTATTTTCATGGAATTCCTTCTCACTATTAGGGAGAATTTATTCTAGAAACTTTGTCAAACCTTCCTTCAAATCTTACATGTATTATTTTAAACCATTTATGTCAGAATTAATTTTTTCTTTTAAACCTTCCATGTCACCTTTCATTTAGGGAAAAATTTTGGGGAAAATTTTACAAATTGGCTTTTTTTTTGGACATTTTCTGAAAAAAATATTCACCAATTGCATTGAAAATTTGCCTATTTTTTACATATATATGATTAAATGGGTGATACTTGCCAAACAATTATTGATTTTAATAGTTAATTACATGTTTTTTATTGATTGTTAACCTACATTCTATATCTATGAATTCTCAAACTAGAATAATCACCTAGAATACTATATATAGGAAAAATAATAAATCCTTCAAAAATACCATGCTTTCATTTTTTCTTTTATGTCGTTCATGATACCTTTCATTTATATTTTTAAACCATCCATAAACCCTTCTATTTCATCTTTCTTTTCTCTTTGCGAGAGTCAAATTTGTTGGACATCATCGTGTATTTTGTATATATCTTGTTGCATTTCTTCCTCTTCATGTGTAATATAGAGATTTCTGGAGGCCTAATGGGTGTAGAATATTTTTATTTGGGAGGAATTTTTGAAAAAATCAATGATATCTATGGCTCACTATTTCCTTTGAATCACTTCAATTTTTTATTTCAAACAAAAATTATGCAAATCGAAAAATACACACCTTTTAGAGCTTGATTTTGAGCTTGTTGATAATGTTGAACTTGAAACTGTCGTATCTCTATTATTTTAGCTTCCCAAAGTTTAAAATTGGTTCGTGTGATAGCCCTCTGTGTCCTCATTCCAAGCTTACTAGTTTGATAGAGAATGTATTCTTGAAGGTAAGGTTAGACCAAATATCACAAGATGACCTCCTTATCAATTTTTTTAGTAGAGCGAACTTGTAAGGAATGCCATGTGTCCATGTTTCAACCTTTAGCCTTGAAAATGTTACCCTAGAAACTAAAGTCCATGAAATTTTAGTCTCTTTTTACAAAATTCAATTTAGATGCAAAAAATTAAAGATAATACCATTTTATGTGAGTCACGTATTTGAGACATAATTTTGGAGCATACAAAAACCCTATCTTTAATGAAAGATATCTCCGAGATTATAGGGAACTAATTTCTGAAAATTTTGTTGGCATATGGCTAATGTGTTGTCCTTGATAAAAAACTACTTGGTAAATATGTCAACATAATGGTTATGCAAATGCTAAGATATGAACAAAGGAACACTAGTATAGAGATAAATGGATGGTAAAGAAAAATTGTGAGAAATTATATGCAGGTCCTGTAAAGAAAGATTACATACATATGTGTGTATGGTGAAGAAAAGTAGCGTACAAAATCTGCACCATGGTATTATGAATACTAGGGGTCTTTACTATGGTATTCACCCATATTATTTGGAGCGAAAATGGATATTTGATCCCGCCAAAAAATACTTACAACATAACAATGGTATTTACCTAAGGTATTGACTAAGGAAAATACTATATAAAGAGATGGAGATCAAGGTGATGAGTGTGCAAGTGATGGATTTATTATAAATTATTTTATCAAAAAATGGGTGCACCAAGGAGTAAGGAGAAGACACATATGAAATATCTAAAGTATGGTAATATATGTCCTTATTTGATTTTCTTATTGGAAATTTCTAACAATGATAGATCTGTGGTTTTGATGATGTTGTGATCTAAATAGGGTAAGTAATTTTAACAGTAAGAGTTTTTTATTTTGAAAACTATGTTTATAGTGAAAATGTTCAAATTTGTACACATATCTGTCTCATGTTAGTCATGTACATATGTGAATCTTCTTATGGGTAGTCACATATAGTATGCGAAGTATTTTTGTTATCTTCAAATTTTGTACATTGGTTACTATGCATGGATGTCACGTAAATACACATATGTGCTTTGTAAAAGTCATGTATACATGCTATGGTTTTGCAGTATGGGTTGTTAATGATATTTGATCAATTCTGTTATGTTTGATGTTGTTTTTAGATGATGTATCTCTCATAATAATCTATGTTTGATAGTTCTGATTGGGATGATTTGGTTATTGATGATTCCACTGTATGGTGATATGTATTTTCTTTAATATTATATGATTGATTTATATTGTGATTCAATGGTTTGTTCAGCGTGACAATAATTCAGATTAGGGTGTCGGTGATTTTTTATCGATACACAACCCTTCTTCAGTGAAAGTGTGTACATACGTGGGTATGTCGCAGGGAAGTAACATAAACATTCTAACATATGTTTGATCATGGTTTGCGGTAACAAAATTTTGGTCTATGTGATGACCAATATATGGTCTGGTATACCTATGAGTGGTTGTACATTAATATGATCTGATATGAACTAGTTTGATCTAGTTGCATTTATTTTTATTTAGTGATTAATTTGTTGATTCTATTGGTTCAGTGATTGATTTATTTTATTCAATGATTGGTTTCAAAAAATTTATTTGATATTGGGCTTAAATAATGGAAGTGGCTCTAGTCTGAAAGTATGCTGAAAAGTGGCCTACAGGTTTGATGTTTTGAGTCACGTGGATCCAGTATGAAATATTATGAAACATGGTTCACATACGTGTTGAGGGTTTGAGTCTTTAGAGAGGGATTCAAAGCTTTTCTCCAATTGTAGCTCGTAAATTTTTTTAGGGGGTAGGACCTTCCTTCTGGTGGGTTCTGGAAAATGAGATCAGGGGTTTTGTGCTCCCTTCTAGTGGGCACAAAAAAATGAGAGAAGGTTGTAGTCTTTTGTAGGTGGTTTTCTATGTAGTGGTATGAGTATGTGCAAGTACAATATTATAAGATTTTTTTCCATTATAACAAAATAAGAAGACAAAGATGATGGCAACAACGATTTTCTCCCACTTTGGATTTCCACCAAAAAATCATGGTGTTCCCATGTGTTGTTGCATTGATTATTATGTTCTTATTTCTCATGGTGACTATTTAATTAAAGGCCAATGAAGTAATGATACATTTCTTACAGTTGAAAAATTAATGAAATACATGATAAAATAGTTATCTAGATATACACAGTCTTATTTCATCACAATTGCATACATACGTTGGTTTCCTGAATGATAATAGAATACAAAAATATGAAGAAAAAATTGATAGGTTAAAGTGAGTTTAAAATATAATTCATGCCCCGCCGAGTATTTTTCCCAACAAATTTTGCAATATATTAATCAAGAATCCTTGTAGAAAAAGAGATAGTTAAAAATCCAAGAATACATATTTGAAGTAGTGAAACCCTAGGATACAAAGATATTATAGCAAATTTTATGTAAAAATATTAGATAATAGAAGAAAAGATAGATGAACGACGTGAAAAGAAGCCTCTTTGAGAGGGAAACCTCCTTTTATATCACATAAATGAATAATTCTTAGATGATACAAATGAAATAAATCCTTGGTATATATAGCACTCTAAAGGTCACAATATAATTAGCGCCTACATAAAACTAATAATGTAAGGGAACAAAATTAACAATAATGGACTTATGTTGGCCCAAAAATAACAATAGTGGGTTACACTAGTATTATAGTAACCCAACAGGGTAATGTGCATACACTTATTTTCCCACCACTTGCCAATGTGTTGGATGAATTTTTAGATTGGTTGGTGATTATTTTCCTTAGGTTCACTCATGTATGCATAAATTTGACCACTCTGTTGAGATTGAACTAGGGTTGTAGCCACTAGCTAGAGTTCCCTACCAACTTTCTAGACTCAAATTGGAAGAGTTGAGGTGATAATTAATGAAGTTCATCAATGTTGAATTTAGTAGGCCTTCTATATCCCCATATGGTGCATGAGTATTCCAAAAGAAGTGTTAGAGAAAATATGATCTAAAATGGGTCCGATAAGAAAAATATGGCACAATAAAAGACAATAGAATTTCAAAATATTGGATTAACGATGATAATTGAGTTGAAACTATAGAAGTCATAGATGATTATGTGTCATATTTTTTTTTTTATATTGGTGAACTACATATAAACCTCATTCCATAATATTTTCCTATGATCACTTCAAAATATGACACGTAATATATAACACAGTAATGGTAATAATATAATAACATTAGAATTATATTTTAAAAATTATTATTTTGGTAAATCACCTTTGAACCTTGAAAAAAAAATAATTAATAATTTACAATTGTAAGTAGTGAATTTACTATTACAAATCATAGATTAAATAAATATAAAATATTTTATGCTATCACTAACTTTATTTATTTTAAAATAAATTTCAAATTATTTCAAATCACTGTGCAAATACTTTGAAATGCAATAAGCATGGTAATTTACGTTTTTGTAATTATATTGTGTATTCAAAATTGTTGATTTATGTGTAACTCACTCCTATAGAATTTACCGATTTCACCAACTTTCCCAAGTAAAACATGAGCTGAGGGTCACTATGATAAGATTAAACCTCCTATAATACCTTAAGGAAATGGAGTTGACAACTTAAGATCTTACTAACTTCCCTCAGGTGTTACAGTACCTCTAGGAGAAACCCAACCCCTCCAGGTGTCCAACCCCTTAGATAACTCTCTTTTTCACTGAACTAAAGCCTCAGTCATAATCTTTCCAAGGTATGGAAGTGATTATAAGCTTGAATTATCTCACATAGGCCTATCTACCAATGACTATGGAATTTCACAATCATTTCTATGCCAATGAACTCGAATTCAAAGCCATTTTTTGTAGGGCTAGGACTCATACCTTTGCTGAGAACTCAGTGAAACTTCTAGAAGTGATGGATGACATAGAAAAAAATATTATAAACCAAATCTTGAACCAGGACTTGACCTAACCTCTCCCAACTGGGAATGGAATTCCATCAAACAATTGGTAAACATGCAAGCTACAAGTAATGAATGCATCTTCAAACATAAGGATATGGAAAATTATTTGATGCTTAGAAAGAAGGACTAATTCCTTCTCACAATATATGTCATAACACCAATTAGGTCATGCATTCATTATTTGTTCCATTACAAGTAAAAACATGAAGAGACCCATGGCTAAGATCTGTCAAATAACCATGCATATAACTAACATATAAATAGATAAATAAAAATGATAAAACGACCTTTAAAGCCACATAATAACAAGTACATTTACATATGAAAAGTAATATAAAATTACCTATTAGTAAACATATGTAACATCCAACCAGGTCTAGGACATTCATGTACCTCACGACCATAGATTAGGCAAAACAAAATATTTCTTTCATCCAACCAGCCCCGTGTCATATTCCAATCATGACTGTGAGATCTCATGGCATAAACCAATCCAAAAGAACCAATGGAATCCCAAGGTTAAACCACCTCCACCCTCACCATACCTTGATCTGACCAAAACTAGTCGTGAGATCAGAAAACCAAATCGGGCTTGGATGTCCCAGAATTCCTTCACCATCCCTTAAGAAATTTTCTTGTCTCCACCCACCTATCGATGACTTCCCGCAACCCATTTTATTTTCCTAAGACCACCTCACCAAGATCAAAAACCTTCTAAAAATCCAAATCTAAACTAAGAATGAATCTTGTCACACCATGGATATCCAAAAATGGAAAGGCAAGGCTAAAACCATTGTCAAAACCTAGAAAAATCCATGCCACCAACAAAAATTAACCAAAAATACACTTTCATATATCATGCATGCAAAAACCGTCTACAAATCATACATGTGGCTTGTTCCTTGCAAGTATTCCTATTAAAGCCACTTGATCCAACCTTTCTTTTCTTGATCATTTCTTTCATTTGTTTTCCTTGCCTTTCCTTTGCTTGATTTATTTCATTATCCTCTTGGTGCTCTTCTCCTTTCTGAGACTAATTCCAAAAAAAAAATGAAAAAACATAGTCAAATGATACTCAAAATCCCTTTTATCATTGATGCCTCTAATTTCCACATTTTCCTCTATTTTCCTTCAATTTTCTCTTCAGATGCAAGTTGTGACCTTTCACCCCCCTTTTCTCCTAATTTCCTTTATTTTCATAAATAAAATTCTCAAATACATTTTTTCCTTTCCAAAACCTTTGCAATTGGCTTTGTCAATTTCCCCTTAGCCATAAACAAAAAAGCGATGCCTACTACGATATTTTTCCCAACATTAAGCTTGAAATATGTGTCCCATGACCTTGGTATTATTTTTCCTTTATTGACTTGATTACATGAAATTTTAACGAGGGGTTTTTATAAACCCCTCATTCGTATGGGAACACCATCCTCATCATTCAATAACACATATTACCAACAAAACCGTTAAAAATAAAAACATACTAGTTTTGGAGATTTATAACCCAGTTTGATGCAATATTTACAATGAACATCCTACTAAAAAAATGACAAATGTACCATTAACTAGAGCTTTATAACACAACTCATTACAATATTTACAATAAAAACCACATATACTTATGCACATTTTCTTCAACCAACAAATAACGATACTATTTATGGATATTTATAAATCGAAATCAATATAGTATTTACAATAATATACACATATGAACATTTTCTCAACCAGGTAATAAAAGCAGACAACTACTACATCTACAACAAGGGAGTCCATAGGCTCAAAAATCCACCCTCAAAGTAATACTAGGATTCACATCTTTCTCGAGAAGTCTAGAACCCACTGTCAAAGTCAAAACTAGATCAAATGTCTAGTGCTATGATCCTTGCATGACATCTTCCCTTAGTGAACAGTTGTTGACACATTGTTTTAGGGAACACTCCCCATGTGCATCTGACTCCATTTGGAAATGGTAATGAAAAAAATCAATTCACTAAACTTCCCTTCTCTGCTACAAATTCCCTCACGAAATCTGATCACCCTCTTCTGTGTAGTCACTCACCTTCCAAGTTCCCCAACATCCCCTATCCCATGAAATCCATCCATTAGCAAGGTTTAATCACATTGAAAGGTCCAAATAATAAGGAATATATTTGCCCCAAAACCATTATACAATTCATAGAATGATCATTGAAATCAATGGACACTATTGGTTACCAGTGTCCCAGAATGGCCTTACTCCTCAAGTGCTTTAGCAACAATTGGTTCTTGTTGCAATTCCTTTTTCCACTAATAATTATTTTAGTGAGTTTTAATCACCCCAAAATAATATTTTTCATGCTTTCATGTACCAAGTACATGGTTTCCATTAGATTAAAAATACATTAAAATAAAATCTAATCGTACCTCACTAGTAGCTCATCAACAAGATATACTTTCAATCCTATTTACGTCCTGTCATAACAATTAAAATTAGCTCTTCAATCAAATCATCATGTATAACATATGACATCTGGTTAAATCAAGACGCAACCATCATAGATCAAAATCATAAATCACATGTAATCATCATAGATTAGAATCATATATCACATCCATAATAAAAACTACAATAAAATACTGATAATTATCTTTCAAATGGTTCCTTGTTTTGAATTTTCTCTTTATCCTTTACATACACACAATAAATCAGTTTCCAAACCTGGAAAGCACTCAATACCTTCTTTTTAAGAAACAAGGGGATCCGAAGACCAAACTACCTCCTCCCTCAATATCAGCAAAGAGGTTTTCTAGAGACTAAGCTTCCTCAACTCTCAATAGAAACAACAAGGGCATGAATTGCTTCTCAACCTATAAGAACAACAACAAGGAATCTAGATATTAAAGCACTCAACCCTCGGCTAGAAACAAGTTTATCCTAATACTTCAAGCTGACTCAATTCTCCAATACCAACAATGAGTCACCTAGAGCCAGCGCCTCTGGCTGTGAATAATAGCAAGGGCCCGGACAGGTTCCACGCACTGTCCGGAATCACATTGTAACATACATAATACATAGTGTCTGATAAAACACACATACACATACACCCGTGTACAATACCACACATACACCTAGGTAGAACACAACACATACACCTACACGCGGTGTGTGTGTGTGTGTGTGTGTGTGTGTGTGCGTGTGTGTGTATATATATATATATATATATATATATATATATATATATATATATGTATGTATGTATGTATGTATGTATGTATGTATGTATGTATATATATATATATATGTATGTATGTATGTATATATGTTAGGTCCTTATATTACTAGTATTATCCCTTATTGTTATTGTTGTACCCCTGTAACCCCCATATTGTTATTATTGTGCCCTTACATTATTATTGTTAGGTCAGCTAGGATTACATTGTGGCCCCACTACGATTACATTATGGACCAATGGATGCCTATATATAGAGAGGAGGTTTTCTCATTTGTATCATCCAAGAATTGTTCATTTATGTAATGTATTGGAGGTTGCCCCCTAGAAGTGGCTAATTTCTAAGGTGTTGATCTCTCTTTTCTTCTATTTTTGGAGCTGGTTTCATAACATTTGGTATCATAGCTTTGGATTCTAGGGTTTCACTGCTCCAAATAGGTCATTGTGGAATTTTTTCTATAACGTTTTTCTATGAATGTTCAGAAGCTAAAAAATTTAGAGTGCGAATCCGAAATCCTGAGGAACATCTTCACAAAATTTCAGAGCTTCATTGACAATAATTTTGGAGATATGATCGGTGGAAGTTAGGGCTTTTTGTAGGCTCCTCAATTTAACCCTAAGAAGGTCATCGTTAAATTTTCACTATTAAATTTTTTTCTACGAGGGTTCATAAGCTAAAATTATCATAGAGAGGAGCTGAAAGCTTGAGGAACTTCTTGTAAAAATTTCAGATCTTCGTTCGCAATATTTTTAGAGATATGATCAGTGGAAGTTAGGATTGTTTCAGGCTCCCAAATTTCATCTCAAAGAAGTGAGCGTGGGAAAAAAAATCATAGTTCTCTCTCTGAGCATCGGATTGAGATTCTATAAAAAGTGGTCGTGCGTACATAGATTGTAGGTTTTTTATATCAATTTCAGAGCTGAAGGAGGAAACAAAGACACGTGGGAAGTAGTACAAGTTTTCTCTACTAAACCAATCCATATTTAGGTCATTGTAAGAGATTGGGCTTAGATTACATTAAACCACCTCCACCCTCACCATACCCTGATCTCACCAAAACTAGTCGTGAGATAAGAAAACCAAATCGAGATTGGATGCCTCAGAATTCCTTCACCATCCCTTGAGAAATTTTCTTGTCTCCACCAACATATTGAGGGCTTCCCACAACCCTTTTTATTTTCCTAAGACCACCTCACCAAGATAAAAAAACCTTTCAAAAATGCAAATCTAAACGAAGAATGAATCCCATCACACCATGGCTATAAAAAAATGGAAAGGCAAGGCAAAAACCCTTGTCAAAACCTAGAAAAATCCATGCCACCAACAAAAATTAACCAAATATACACTTTCATATATCATGCATGCAAAAACCTTCTACAAATCATGCATGCGGCTTGTTACTTGAAATTATTCCTATTGAATCCACTTGATCCAACCTTTCTTTTCTTGATCCTTTATTTCATTTGTTTTCCTTGCGTTTCCTTTGCTTGATTTATTTCCTTCTCCTCTTTTTTCTCTTCTCCTCTCTGAGACTAATTCCAAAAAAAAATTGAAAAAACATAATAAAATGATACTCAAAATCCTTTTTATCATTGATGCCTCTAATTTCTACAGTTTCCTCTATTTTCCTTCAATTTCCTCTTTAGATGTAAGTTGTGACCCTTCACCCCCCTTTGATCCTAATTTCCTTTATTTTCATAAATAAAATGCTCAAATACATTTTTTCCTTTCCAAAGCTTTTTCAATTGGCTTTGTCAATTTCCCCTTAGCCATAAACAAAAAAGTGATTCCTACTAGGATATTTTTCCCAACATTAAGCTTGAAATATGTGTCCCATGACCTTGGTCTTATTTTTCCTTTATTAGCTTGATTGCATGAAATTTTAATGAGGGGTTTTTGTAAACACCTCCCCTTAGGGGAATACCATCCTAACTGTTCAATGGCACATATGACCAAAAAAATAGCTAAAAATATAAAACAGACTAGTTTTGGATATTTATAACCCAATTCGATGCAATATTTACAATGAACATCCTAATAAAAACATGACAAACATACCATTAACTAGAGCTTTATAACACAACCCATTACAGTATTTACAATAAAAACCACATATACTTATGCACATTTTCTTCAACCAACAAATAACCATACTATTTATGGATATTTATAAATCTAAATTGATATAGTATTTACAATAATATACACATATGCACATTTTCTCAACCAGAAAATAAGAGGATACAACTACCTCATCTCCAACAAGGGAGTCCATAGGCTCAAAAATCCACCCTCAAAGTAATACTAGGATTCACATCTTTCTCGGGAAGTCTAGAATCCACTGTCAAAGTCAAAACTACATCAAATGTCCAGTGCTATGATCCTTGCATGACATCTTCCCTTAGTGAACATTTGTTGACACATTGTTTTAGGGAACACTCCCCATGTGCATCTGATTTCATTTGGAAATGGTAATGAAAAAAAATCCATTCCCCAAACTTCCCTTCTCTGCTACAATGTCCCTCGGGAAATTTGGCACCCCCTTCTCTATATTCACTCACCTTCCAAGTTCACCAAAATCCCCTATCCTAGGCGATCCATCCACTGGCAAGGTTTAATCACATTGAAAGGTCCAAATAATAAGGCATATATCTGCCCAAAAACTATTATACAAGTCATAGAATTCTCATTGAAATCAATGGACACTAATGGTTACCAGTGTCCTAGAATGGCCTTACCTCTGAAGTGCTTTACCAACATATTGGTTCCTATTGCAATTCCTTTTTCTACTACTAATTATTTTTGTGAGTTTTAATCACCCCAACCTAATATTTTTCATGCTTTCATGTACCAAGTACATGGTTTCCATTAGATTAAAAGTACATTAAAATAAAATCTATTCGTACCTCACTAGTAGCTCATCAACAAGATATACTTTCAATCCTATTTACGTCCTCTCATAACAATTCAAACTAGCTCTTCGATCAAATCATCATGTATAACGTATCACATCTAGTTAGCTCAAGACACAACCATCATAGATCAAAATCATAAATCACATGTAATCATCATAGATTAGAATCATATATCACATGCATAATAAAAACTGAAATAAATTACTGATACTTATCTTTGGAATGGTTCCTTGCTTCTGAATTTTCTCTTTATCCTTTCCATAGACACACTAAGTTGGTTTCCAAACTCGACAAGCACTTAATACCTTATTTTTAAGAAGCAAGGGAATCTAGAGACGAAACCACCTCCTCCCTCAATATCAACAATGAGGGTATCTAGAGACTAAGTGTTGTGGAGGTAAGTCCCCTCTGTGGACAGAGGTGATCCCACTAGCCCTAGAGTGGGTATAGAAACAATAGAAACACGAAAAGCTATCAGTTCCTAGTTACAAAATATAGAATCGTGATAGATCGCTTACCGTGATTCCTTCACTACTGTTATCGAAGAAGAAGTGACGCTTCTATTCCTAGCTGGATAGTTCATGATCCGTGAGCTCTCTACATCCAAATACCTATACACATGCAAAGAAGAGTGACAACATGCAACATAATATTCCAGACTTTATAACTATCGATCAGTCGGAGAGGAACGAATGAAATTGCTTTATGTAATGGAAAAACACAATAATGGAACCAATAGCATAGTCATGTATATTAAGATACGAGAGAAATGATTACAACCATTGCTCTGATGTCGTGATCTTCCTTCGATAGGGTTACAGTGGGACATGTCTCACAAATCTCATCAGGGATTTGACAAAACTCTCTCTCTCACAGGGTTGTCCTTAGCTCTGCTCTTGATTGTCACTCAGCTATAATTTTCTTCCCAAAAGTTTCGCTACCTAGAAAATGGAGAGGGTAGGCTTTTATATAGGGATACGGAGAGGTTAGGCTCTCTATAATCATGGGGGAGAGTCCTATCTCTTAGGAATGTTCCATGAGAGCTGGAAAGCCACTTCCTAAATAGGGAGATCCAAAGCCAAACAAACCGACCTCTTTTGATGATTCGTTCTGATGTTTTTAGAATGAAAATTTCGCCTTCTATTGTTAAAAAACCATTCCTTAATAGGCTTTGCGCAGGAAGTGATAGGGACAAAGCACCAGCTGGCACACCCACTAGTGTATATTTTCCCCATTGGCACGAGGGATGAACTAGCTACCCGAGTCAATGCCAAAACATGGATTTTTAGGGTTTTCTAGAGGAGATGTTCTTAAGGCGAATTCTTGTCCTTATGCATAAGGATAACATCAAGGTGTTTTTAGGAAATTTTACTATTCACAGGTCATGGTAATAGTCCTACAATGTATGGGACGAGGGATTGTAGGGACGATGACAAAATGTTGTGTAACATTAAGCTTCATCAACCCTCAATAAAAACAAGGGTATTCTCAGACTAAACTAACTCAATCCTCAATATCAACAATGAGGGAATCTAGAGCTAAAATAACTCAATCATGAATATTAAAAATGGCCTAGAAAGTTCCATACATGTGTGTCTGATCACATTGTAGAACACATACACAGTGTACAATGAAACAAATATACCTATATTTGATCTACAACACCACACATACACCTACACCCGGTGTACAACACAACACATACACCTACACATGGTATATATATATATATATATATATATATATATATATATATATATATATATATATATATATATATATATATATATATATATATGTTAGGTCCTTATATTACTAGTATAGTCCCTTATTGTTGTTAGTGTAACCACCTTATTGTTATTTTTTTACCCCTGTAACCCCCATATTGTTATTATTGTACCCTTAGATTATTATTGTTAGGTCATCTAGGATTACATTGTGGCCCCACTAGGATTACATTGTGGACCCATGGACGCCTATATGTGGAGAGGAGGTTTTGTCATTTGTATCATCCAAGAATTTTATGATTTATGTAATGTATTGGAGGTTTCCCACTCGAAGTGGCTAATTTATAAGGTGTTGACCTCTCTTTTCTTCTATTATTGGAGTTGGTTTTATAACATTTGGTATTAGAGCTTTGGATTCTAGGGTTTCATTGCTCCAAACAGGTCATTGTGGAATTTTCGCTATAACATTTTTTCTACAAAGGTTCGGAAGCTGAAATTTTTAGAGTGCGAAGAAAAAATATTGAAGAAAATCTTCACATAGTTTCAGAGCTTAGTTCACAATACTTTCAGAGATATGATCTATGGAATTTAGGGCTTTTTTCACGCTCCTCAATTTAACCCTAAAAAGGTCATTGCGGAATTTTTACTATAGCTTAGTTTTCTACAAGGGTTTAGAAGTTGAAATTTTCACAGAGAGGAGATAAAAGCCTAAGGAACTTCTTGTAAAAATTTCAGATCTTGGTTCGCAATTTTTTTGGAGATATGATCTGTGGAAGTTAGGATTGTTTCAGGCTCTCGAATTTCATCTCAAAGAGGTAACCGTGGGAAAAACATCATAAATATCTCTCTGAGCAACAGAATGGGATTCTATAAAAAGTGTCCACATGTACATGGTCTATAGTTTTTTTTATAGAAATTTCAGAGCCGAAGGAGGAAACATTGACATGTGGGAAGTCGTACAAGTTTTGTCTACTGAACTAGTCCATAATTAGGTCATCGTAGGAGATTGGGCATAAATTTTTCTTAAATAATCAAAATCAGGTCACACCTGTGGCATTTGAAGGAAGATTCAGAGGGCTAATTCAGAGCCAAATTTTAGATATTGAAAATATGAAATCACAGAGATAATTCAGTTTGAATATCGAGCTCCTCAAAATCAACAAAAAGGTGTTAATTTTTTTCAAATTGCAGAAGTCTTGCTCAAAAAATCAGTTCTAGGTGATTCCAAAGGCCTATTGAGCATAGATATCAGTATTGGGTTCTAAAATACCTCCTAAAAATAATTCAGCACTCGTTAAGCCTTCAGAAGGCTCTACTATGACTCATCAAGACGAAAAAATGCAACATGAGATATCAAAATTCCAAGAGCAAGTGCACCAAATTTCGCTATCACAAAGAGCAACAAAAAAATGAAATGGAAGTTTTGAAGAAAGGCATGGAAACTAAGATGGATGGTTTGAAGAAAGGTGTGGAAGCTAATATGAATGGTTTTAAAGCTAATATGGATGGCATGGAAGTTGGCATGGAAGCTAAGATGCATGATATGGAAGCTAAGATCGATGAAAAAATGGAAAACATGAAGAATGATCTAAAATTAGACATCGAAGGTTTGGAAAATTTGATGCAATAAATGTTTCCTAATGGTGAAAATATAGTAGAGGAAACTCATGATGATAACAAAATAAATGTTAATCGTGATTTCATAAACTCTAATGTTGGATTAAGGAACCACCATATTCCAAAGATGGATATGAGGAAGCTTGATGGCAAGGATCCTATAACATGGATACTACAAATGGAGCAATATTTTGACCTCAATAATGTGAAAAACACACAAAAGGTACGCATTGCAACTTTACGTTTAGAAAAAAATACATTTGTATGTTATCAATGGCTTTGCTCCTGTAAATAAATTGTCACTTGGTCAATTTTTACAGAGGAAATGATAACACATTATGAGGATACAAGGAGAAACACCTTCTTTAGCCAATTGATAAATCTCAAAAAAAGGGTTTACTAGCGGAGCACATTGAGGACTTCCAAAAATTGGATATAAGGGTAACTGATATTCCATAGGAAAAAAAGATTGATGTCTTCATAGGGACATTTTGTTGGAAATACTGAGAGGGGGGCTGAATCAATATTCCTTTCAATTAGAGCATTAGTTAATATTTAGTTATTATCAATTTTTGTAAAATGATTGCAGCAAACAAGAGGAACACAAATGCACACAGTTTTTAAGGTGGAAACCCACACCGGGACAAAAACCACCTAATTATTTTCTAATAATTCTTTAATATTCAACTCCAATTGAAAAATAAAGCTCCAACTTCCTAGAATTTAGAAAAGCATTCTTCTCCAGCTCCCACTGAATCGATGCTCCAACACCTCAGATTCTTCAGTAGTCAACTGAACAGATGCCCCAACACCCAATGAGCTACAACTCACCCTAGCACCACCCAACCACCCTATAGAAGAATAAAAAAAGAATGGACTCCCATATGAGGTTAAATGTTCCACTTTACAATGATATAGAATGATGTAGAAGAAGCAAATACACTAGCCCATAACCCCAACTTTGACACAACCACCTAATGATGATCCTACACCTCCCGACACTGTCTCTTCAGCTCTTAGCAGATAGACACTAGTACAATTTTTACAATAATGTATTTACAATGACTTAGTACAATGTTACGTTTACAATGATTGCATGCAGTGTTGCCCACATGAAGACTTCATGTGATGAAATTCTTGCTGCTGTTATGCACCTTGGTTGCTTCTCTTGTCATGCTACCCTCTGCTGCAACTTTCTTTGCTTTTCTTCCATAGAAAGTCTGGTCCTTTGCAACCCTTGACAACACATGATCTAGATTTTTCTTTGCCTTCTAGGAGCTCTATATTGAATCTAGTGTATCTCTGTTATCTCAAATCATTAATATCTAATATTTAGTGTTGTATTATTCCTCTAAGTCATCTTTCCAATGCCACAGGTCTGACCCAATTTGGATTCTTCAAGAGAGAGTTATACCCATTCTCTCACAATGCCCTAACTATGGACTGTTTCAGCAGAGTGAACTTTTACAGCATTCCACATCTCAATGTTTTTTCATTTGGCTCTAAAATTGATAGAGAAAAAAATACCAACTATGCACTATCTGTAAAATTTTATGGAATTCCAATCCGATACTCAGAGACAGAGTTATGATGATTTTACCAAGGTCACTTCTTTGAGATAAATTTTAGGAACTTGCAAAAACACTGACTTCCATAGATCATATCTCCGAAAATATTGCACACCTTGATTTTAAATTTTCACTGCAGCTTCCTTAGGATTTCATATTATTGTCATAAAAATTTCAGCCTCTATACCTTCGTAGAAAAAACGTTAGAGAAAAAATTCCACGATGACCTGTTTCAGATAACAAAATCCCTTACATGAGGAGGATATGGGGATCAGAATTTATATAAATGCTTAGGTTGAGAGGGGCTTCAGCAAGTGAATGTGGGGGGGATTTTAGGAGCTTAAAAAATACTAATTATGAATTTTCAATGACCCATGCCACAACCCTATGAGGTTTTAGCCCACTAACTGGGGGTACAAACTTCAAACATAAATATGTCTCAAACCGTGAAGAATTACGTTGCGTGCCATATATCAATGGAAACATCTTGAAAAGTAGAAACCATCAAAATGGTTCTAGAACCAGAATATAGGAATTTGGTAGGTTAAAATATCCATGCAATATTGGGTTAACCCATAGTTCTACTTTGGTTGACATCAATGACAACTGCTAATCAACAATCTCCCCCTTTGGCATTGATGGCAACACAAGTACTCCCCCTGCGATCATGACACCTCTTCCTACAACATTATCTCCCCCTTTGATATTAATGGCAAAGGGTAACTCCCCTCGACACACATCCATCTTGCAGACGTGTACACACTTCCACTCCCCCTTTATATTCTAAATAAGGAAAATATAATGAGAACTTAAGAGAATCCCAAGCTTTTGGTGAAGATATTCCAATGCTTCATGAGTACTCTCACGATCATCAAAACTTCCTGCCCAATATGCATATGTAAAGGAATAAATAATGAGATTGTTACCCTTGGGATACCACAAGACATATTATGTTGTTCCCTTTAGATATCGAAGAATTCTTTTGATGGCAATAATATGTGATTCTTTTGGTGCTACTTGGAATCTTGCTACTTGTCCATCTACTTGCATAACATCTGGTCAGGAGGTTGTTACATATAGAAGACTACCAATCATAGATCTTTACAACTTTTGATCAACATCCTTAGATGAGTCGTCTATGCTCAATTTGCAACCTGTTACCATTGGATTACTTTGCTTGACGTATAGATATTCCTTTCTCTTGCTGAGATATTTGAAGCCCTAAGAAGTATGTCAGCTCACCAAGTAAAGACATGTCAAAATCACTTTGCATCTTTGTAGAAAACTTCTTACTTAGTTGATCATCATTGCTACCAAATATTATATCATTATCTTTAGCTAATAGACATGCTTTAGTTGCTTTATCCAGAACATATATGTTGTTTCGAGCTCAACTTGCTGTAGCCACAATTTCACCATACACACCTTCCCTGATTTCACATTTTGTGGAGTTGAATAGTATTGTGTGTCCTTGATCACACATTCATCCAACACTTAGCATATTCTGATTCATGTTTTCAACCAATAGAACATTCTTGGCTAGAGCATCTTTTCTTCCGAGAGTGACAGTACCTGATCCTATAACATTTGAAGATCCATCATTTCCAAAGGACACGGTTCCATCCCTCTTCTCTTTCAGAGATACAAATTTATTTGTATCTCTAGTCATATGCGTTGAGAAACCGCTATCAACATACCACACATATTTTTTGTTTTGAGCCTTGAGAGCGAGAGCACAATTATCTGTCTTATTCTTCTTCCATGTTCATTCATTCTGTGGCTTCAAAGATTCTTTTGGAGGATTTTCAAGTCTGCAGTCTTTGGCTATGTGTCCAAAGTTTCGACATTTGTAACATTCAATATTATTTTTTAAATGTTCAAGAAGCCTTTTGAATTATGTCACTGAATTCAATAGGCTTATAATGTTGTTCCCCAAATATTAGACCTCCTTGATTTCTAAATTATTAATCAAATTCCCTGATGGATTTGATTCTGATATAACATATCAGCTTAGGGAAAGAGCTCCTCAAACTCTAGAAGAAATGAAAAGTATAGTTGTTAGTGTTGAAGCGAACTTGATAGAGAAACGAGCTAGAGCCAGAGCTAAAAGAAGAATTCCTGTAAACGAAGAACCCTCAGCTTTTGAGAAGAAACTAGATGCTATTATCAAAGGAATGGAAAGGCTAGGAGATAGAGTAGAAACCATTGAAAAGAATAAATCTCTTTCGGATGGTCAACCTAGCAATACTATGAGAAATCCGAACTTTAGAAGAAACCAAAATCAAAATATTGGAAAAACTGGTCGTGACCAAAATATTAGGCCCCCTTCCAGGAAAATTATGTAGAAGGCTCAACTTCTGAAGAACCAACTGAAGATGTTCAAATAAACAATGTCACTGAAGGTGAGAATGAGCCAAAAATTTTCTTGACTCAAGAGGATCAAGAGGCTCATATTCTTAAACAATTTCAAACCCAATCAGGAGATTCATTTGACTTTAAAGAAGGATATGATACAGCCATCTACGAAGTTCATAAACAATACAATTTGAGGAGAAGAAGAGTTGATGTTCCATAAGCAAGTAAAAACAAAAATGTAAAACAACCCCTCAAAGGTAAAATCAATACCACCTATGTAAATATTCTTTCCAGATCAAATCCTAACCCTGCCCACCCAATAATCGAAGATGTATCTGATACTCAACTGAATAACAGACAACTTTCCAATACTCTTCCTCCCAAAGGAAATGTAGAGAAACCTCTAGAAGTTGACTCAGAAACAACTTCAACAATCAACCACACTCCTGAAAAGGAGAAAAACACCGAGAACATAAGAAAAGACAATCCAACTGTTCGAAATACAAGAACTCAAACCGAGAAACATTTTAATCTGGAAGCTGAAGTAGGCAAAATAAAGATAGTTGTTCCATTGTCTGAATTAGCTAAACATGATTTCTATAGAAGCCAAATTCATAAATCACTCAATATTACTGGAAATGAAAATTCGGTAAATG
Source organism: Pinus albicaulis (assembly GCA_034641835.2). Lineage (NCBI taxonomy): Eukaryota > Viridiplantae > Streptophyta > Pinopsida > Pinales > Pinaceae > Pinus > Pinus albicaulis. Next base: position 532,082,384 of record CM076582.1, on the reverse strand, counting down.
TTTTTGATGATCAACCTAGATTATTATTTGGCCCTGAAGTAAATCAAAAACCAGAAAGTGGAGGAACTCCTCCATTTTATGTGAGTTTGAATATACATGATAAAATACTTCAGAATTCCATGCTTGATTATGGGGAATCTCACAATTTAATGCCCAAGGCTGTAATGGAAAGATTAAATCTAGACATCACCAGACCATACAAAGATCTTTTCTCTTTTGATTCAAGTCAGGTGAGATGTTTAGGATTAATTAAAGATTTGTGTGTTACATTAGTTCAATACCATACGAAAACCATTTTGATGGATATAGTAGTAGCAGACATTCCTCCAAAATATGGTATGCTATTGTTTAGATCCTGGGGTGCAAAACTCGGAGGATCTCTTCAATTAGACATGTCATATGCTACTATTTCAGTATTCGGCCAACCTAAGAGACTATATAGAGAAACCTTGATGAAATATGTAGTCAGTAATCAAGAGAAACCTGAAAATTTCTCTATCTACTCAGTACACTCTGATATGGACTCATTCATTCTCTATAATGTTGAAACTGATCTTCCCACTGAACTATAAGCACCAGCATCTGAACCAAAATAAACTGTAAATAAATCTAATGTTCAAATCCAAGAAATCTTTGAAGAAAAAGAAACATCAGAAACCCAAGAAAAACCTGAAGAAAGTAAAAAATCAGATCTCACTGTTAAGAAAGTTCCTAAAACTCCTTATGAAAATTATGTACATGAAATTCCTTGGCATTTAGAATTTGATGGTTCAGTTAATAAGTTAGGAGCAGGAGCTAGAATTTGGATACATAATCTTGAAAATGATGACGCTGAAGGCCATGCTTACAGATTGAACTTTAAATGCACTAATAATATGGCAGAATATGAATCTCTTTTGTTAGGGCTTAAACTTGTCAAACATTTAGGAGCAATTAGAGTATATATCATAGGAGATTATGATTTAATCATTCAACAAATCGAAGTTGAATTTTTGACAAAAGATCCTAGACTAAAAGGATATAGAGGAACAGTTGTAGAAATTCACAATACTTTCCTGCAGGCTCAGCTTGCAAAAATCCCCAGAAAACAAAATTTTCATGCTTATAGTCTTGCAATGTTTGCTAGCACTTGTAAATTACCATTTGAACCTAATCATCAGTTCACAGCTGAGACTAAACACAGACCAACTATACCAGACTATTTTAAGAATTGGCAAGTGTTTGTAAATGACAACTAGATTAACAAATTTTTGACTTTAGAGAATGAATTTTCTAATAGTAGTATAGATGAAGATACAATCAATGAATCTGATCAAATAAATGAACAAGAAACTAACATCTCAAAAGAAAGTGCCACTCAAATACTTCATGCAACGAAATTCACCAAAAAAGACATGCAGGACCTCAAACAAATGGAGGTTGATGAGATTATAGAAGATGAATCTGAAATCATTAATCTGAAAGATAATCATTTACCTAAGGGATTAAGTCCTTTGGAAGATCTTTTTTATTCTAATGACATTCCACTAAAACCTAAAATGGAACCATTGAAAGCTGATATTGAGGAATACAATCTGGGAACTCAAGAAAATCCTAAAATAAAAAAATTATCTAAATCTTTGCCTCCAGATCAAAAATCAAAATATGTTGAACTGATAAAAGAATTCCAAGATTTCTTTTCCTGGAGTTATTAATATTTGAAGTCATATGATACATCCATAATTCAACATACAATACCTCTAAAACCAGATCAAAAACCATTTAAGCAGAAACTCAGGAGAATCAACCATGTATTGTTTCCTTCAATTGAAAAGGAAATCAAATGAATGTATGAAGCAGGGATAATAGCTCCAATTAGATTTTCAGAGTGGGTGTCTAATCTAGTCCCAACTAGGAAGAAAACTGGAGAGATCAGATTGTGTGTTGATTGAAGAAATTTGAACAAGGTTTCTTTGAAGGATAATTATCCTTTGCCCAAAATGGATCACATTTTGCAAATGGTGGTAGGTGCTTCAAGGATTTCTCTTTTAGATGGGTTCTCAGGATACAAGAAGATTCTGGTTCATCCTGATGACCAAGAAAAAACAGCTTTTACAACACCATGGGGTACCTTCAAGTACGTTAAAATGCCATTCGGGATCAACCTTCCAAAGAGCAATGGACATTGCATTTGCAAAAGAAATTCATGACTTTATTGTTATATATCTGGATGATTTAACTATTTTTTCCAAATTAGATCAGCAACATTTGGAACATCACAGACAAGTCTTCATAAAATGTAGAAAGTATGGTATCTCTTTGAATCCCAAAAAGTCCCTATTTGGTCTTGAAGAAGGTAAAATCTTGGTCATATTATTTCCAAAGATGGTATCAGAATTGATCCTGCTAGAATCAAATCCATATTGCAGATACCTCATCCCAGAAATATCAAAGAACTACAAGCTTTCATAGGAAAAATCAATTTTTTGAGAAGATTCATTTCTAGTCTAGCTGAATTAATTAGATTGCTTACTAACATGTTAAGAAAGGATTCGAGTATTAAATGGAAAGTATAAGCAAAGCAATCATTTGAAGATATTGAAATGGCTTTGACCAGAACACCAGTTCTTACCAGTCCACAATTTCATAGAGACTTCATAATATTTTCATTTGCATCTGAACATACTGTAGCAGTTGTTTTATTGCAAAATGATGATCAAGGATGTGAAAAAGCTATAGCCTTTTTTAGTAAAGCACTAAGAGATGCATAATTAAAATACAATATCGTGGAAAAACAAGCTTTTGCACTCATAAAAGCCATCAAAGATTTTAGAATCTATATATTGTATTCTCATGTGATAGCCTATGTACCAAATGTTGTTGTCAAGGACATCTTAACTCAAGATGGAATTGAGGGAAAAAGAGGTAAATGGATTGCTACCATATTAGAGTATGATATTGAGATAAAACCTACAAAACTGATAAAAGGATAGGGATTGGCTCAACTCAAGACAGAAAAAAATTACCAAGCCCTAGATATTAATGAACTAGATAACGAAGAGGAGATGGCGACTCCACAAATCAGTAGGGCCTTCTTAGATTCACATTGGTATGTTGATATAATTTATGTATTGTTAAAACTGTAGGCTCCTCCAGGGTTATCTAGAATGAAAAAGAGGTTTTTAAAGATGACATCTTTGAAGTATTGTATTTTAGATAATGTTCTCTTTTGGAAAAATCATGATGGTATTTTATTAATTTGTCTGTTAAAAGATGAAGCTAACAAGGCTCTCAATGAATTCCATGCAGGAGACTGTGGTGGACAACTTTATTGGAAATCAACTGCAGATAAGATCCTAAGAGCCAGATTTTATTGGCCAACCTTGTTCTCTGATGTAAATAAATTTGTCATTGCTTTCCATAAATGTCAAATTTTTGAAGGCAAGAGAAAATTATTACCTTTACCCTTGAAACCAATTTCCACTGAAAAACCTTTCCAACAATGGGGTCTGGATTTTATTGGAGAAATCCATCCTCCTTCTTCTGGCCAACACAAATGGATCCTCACTGCCACAAACTATTTTACTAAATGGATTGAAACAATTCCCTCTAGACAAGCCAATGACTCTATCATCATAGGATTCCTAGAAACCAACATACTATCAAGATTTGGAAATTTAAATGCGAGTTAGTTTATGGTATTGAGGCTGTATTTCCTTCATCTTTAGGTGTTCCTGTAATGAAACTACTTCAAGAAGATCAATTTGAACCAAATGATATTCAGAGAAGAATAAATCAGACCATCAATTTGCAGCAGACCAGAGAAGAAGTTTATCAAAGATCCCAAATTTTACAGGAGAAACTAAAGAAAATTTTTGACAAAAGGACCAAGGCAGAAGATTTCCAATTGGAAGATAAAATTTTGAGATGGGATTCTAGAAGAGAGGATAAGGGAAAACATGGGAAGTTTTATTTCCTATGGAAATGACCTTACATCATTCATTCTTTACAAGGAAATAATACCTATTTTCTGAAAAACTTGGATGGAACAGAGACTGAAGAAGGGCCAGTTAATGGTCGAATGTTAAAGCATTACTTTGATCCTATTTATTAGGATATCTTGATTTTTAACATGTATATACTATATCCTTTGTAATGCATCAGTTTGGATTGGATAGTAACCTACTGAAGTTGAAGCCCGAAGAGAAGGCCCTAAGATTCAGAAATGTTACTGTCATACATACAATAAAGCAACAAGCTGAAGAAGATTCTGTGGTTCAGTCATAACTACTTTGAGGCTAACTGACCTGTTGTTCTTGACTTTTCACGAGGAAAAGCCATTCCCAAGTGGAGCCAGTGTTAGACTCCTATACCAATAGGTGTCATATTTCATGATTGACTTGATAGACTATGTAATATGTTCATACATTTTCTTGTTGCAAAGGTTTTCCATATTCTTAAAAAATAAAAAAATTTAAAAAATGTAAAGAGGTTATACCCTAAAAGAAAAATCAAAGGGTGAAAAGAATAAAAATGGCCCAAAAAGGTAAAATAAAATGAATCCCACCAAAATAAAGGCCAAGGAAAGTGTGCAAGTCTAAATGCCACTACTTTTTACTCTTTTGTAATAAACAAAATTGTGTACAACTTGTATTTTATGCCACAATTGATGAATAGTCAAACAGTTTAAGCTTGGCTAGTTCATTTTTCAATTTTATGTTTTAGAGAAAGAGAATAAAATCTGACCAAACTGTTTAATCTTGGTAGATAAGTAGATAGGTAGAGTAAATAAAAAGATCTCAACAGTTTAATCTGAGCCCTTGGATGTAATAAGGTTAGAATTAGATAGATTTCCATATGTAAAAGAAAAAGTTTGATAAGGGTTTTCCAGTCTAAGTGCACCCTAATAAAGAATAAAAAATGGTAGGGTAAAGTAGGTAGGGTAGGCAGATGTTGTTGCAGAATTACATGTGATGGATAATGGCTTTAGATGTGTTAAATCTTTTACTTTCATCACAAGTGCAAAGGCAAACACTACATTGGAAGAATTTCAAGTAAGCCAAAGTCAGACTATTAACTTTCCCTTTCATTTTTCCCTAAAAATTCACTAATTTCCCCTAAGTACTAAGGTATTTAAATATTAGAGGGGCTCAAGGCATTTCCTTGACTTTTGGAGAGACCGGATCCTCAGCCCAATAATTGGAAAAGCCTAAGTACTTAAATTCATTCATCATGACATTCATTCACCTCTAAGAAATCTTTTTCTAGGTAAAATCTCATTTTACTTAGGAAAATCATGAAATATTTCATAAAAACATTCCTCATAAAAGCATAAGTTAAAAACATTAACATAATGTTTACACTTAGCGCTTCTTTCATTTTTCATATTAATTTCTAATTTATTATTTAAATCCTTATAAAAATGACCTTTTCCTATTATATATAACTCCTTTTTTATAAAATACCCAAAAGCCCATTTATTACCATTTTAGTCAAAGTATTTAATCCCCATATGTTTAAATAAAACACCCCCATTATACTCCCTTTGGCTAAAATATATCTTTAATATTAATCCCGACCCCTATGGTAATTAGATTAATCTGATTTAATTACCATATAATAGAAATACATTGAAAAATAGTTAAAACATGTTTTATTACGTGTTTTAAAACAAAAATAATCCTTCCCTTGTGTATTTTTATCCCCCGACTCCCTTTACCCAAGGTTAAAAATATAACCCTTTGTAAAATCCCCAATACTTCCCTTAACCGCAGATCTTAACCTTGGTTAAATCCCAGTTTAAAACCTTTCCCGATCACTTTCTCGTGTTTTATAAAAGGATTAATTAACCCTTCAGGTTAATTAATAAGTTAATCTGCCAATAAAATTTCTCTCGATGTGATTAATTCATAATAAATAACGTCAGGCCCGCCCTATTAACTTCCTGTCATCTCCCTTTCCCAACAACCGTCAGGTCAATCGATCTCAAATCTACGGTTGATATCAATATCGCTAGCCATCCACGTCTGAACGATAATGCGCGATGGCCAAGCGGTTTTCTGGATCGTACAATGCCACTCATCGTTCATCGTATGGAATCTTTTCCCATCCGCTCAAAACCGCCTTGTCCCAAAAGCGGTGCGATGGAAACCACTTACTGCCTGTCTCCCCTGACAAAGCCTTCGTACTTGATGATGTCATCAATCAAAAACCCGCCAACCTTTTGACTTTGCAAATAAAACAAATGAACCCGTGTCATTTTCATTATCCTATGCAGTAACCAATGTCCCGGGCAACGAATTTCTAATTTAACTGTCAAAGTTTGCCAACTGCTCCCGTGCTGAAGAAATTTGCATTCAAGCATCTATAATTCATCTGCCATAGCTAATACCTGTTCCAATTACTGTTCATTCCCCAGGATAACAGGTATTTACCTCAATTCCCGTCAAAGTCTGTATAAAAACCAGGTTTTTGTTTTGAATTTTATAAGAAAACTGAAACATAATTCAGAACAGTTCCCAATACTGCATTTGTCTGTGATTGTACCCATTTTTCATAAAAAACCCCGAATTCATTTCTGAATCCACAAGAATTAGAAATGGAGGCCCCTGTGGCTCTGAATTTCGCACCCTTGAATGCCCCTCATAGAGACTTAGATTATCTACCTTTAGTAGACATAGATTTCCAAATCAAAGACTTGGTTCTCAGTGAAAATCCCCTTCAAATCTTCTGTCACTGCAGAGATAACTACTTAAAAGGTGCTGATATTTTTGGATTATGGGAATCCAATATTCCCATGTACCTTCTTCCCTCAGTCCACATTTTCCCCGAGATAATCCATTACTATCATGCAAACTATGATCCCAACCTAAGAGCAGTTTTGTCCCCGAGTCAGACTATCCTTTTTCCCATAACTGCTCAATCTATCAACGAGATGTTGCAATTTCAACCTGATCAAGCTCTCACTCCCCTGTCCATGGGAGAATTACTTGAGAAATCTATCAAGTTATCCCATGAAGAGTTAAATCGTCTCTACCAGACTTTCATGTTACCAGAACATCAGCCCAAAGGCTCTCCCCCTTATGGTTATAATTTCTTCACTGATGTAGGCATACTTATTCTAAATATGATATCTTCTATAATGGGTTTCAATACTAGTGAGTATGTTGACCAATTAACCCTAGTATTGTTGTCTATTTTCACCCCTGGACAGCCCCCTGCTGTCAAGTATGATTTTTCTTCCTACATTGTAGACAAAACAAGAGAGGTCAACAAATTAGAAAAGTTGGTCATCAAGTTGGAAAAGGATCTCACATTGGAGAAACCTTTAAAGGAAATAAATGAAATTCTTTGGGACAACATCATTCAGTCAGTAAGAGATGTCTGGCCTTCGATTCAAATAATGCATGAACAAAATGATTTAGTCAAATTGGCTATAGAAGAAGTCCTAAGAGCAAGAGAAGAATTGAGAAATAGGCCTGATGAAGTCAATGAACTCATCCATTTTCTAAATACTTAGAACAGGTAGAAACTTGAAGAACTTGGCATTCAAGACAGGACAGGAACCATTTTGGAAATAAAAAGAGTTTTTACCAAAAGAACTCTGATGCAGAATTTAGAACAAAGATGTTCTGATATGCAAGAAGAAATTACTGCCTTCAGAAAAAGATTTGATATTTTGTTGAATAAACGATTGCCCAGTGCCTTAGATTCAGAAGATAAATTGATGGACCTGGAAAGTTATGTTGAAAAATTGGACAAGCATGCTGATGATCAGGCCAGTACTTCAACTAGTTCATCAACAACAACATTTCCTACCGGAAAAAGTCTTCATGATAGATTGGAAATTTTGTTTTATCTTGAGCATGAAGTAAAGCATTTGTTCCCTGTTCAACTTACTTTATTTAGGTATACAGAGACTGATGAAACACTCAGAAATCTGCAAAGGACTAGGATACCAGAAGATAAATGGTGGGAGGAACTGTTAGAACTTTTGTAAAAATTATCCTTACCTAAATTTTTGATTATGTACTATAGTAAGTCAAGGGTTAGAAGGATAAAAGGATGAATAAAGGTCAAAGTGTATCAGAGCAGTCAAAGATTATCAGTTAAACGAAGTAGCCATCACAAAATTACTGGAGAGGACAGCAATAAGCTAAAGCATAGGGCCTGCCTCCAGCACATTCTCAAAAGAAGGAAACAACACAACATCAGTTACCATTTTTCTTATTTACGAGACCATCTGTCTCTATTTTATTGTAATTTACTTATGAGTCATCCTAGATTATATCTCAAGTTTTTATGAGATATTTTTTTCTAAATTTTTGTATAAATACTCCCTTAATCGAAGTATTCAGGGGGTGGATTTTTAGACTTTGCTGTAACATTGGCTATTTTGGAATAAAGTGTTGTTGGAGAAATTTTGTGAAGCTAGCTGGATGTAGAATTGATGCGAAAGACTTTTTATAGGATTCATGTGTCAAACTACGGATCAATAAGTCATCTATCTCTTATGTGTTGAAGTCTTTATATATTTGTTTACTCTATCATTTGTGTTTCATTTCTAAATGATTAATGAAAAGGAATAAATCAGAAAGTGCTTAAGTGTAATCTGATTTTAATCATTATTGTTCTAAATGTTTTCTTCTAAATTGGTTTAAACAGTGAATTCTTAATTTCTCATGTTTTACTGATTTAAGAATTTTAATTATTTAATAAGAATACTTAATTTTTCTTTGCTAATATTCACTCAATTTTCCCTCTTATAAATGTGTTGAAAGATTCTTAATTTCCTTTCATCCATTTAAATTCCATTCCATTCACTTTAAGATTTATAATTGTTCTCTGTTTGATTATCTTTCCGTGTGAAACCATATTTTGCTAAGAGACTTAATTCAGTTAAGTTATCCTTTTTGACTCCATAAGCCCAATGGACTAAACTATTTCAATCTTGCCCTCAGCTATTGAATTCCACCATTCAAATTCAATCAAAACCCTTGCACTTTATAACTAGCCTAATATCTTCTAAAACAAAGCTAAATTATATAGAGAGAGCCCTCTCTGGGTACAGATTGGCTAGATTTTGCACCTAAAAGTTGGTTTGTGGTTACCTCGGACCCCTTTCCTCTTCCCAACAACTTCAAGGAAAATCTGAGTGATAATAGATAGATATAATTTAATGATGCACTCATGAATACAATGATGGATCAAGATATCTCGACCTAAAATGACTATGTATTTCCATGATCTTTTTATGAGTTGGTCAGATCTATGCTATGACACACATTTTTTGTAGTGAAAGGTATGATCTCAGTAATTTTACAGCTCTTAAGTTTTACACAATTCTGAAATACTTACATATCTATACGCGGGTTTGAAATGCGGAAGGTGTGTATCCAAATGGATTTGGTTATGTAGAGGCATGTATATATTCAGTAAACATATTGATATCTATATGCTAGTTGGTTACGGGATAAGAGTGTACAAACACAGATATGCCTTTTGGAAGGCACGTATGCAAGCTAGGTTTTTCGTGAAGAACGCTGAAGAAAATTTTAGATAAGTTTTTATGTGTCTATGATGTCTGTAAATGATTTCTTCATATATATCTGGGTTATTTGAGCAATGATTATGCTACTAGTTTATTGTGATTAAATATGAGTGATTTGTTGATTGAAAATTTATTTATGTTGCTAATTGTATGAGGTATCTGTAAAAATGATAAAATATGTCAAAATATCTTTGATTAACTCTCATTGTGAGTCATAATTCTAAACTTAATATATTGATATCTATACGCGGGTTTCTCCACAGAAAATCATGTATACAAGTGGGTTACCGTAAGTAAAGTAGCGTATACATTATGTCTTATGAATGATTAGGGTTGCAGTTGATTCAAAAGTTTGGGTTCAGTTTTGTGGTCTCGTTATAGTGATCTCACTGTTCTGCTTGAATTGGGTTGATGTTTACTTTAGTTGATGTACAAGTTATGATGTGTTAAATATGTTGGATCTAGTGTGAAAATTTATGAAACATGGTCCATGGTGGTGCCAAGAGTTGGAACCTTCAGTGAGGAAGTCAAAGCTTCCTACTAGTAGGATTTGGTGATCATATTAGGTAGTTGTATCTCCCTTCCAGTAGTGGCTATTAAGTGAGACTAGGGGGTTGAAGCTCCCTTCTAGTAGGAGCTAGAGAACGATTCAAGGTTCCATCCATCCTAACACGGGTGCTTATGTGCTGGTATGAGTTTGCACTAGTACAAGAGTGTAAGAAATTTTCTATATAATAAATATTGAAGACAAAGGAGACAACAATGGTGGTCTTCTCCCACATTAGGTTTCCACCTTAAATTTTGATGTTCATGTCTATTGCTTATGTGTGATGATTTATTGTATTCTTACTGTGCATGTTTACTTCTTACTAAATGTCTGATGAATCAGTAATCCATTTATCTAAGAAAAGTTCTGAATACTTATCTAAATTATAAGTTGACTAGTCATACACTAGTTTCTTGAATAAAATTTGTGTACATACTCTAGTTGGCTTAAGTACAATCACATATAGAATTCAATAAATAAAATAAAAGTTTGTGTGAGTTTTAAATACTAATTCACACACCCCCACTATATTTTTACGAACAAAAAGAACGATAGTGTTGATGTAATGATCAAGTTGCGATCACATGAAAATTTGATCAAATACATGGAAAAAGTAATGGTCACTTATAATTCCTTATATAACTGGTTGTAACCTCTTGTCAAGGTACATAAAATACCTTCCATCAATGCATTAGGAGAAACATGATCAAAAGAAGAATTTGAGCAAGAGATTCAAGCAATTCTGGATCCAATTAAAAAACTGCTACAAGAGACAATTTGGAGGCTACGAAAGAAGTGATTGCACAGTATGTGGTTGAGTAGATGCAACAGCACATGAAGATCACAATGATGTTAAATGAGGTGCAAGATAAAATTCCATCCTTGATACCAGATGCACTAGAATGCCCCATAATTTATGGAGATGATATATAGCACAACATCCTAAAAATCATAGGTTCATACAAAATTTGGAAACCATACTTTGTTCAATATCTACATAAAGAGGATTCAAAAATTTCCATCACCATGCTAGTTGATTAAGAATGTTTTATTTCTTCAACTTTGAGGTAATATTTATTTTATTAAAATTAAATTAGGATTTACAGTGGAGAGTCCCATTGAATGTTAAAATTCATGTGAAACATGAATATTCATGAGGGCATGTGAAGGGTCATGTAGGTGAAAAGGCACTCTACCTTCTACAAATAAACCCTCATGGATAGATGTGAGGAACCTTCAACTTTGGACTTGATTTATGCATATTAATTTGTTGTTAAAAGTCATTTCTACTTAATGAGAAACTCATATTAGTGGCCCATTATGTAATATAACTACAGGGGATAATATATTATACCTAAGGATGTACCCAAAGGGATAATAAATGTAGTGTATCCTTAAACATTGAATAGGCCAAGTTGATAGTTAACCGATAATAAAAAAATGGCACTAGATATTTAACAGGAAATAAATAAAAATAAAAGAATTAGTGGAATTCTGAGGTAAAAGTGAGGCCTCAAAAAAAATATGTACCAATATAATTAAATTTAAAAGAACCAATAGGATTTAAGATGATGATGTCATTCGAGGGGTAAATATTTTGGAGGGAAAAGAGTAAAACTACTTTTATTAAATATATTTTCAACTTACCTTCTTATAGGTTTACTCAAATTTCAAGTGTATACACCTATTGGATGTCAAATTAAATTCCACATCCATCATAATACCCCCTCACACATAAAGAAATCAAAATACATGAAAAATGTGTTTCAACATGTTTTTTTTCATATCTTTTCAATTTTTTTGATGTGGGTAAAAAATTAGACAGAGAAGGTACTCATTAGCTATGGAATCTAACTCAACTTCCAATGGATGTATACTCTTGAGTTTGGAATAAATCTAGTAGGAAATAAGATAAAAAAATTAGTTTCATTTCTTCTTCTTTAAAAAATTATAACTCTTATTTTACGATTTTAGCTATTACTTTATTGTTTTCTTTAGAAGACCCATTTTAGACCTCAGAATTCATTGAATGAGGTAGACTATGTATTCCCCTAAGAATAGTATTGAGAAAATATAAAAGTGCAAAGTATTCATTGATTTGTTATGTTGGATGTTGTTTCTTGTAGAAAACATGTTTTCTTGAGTGGTTCCTTGCGTAAAGGGCATTTGATAGTGTTACCATACCATAATTATTTTTCTCTATGTTACTTTGTTGTATATAGTGTAAATTTTTGAAATCTCATGAACTAAAAGGGCTTTATAGTACTTGTGATTTAATTTAATTGTGATGAATTACTAAAATTAGTATTATGTTTCTTTCAATTGCAAAATATGGAAGAATTTACTTTATTTTTGCATATCTTTCAGGGGAAAGGGGTGATAAAAAATATAGACAAACATTTAAAACATTTTGTGTATAATATGAAGACAAAGTTAACAAATTGTATTCTTCTCAAAATGATCATCCAAATGATATTCAACAAAGTGGAGTTATAGTTAATTTAATAACTAATGTTTTAGGGATATCTCATGATATGCGGACTATTTAAGGATTAAATATATTTTTATAGAGTGCATATTTTTTAGTCAAATCAATGTTAGTGATTTCATAAGAACTAAGAAATTTCATAATTTTTGTAATGTTAGCTAATCTGAGAAATATTATTGAATCTATAGTAATTTTACATTAATCTCCTAAAACTTTAGCCAGACAAAAAAAAATCCACTTAAAAAAAAGTTATTTTGATGTAGATGAAAATTTCTCTTAGACTATATGTTGGGTTCATTAATATGCCCAACATTTAGGGTGAAAATTCACCCATTTTTAGGGAAATCAATGATATTTAATATGGGTAAAGTGCTGATCCGAAAACATATCAATGAACACAACTTAGTTTAGGATAAGTTTTCATCTACATAAAGTTATTAATTGTTAAAATATTTAGACTAAAATAAGTTATTTTATTAAAATCCTAGGTCTATTTTATGGATTTTACAAGGAACATGTATTTTATGTGAAAATATGATGGTCATAGTATTGAAGAGTACATAAAAGATAAATATTAATATTTAAGAGAAAAAAACCCTATCTATTTAATAGGTGATGTTGTAATAAGGTGGAATTTCTTTAATAATGATCAGATGAAGTACCTTTCATGTACTGAATATGAAAATGAATTTTTAGATAGGTGTTCTCATATTTAGAATATATTTTAAGAGAGTACCAAGCACTTGTTTTCATACACAAACTTCCTATTATATGTTCATGGATGCACTAAAAAATAAAACATAAATATTTCTATAAAATCTAGTAGCAAGAATAATTTCAATAATGTATATTGCATAAAGGTTGTAAGTTCCTATGAAGAATATTAAAAACACATAGGTTGAGGGTGGGAATGTTCACATTTTTAGATATTTGAAGATTACAATGAAATACATATGGTTTTCATTCATATTTTTATGTTATAGAAATGGATCATGTGGATATTATTTTGGTATATCTTTGGATGGACCCATTTTGAATAGTTCATATTAGTGTGAAAAATATGTTTTTGAAGATTTATTGTAGTAAAAATAAAATTACATTACAATATATTTATTTTAATAAATAATAAGTGCTAAGGAGGAAATTGAATAAATATTTATATGGAAAATAATTGCAGTACCTAGTGATCCATTAGATGAAGAAGTTGAGGTTGAATAAAAAGAATATCTTACATAAACACTTGAAAATAACACATAGAGAAGGTATAATAAGGAAGAAGAAGTTAAAGATGAAAATGAGTCAAAGAAAAAACATGTTTAAGAGTCAATGAATGAATGATAAAAAATGTTGAATTAGAAATAGTAAATACAAAACATAAGGAATGGGATGATCATCTAAAATTGACATTTAATTTTATACTAGAAGTTGCATGAAAAGTTTATAGTATTGAAATTAGATGAATTTGAAATCATTCATAGGTAAGAATTCTTATGGACAATGCAGTTAATTCTAATACCATTTGTGGACAAGTTGGTAGATGGAAGAATTGTGTTGTGAAAACCACACTAAGGAAGCTAGATAGAGAGTTTTGGATTGGATGTGCATTGATTATGAGGAGATAGCACATAGAGTATCAACATTTTGTATTAGTTATAGGAAAAGGAGATGAGGATGAATTGGGGACATATATTCTACCAAGAATTTCCAATGTTTTGGATGAATCTCTAAATAAATTGATGATTCTATAACTACTATGCTCTTACCCAAGCATATATTTTACCATTACATCAAGCTTGAACCAAGTATACAGCCTCTAGTTAGATCTCCCTATCAAATTTCTAATTCTAAGTTGGAGTTGAGGGGATAGTTGATTAAGCTCATCGTGTTGGCTTCATAGCCCTTCTTGATCTCTGTATGGTGGGTGAGTGCTTCCAAAATAAGAATTACAGTAAATTTTGTCTAAACTCAGATTATGGTTTTTTAGCTTGAATAAAAAAGTCAATGGAGTCACAAGAACTAGTTATTAATAATTATAATTGAATTGAAACTATAGAAGTCAAAATTTATTATATATCAATTTTTTTTTTTTTTTTTTTGTAATAGTTAACTACATATAAACCTTCAGTGCCTTTTAATATATTGAGAAGAACACTTCAAAAGTATAATTTCATTGAGAGGAAATCTCCAACCAAAACTGATAGATATGTTGTAATTTCATTTTAAAAATTTTAACTAGAAATAATAAAATAAAAATAAAAATTAAAAAATTAAAAAAATACACTTAAAACCAAAAAATTAAAAATTAAATATATAATTATAATTATTTATAATATTTAAATCATACTAGGTACTTATTAACTCTCCATATACTAAGCGTAAAAAAATATGGAATCTCTTGACGTAGAAGCCTCTTTTAAAGAAAAAAATGGATTTCATTCCTCTTATGACTTGATAGATAGAAAATATTTTAAAATAAAAAATATAAAGTATTTTGTGATATGACTAACCTTAATGCTTTTGAAAAATCTTAATAAAATAACTTTGAAATACCATTAACATTTTCTATTATTAATTACTTTATATATATAATTCTTACTTATAGCAAAATATATATATATATATATAATTTATTAATTATATCGTTTATCAATTTTAATATTATTTTTTGAAATGTGGTGTAATTTACATTAATTAATAAACTTAAAATAAAAACTCTCTAGTTATGATAAAATATTATATATTGTAGTTTATTAAGTACAAAATAATTACAACTAGCCAAATATAATTGGATATTAATAATATAAGAGTTATATTTATATCATATAACATTGCTATAACGTTTCAGATATTATATATTATTATAGAGTGAATTGTATTATGTAATATATAAGAAGTAACAATTAAATTAATTTTATATTTTTATTATTTAAATGTTTTATTATACTTTTGTTTGCAAAGTTTAATTTTATATATATTAAAAACGTAATAGTAAAATTAATTAATAATTTAGTTTTGATATATTTTAAATGTGAATTTACAAAGTGCTAAAAAAGATAAAATCTTTTTTCAGTGTAAAACAAATTTTCATCTTAAGAGATTTAATCTCTCTGATCCTTTGGCAGATACAAATTTAAGCTTGATTTAAGTTGATTTAATTCTCCCCTTTAAATAGGCTACATTCCACATGAATACCCTCAATCAATACTATGGGAAATTTTTATTTTATTTTTCTAATGCTATTTTATTTTATGTATTTTAAAAAATTTGAAATGCTTATATAACATCAAATTAATTTTTTTATTTCATTTTAGTTTTATTATTTTTTGTTTAATGCAATTTGACTTAGTTAAAATGCTAAATAAGACATTGTAACCTCTCTATGCTTGAGAGTAATTAGCTTAATTGCTATATATAAAATATATTTTTTAATTAAATATATTAATTACTATATATATTTTCTATAATGTATTTGGTATGAAAATTAGAATAAAAATTTTCCATGGAGTGTGTGAAATCCCCTACTTCTATGGAATGTATTACATATGGAAAATTGGTAGATCGCCTCGTTGAAAGAGTTCATAGGTGACACCTTCCATAACCCCATTTCAAAAGTCATTCTCCAGCACTCCCAGACTACTAAACACCTTATTAGCTTTGACAATACAAAAATATTAGCTTTTGCCCCATACTGCTCCCACTGGATCATTAGAGAAGACATCCTCCCAGTAATTTTTACCAGCATTATGGATACCAATTAAACCACTCCTTAAAACTCACCATCCATTTCATTTCATCTAAACCCTTGTCATCAATCCTAAATTATAACCCTATCTAATATCTTTAATAATTCTCTTCTTATGATTATTTTTTCTTTTTATATAATCCTTCCTCAATTTCTATTACCTCTTTTGTTTATTACATTACCCTTATCCTTCTTAACACGAATTTAAATTTATTTAATAAAATGATAGTTTTTAATAATTTAAATATTTTGAATGGTTATAAATCTTGCTTATAATTTTTAACCATTTAATTTTCCTAAGTTTTTGTAAATTCTCCTCCACCCTTACTCTCTAATATTTTGACTCTAATAATCTCATTTTATTTTATTTTTAATATTTAGAATCTCATGCAATAATTCCTATAAATACTAAAAATATCTTAGTTAACATTAACGATCATTTTAACACATGTAAATCTCAATTTATAATTATTAAATCAATTTAATATTTTAATCCAAATTTAATCTTTTGTTTATTTATTTATCCTTTCTCACTTTAATAAATATTTTAATAACTAAATCGTTGATATTTCTAACAATAATAATATTAAATTATTAAATCAAGTAATAATTAGCTTCCTATAGTTACAATCAAACTACATCTAAAGTTATCAAATTTTCAACATTCCCCCTTTCTAACTTCTATTTTCCTCATCCTTTTTTATATTTTCCTATCATAAAAGCTTCTTGTCCCTGAAGCTCACTGAAGTTTTCACCCGAAAAGTTGGGCTCTTCATGCATAACACACAACTGTCCAAAAGTTCTGAACAACATTATGATATTTCCTGTGAAAATCTACATTCCTTAATAAAAAAATGGCAGGAATGGGACTAAGATGTGCGTGAGCTCATGAATGTGTTCCATAAGCTTCACACAAGTTGGGTATTAAATATTCCGAGAAACAATTGGTGCTCATGAACGAGAGTTATTTGCATAGATACATTCAGGAGGAAATGGAGTTCATCAACATTACCTTAATTGGCATGACGTATCAATATGCTGCCAAGTTCAACCAAAAAATTAAGCAGAAGAAGCGAGAATTTGGATCCAAAAATCTAAATCGAGTGAAAGGCCACCCCAAATAGAAGAGAAAGGGGAAAAGCCAAAATGGAGCCACTCAAGACAAGCCACCAAAGCAATAGGTGATGAAAATAATCAGAAAGCCAAAGAAGCACAAGGAAAGTGGTGTGTGTTCGCTAAAATATCAACTCACAACACAAGTGACTGTGGTGCCCAAAATGTGCTACTAGCCGAGTTGAGGGAATCCGAATAAGATGCATGTTCTCATTCTAAGTCAGAACTGGATGATACGAATGAAAAAGGGAATCAAATCATTGATACAGAATCCAGTGGCATTCTTGCCACCACTAAGGTCCAAAAGGAGTAACCCGAAGATCGAGAGGAAGGGAAGTACTTCTTCCATTCCCAGATGATGGTGAAGGGTTCTCCATGTAAGCCTCACTCTCATGTGAGAAAAATAATTATAAATCCAGAAATATAATTAAATTTATTAAATCTTGAAAATTAGGAATTTATGCCTAATTTTCAAGATTGAGTTGGTTCCTCTAATTAGGAGTTAGTTTAGGCCTACCTAACTTGGCTCCAAGATTTGTGTGTGGTTAAGATATTTGCTCAACCAACTTGTCCAAGATAGACACACTATCTTGAGACAACTTCCTCATCTATTTATTTGTATTATAACATTATTTTAATAATAAAGAATATGTGAGGGGTATAGAAAAGGCTCCAAGGCCTTTTCCGCCAGTTCTATGTCTCTATTATTTTTATGGTATTTTTTATGAATTTTTTATGAGTTGATTAATTTTATACATGTGGTATGAGATTTGCGGGTTATGTGACTACTCCGCCGTGAGGCTAGAGTGAATGACAACACTGGTCTGAGGGGAGATATTGCAAGCATGGATCTAGTGAATTATCCTCTAATCACAGAGGGAATAGACACGATCCAGAAATCACATTTTGTATCATAGACCCACATTGATTGCAATCTAAGAGTCAACCTTGTGAAAATACGTTGTGAGAGACTACAAGTGGCTGATCTCAAATTGTGAGGTCATGACCTGCCCAATAGGAAGCGGTGCTGACCAAGTTCTGCCATAAAATAAATGAGAGATGCTTCGAAAAGAAGGTGGGATATCAAAGTAAAAAAAAAAAAAAAAAACTTTCTAAAAAACGACAAAGGTTGAGATGCTAATTTGTTCGTCAAACAACACATGAAGCTACAAATAGAGAAGGAGATTGATTGGATAGTGTTTAAACCATTAACCCTTTTCAGAAGATTTCTCCATAGAGCTGGCAAATTTATAATTTGCAAATTTCCAACCTATGTCTTCCTTCAATTAGATGGTTGTTAGCTGTTGTAACATGTGAAACACTGGCTCAAGTTGCTATTTCGAGATCTGTCATGATTTTGTGGGATGAAAAATGGGTAAAATTTTTGAAGAATCTGCCCTAAAGAAATAAATAATTATTTATTTTAGTGGTTCTTGAAAACCCGTTAGTGTGGAATGGAGGTTATGGTTTCGCGTGGACAATATTCTCATTGTAGTTACACCTCATTGGATTTTTTTATGCTGTCATTTTTTCATATATATATACATATTTAGCTAACAAATGGACACATCACAATCAAGGAAGGAAGGGTTTTTGTCCAGGTGCTTGGTGTCAGTGGCTGGTTGTCTAACTACTCCACTTTTGGGCTAGAATCTAACGAACTGATGACAAAACAAAGGTTGAACTGACAGAAAAACAAAAGTTGACTTTGAATATAAAGGGCACCATTATTTACTGATGAGATCTAGACAACTTCAAAAGGTGATGCAATGAAAAAATATTATGCATAAGATATTATTGGTAGTCATATTTATTTTCCTCTGCATGATCGTTTTACACATATTCAGGAAACGTGTTGGACTTTTGAAGTTGCAGCATAAATTGTTTGCTTCAATGAGAATAGATGCTCAGGTTTTCATGAAAAAGTATTTATTAATCATTGGATTTTTTTTCCTTGGGAGAGCTACTTCCTTCTGAATATTGTGAATTAGTCCTATCCATCAGACCCACTGAAATTTTCTTTGATTGTATTATTTTGGGTGGCAATGAGAATTTTGAAATAATGACTTTCCTATCTTGTATTAGTATAAACTCACTCTAAAGAGGTGTTTTATATTGGCACGTATCTTCTTTCAAAAGGAATCTACTGCAGGATTTACGTTATACGAAGTGACATTTCTGCTATCGCTTGTGTTGAATAGGAAGGAAAGACGTTGCCCATCTAAATAGGAACCGCTCTACCAATTGTGTCCACTATTGCAGAACATTGATTGCCCATGTCAGTGTTGAAAGGTATGTGAACAGATGCTTGGATTGGTGAATGAAGCAACCCATGTTTTTTTTAACATCAAGGATTAAAAAAAAGAAAATTCTAAGGCCAACTCATTATTTTTTAAAGAGAAATTAAAGTAATTCTCAAAGTGTCTTCATCAAACAATTTTAAGAAGGATGTGTAATAGTGAGGCTATATTTTGTATTGGAGTGAAAAGAGGATATTTTAGAGAGAGACATGATTAAAAAAAAGAATATCGAGTAATAAGATGCATTCAAACTTTTGTAATTCTTGGAGTGATAAGTTGAATGTTGAAAGTAATTTGGTGGAGTGATAAGGATTTATTTCTTTTTGTAAATTTGGAGTGATAAGTAGAAGATTATTATTGAATTAAAATATTTACCTTTAGGTGGTTCAGTCATTTTTGAAGTCAACTTTCCTCTATGGATTTCTCACAATATGTGCTTGAGAATATTCAAGGAAGATGTTGTAAATATGGAAGATATATGTACCTTGAAACTTAACAAAATCATATTTTTTTTGTGGTTATTATGTCCTAGATCTGCCCCATGTTGAAAAAAGAGATCTTAGGTACACCGTACGTAGCGAATCCGTGTGTAGGAGTTGTGTCCAATTTTTTGACACTCTCTTTGTAATATGGTACACAACAAATTAAACAACTACATGCACATAAGCAAGATTAAGTATACAAGTCATCAAAATTAAAGTAATCAAGCTCATGTAATCAAGATTAAGTACATAAGCACAAAAAATCGCATGCATTTTTGCAACACATCATCAAGCTGATAAAGAGGTCTTATACAACCACATTCCACATCATTCAATCAAATAATTCAAGTTAAAGACACTACAAAATCAAGAATTCCAAGACAATATGACATCAACAACACTTTCTATATCACTTGCAGATAAATATTTTGTAATTGAGTTGAATTGTATGGGTTAATTCTCGGTTGAAACCAACACCCCAGTTTGAATTGGTAAGCTGATCAAACTAAAAGAATTAAGTCAACTAAGTCTTCAACTGAGTCTTATTATTTGAACTTCTCAATTTTCTCTTGGGTGCACTTTCAACAGTGCTAGACACCCTTCCTTTTCCAATTAAGGACAATCTAGTGAGTACATTCAAGAAAGTACAAAGTGCTAGTGAAAAAATTCAAAACACGAATTGAGCATGCATCAACCAAGAAAACGATCAAAGAAAGCGATTGCAATCAAATAAGCATGATTTCAAGAGTTCAAGCAAGCAAGTTATAAAACTAAAACAAGTGTTGAAAGCAAGAAAAATCAATCTAGTACAAGCCAATGTGCCATTCAAGAAACAAATAAAGTGAGCGTTCCATTCAAGCAACAAAGCACATGAGCGTGTCATTCAAATCAAGTGAGAGAATTCAATCCAACAAGTTCAAATAAACTAAGAAAGTTCAAGGCAAGCGAGCCCAAATTAACTGAGAAAGTTCACATGGCAAAACACATCCAACTATTATAGGCTCTTCACAATTTGATTCCATCAAGTGTTGAAGATATGGTGCAAATCAACAAAGCAACTCTTCATGATATTTCAAGGCATATACAATAGACAAATGAAACAATTGAGTTCCTTCAATTGCATTCACAACTACAAAGAAATGAGTTTCAACAGAAAATTGATGCTTCCAAGCCATTCACCCATAGAGATAAATTTGATGATTCCAAGACTCTCATCCAAACAAATTCAATTGTTGAAGTTGTTCAAGTTCAACTTCCTTCCAAACAAATCATCAAGCCATGGGATGAAATCTAAAGTAACAGAAATCAACGTGGATTAGGATATGTCAAAGATGACAAAAACTTACATATCCCAGATTATTCAAAGCCCATAAAGTTCATATTGTAGGATTTCTTCAACAAATCACATCAACAAATTCTGCAAAAGTTGCAGACAAACCGACATGCACACAAACTGATGTTACAGTGAAACCAAAATTTTCACATTGTCAAAGAACATGTCATATGGAAGATCATTGTTATGATCTCCATCCTTATCACCATTGTGGAGAGCATAAGAATTAATTAGAGAAATGTTGCAACCAAAATCAACGAGCCAGCTTGAAGATCAATTATGAATGTGTTGATCCTTCGAAATGGTCATCAACAGTCGAAATATTGTATAATTTCTACAACCGAATTCGATCACACTTATTTGAGAAAATAGTCAAAATAAAATGGTACTCTCATGTAGTTGCACAGGGGTGTACACCAATGAAACTCTCATAGAAATGAAGGTGGGGAGTTCAGAAAAAATTTCCAGATGATTATCTCTCCTTTCAGCCAACAAAGGGGGGAAAATGTTAATGAAATTAAAAGTGGTTTCCAGACTGAATGTCTCAAAAACATCAACAAATTATTTAGTGGGCATCAAAAAATTCAAAATTGAACGGTTGAAAAAATTAACAAAAGGAACAGTGACCTATTTTTAACATCATCAACATCATCAACGAGTGGGCGAACATCATTAGAAAATTCGTGAGTAGGCATTCTCAAATATTGTCAGTGGACAAAGGATGTTGATTTCAAGCAAAGGAAACATGGATCTGTTCGTAGATTGGCATGTGATGAAGTTGTCAAGTGAAATTCAAAGATGAATCAGACATGCAGTTAACTCATGGTATCTTCAGATTGCAATTTTTTTGGCATCTAGCTTTGGCGGTTTTTCACGGGATGTTTTCGAGAATCAAGATGAGAATTTGGAAGATGGTTTCTCATTATAATTTTGGATTTATCACTGAGGGTGGGAGGGTGGAGGGGACGTGGGGAATTTTAGCCTCACTCTCATGTGAGAAAAACAATTATAAACCCAGAAATATAATTAAATTAATTAAATCTTGAAAAATATGAATATATGCCTAATTTTCAAGATTGAGTTGCTTCCTCTTAATTAGTAGTTAGTTTAGGCCTACCTAACTTGGCTTCTAGATTAGTGTGTGGTTGAGATATTTTCTCAACCAATTTTTCCATCATAGACGCACTATCTTGAGATAACTTCCTCATCTATTTATTTTTCTTATAACATTATTTTAAAAATGAAGAATATGTGAGGAGTATAGCAAAGGCTCTGAGGCCTTTTCCGCTAGTTCTATGTCTCTCATATTTTTACAGTATTTTTTATGAGTGTTTTATGAGTTGATTAATTTTCTACACTCTATTGCAATTCGTTGTCGATAGAGGAAGCCAAAAGAACCTCATTTCAGCAGAGGTTGTGAAGCGACTCAGAATAATGACCACCACACACACACATTTTTGTACCATCGGGTGGCTTCACCAAGGAACATATATTTATTTCAACCAGCAGTGTCACCTTCCCTACAACATCAACCCCTTCATGGATGAGGTGTCGTGTGATATTTCTTCTGTTGAAGTTTCTGATGTATTATTAGGCCAACCATACTTGTGGAAGATACATGTTGTGTATGATCCTAGGCCTTGTTTTTTTATTATTACTTTTGGAAATAAGTTCTATAGGATACCAGAGGTACTACCACCTTTCCCCATCTATTTAATTGTTGCAAAGCAATGCACTAAGATTATTTCCCAAACCAGGAAATTTGTTTTCATTATAATTCACCCACAAGGAAAGAAGAAGATTGTGGTTGCAGCCTCCAAAAAAAGCTCACATATGTGGCAGCAACTGATGGACAAAGTCCTGGAGGAAGATAAGGACATTTTCTCCTCTCCCAGAGGAGTTCCTCATCACTGTTAGGTCAAAAAATCCATTGATTTGACCCTTGGAGTACCACTATCAAATGGATTGATCTATCGATGCTCTGTTCTAGTAAATAATAAAATCAAGAGATAGATATAAGAGATGTTGCAGAAAGGGAACATGATGCCAATCTCGTCACCCCGTGGGAGCCCAATCGTGTTGGTACAGAATAAGGATGGCACCTAGACATGTTTTATTGACTATCAGGCACAGAAAGAGATCACAATATGGAATAGGTATCTAATCCCACAGATTGATGACCCCCTAGTCTAGTTCCGGGGGGGGGGAGCGAATATTTCAGCAAGATCGATGTGAAGTCTAGGTATCACCAAATACCAATTGAACCCTCCGATGTGTGTAAGAATTCCTTCAAATCAAAGGAGGGCCCGTTCGAATGGATAGTCATGCCTTTCGGTTTGAAACAATCTCCTGGAACCTTTATGAGACTAATAAAAGATATATTGTGGTCATTCGCCAACTCATTTTTGGTGGTCTACTTGAATGACATCATGATATTAAGGCATACTTGGGAAGAGCACCTCCACCACATCCGACAGGTGCTCGAAACACTGCAGCAACACAAGTTGTGTGCCACTTTTGAGAAGTGAACTTTTGGCATTACCCAGGTTCCGTATCTGGGATACATTATTAATGATTGGGGGGTTCATGTGGACCTAGCGAAGATCCAATTGATTCAGGATTGGCTAGCCCCAACCAGTCTAACAGAGCTTCGTAGCTTTATGGCTCCTACAAATTTCTACTGCAGGTTTGTGTTGGGATTCTCTCATATCACTTGGGCCTTGAGTCAGGTAAGCAAGGTAGGAGCGAAAGAGAAATTATTTTGGTCTAAAACTCAATAGAATGCATTCATAGAATTGAAACATCGCCTCTACTTTGCACCACTGCTCACATTACCAGAATTGCAACAACCATTTGAGATCAAGATAGATGCCTCTACCTATGCTATTGGGGCAGTCCTTAATCAACATGGGCATACAATGGAATATCACAATGAGACACTTTCCAACATAGTTTGGAAGTATCCCAATTATGACAAAGATATGTATTCCATTATGTTAGAACCCTGTAATTTATAGTATCATAAGGTGATTGTGTAATTTCTCTTTGCAAATTTTTCATATTGTACATAGATGTCAATATTCAAAATCTTTTCCAAATAAAGAATTAAAGGAAGAAAAGGCAGCAGAGAACGAGTTAAGGCATAAAAGCAACAAAGTCAGAGTGACCACGAATGTGTTGGGAAGAGTTGTAAACGTGATTAGGTCAACTTGTGCACGTTTGGGTCAAGTCGTGAATGCTAAAGTGGGTCAAGTCATGAACGAGTCAAGTATTATACAAAAAAATAGAAAGAAATGAATGGGCACGACCAAAAAAAAAGTCGACAAACCACAACAAGCGAGCAATTAGGGCCATTAGATCTGAGCATCGATAAAGTGCAGAGATTAAATTACTCATCACATATCGGGAAGTTTCACAGTTATAAGTTAAGGAATTGCAAATCAAACCGTTTAAGCTTCAATGCGATAAGCCACAAAAAATGAGAAATGCAAAGTGTGGGCTATGATGTGGAAAGATGATGTGGAAGTGACATGTAAGTGACATGGCAGTGAAGTGGCAGTGATGTGGCAGCCTAACATGGTAGATGACATGGCCCAGATCCGAAAGACCGGAAGTTAGTTTATGATGACATGGCAATGATGTGGCAGTGACGTGGTAAGGTTATGTGGCACGATGACATGGACCTGGCCCACATACCGCACATAGTAGATCGCATAGGATAAGTTATTGTTAAACGTTAAGAGATGCAAAGTGTGACAAAGAGGCCCAAATGCAATGTAGTTTCAAAGGAAAAATCAAAAGCATTTCAAATCCACATCCAACTCCTTTTCTGTGTTAAATCACATCGAAGGAGGACAAGGAGATTACAAAGTGAAATCTATGGAGCGTGAATTGCAATGTGCAATGCCATGTGGGACCCAATCGCAATCATCAATCACAAAATTTAAAGGACAACTGCAGAAGATAAATGTTAAAGTTTTCGAAGTGTGATAAGTTTTCGAAGTGTGATGTACGAGGATGGTGGGACCTGATCGTAATTAAAAATCACAGATTTTAAACGATGGGAACGGGAGGTAAATGTTAAAGTTGTCGAAGTGCGATGCATGATGCGGTGGGGCTCGATCGCAAAGCACACATGTCAAGTGTTAAAGGACAAGTGAAAAGGTAAATTTAAGTTCTGTGTTTGTGTGAGGATGTGGTTGTGTATTTTTTTGTTAAGAAAAGGGCTAAGAACGATAGCAGGACTCACCAACATGTTCAAAGGATTTTCCGCCATTTACCTGAGAGAAGGAAAGTTATGCCAATCGTTAAAATAACGAAGGGTTTAAGTTTTAAAAAAACACTGAAGCTACCAAGATTAAAGATTCTTTAAAAAAAGGGGCACAAGTAGTAAGGGTCAAGTTGGGCAAGGCGTTTTTACAAAATTGTTATGTTATAATGGCATAAACAGAAAAGGTAGAAAATGCATTGGCATAGTCATTAATACATGAAAAGTAACTAGTGTTGCACTAGATTGAATTACTAAACACCAATTTTCTGAAAATTTGGGCCAGATGTCAGAGCCACCACTGGTTACCTCTTCATGACCATCACAACCACCTCCAAGCTTATTTTTTGTTCTTACGAAGAGTCATCGAAGCATTTGGATCTACAAAGAGTTGCCCAAAATTAATTCCAGAGGCAGTGTTGTTGTGAGTGATTTCTGTTCAGACCTTTCATGGACACACTTGTCCATTTTCTACTACATTGTAATTAATCAAAGGTTATTGAGTAAGGTACGACTACTGACTTATTGTTTAGCTAAATATTGCATACCTTAGCAGTATCAGGGGTTGGAAAATTGGACCCTACTGAAACTTACATTGTAACTATTTGAGTTGGGCATCAATAATAAGATACTATTTTCAAGATTATTGAGCTATGTTAATTGTGATGTTCTTTCCTCTGTTTTAATGTTTTTACTTTATCTTTTCATGTTGTGCATCAATTTCTTTGATTACAAAACAAAATATTTAGATTGAGATTTTCTCAGAGAGCACCTTAATTCTTTATGTTTTTGTAATATTAATGTTTTCCTCTGAACTTTAGTTAAATAATTTTTAAATGCTCTTTATATATTTATGAACCCCACTGCTTACTCCCATCTCCAATTCACACTACCAGTAAGATCCAGTTTGCAGAATTAGCTTGCCTTAGGAATTCCCTTGAAAATTTGATGCACCATTTAACCTTTTATGACTCCATAGCCCAATGGATTAGTTTCACAACTCTATATTTCTAACTACCCAATCAATCAGAACAAATAACCCTCATAATTTATATAACTATCCTAATATCACCACCTAGAATTATCAAGCTTAATCATAAAAACAGAGAGAGCCCTCTTCGATTCTAGGAAGGCTAGGTCTTGGAATCTAAAGTAGTTTGATGTTTTTCCTTTGTCATTTTTTCTTGCCAATCTTACAAATTATGGAGTGCTAACACATTACGGAGGCCTGCCGAAAATGGAAGAATTATATTTTGTGGAAGGAAATGGTCATCGACATAGACCACCAACTCTTGTAGTTCACACAGATAGAAGGGAAGTTGAAGAATGATCGCTATCATAAGTGATAAAAATACCTACAAAAATTAATCTGAACATTAAGTACAAGAAGGGCAGCACTAGTAATGTTGCATACTACCTCAACCGACCATAGTTCGTGGCACTAACTAATGTGCTCAGCTCTTCTGGGCACGATGCCTCTGATTAGTAGTTTTACTACATAAGTGATCCAGAATTTGGCCACACATACAAGACGCTCTTGGAAGGTAAGAAAGTTCCAAATTTTCACCTCCATGATGCACTTTTATGCCACCTCGGACACCTTTGTGTTCCTACAAGCGAGTGTGCCAATATAGTTTGGGAAGTGGACTATAGTAGGGTCGATGGGAATTTCAGGGTCGTGAAAATAGTTTCAGTATTGCAGAAGTATTTATATTTTCCTAAACTTCGATAGGATGCCAGGAAGTACATCATATCCTGCACTACCGACATTTTTTCCAAACAGGCCATCAAGAAGAAAGGTCTCTATACTCAGCTACCTACCCGTAGTACACCTTGGGAATCTTACTCCATGGATTAAATGTTGTTCATTCCTTATATTAAGCATGGAAATGGCTGTGTTTTTGTGGTCATTGATAGATTCTCGAAGATGACCATTATGACAGCCTGCAAGAAGAATATCACAATAGAAGCCATTGCTAAACTCTTCTATGAATGAGTGTGCGTACACTTTGGGATCCCATAATCTATCATCTTAGATCGAGATAACATATTCCTAAGTAAATTTTGGTCTAGTATCTAGTCTATGTTCGACACCAAGCTCACCAAGGCCACATATTTCCATCCCTAAACCGATGGACAAATATCGTCAACAGGATGATCGTACACATTTTGTGCATGTACAACTCAAAGCATCCATAAACATGGGATGAGATCCTCCCCTATTTACAAACCAGATATATTTGGGCTCTACACAACTCAACCATCCAAAAACCGTTTCAGTGGGCTTAGGCTTCTAGCCACTATGTCCCATTGACGGATCCATGCCATTTTCAGCTACTTAGGCATATTTAGCTCCTGTCTAGTCTGAAGATGACAAGGAAAATAGCTTCATTGAATGCATTCATAACATCCAACAATAGGTTCATGAAATATTGGATAGAGGCAATGCTATGTACAGTCAGCAAGACGATCAGCATTGGGTGCTACACAACTTCGAGGTGGGTGTCAAAGTTTGGTTACATTTTGGAAAGGATAACCTCTATGGACCCCACTGAAGGCTACACCCACTCTGATATGGTCCATATACCATGAGAAAGGCCATCATATACAATGATTTTTAGCTTATCATTCCCCCATTCCTTGGCTTGCACCTAGTGTTCAATGTGGGTTGCCTTCGACCATACTTTCCGTTATTAATCGACACATCTAAAATTGGAGAAAATCACCTTGATAAAATTAAATGCAGACTTCATGGAATAGGCTACAACTGATCAAATCATGGACAAATATATTAAAATCACTCACCAACAAGAGATCCAATTGTGTCAGGTTGTCAAAGCTGACCAACTACTTCACTAGGAAAAGTGATTCACCAGCGACAAGGTTCAACATAAATTTCCTTACGTCATGGAGGCTTTGCACACAATCGGTACCATTGCTTCCTAAGGGGGGAGGAATTATCTAGCTAGATATTGGTGGCCACCCTCATATTCCACCTAGTCAGTGTCATTAGTTTTCTTATTTACTGTTTTTAGTAGTTTTACGGGTGCTGAAATTTTAGTGCCATTTTAAGGCCCTAAACAATGTTTTTTTCGGTATTATTCTCCTACGATTTGAAACAGGTTGTATCAGAATTTGTATTCCTAAAACAGATATTTCCAATGAGGTATCATACATGTCAAACAAAAATAATATGACCAAATTATGACCCCAGGAAGTTGGCTACCCAACTAAACCCAACGGGGCCCAAAAATATTTATGTTAGATCTCCTTGGGTTAGGGTTTTGGTTGTTTATGGTTTTCTATTATGTTTCAATAATATAAATTCCCTTGATCCTCATTGAAACATATTTCAAAGGCATGTAGCCACCACATCTCTTCTCAGAGATAAGCTACCATCACCCGAGCTAGTTTGTATTCCATTCTATTAGTAAGAATTTTTCAGTATTTAATATTAATGAAATGAAGTGTTATTTGTGTTTCATATATGTGTTTATGTTTACTTATGTATTTTATTATGTTCATGGATAATTCCAAATCAAATTCATATTCAGATGTCAGTGATTTGAGATCTGTACACATGTCTTCTTCAACGAAAGCACATAAATACACATGTATGCTGCAAAATAGTAGCATATAACTTCTAAAATATGTTTCATTAGGGTTTGTAGTAACAACATTTGGTTTCTATGATGAACAATATATGGTCTGGTATACCTATGAGTAGTTGTGTAGTAGCATGATATGATATCATATGAATTAGTTTGGTCTAGTTGCATTGATTATTATTGAGTGATTGATTTCTTGATTTATTTGGTTCAATGATTAAGTGATTTAATTCAGTGATTGTTTTTATAACTATTATTTTATATTGGGCTTAAATGGTGGAAGTGGGTCGAGTCTGAAAATATGATGAAAAATGTCCTACATGTTTGATTTTTTGAGTCAGGTGGATCCAGAAACAAATATTATGAAAGATGGTCCACATAGGTTTTGAGGGTTGGGGCCTTAAGTGAGGGAGTCAAGGCTTCCTTCCAATTGTAGCTAGAAAATACGTTCAAGGGGTAGGAAATCCCTTCTGTTGGGTGTCGGTAAATGAGATCGAGGGTTGAAGCTCCCTTATAGTGGGTGCTAGAAAATGAAAGAAGGTTTTAGGCTTTTGTAGATGGGTTTCTGCGTACTTGTATGAGTACGCGCAAGTACAAGATTGTAATATTATTTCCTTTATAATAAAAGAAGATGACACATATGATGGAAATGGTGGTTTTCTCCCACATTGGGTTTCCACCCAAAAATCTTGGTGTCCTCATGTGTTTCTATGTTTCTTATTCTATTCTTACTTCTCATGGTTCATGTTTAATTAAAGGCTAATGAATTAAGGATACATTGGCTAAAGTTGAGTAGTTAATGAAATAAATGATAAAATAGTTATCTAGATATATGCAGTTTTATTTGATCACAATCACGTACATACGATATTTTCCTAAATGACATTAGCGTACAAAAAACTGAATGAAAAATTTAAATTTGGAAGTGAATTTTTATAGTATTAAAATTAGATGAATTTAAAATCATTCATGGGTAGGAGTTCATATGGACTATGGACTCATTTCTAGTAATAGCTGGTGGATGGAAGAATTGCATTGTGAACACCACACTAAGGGATCTAGATAGAGAATTGTGGATTGTATCTACATTGAGTATGAAGAGGTAGCATGTAGAGTCTTAAAATTTTGCATTAGTTATTGGAAAATTGGATAAGGATAAATTAGGGATATATATTCTACCATGACTTACCAATGTGCTTGATGAATCTGTGGATAAATTGATGATTCTCTTCCTAATGTGCTCTCACCCAAGCACATCTTTCACCATTATATCATGCTTAAAAAAAGTATGCAGCCTCTAGGTAGAGCTCCTTATCAACATTATAGGGCAAAGTTGGAGGAGTTGAGATGATATTTGACTATGTTCATTGTGTTGGCTTGATAAGCCTTCTTGATCCCTCTATAGTGGGCTAGCTCTTCCAAAAGAAGCACTAGAGAATTTTTTTTCTAAAATCGACCTATGGTTGTTTAGATTGAATAAAAATGTCAATAGAGTCACAAGAAGTAGTATTAATAGTGATAATTTAATAGTGTATTACATTTTTTTTTCAATAGTGAAATACATATAAACCTTACCTTTTAAGATTTTGGTAAGATCACTTCAAAGTATGATTTCGTTGAGATGCACTCTCTAACAAAGTATGGTAGATATGTTTTAATTTCATGTTTAACATTTTTACTAGAAGAAATAAATTAAAAATTAAAAATTAAAAAAAAAAAAATGAAAATTTTAAAAATAAAATTAACCTAAAACTAAAAATTAAATATATAATTATAATTATCTATAATAGTTAAACCATATGAGATATATCTTAACACCGAATGCATGAAGCCTCCAATAATATGGAATCCCTTGAGATAGGAATCTCTTTTAGTGTGAAAACATATTTCATTCCTCTTCAAAGATAGAGAATTAAAATAAATATAGCTTAATAAATAATCTTTAAATAAAAATAAAAAATAAAAAAATTATGCTTTTTTTTTCAAAGAAAAAATCAAAGCGTATATTAAGTATATATAAAGTTACATAGTATATGCATAAAGCATTCAAAGAACTGCATTTTTCCATTTTTACCAAAAACAGAAAAATGGAGTTGTAGTTGATTAGGAGGAAGAAACATCAATCCTCCCATCCCTGTCAAAAAATATTAAGAATAACATATCCTTTCAGCCTTGGGGCTTCCTTAATGATAGGAAAGTATAAGCTTGAAACATGGATGAAAACAGATTGAGTTTATCTGTTCCCAACATAAAACATAAATTGGGTGGTGGACATCGATCCAGTTTCTGAAGACTTTAGTCACACAATAACCAAACACGAGGGAAAATTGTCTCCTGGATCTCCTCTTAGAGGAAAACAATACGAAACAGAGACATGGAAGTTTTAGATGTGTTTAGTGATGAAAGGAAATATAAAAAAAAGTCTGAAGTTACCAATAGTTTTGAACAATTCCATGCTGATATGAAATAACTGAAAAAAATAGAAGAAAGAGAAAATGGAGGTCATCGAGCGAAAGGAGGATGTGCGATAATTCAGAAAATCCCTCCATCGAGCTCTATTTCTACCCAGTGCCCCAAATCTTGTTGAACACCATCCTTAGAAAGGAGGTATGCTTCATAGTTTCGTTCCCTGTAAATCTGATAAGCAATGATATGGTTAAAAAAGGATTTTAAAAGCATCAACTCATATAGTAAAGGAGAAAAAATGTAATTTAGACATCTATGGGAACCATTAAGCCAGTTTATGATGTTCAAAGAATCCTCAAAAATTTGGATTTGCCTCATCTCAAGGGATGAGAGCCAACAAAGAAGGAGATGAAGAAATTTTAATTCTATGAAATTATTTGTCCTCTGCCCCAGGCCAACCGATGCTTTAAGGAGTTTCCCAGATGGAATGTGAATGGATAGGCCAACTCCACATCTATTCTAAGGGTCAGATGCCCCATTGAAATATGCCCATCGAAGGTCTCCCCTAATGATTTCCTTTTGAATGACTCTAGCTTGTTTGGATTCTAACGAAATTGGAATATATTCAAAGATAGATACCCCTTCTACTGCCACTACATTAATGGGAAAGAGAATGCCTTGAAAGATGAAATGATTTTTCATAATCCAGGTTCCCCAAGCAACTATAAGTGGGAGGTTCTGCACCTTGTCATTTGGAGAAGCATGCCACCATCTCTGTCGTGCCTCTGAAACATCTCGACCTTCCAGTTTTTGTGTGATTTTAAGGAGCCTCAAGGTTAAGGTCCAAATCCTAATTTAAATGTGCAGGTAAGAAAAAGATGATGAACTAACTCAATAGTAGCCTTGATCCAGGAGGATCTAGACAACCCAAGGAGCACTACGAAGAAGATATAATCATGTTAAGCCTAGGTTGAGGATGCATTTATTTTTAATTAAATGTGCTCATATATTTGTAAAATAGAAATTGAAAATGTTGAGAGGATTTTTCCTCAACAATTCAAAAATTCAATTTCTAATATCATATTGAATTTGATAGATTATTCTCATCCCTAAGGTTTTGGGGATAAGGCCCTTGAAAGTAGAGATTGAGATATTTCCTCCATATAAATCTCATGAGAAAAGTTTAAAGGATATGAGAATTATTTCTGTCTCAAAATCAGAGACAAGGAGATATTTCCTCCTTAGTTTTGGGCTCTTAAGAGCTATATAATGTCATTCTATGTACAGTAAAGAAAAGGAGAAAGAGAGTAAGGAGAGATTTGGTATTCTTAAAAAAGTCATTTTCGAGTAGAGCTTGGATAGCTCAAAGCTTCTATAGCTCATAAGTATTTCAGAGTATGGATGTATAGTTGAGAGTTTTGGCTAGCCAGCTTGAGGTAAAAGTCAATGTACATTTATCTCCATTCAAAAAGACAATAGATCAATTCATCCTGTTGGAGGCGAATCTAGAGAGGTAGCCCAGTGGAGGGGGTGAAATCCGTTATCAGTTGCTTTTTTCTTTTTCTTGTGAATGTTTTTTTTATGTTGTTGAAGATATTTTATTAAAGCATTCAATTAAATGATTTCTTAATCATTTTTCTGTATACAAGTTTTAAATTTTAATCTCAGTTAGAACTAAAAGTTCAATTTCATATCAAGTTTGTATCAGAGCAAAGTGCATTATTTGGCTTAGTGGGAACATCTTCTAGTTTCAGCTCAGCCAAGCAGAAGAAGGAGAATCTAAATATTTTTGATTCAAAATGTCATCTTTTGATTCCTTTCTTAAACAAAATTGGAAAACTTTCTTAACCATGAAATAAATGGTAGAAGAAATGTACAAGGATTTTCAGTTGCGTAAGAAGATAAATGAATTGGAAGAGAGTAATTCAATACTTCGAGAGGAGAATCTCAAGCTGAAAATATTGCTCGAAGCCACAAAGGATAAAGATGTTTTGAATGATCCATTGAAGGATTTTCTCTATCAGCCATGTGAAAAACGTATTTCTCATGGAGGATCATCTTCTACTTCATCATCAACAAAGAATCAAGAAGATAATCAAGTGTCTGGGGAGGTACAAAGCATTTCATTTTCTATACCTTTTAATAATGATGTTAATGATGCATCATTTGCATATTTTTAAAATCATACTAAGGGGATTGGCATGAAGTTGTTGACCAAGATGGGATAAGATGGAAGATGCCTTGGAGTTAATATTCAAGGCATCATCAATCATATTGAGGTGAAGAGACAATCTCATAAGGCACTATTGGGATATATAGAAATTGGAGAGAGTTCCAAATTTGTAGAGGCAAGAAAGTTGAATCATGGTGGTAATTATGATGGAAAGCAGTCACCACGAAGAGATGAGCACTTCAAGAGAAGAGTTAAATCTTGTTCTAAGAGATGAGCACTTCAAGAGAAGAGTTAAATCTTGTTCTCCTGATCGAGGCTTGAAATCATTTCTGGTTGGGAATCGACGAGTGTATTTTTGTGTTCATTGTGGAAGAAATGGGCACCAGAAGGAGAATTGTTGGGATCTACATCCACAATTTTAACACAAGTAGAATAAACATTTCTTGCAAATATATCTTCTGAATTTGCAAAAGAAACCTACAACAAAAGCACAAGAAAATAGTATTTGTGATGAAACAAAGCCAATCAAAGAAAATCCATTCACCTAGTTGGGTAGGCAATGGATATCATTTATGCTTAACTAAAATCACCTGGCTGTCTTTTAAATGTTCTGTAAACTGGATGGAATTATTATTAAAATCTGGAATCATTGTGCTGTAAAGTAATCAACTTGGCATTAGAATGTTTTCTCTGAATTTTATACAGCACATATAAGATATAGTTTGTGTTATGGGATGATTTCTTCAGAATAATTATGGTCATAAAGTGTTAATGCAAATTTGTAGCTGCAAATAGCCATTCTCGATGTATGGCATTTCTTTGTTGAAACAAGCGATAGGAACCTTCGGATATTTGGTTCTCCAAATGCCGCCTCTGAAGCTGATGACATTTATAAGATGGTTTTTATAAGCCAAACTTCTGATCTTGTTTCAAAAGGACAAGACAAACATGTAGACACCATACGTTAGAGGTATGAAGGATTGCGCATGAAAGTAGAGAGGCTTGAAAGAAATAAGAAAACTTCAATAAGATTGTTCTGACCTAGAAGAAACTAAACATCATACGCTACCGAGTTTCACTACATTTATGCCTTTGAACGAGAGCCCAAACTTTGTTTTGGCCTTGATGTATCTGGGGATTTTGCATCAATTCATAGTTCCCTGCAGCATGCAGTTCAAGAGCCGATGAATCCATTACAACAAGATTATCTTCTATGGTTGAAAATATTCAGTGTCTAGTATGTTGTGCTACTAGAGTTAAAGTCAATTTTGCAACTCTACCAACAAGCCATGAGACTAGCTCGCAAACAAACCAATTTCCAACTGGCTCATCGTCTGTGCCAAGAATTGTTGAATGACATTTCAAAACGTTACAAAGATGAATTTTTCGAATGGCTTTTTGCAATATAAAAATATTACAGTATCATAGTATTATGTTTCTGTTTGCAAAGGGAAAATGTGAAGAAGCCACAATAGAGCTTTCGTCATTTGTGCATTTTTACATACCATTTTCTACCTTGTATGTTTCTACATTTGAAAATATGTTGAATGGCTCCATAGGCATGAGGGTTGGAGAACATTTTTTCTCGAATTGCTTGGAACGTGGAATGGGATAGTGCATGCACGTTGGATAAAACTCAGGTTCGTATCCTTCTCGTATCCTCTGGAAACTTTTCTTTACATGAATAAAAACGAAAAAGAGAGGAAAGTGGCCACAACGATAGTTCTGGCTACGAACCAGCTGTCAGAATCATTTGTGCATGATACCGAGATGGAAAAAAATGCATTTCATGGTTTCATAAGCATCGTAGAAGGCAGTCTGGAATCTAGCTGAAGAACCCAACATCGAATGGAGGAGTGCACATTATGACGACCTCCTTAGTGGTGTCGATATACATAATGTTTTGGTCTCCAAGACCAAACCACGCATCATTTACAAACAAATGAAAAGAATTGCTAATACATTGGGATTATAACATCAATGGCGGATTTGTTGAAAGCTATTTATAGAATGTTTGTTCACGATTCCATGATTTTATCACCGAAATGCAGATTTGATGGCATATCCAAGTCAATATTATTTCAATATTCTTATTATGGTGGCATCATTGATCCTGGTTATGAAATACAAACACAATGATTGCATGAGTGCCAACTTATCAGTGCTGCTATTCTTTTGGTCGATGTTCAACACACTTAATCAATCTTTGTGGTGTCAACTGGTTTGGTGGTTTCTCTGGCTAAATCATGAATACATTAACAGGACTAGTTTCTATGGTGGATTCGATGCTTCAAGAACACTTGGAGGAGCCTGTGGATATGGAAATTTATATAGATAATGGTATGAAATGAACACTGACGCTCTAAGTACCGCTTTGATCAATGATGGGTTGAGTTGCAGAAGGCTGCTATGAGATTCGATGTAGGATGAAGGACATTCCACAGTGTTTCATCTCATGGAGTAGCTTCAGAAGCGTTCACTATTGGCCTTGGTATTTTCAGGAGGTCACCTCGATCGCAGTTCAAGCGATATCACGGTTCTCGACCAGCTTTCTGGAAAACACCTATGAATGAGGTTGCAATCACATCAATTGTACGTAAGGTAAACATATTTTTTGGGTGTGTGTAGAGCCCTTTGATAGCAGTGATGGTTGTTATAGCCAAAAAATCTTCTTTATACACGACATCATGTTTTTTCTGTTGATGGCAGTAGAGAGTCAACAATTAAAGTTGACAATGTCATTGTTGAAACTACAAATAGTATTAAGGAAATTCATAATCATATTTTAAAAACAAGTTTATGAAAGTGGGAATGCTTGTCCCATCTACTTCTGTGATATTGAAGATTGCTACAGACTCAAAGGATGTGGGCATGCCTTCTATAGATCATGCCTAGTTGAATAGTGTAATTTATCCATGGGTCAGCATGAGGGGTTTCCTCTTGTTTGTGCTCGTGAAGATCGCAACAATTTTTTCTTAGCTATTAATCTAAAATATTTTTTATCAAGTGAGGGACTGGATGACTTATTTAGAGCTTCTCTCCAGAAATTCGTAGCTTTGAGTAAAGGTATCTACAGATTCGACACCACCTCAGATTTCCCATAAATATATGAGGTGTCAACTTCTGGTAGATTCTTTGTTTGTGGCATTTGTTCAGTATAGTTTTCATGCATGACAGAGTCATTCTACACTAGTTGATTTTGTAGTCAACTGGATTAATGGTATGGGCTCTCGAAATCGATTTATAGACAGTCAAGGTCGTTTCCAATATGGTTTCAGCATGGACACGAATTCAATTTCATCTTCCTATTTGGTTAAGATTTGGTGAAACATTCAAAGCATGTTATCAAGGAATTTCAGCATAGATTCCAACAAGGTAGCATGAAAAATTACATCAAATATAAGAAAAATTGTTCCCAAAATTCAGACGAAGAATTGACTACATTGAAAATCAACTTCATCTTTCTTTAAATACTTTTAAAGGACTAAATGTTTTTTTTAATGGGGAGGTTTGATCCAGGAGGATCTAGACAACCCAAGGAGCACTACGAAGAAGATATACTCATGTAAAGCCTACGTTGAGAATGAATTTATTTTTTATTAAATGTGCTCATATATTTGTAAAATAGAAATTGAAAATGTTGAGAGGATTTTTCCTTGACAATTCAAAAATTCAATTTCTAATTTCATATTGAAGTTGATAGATTATTATCATCCCTAAGGTTTTTTGGATAAGGCCCTCGAAAGTAGATATTGAGATATTTCCTCCATACAAACCTCATGAGAAAATTTTAAGGGATATGAGAATTATTTCCTCCTTAAAATCAGAGATAAGGAGATATTTCCTGCTTAGTTTTGGGTTCTTAAGAGCTGTATAATTCCATTCTATGTACAAGAAATAAAAGGATAAAGAAAGTAAGGAGAGATTTGGAGTGCTTGAAAACATAATTTTCGAGCATAGCTTGGATAGCTCATAAGTCTTTGAGAGTATGGATGTATAGTTGAGAGTTCTCGGCTGGCCACCTTGATGTAAAATTCAATGTACATTTATCTCTATTTAGAAAGACAATAGATCGATTCATCCTCTTGGAGGTGAATCCAGAGAGGTAGCCGAGTGGATGGGGTGAACTCCATTATCAATTGTGTTGTTTTCTTTCTTGTGAATGTTTGCTTATGTTATTGAACATATTTTATTAAAGAATTCAATTAAATAATTTTTTAATCATTTTTCTATATATATGTTTTAAAGTTTAATCTGAGTTAGAACTAAAAGTTCAATTTTAGATCAATTCTTGCATAAGTAGCACCATCCGGGGCCAATCTTGCCCCTACATTGAACAAATTCCCAGGAGGGAACTTTGTTCTTAAGACTGCACCAGAAGAAAAATTTAGTTTTTACTGGCCCCTTTAGCTCCCACAATGATTTAAACCACCACTCAGGCTCGCCCCCAACCCTTCTGCAACATTAGCCATTTCTAACCAAATTTTGGACAGTATAGACCCATTGGGGCATGTACCCATCTGAGCTCATCCGACCACTCCTATGTTTTGATATTTTAACTATGGAGTTCACCGATGGAACCCTGCCACTCCTCTATCCACATGTTTTTGAGTTGGAGGGCCTCCCCTATGATCCATGCTTGTCTCCACATGGTTGATTGACCTTGCATGGCAATATTGCTTAGAGTTTTGAAGCCCCTTTGTTCCAGCTACTGTATTAGTTCTCTAGAGAGGGTGTATCTCCCAATGTAGGCCACCCATGGGTCACAACCCAATATTACCTATGCACCATCCCCAACATGCCAAGCTAGACCCTACTTGATTATCTTGACCAAAGCTAGTGTTTCCTTCCATACAATTGAAGAATTTTTTAATTTCTTATTTTGCATGCACAACCATTCATTTATTGTCATTGGGTTGATGTATTTCCTTCTTATGACTTTCATCAAGAGATTTTCGAGGGTGATGAGTCTCCAACCCAATTTTTCATCCATAGAAGTATTGAAGGATGGGAGCTTGTTAATTCTCCATCCTCCCCACACTTTCAGATGCACGATTTTCTCCCATGCAACCCAAGGCATCACATGTTCCACCTTTGATCTTACCCATAAGAACCTACTGCATAGTTTATTAATTGAAG
Source organism: Pinus albicaulis (assembly GCA_034641835.2). Taxonomy (NCBI): domain Eukaryota; kingdom Viridiplantae; phylum Streptophyta; class Pinopsida; order Pinales; family Pinaceae; genus Pinus; species Pinus albicaulis. Next base: position 532,043,257 of record CM076582.1, on the reverse strand, counting down.
AGAGAATATTGTTTGGGACCTAGGAGAGGGTAGCCCAATACACTGGAATGGCCATGGCTACAGATTTAATCAAGACTAGTCTCCCTACTCGAGATAGCCATTTAAAACTCTAGTGTTTCATCCTTGTCTCAATTTTTGCAACAAGCTAGTGCCAATCTTGGATACAGTAAGAGTCTGGATTTATATGGAAACCTAATTATTTGAAAGCGTCATGTAGGGCCTCTACTTCAAACTATGATACTTCTGAAATTATGCCCACTTCAGCTCTAGAAAGGCCCGTGGTTGTCATTTTTGATTCCTGGCTGTTTATACTTAATTTGGTAGCCTTTAAGAAAAGATCTAACACCTCCTTTAACCGACGACAGTATTCCAAACTTCCATTTCTGAAGAGGAGAATATCATCCACAAATAGCATATGAGTGATGAAAAGGTTGGCAGCCACGTCAATTCCTTCTAGTTCCCCCCTTATTTTTGTATCATGAATCATGAGACTGAGTCCTTCCGTAGCCAATAGAAAAAGAAGGGGAGATAGAGGGCATCCCTGATGAATTCCTCTTTGAACATTGAAAAAGTTGGTAGTAGCCCCATTGATCATAATAGCAATACTTGTAGATGATATGCACCCCATCACCCAATTGATGAAGTCATTCCTGAAACCAAGATGGGTCAGTAGGAGCTGGAGATACATCCAACTGATTATGTAATATGCCTTGGAGAGGTCTATTTTAACAATTTTTCATTTTTTTCTTTGCTTCTTTTTAGGTTGTGAATAGTTTCCTGGGCCACCCCCACGACCTCATGGACTTCTCTTCTGTCCATAAAGTCGAAATGTTCCAGAGAGATACATCAACAGAGGAAGGGTTTGAGACGATTTTCTATCACTTTTGGAATGATTTTATATATGCATGAGCAAAGAGAGATTGACCTAAAATAATCAAAGGACTCTCGATGCTCCTTTTTTGGAATGAGGGAAAGGAAGTAGAGTTGAAGGGTTGATATATGGTATGGTTCTGGATCTTCTCGAATCTTCCACCACCGCAAGCAGTTCATCACCCAAAAAAATTAAAAAAAGTGTTGGAAGAATTCCACTATCCAACCCTCTGGCCTTGGGCTCTTGTCTTTCTGCATTGACTTGAGAATACCCTCCACTTCTTGCTTTGATATGGGTTCCATAATGCTGTCATTCCCTTTTTCATCCATATATCTTGGGAAAAATTGTGCAACCGTGATCACTTCAGCAATAGATTCCTCCGTAGGGGCTCTAAACAAATATTTGAAATTTTTCACTCCTAGAGAAGATAATCTTCGAAATATCGAGCCGTAACACCTTCCTCCATCTACATTCCCCAAATTGTATTACTATTTTTCCTTCCTTTGCCATAATTCTGGAAAAAATTTGTATTTTCATATCCAGCTAACAACCAAATTGCCCTACTTTTGAGGGGCCAACTTTCTTCTCTCTCCATTAAGATTTTTCTTCTTGATGCTTCAAGGCTCTTTATTATGTCCCTTGATTTAATGGAGGCATATCCGGTGCCCTCTGGGCTTTCAAGGAAGTAAATTTATTGATTTACCTTATATAATTCTTCCTCCTCATTTAGTTTTTTGGCCTTCTCCTATTCAAGATAGTTTTTTTCATTTTCTTAGATTCTCCATAAAATTCTAGTTCATATTACTAGGTTCCGTTGGCCTTTCTATCCTCTAATTTGCATGGAACAAAGAGTTGAAGGATTCATCTTCGAGCTATGAAGAGTTAAACTTGAAGGGAGCCCCTAGCTTCTTTTGAGGGCCTTTGATCTCTAGGATTATGGGTAGGTGGTTAGATAAGCCCCCGTCCCCAACCCAATGCCTAAAGACAGAGGATGTGGCCACCAACTCTTTTTTAAGGAGAAAACAATCCAACTTCTTTTCCATCCTATGCTCACCCATTCTTCTGTTCCTCCAAGTGGGCCTAGGCTTGACCACATTTGCATCCACCAGATGTGAGGATACCAAATTATTGAGAAAGAAATCCATAAGTGGGTTTGCATGCGTTGAAGGACCCGAGGATTCAGAAATTCCCGAGGAAAAATTCATGACTCCTCCCAGAATATTGTTTGTGTTATTCAAGCATGATTTGGAAAAAATATTTTTCCACTACTATACCCTATGTACGCATGGCCCATAAAAATTTAACAGAAGGAGAGGGTGACAGAGCTCATTTTAGTAGACTTCCATGACCAAGGCATTTTCAAAGCCCCATGTAGATATTTCCTTTAGCCTCCCATATTTAATACTTAATGCCAAGCCCCCATACCGTCCATGTGTATCGAAGGCGTAGAAAAACCACCCTGGGAACATCCTTGACATAGTGCCAACCACTTATTCCCCCTTCGCAAAGATTCTTGTAGCATAAGAACATCTAGATCGTAGGACTTTATCAACTCCCTCTGAGCTAATTTTTTTGGTTGACCTTAAAAACCCCTGCAATTTTAAGAGAAAATTATCATTGATAACCCAGGGTGTGGGTCTGCGCTACTCTAGACACCTGAGAAAGGGACCGCTACTTCCCATCTATGATATCGATTTTTGCCTTGACTTGTGCCTTGGAAAGATTGGATTTCCTACCCCGCACCTTTATAAGGCCTAGAGAAATATGATTACACTCCAATCCTCCAATAGCCTCCTCCTTCCAAGGTTTCTTCATAAGGTATCTTAAGTTATATGGAGGCTTTCCAGGGATATAGGGTGGAGGGAGGGGCGATCCTATATCATACACCACAAGGGGTTTCAACAGGGAATTTGGAATGGATGTAATGATATTGTCTAAGGAATTTATGACATCATGCATTTGCAAATATTCCATTTGTGATGGTCACAAAGGACCAAGCTTTGAATAAGAAAAAATAGAAGTACATAAAGAGGTGAAAAGGGAGGGAGAAGAGACCAAAATCATACCCTCCAGAGTACTTACAGTGGGTTCAGCTTCAAGAAGAGATGAAGATGCCAAAGGTCGCTCGTGTTCATGTTCCATAGCTATAGAGCTGAATTTCTGTGCTACTTGTTTAGAAGGAGTTGTTCCAGTCGTGTTAGCACCTAGTCCATCAACCCCTTCCATCATCTCCCCCTCTCATGCCCTGATCTCTTTTGCAGTTGAGGGTCTCAGAGGCCATCAGTTTATCCTTTTCGGCTTCCTTATTATTTTGTGCCCAAGTGGACAATCCTTTTCCAGGTGTCCATATTTATGGCAACCATGGCATCGGAATGACATGTGTTCATAGTCTAGAGTATGTGTAAATTCAAATTCCTTGTATTTGAGGTGCATCTCTTCTGCTAATCCTTCTTTAGGATTTAGGTTGACCAAAATTATGGCAGCACTCAGATCCTTGGTCTGCTGGAACGAAAAATCTGCCTCAATTAACTGACCCAATGTGTTCCCAATTGATCATAAAGTGGATTACATCCATAAGGGTATTGGTATCCCTAGAATATTTACCCAAAATGGTGATTCTTCAATTTTTTCCCTCTGGAAATAAAAGAAGGGTGTCCATTTCCTGAATAAGACATTCCTCTTCTCGAAATTCTAGTTCCTTTCTCAAAACCCATTCCAAGTGCTCCTTCTTCTCGAACTTAATCATAAACCACCCCAAGCTAGGGTTTGAATATCTGTAAAGCTTCCCGGGGCTTCTGTCCATACCGAGGTTGTCCAACCTGTGATATAGTTGTCAGAGTATTTCCTACCTCTCACTCTACTAACTATGATGGTTTTTGTTGCTTCCATTACTTCGTCAATGAGTATGTTCACTCCAAACAAACAACATGGGCTCTCTTATTTTTTCCTGATCAACTTGGTGTTTTTTCTCTTTGTTCCTACAACCCCAGTTCATCCACCTTCCTCACCTTCCAGTGACCTTTCAATAGCATCTAGATCTTCAATAACGGGTGACCCAAGTTTCCCTTCCTTAGTGTGATGAGTAGCCTCAGAAGAAGAGCCTCCTGCTCCTAAAGGTTCCTCATGTTGTCTGGTAACCCCTAATTCCTCTTGTCAATTTTATCCTCTATGAGACCCTGAAAGCCTTCCTTGTTCCTCTGCTAAAGGCATAGAATGAAAGCCCCCTGCCTGACCCAAGGCCATCTACCTTAGACCACTAGGGTTTCCAGACAAACCCTTTGCTACTTTCGGTCCCAAACTCGCTGTTTCACTCCCGTGTGAGAAAAGGAATTTTACGGGGAAGCTAATACCCTACCACTAATGTGGGTTCCTTTGAGCACTAGGAGCTTCCAAATGAGCTCCTCTCCCCAAATCGAGAAATCTATGGCTTTCTCCAAAAAAATATTTAAGACCAATAGAACTCTGAAATCCACAGCTAGCAACGATACCTTCCAACCCCCCTGAGAGAAATGGGATTGATGGAATACCTAGCGGAGTAGGGTCTAGCAGATTTTTCTGAAGCTGATTGCCTCCAAGCTTATCACATAATGACGAAGGTTGGAGTGGTCCTCGTTCATATTCTTCCTTCCACTCGCAATTGAATGTACTCTGAAGGCTTTCTTCTAGAAGAGCAGCCCCATTTTAAAAACCCTAGAAGCCTTCAGGAATTTTGTTCTTCTTGCTTGTATTTCCAATGGCTAGAATATGGCGGTCCAAATTTCTCGCCAACACTTCGTGTCCCCAGAGTGCTAGTAGATCTTCCAGTGCTCGTTCTAAGTCCACATAATCGCTTTCAAAACCCATCTTTACTCTTGCCTAAAGTATTTTATATTATAGCTAAACTTAATTCTTTTGAAAAAATTTAATAAAATAATTTTGAAATATAATTAAAAAATATATATAGATAAATAGTTCTTACTTTTAATAAAATAATAAATAAATTATTAATTATACCATTTATAAATTTTAACTTTATCTTTTGAAATGTGATATACTTTAATTTAATTAATTAACTTAAAATAAAAACTATTTAGTTATAAAAAAATATTATATATTATAGTTTATTGAGTACAAGAAATTACAAGTAACCAAAAATAATTTGTTAGTAATAATATAAGAGTTATATTTTATATTATATAACATTTTTATAACAATTTATTTATTATATATTATTACTGAGTGAATTGTATTATGCAATATATAAGATGTAACAATTACGAACTAATTGTTGGTATATTATTATTATTATTTATTTATTTTTATTATAATTTTGTATGTAAAGTTTAAATTTATATATATTAAAAATTTAATAGTAAAATTAATTAATAGATTATATTAGATTTATTTTAAATTTTGATTTACTGAGTATTTAGAAGGATAAAATTTCTTTTCAGTCTAAAAGATATTTGTATCTTAAGAGATTTGATCACTCATGGTCTTTAGTAGATTCCTATTTAAGATGGATTTAGGATGATTTAATCAGTCCCCTTTAAATAGACTACATTCCACATGAATACTATGAGATCTCAATAGGATGACAAATTCTTATTTTAATAAAGTTAGTTTTATTTTATTTATTTTCAACTAGTTAAAATGATTATATTGCATCACAATAATTTTTTATTTATTTTTATTTTTATGCAATTTTATTTAGTCAAAATTTTAAACATTACATTATAACTTCTTTATGCTCGAGAATAATTAGATTTATTTCCATATATAAAATATATATTTTAATTAAATATATTAATTACCATATATTTCGTATGAAAACTAGGATAAAAAAATGGCCTAATCTAACTTATATGCTAAATATAATTTTTCATATACAGAATGTGATTTTTGGTTGTTTACAACTCATTTTTGAATGCATATATGGATTGAACACCTTAAAACTCTCCTCGGGCACTATAATTTTGTAGAAAACATGTCATGAAAAACATCATTTCTTCTACAAGTTACACTACTCCAAAAGAAAAATATTATCAATCTAGTTTCTCTCTCATTCATATTTTAATATTCAATCAAAATTAATATAATAATTTCAATTTGTAATTTATTTTGGTCAAGTCCCACTAGCATAACCATTTGGGGATGGGTCTAGTGAACAAAGAAACCCACTATCAAACATTCCCAGGATGAAACATCACAGGGGGTGGTTGTGCCCTCTCTTAGGAAGAGGTGTAGTGTGGGCATAACAAGTGACTTTGACAGATTAAATACCCCTTCTTTTCAAAAAGCAAAATTGATAATTTGTGTGTGTCAATTAATATTTCTTTTAATGTAATATTTGGTTCGACAAAAAAATCTTGCATACCTTGACTCTATAAAATATTATATTAATGGTTATAATATATATATATATATATATATATATATATATATATATATATATATATTCTCATATCTAAATAGAAATTTATTTTTATTGAAATACAGAATCAATTTTTTTTTAATAAAAAATAAAGAAATTTAAGAAATTATTTTATAATAATTAATGAAATAAATATATTCTTTCATGTTTTTGTTTTTAATTTAAAATAATAAACATTAAAATAAAAAAATTCATATTAACAAAGAGCTTTAAAAAATGACCAATTATTAATGATATACATATGTTAAATACTTAATATTAACCACAAATTAATAATATACCTATATTATATATATATAACATCAATTAGAAATATATAATTGATATTCATTAATAATGTACTATGTTATATATTTAATATATTATATAAAAAATTAAGAAAACAAACAGATAACAGAGAAACTGAATCATTGGTTTTCCAGTTGAACATTGTGAAACATTCATTTTTGGCTTGAACATTTTTTAAAACAGAAAATCCTATGATAATTAAAACGAAACATATGAGATTTTAACCATAATTGAAGTTGAAAATATATGATCGAAAGAGATTTTGTTGATGATAGACTAGCACAACCACATTATATTTACTAATGTGGTTGATATACGCCGATAAGCCTATATCCACTACCCATCACATTAATTTATATATCAATAAATAAATATTATATATAGTAAATTTATTATATTAACTTGAAAAATATATATTATATATTAATAAGAATATTAATATATTAAATATATTTATTATGATTAAAATCACAAAAATATTTTATATATATTAATAATATTATAAAAATATTAATAATATATAATAAATTAATATATCATAGATGGTTATATTATTAATAAAGCAAAAGAACTAATAATATATTAATAATATATATTATATCATAGTTGGTTATATTATTATTATTAGAATAATATAAATATTATAATATTGATTTATAATGATTATTAGTAATATTATAATCTAATATTTATTAATAAATATTATTAGTAATATTATAATATTATTTAAATTACTAAATAAATATTATAATATTATAATATTACTAATAATCATTATTAATAAATATTTGAATATTTATCTATAATGATTTTTAGTAATATTATAATATTATTAATATTACTAAATAAATATTAAAATATTATAATATTACAAATAATCATTATTAATAAATATTTGAATATTTATTTATAATGAATATTAGTAATATTATAATATTATTAATATATACAAAAATATTTTATATATATTTTTAATATTATAATAAGTATTAATAATATATATAAAAAATATTTATTTATATATTAATAATATTAACTATATACCTACTATAAATTAACTTGAAATATATATAATATATATTAATAATATTTATTAATATAAAAATAATAAAAATAATATTTAATATTTTAATATTTATTTATATATTAATATCATAGATGGTTATATTATTAATAAACTAAAAAAACTAATAAACCCAAGGGTTTAATATTATAAACCAAAGCAAGTGGTGAACCCAAGAGAAAATCCTTACCCAAAAAATTATAAACCAAAGGAATTGGTGAACCCAAAGGAATTGATTTAAACATTGAGACAATTGTTGGCGCAATGCGACGTTGGGCCAAGTATGACCATGGTTGGCCATGGGTGATTTTCATATTGATACAATGTTTGTCAGAATGTGACATTTGATCATGGATGACATTGATCGATTATTCATATTATAAACAAAAAAAACTAATAAACCCAAGGGTTTAATATTATAAACCAAAGCAAGTGGTGAACCCAAGGGAAAATCATTACCCAAAAAATTATAAACCAAAGGAATTGGTGAACCCAAGGGAATTGATTTAAACATTGAGACAATTGTTGTCGCAATGCGATGTTGGGCCAAGTATGACCATGGTTGGCCATGGGTGATTTTCATATTGATACAATGTTTGTCAGAATGTGACATTTGATCATGGATGACATTGATCGATTATTCATATTATAAACCAAAAAAACTAACAAACCCAAGGGTTTAATATTATAAACCAAAGCAAGTGGTGAACCCAAGGGAAAATCATTACCCAAAAAATTATAAACCAAAGGAATTGGTGAACCCAAGGGAATTGATTTAAACATTGAGACAATTTTTGTCGCAATGCGACGTTGGGCCAAGTATGACCATGGTTGGCCATGGGTGATTTTCATATTGATACAATGTTTGTCAGAATGTGACATTTGATCATGGATGACATTGATCGATTATTCGTATTATAAACCAAAAAAACTAAAAAACCCAAGGGTTTAATATTATAAACCAAAGCAAGTGGTGAACCCAAGGGAAAATCATTACCCAAAAAATTATAAACCAAAGGAATTGGTGAACCCAAGGGAATTGATTTAAACATTGAGACAATTATTGTCGCAATGTGACGTTGGGCCAAGTATGAACATGGTTGGCCATGGGTGATTTTCATATTGATACAATGTTTGTCAGAATGTGACATTTGATCATGGATGACATTGATCTATTATTCATATTATAAACCAAAAAAACTAATAAACCCAAGGGAATTGATTTAAACATTAAGACAATTGTTGTCGCAATGCGACGTTGGGCCAAGTATGACCATGGTTGTCCATGGGTGATTTTCATATTGATAAAATGTTTGTCAGAATGTGACATTTGATCATGGATGACATTGATTGATTATTCATATTATAAACCAAAAAAACTAAAAAACCCAAGGGTTTAATATTATAAACCAAAGCAAGTGGTGAACCCAGAAAATGGTTACCCAAAAAATTATAAACGAAAGGAATTGGTGAACCCAAGGGAATTGATTTAAACATTGAGACAAGTGCTGTCACAATGCGGCGTTGGACCAACTATGACCATGGTTGGTCATGGGTGATTTTCATATTGAGACAATATTTGTCAGAATGTGACGTTTGATCATGGATGAAATTGATCGATTATTCATATTATAAACCAAAAGAAATAATAAACTCAATTGTTTAATGTTATAAACCAAAGGAATTGGTGAACCCAAGGGACAACCATTACCTAACAAATTATAAACCAAAAGGAATTGGTGAACCCAAGGGAATAGATTCAAACATTGAGACAATGGTTGTCACAATGCAACGTTGGACCAACTATGACCATGGCTGGCGATGGATGATTTTCATATTGAGACAATGTTTCTCATAATGTGTCATTTGATCATGGATGAAATTGATCGATTATTCATATTATAAACCAAAAAAACTAATAAACCCAAGCGTTTAATATTATAAACCAAAGAAAGTGGTGAACCCAAGGGAAAATCCTTACCCATAAAATTATAAACCAAAGGAATTGGTGAACCCAAGGGAATTGATTTAAACATTGAGACAATTGTTGGTGCAATGCGACATTGGGCCAAGTATGACCATGGTTGGCCATGGGTGATTTTGATACTCATACAATGTTTGTCAGAATGTGACATTTGATCATGGATGACATTGATCGATTATTCATATTATAAACCAAAAAAACTAATAAACCCAAGGGTTTAATATTATAAACCAAAGCAAGTGGTGAACCCGAGGGAAAATCATTACCCAAAAAATTATAAACCAAAGGAATTGGTGAACCCAAGGGAATTGATTTAAACATTGAGACAATTGTTGTCGCAATGCGACGTTGGGCCAAGTATGACCATGGTTGGCCATGGGTGATTTTCATATTGATACAATGTTTTTCACAATGTGAGATTTGATCATGGATTACATTGATCAATTATTCATATTATAAACCAAAAAAACTAATAAACCCAAGGGTTTAATATTATAAACCAAAGGAATTTGTGAACCCAAGGGACAACCATTACCCAACAAATTATAAACCAAAAGGAATTGGTGAACCCTAGGGAATAGATTTAAACATTGAGACAATGGTTGTCACAATGCAACGTTGGACCAACTATGACCATGGCTGGCGATGGATGATTTTCATATTGAGACAATGTTTCTCATAATGTTTCATTTGATCATGGATGACATTGATCGATTATTCATATTATAAACCAAAAAAACTAATAAACCCAAGGGTTTAATATTATAAACCAAAGAAAGTGGTGAACCCAAGGGAAAATCCTTACCCAAAAAATTATAAACCAAAGGAATTGGTGAACCCAAGGGAATTGATTTAAACATTGAGACAATTGTTGGCACAATGCGACGTTGGGCCAAGTATGACCATGGTTGGCCATGGGTGATTTTCATATTGAGACAATATTTGTCAGAATGTGACATGTGATCGTGGATGACATTGATCGATTATTCATATTATAAACCAAAGGAATTGGTGAACCCAAGGGAAATCCATTACCGAACAAATTATAAACCAAAGGAATTGGTGAACCCAAGGGAATTGATTTAAACATTGAGACAATTGTTGTCACAATGCGACGTTGGACCAAACATCGATCGATTATTCATATTATAAACGAAAAGAACTAATAAACCCAAGGGTTTAATATTTTAAACCAAAGGAATTGGCGAACCCAAGGGAAATCCATTACCCAACAAATTATAAACCAAAGGAATTGGTGAACCCAAAGGAATTGATTTAAACATTGAGACAATTGTTGTCACAATGCGACGTTAGACCAAACATCAATCGATTATTCATATTATAAAGCAAAAGAACTAATACACCGAAGGGTTTAATATTATAAACCAAAGGAATTGGTGAACCCAAGGGAATTGATTTAAACATTGAGACAATTGTTGTCACAATGCGACATTGGACCAACTATGACCATGGTTGGCCATGGGTATTTCCATATTGAGACAATATTTGTCAGAATGTGACATTTGATCGTGGATGACATTGATCGAATATTCATATTATAAACCAAAAGAACTAATAAACCCAAGGGTTTAATATTATAAACCAAAGATATTGGTGAACCCAAGGGAAAACCATTACCCAACAAATTATAAACCAAAGGAATTGGTGAACCCAAGGGAATTGATTTAAACATTGAGAAAATTGTTGTCACAATGCGACGTTGGACCAACTATGACCATGGTTGGCCATGGGTGATTTTCATATTGAGAGAATATTTGTCAGAATGTGACATTTGATCGTGGATGACATTGATCGATTATTCATATTATAAACCAAAGGAAGTAATAAACCCAAGGGTTTAATATTATAAACCAAAGGAATTGGTGAACCCAAAGGAAAACCATTTCCCAACAAATTATAAACCAAAGGAATTCGGGAGCCCAAGGGAATTGATTTAAACATTGAGACAATTGTTGTCACAATGCGACGTTGGACCAACTATGACCATGCTTGGCCATGGGTGATTTTCATATTGAGAAAATATTTGTCAGAATGTGACATTTGATCATGGATGGCATTGATCTATTATTCATATTATAAACCAAAAGAACTAATAAACCCAAGGGTTTAATATTATAAACCAAAGGAATTGGTGAACCCAAGGGAATTGATTTAAATTATTTGTTTTGTTTAGGGAATGAAACATTTTAGAATAATATATATATATATATATATATATATATATATATATATATTAAAAATGAGAAATATAAGTTTTTTTTCTCTTCTTCCATCAAAATATGTTATTGATGGTTGAGGGTGAGAATGAAATATCTTAACCATGAGTCCTTCATAGTGAGTTGTAATTTCAAGAACAAAGTGAATAAGCACAATAATAATGGATTATTCATGTTTTATAATGTTTTTAATTAATTTTGACCAAATATGTATAGTTGTTTAATTATAGCTCACATTAGTTTTTAGTTAGAGATTATTTTATTTGACATGCCAACTAAGATTAAGAACAAAAGGAATTAGATATGTCTATCATATAGGGTTTTCTAATGCATCTATTGGTCCAATAATGTTTTTAATTAAAATTAACCAAACATATGTAATTTTTTTTGTTCTCATTATAGTTGACATTATTTCTTAATTTAATGAACATTTTATTTTTACTTTAGGAAATATGTGTCAAAGCTAGAGTAAGCATAAAAAGAATTATACATCTCATACACTTTTAATAAAAGGATAATAAAAATTGTATTACTTATACTACCAAATTTATATTTTTAAACCTTTTTAATATTTTATTTTCCTAAATTAATATTTAAAACATATGATAAAAAAAATTTAAATTTTTTAAGTAAACTTCAAGTTGTATTTATATTATTAATTTCATTTTTTTTATTTTGATTATAAAAAAATTAATAATGATAATTAATAATAATGATTAGTGTTTATTAAAATTTATCTTGAAATTAAAAAATATATAATTTGTTTAAATTTTATACGTTAAAAAAAAAAACACTCCAAAATTACTATATAAAAAAATTAATATTTCCTAAATAAAATCTAATATAAAAATTTATTTATTAAATTTATATTTATAATTTATTTCAATGATTCTTAAATGTAAAACTATATTTTATGGTTTTCAAATCATGTGGTATGTTCGGGTTATTGTGTTTTGTTCCAATCTATATTTTTTTTAAATACATGTGTTTTGTTCCAATCATGTGGTATGTTCAGGTTATTGTGTTTTGCTCCAATCTATATTTTTTTATTGTGTTTTATAATGTTTTTAATTAATTTTGACCAAATATGTATAGTTGTTTAATTATAGCTCACATTAGTTTTTAGTTAGAGATTATTTTATTTAACATGCCAACTAAGATTGAGAACAAAAGGAATTAGATATCTCTATCATATAGGATTTTCTAATGCATCTATTGGTCCAATAATGTTTTTAATTAAAATTAACCAAACATATGTATTTTTTTTTGTTCTCATTATAGTTGACATTATTTCTTAATTTAATGAACATTTTATTTTTACTTTAGGAAAGATGTGTCAAAGCTAGAGTAAGCATAAAGGGAATTATACATCTCATACACTTTTAATAAAAGGATAATAAAAATTGTATTGCTTATACTACCAAATTTATATTTTTAAAAACTAACCATTAAAATCTAAGGATTGAAAACTAACCATTAAAAATTAAGGATTGAAAACTAACAATTATAAATATAAATAAATCTTAAAATAAAAACCATTATAAATATAAATAAATCTTAAAATAAACTCAAATGTATAACAAAATTTCACTATTTAAAAATAGAAAAATAACTATCTCATAACAAAATTATTTTTATTTTCTATTTCCTTTGAGCGAGGCTTTCTTTAATTAATAAATTAATTAAAGATTCAGTTTATTAATATTTTATTTTATATTACTCAATTATTTAAACTAAAATAATAATAATAAATTAAATTAATATAATTTATTTTATACCACGTAAATTAGTATCTACATCGAATTTGACGATTCTATCAGTTGAACTTAATGTGGTGGAAGTAATTTTGCAACTGGGGACCAAATACAATTTAGAAATATTTTGTAAATTACATTCACAATTCTATTTATTGATATTTTGAACTTTAATTAAATATGAACATTTACACACAGCTTGGTAGATTTGAAATTTGAAAAAATATGCAGTTAATTGTTAGGATCTAGATGAACAAATCTACCTGATATTTTTAACATTTTCATGCACTCGCTTTCGAAAATCAATGAGATGATCGAATCCAAATCCAGCAAATGTATGACAAAGACCTTTATAAAAGCAAGAAGACGATTTATTGAGGTCTAAGAGGATTTTAAACCCTGATGACCAAATTAAACTATATCTATGAGGATTTTAGAATTGATGAGTAGAAAATGTAAATAGTTCATTAGGGTCGCCCTCAACCTAAAAGTAAATAGTGGAATAATAAAAATTATTATCAATATTTGTGGATATATAGTTGTATTATAGTTTTATTAATGTATTTGTACAGTATATGAGTATATATCATGTATTGGATTTAACCAAATACAAAATTCAATAGATGATATATACTATTTTAATGTATTAATGGAATTATTTCATAAATATTGGTGAGCCACTAAAAGATTGCAAAACTCAAACTACCCTTACTTAATGGATATAAAAGAGACTAACGTAGGAATTTATCAATAAATTATATATACTACTTTAATGTATTAATGAAATTATAGCTACATAAATATTGGTCGGCCACAAAAAGACTGCAAGACTTAAACTACATCCTACGCCCTACTTAAAAACGATTAATTAAATTAATTAATTAAACCTTTGGTTTAACTAATATGGCTGGAACTCATATATATTTGTATAGTTATTTTCATATGATCACCTTAGCACACAGTCCATGGATAAACTTGAAGAATTTAAAATATTTTGGAACATAATACTTCGTTGAGCTACTTATAAATAAATAAATTAATTATATATAATAAAATAACTATATATGTATAATCAAGTCATAAAATTAGTTTAATTGGTATATTTTTTGAGTTAAAAATATTTTTGTTATTATAAAGTCACGGGCTACATACTAGAACTAATAGAAAATTATCCCTTCATGTGAATCTCCCTTATATAAATATTCAGTATGCGTAGTGCTCTCTCCTTGTACAAACACGGTGTAAATGATACTGGAGTGCCAGGAATCACATGGAAGAAAAAATGATTATGGTTTGAAAAAAAAAAAAGCACCAAATTCAACATGCATGCATGAAACAAAAATACCACAACCTAATACAATAAGCCGCATAAAAGTGGTCTTGTGGTTGTTTTTGAGATTGTTAAAAGGCCAATCATGTGATTTTTTCAACTGAACTAATCTTCATACACTGTCCTCGTGCAAGATCTAATCTTGAGACACAATCCTAATACAATATAGCTTATTCTCTCCAAATTAATTTTCATGCATCTGGATGAATTAAATGACATAATATTTCGAAATAACTACGATGAAGATCATGCAGGTTCATTTTCTTTTTATAATGTAACTCTCTTTCTTTTAATCTGAATACGTTCAACACAGAATTAAAATGTTTCGAAAAGAAATAAATATACGTACCCTCCATATGGTCTCCGATATTTACAACGAAAGCTCCTTCGGCCAGTTCCACTGTAACCCACGTTTCACCATCGTCCTTTGTGGCTTGAAGGCCTCCAACATTGTCTTGCAGTAAAATGGTAAGAGTTCCTGGACCGGTATGTCTCTTGAGGCCTAACGTTAAATCGAGGCGAGGGCAAGTCGGGTAGTTATTCAAGAGAACCTTCTGTTGGCCTTCTCCACAGGCTTTCTCAATTGCATCTGCTTCAACTCCTAGCGATTCTGAGATGAGCCCAAGTAGTGTTTTCGCCAATTCCATCATTGTATCGTTGTAGATGGCTAAAGCTTCCCTGAAAAACAATGATAGTTTGAGCATGAAATATATAAAATATATAATCATGTAACAGTTCCTACATCAACTCGATAAAGTACATAAACCAAAGAAATGCACACCTGAATTGAACTGCCTTTGCAGGCCAGCTTTGAACATCCTGCGCTGGGGAGAATGTCGTGACGTATAGTTCTCTCCAGTCCATCAAGGGGTCATCGTTGATAAAATTCCCATTTACATATCCTACGAACTGCCCTGCATGTATGGCGTACTGCATCTTCTCTTCTACTGGAAGCGAAAAGAATCCCTCGGCACAATGCTTATTGCATGAGCATTGCGCTCCGACTCGCCCACCACCATACCATGGCAGATCAGCCTCCAAGTGGCAAAACCATGCCATAGGATTATGGAACCTGCACGAAATGCTGCAATGGAACGACAATGCTTATTGCATGAGCATTGCGCTTCTCCTCCCACTCCCCACTTCATGCGACTGTTAAATTCCCCATATCCATTTCCATCGCCACATGTCTATGAGGAGACAAGCAGTCTTGTAATGAGCAACGTGCCCATCAACATGGTTATGGGATATCCCCACACGTCGGAGACAAGCACAACTTGTAATCAGCAACGTGCCCATCAACATGGTGGTTATGAGATGGGAGGATTTCTTAATTTGATAGGTGGCGGTCAACAAATGGCACAGTAAATTTTTAATCCAGATTTGTAAAAAATTAATTTAAGTACGGTTTAAACACATGATTTAGATATGCAAGGAAGTTAGTGGGGTAGATTTCATCCATGGATTGAGTGGCGACGACCAGAATATACCGACATCTTTCAATCTAGACCATCAGATTGAAAATATTAATTAGCCTAATCACAAAAGAGCGTACCTCCGATAGGGGGATACACCTATCGGCGTAAATATCAATATTTTTTAACTTTTGACAATGAGAAGCTTTGAAATACGCTAATGACATTTAAGCCGAGAAAAGTAACCTAAATAAATAACCGGTAAACAAAAATCAAATAATAGAAAATTAAAAATTAAACATGGAACATCGAATTCGAACATTAATATGATCAAAATATATTTTTACGATTGACATGATATTAATATATTTTGACCAATCACAATCACATTAACATATACGTATATTTATTAACATATATTTTTCAAATATAGTTATGTACATACTTGAATATTTATTTCGAAAATGGCTTTATTGAAGTTACTCTTATACATAAGTATATTTTATTTTTCAAGTAGAGTAGTCTAGTGTAGAATATAGAATGAATAAAGAGATAAATAAATAAATTTCTTTATATGTAAAAATAATTGTTTATGTTGCAACACATGTGAAAATTAAAGTGGTGATAAATATTCAAAATTAATTATGTAGATGTATTATATCGAAAATAAAATTTCTATAAACACTCATATTCGTTTTGATCACCTTATTCGAAAAATTTATTGATTTTCATATCTTATGGCATGCAGGCTTGATGAAAGTTCTATAAAAATAGTCGGGAAAGTCATGTTTTAAGGGACCAAATGGAAATATTTTCAAAAAAAATTTCTATTTGCATAGCCCTTTATGTCTAATTTATAACTCAATTTGAATCAATCGATTTTGATTTGAAATGAAAATTTTATCATCAAGACAATGATAGGATGTCTAGTAGGCAACTCAAGAACAGGGTTGGGACAATTCATTTATGGAGGCCTAAATGACTATATTTTCGAAACCCGTTACTCTAATATATTTCGGTATGAATCTAGTTTAAAAAGAAATTTGAATCACTTTATTTCCATATTGTATGTGAAACTTATGACCACAATACTAACTGTATATCATATATCATCATTCTTAAAACTCTGTTTTTTGGGCTGTTCACTAACATATTTTACCCATCAATTATTATTTCCTTCAAAACCTATTACTATTGGGGATAGATACATGAATATAATTAAATCTCCAATTTGAATCAGTTCAACCCGTCATCATATAAAAAATTTATGCTTAAAATATCAATTGTTGGTCTGAGCTGAAAAATAAAAAATGACTCTGTTATGCAGATTGTTCTAAGGAAATTTAACATATAATTACACAGAATTTTAAGAAAACCTATTTTTATTTAAGACATCTCTCTTAATTCATTTTTATTTGTCTTTGGAATCACTCAAATCAGATAAAAAAAGAATAAGTTATGATTCAATAATTGTTGGTTAGTATGGTTGGCCACCACTCTCCCTCAGGTAATAAATTAATTTTACTTTGTTATTTTTTTCCATAAATTTGTTTTATAGAGTAACTAATTTTTTTTTCATATTTCATATATTAGAAGAGTCTGACCACCTCTCTTCTTCCATGATTTCATGTTTTATTGAAGGTAGACACTCATTTTTTGCAGCTCCCAACAAAATAAATGAGGTCAATTTATGATCAAGTGATTCTTGAAAGCAATGATAATGAAATAAGAGTTTTTCCAAAGAAGTTTCATCACACTGAGAAAAACATGAATAATTTTGATCACCTAACATATTTATAATATTGGAAATGGAGAATTGATTTCTATTTGAAGATTCAAGTCATTTTCGAAAAAAACATTTCTCCATTCATTCACCATTCAAAGGTTGATGATTCACTTAGAAAACAACATTGCTACAAAAAAAATCACAACCATTATAACTTAAGTTATATATTTATTTATTTGTTTTCAATAATGATTCATTTCTTTTCTAGTTTCCCTTATGTTTTTATGCTTCACGTATTATTTACTTTGAATTCACATTTTTTTTGTTTTGTTCTAAAAAAAAGAGTTCTTAAGTGTTCACTGATGTTACTCCCTAAGTGTTGTTACTCCTCTCGTGATGTTACTCCGTGAAATTTTCTAAGTATCCGATGTTGTTACTCCTCTGGTGATGTTACTCTGTGAAATTTTCTAAGTATATGGTTTTGTTACTCCTCCAATGATGTTACTCTATAAAATTTTCTGACTATCTGGTATTGTTACTTCTCGAATGTTGTTACTCTAGAAAATTTTATAAGTGTCTATTATTGTTACTCCTTCGGTGTTGTTACTCTTCCAATGTTGTTACTCCGAAATTTTTTCTAAGTATCAGATGTTGTTACTCTGGAAAATTTTATAAGTGTTCGGTAATGTTACTCCTTTGGTGTTTTTAGTCCTCTTTTGTTGTTACTCTGAATTTTTTTTTATGTATCCAGTGTTGTTACTCCTCCCATGTTTTTACTCTAGAAAATATTCTAAGTGTTCAGTGGTGTTACTCCTTCGGTGCTATTACTTCATGAAATTTTCTAAGTATTCGGTGTTGTTACTCTGAAATTTTTTCTAAGTATCTGGTGTTGTTACTCCTCCGATGTTGTTACTCTAGGAATTTTTCTAAGTTTCTGGTGTTGTTACTTCTTCGATGTTGTTACTCCTCTCACATTGTTACTTCTCTAGTGTTGTTACTCCATGGTGATATTTTTCTAAGTACTTGGTGTTGTTACTCCTCCAATGTTGTTACTCCACCAAAGTAAGTCCCCAGGTATGTATTCAACCGACTCTGTGGATTTAATTCATATTTTACTTATGACATGACCAATCGTGACTCATGAGAGTCATAATTTAGTTCAGGGGAGGTATCATATTTAATAATAAGGATGATTATTATGGTAAGTCTTGTCACAAATGATTCACTCTTAATTCCTCATTATTTTGTAACATAACTAATCCTCCTTCATGTCACCCTCCTAACGTCATTTTTTTCCCCTTTCCCTATTATTACCTAAGTCATAGTTTTTCTTACCGCAGTCAAAACTATTGTTTTTGGCTAATTTTCACGTTGGATTCAACATGTGTCGTTATTTCTGATTTTTTTCCTCTTTGGTGAATGGGAAATACTTCTAATGGTCTAGGCACTATTTGACATAATGATTGGGTATTCAATTTATCTTTGTTTATCTATAAACATAATCTTATTTCTAAGGAATAATTATGCAAAGATGATTTCATCATGCCAACCTTCGACTTTCCTAATTGGTAAAGTCCCTCATCTTGTAAAATTTATGATGATGACCACGAAATTGTATTTAAATATTTCTGCAATTATCTAATGAATTGTTCCTCAACTACAATGTTAGCAATGAAAAATTATTTATCAACAGTCATTAGAAGATTATTATTTTTTGAGAAGAAAAACTATAAAAATTGAAAATAGTTACTACACAAATTTTTATGTGATCCTTAGCACTTAAAGAGCTCACCTCGCACCCAATCTATTAAGTAATATTTTATTAATTAACAATAATTTTATTTTAATTTGAAACATAAATAGTCAACTGGAGGATAGGAGTTCTAATCATCAGTCGACCTACCATGATCATAGGTCCTAATAAAATGACATTACCACTACTGGTCTCCAAGCCATGGTAATGGCCTTCGGTCATAAAACTGAAGGACAAGAGCTGTCATCACAAGCCAAATTTTTCACTTTTGTTAGCTCCCGTCAATGACATTGTTATTAACTGTTTACCATGCTAGAACACTTATCTTAAGTTTACATCTAATTAAATTGAAATGATTTTGTAACTATGTACTTATTTCTAATACATCGGACATTGGCATCTCAATGGGTTAAAAGAGCATCCCTATCGAGGCTATGGATGCCTATTGGCAGAAGTGGATATGCCTATGGTATAGAAGTTAATTTAATACTATAATATATTTGCTTACCTTTTTTTTCCAAAGCTAATTTATGATAGAGCTGATTGTTGCATATACAAGGTTTTCCATAAGTCATGGTTCATGGAGTAATATTTAATCAGTTCTTAGATGATGGTGGTTATGTTTTATATCTATTATTGAGTTATAAATATTTACTTTACATGTGAGGGATGAAACTTTTAGGATATTTAATATTTGACATTTTGTGTCATCTAATCTATCATTCCTTTATTCTACAAGTATCATATATTTAACCAAATATAGTTTCTTTGCCCAATCGGTCACCATTTATTCATAGCTTAAAAACACCACTACAATTTTTAGGTAGAATAAAGAGGCCTAATTCTATTTTTGAATCCCAAGTAATTGGAGAGACCTTGAGAAGTAATTACTGAGATAACTAATTGTCATAATTTATGTGCTCACAACAAGCAAAGCTTATGGGTATATGGAATGCATATTTCAGATTGCATGGCTTCCACTTTCTGCATCACTTGCAGTATCAACTCATCCTACATCAACATTGACAAATGTCAACCCATAAATTACATTCCACATTTTTACGGAGGTAAAACTCGAGGTAAAATAGCATAAGTTTTTTATTTATTAAAATTTTAGGAGAATGTTATGAAAAACCATTGAGCATTATTCACTTATATTTTTCAACCTTTATTTCCCCTTCTTTACCACTTCCCATTTTTCAGAGACCCAAAATTTTTTAGTTTGGGAGAATTTTACTTTCATTATCATGAACATGCCATTAATATTATTTATCATCCATCAATCTCCTTATTCATTCTCGAAATCTCCCTTTTCCCATGTTGTTATACACCAAGAAAATATTTCAACCATGATTGTAGCAACCACCTTAATTTATTTTCTAGTGTAGCATGAGGGCATGCTACTTCTCGAGTTTAGGGGAAGAGTTTTATGCATGATGAATGATTTCTCATTTCTTCCTCATTTAAGGTATACAATCCCAAAATTTATTTTTTTATGCCATTAAAACTATCAACTCGATTCTTGTTATTTTTTAACAAAAAAGACGTATGATTAAACCAAGAAATTTTGAAGCTAAACTAATTTGTAAACTTCAAAAAATCATGCCTTATTACCTACAACCATTTTTCTAATATATTGAAATCTGCTCATTGCATTTCTTTGATTTTGGGTGTGGAGAAGTATTAGGGTAATAGAACCAAACCTATGAAATTTCAAGAAAAAATGATTTACAATTAAACATCATTACCTACAACCATTTTTTTCTATATCTCGAGATCTGTTCATCACATAGATTTGATTTTCATATTGGAGAAGCATTGATATAGTATAAATTTCCTTGCAAAATTTCAGCAGAATCTAGTTTGTAATGAAGCTTGTTTTTACTTGTATCATACTTTTCTGTAGCTTCATATACATATGGTTGAGAGTAAATATGATTTTTTTTTTTTAAGAAATCATTTGGAGAAGAAGCCTCCTATTCCATAAATATCATGCACTAGGGTGAGCATTTTCATTATTGTATTACAACTTGGTTAATACAAAGGCATTAGGTTTCATGAGGACATGCAACACGTTCAGTTTGGGGGACATGTTATGCTACTAATTTGTATTATTATTATCACCTTTTAACATCCATTTCATCCATTTATAATGTTCTTTTATCACATTATTTATTGTAATTTATTATATAATTCTATTTCATAATTAGTTATGCTCCTTTGGATAAGTAATACTTGTTCTCCTTTATTTTAATAAATTAATGATTATTATGCATGATTTTTTCAAAGATGGTTTATTAAAGAATTTGTTATAACATCACTCAGTATTTCAACCTCCAATATCTCTTCCATATTGAATATTTGATCTTCAGCTGATAATTAAATATTCCAACTCAGAAATTCATTCAGATAACATGAGAAATTTTTCCGTTGGATGTCTCGGGAAAATGAAGAATAATCCTAAAAATGAGAGACATTGGTTTTGTGCATAACAGACCAAATTGGTCGTATAATGAGGAGTTTTCCAAAATTCCATCTTGATTGAGAGAAAAGAAAGGTTCTTCGAAGAAAATATTCACAGATTTTTTGTTGTGGTCGTTTTCCAAATTTCCCCAACTGTAATTACCAAATTTGACTTGCGCCACTTGAATCATGATGGAAAGATCTTTTATATCTCATATTTCTTATTGGGATTTTGTAATCATATTATTTCCCTTCTTTTTTTTTGTATATTTAGAGGACACAAATTAGAGAGAAAAGGGGGATATAACAGAGAGAAGGTTGGCTAATGAGATAATGGAGAATGTGTAACAAGACGTTTTATTCAAGTTAATGCAATTATTATTTTTGGTTCCTTTTTGAGTTAGTGATCATACTACAGCGTCATAAGGGAGTTGGTCCTATTCTCTTGGCCAGGTGTTCTCTAGTTTATGTGTGTTCTTAGTTTCATTTACTACATTGCACGTTTCTTTAATTGCTATGACAATTAATGTAATTGTTGTAATTCTTAATTTCAGCGAATGTATTTTTGATTTCACAGTTGATTGTTGCATTCTTTTATTGTTGTTAAGGTGGTTTTTTTACGTAACTTATCAAATCCACGATTCATACATAAATGTGTAATTGTCATATGCATATATTTTTCATGTTAGCCTTGTAATAATCAACACATCTGGGATTGATAATTAATGTGGGAAATGGTTTACTAATATTATTAACAGTTGAACGCCAACAATATCTAATCTAATAATGATTATTGAATCTATAATCAGTTTATTATAATAGACTAAAAATTTAGCCACAAAAACAAAATCCACTAAAAAATAAGTTATTTTGATGTAGATAAAGGCTTCTTGTTGACTAGGTGTTGGGTTCATTAATATCTCCGAAATTTTGGGTGAAAACTCTACCCAAATTCTCGGAAATTAATGGCCCTGAATATGGGGAAATATTTCATCCCAAATTTCGGTCATATCAATGAAGACAACATAGTTTACTAGAAGTTTTAATCTCTATAATGTTATCAATTGTTAAAATATTTAGACTAAAATAAGTGATTTTATTAGAACCCTAGGTCTATTTTATGGGTTTCACAAGGAACATGTATTTTATGTAAAAATATGATGTTCATAGTATTGAAGATTCCATAAAAGATAAATATTCATATTTAAAATAAAACACCCTATCTATATAATATGTGATGTTGTAATATGTTCGAATTTTCTTAATAATGATAAGATGAAGGTCCTTCCAAATAAAGAATATGAAAAGGTATGATTAGAGAGGTGTTATCATGTTTAGAAGAGAGTTTAAGTGAGTACCAAGGACTTGTTTTCATACACAAAATTCCTATTATATGTTCATGGATGCACTAAAAAATCAAATATAATTATTTCTATAAACTCAAGTAGCAAGAATAATTTCAACGATGTTATATTGCAGAAAGGGTGTAAGTTCCCATGAAGCATATTAAAAACACATATGTTGAGTGTGGTAATGTTCATATTTTCAAATATTTGAGGATTAAAATGAAAAAATTATGCATTTCATTCAGATTTTTATGTTATAGACATGGATCATTTGGGTATTATTTTGGTATATCCTTGCATGGACCCATTTGGTATAGTTCATATTAGTGAGAAAATTTGTTTTTTGAAGATTTAGTGCAATACAAATAAAATTACATTGTATTATATTTATTTTAATGAATAATAAGTGATAAGGAGGAAATTGAAGAAATATTTATATGGAAAATAATTGCAGTACCTAGTGACGCATTAGATGAAGAAGTTGAAGTTGAATTGAAAGACAACTTTACATAAACACATGAATAGAACAAATAGGAAAGCTATAAGAAGGAAGAAGTTGAGGATGAAAATGAATTAAAAGAACATGTTTAAGAGTCAATGAATGAATGAATGATATAAAATGTTGAATTACAAAAGGTTCCTATAAAATAAAATTTTAAAAATCCCCAAGTATGGCATAAACAAGAGGAAGGAGTTAAGGAGGTGTCACACCTCCAAATTTCACACCCAACAAAAATTTTCCTCATGAACTCAGACTTGTAAGGATAGATTTATTATGAAATTTCACCTATTTAACATGATACTTTACATTATCATATGCTGACGAAATTAACACCTCTACTCCTACTTCTTACCTTATGTCATTTGCATTTCAAGGGTGAATTTATTCTTCATATCTTGGCCTTTACACTTGTCTCGCATACCTTTGCGAATTCGCCTTTGACTTACAGTCATATAACTCATTGATTTAATTATTGGGTATAATGTAACCCTATGGCACATTAATACGTCTAACAAAACATGGTTTAAATGAACCTTTCCACTATTCATAGTTACGATTTCCTCCGCCATGTATCTTGGGATATAATTGAGGGAATGATTTGTTTTCTTTTTGTTTATATGATCCGACATAATATTGTGAATGGATTGGTTCCATGCGTTTGATATTAACTCTCATATCCACCTGTTGGCGTGACCACCCATTACGGCACATAGGATTTCCAAATCGATTTCAATTATTGTACTTTGCATTTAACTCAATATACACGTAGAGCATATGGTCGAAATGGATTTTGGTTGCTAATTGCATCGCCGCGAGGAACTTGAATCCACGTCAGACGTTATAATAATAATTGAATGTTATATGGTTGTGGAGTTTGTCATACCCCTTCACTCGCTCGCCTGGTGAATCCACGTCGATGCGCTAGCTCGACTTGCAACCATGCCAATCTATGCGCAGGACAATTCACTTTAAATTTGGACTTACACTCCATTAACACGATACGGTAGTATTAACTCTCCACAGCTACCCTTGATCTGTGGCTTGGCTTCCACGATCCTGCCAAGTGGACGATGGTGATCGGTTCTGGTTAGGGTTAAGGTGGTTATCAAAGAGTTATATAAGTCTCTATGATAGAACAAAGTCGGGTTTCTGCATTCTTCGTTTCGTTGTGCACCTCTACGCCGACACCATTCTGCATTCGGCCAAGGGTTTGTGATTCTCTGTTGTAGAGAAAACCATGGCGCTTCAGTTTTGTCAACCATATATGAGGTAATTTACCTCAGCGCTCATTGTTTACTTTAGTGTATGCTTAAATGATTTCAGGCCGTTGCTCATGACTGGGCATACGCCGAGTTTGATTATGTATTCACTCCTCAGTAAGGGGAATACTTCTTGTTTTAGGATATGCCATAAGATATGCGAGTCATACGCTCAGCACCATAATGAGGTTGAGTTCCTCTTTCAGGGTTTTCGTTTACCCTACCACGGCGGTTTCATAGGACAAGAGCAGTTCGTGTTACGCCTCCTATGTCGCATGATGCACATCCCTGCCAAGCAGACGTCTAATATTCAGTGGATTTTTATGAGGTATATTCTTGTGCATCTCGTCTCTGCCTTAAATTGTAACTTCTTTCCTACTTTCTTCGAAGGTATTGCATATTAATCCCTCTCTGTATACAATTTGATTGCAGAGCTCGACGTGCCTGAACCTTACGCTCCACAGGTATTATTTTAATCTCAGTATATTTTTTTTTCATTTTTCACTTAATTCCCTACGCTAGCGAAATTGAACTAATTCCCTTTTGTTTTGTTTTCCTTTGTCGTTTACAGGTAAATGAATGGTTATGGCATGGTTGTAAACGCAGCACTTAATATATTTTCAATCGTTAGAGTTGCTAACGTTGACCTCTTGGCCGTCCAGGTTAGTATTCTTATGGGATTTATTGCTCTTCTCCTGTTGCGTCATTTTCATGGGCGTCGAAACATAATATCGACCTCCTATACTGTTGCGCAGAAGGGCACTTGTTTCGATTTGTTCTGTTGAGATATGGGTAGCAAGTTTTATACCCCAGCCTGATAGGCTCTTTATGTATTTTGACATTTTGGGACATATATATATTTTCTATGCTGCTAGATGGAATTTCAATATACTATGCCACAGTATAATTTTACCGGGACTGTATAAATCGTGTGAAATTATTTTCCCCTAGAAAAAGTGACTCATGCACAACCTGATTGATTTACACTATTTAATCTCTGGAATTATAACAGAGTTTCCTGGTTGAGCATG
This sequence comes from Pinus albicaulis, assembly GCA_034641835.2. Taxonomy (NCBI): domain Eukaryota; kingdom Viridiplantae; phylum Streptophyta; class Pinopsida; order Pinales; family Pinaceae; genus Pinus; species Pinus albicaulis. Next base: position 532,016,822 of record CM076582.1, on the reverse strand, counting down.
AGATCAGTCTATTGATTCTCTCCCTCTGTTCTTTTCTAAACAGGATAAGTCTTAATTTATATCCAGCTATGGTTCTGGTATACTATAGTGAATTTCATTTCTCTCTATAGTAACTGTCATAAAAATTATGCTAGGAAACAGAAGCAGATTTAAAAACAAATTCACAGTGTTTCCTGAAAGAACAAGGTTTCCTCAGATTTAACCCAACCCTGGGTTTAAACATTCTATGGAATTACACTTTACTGGATGTTCTTCTACAACTATACAGAATGATCAGGTTACTACCTGGTGATTACATTCTGTTAAATGTAGACTAATAATATGAACTAACTTAGAAATAGATTTTGTTTTTATATGTAGCCAATTCATACTATAACAAACAATAAGACAAGTTTTCTCAGAGACATACCACTTGTGCAGTAGACCAACCTCCCAACCTTAGAGTTCTTCTATCTCCTAGAACTCACCCCCGAGCTGAGATCACCTCCTATAGCAGATTAACCTCTAATCTGTACAAGAGCAGCTTATTTAAGCTATTGTTCCCCAAAGCCTGTTTCTAATTCTGCGTCCAGAATCTCAGGATGCTTTTCTTCCTGTTTGCATAGGCTTCCCACTTAGGGATTCTTTAAACCTGTTTTATGCTTTTCCTCAGCTTTCTGGCTTTTTACCTCTTCCCAACTACTTTCCTCATCATTGGGGAAATTCAGATTTTTCCTCAAAAATCTAAATTTAAAACTTACTATCTTCCAAGGATTTTTTTGAAAGAGTGTGGGGAAATATTTGCCTCATCCATCCTCACAGATTTAGCAAGTGATCTCATCATCTCATTTTTGGTCAATTTGCACCACAATAATTTATTCATTTCCTCAATTAAATGTTTAATTACATTCACAAAATAATTATCCTTTGGGGTCCACTCCCCTTAGGATATAAAGTTCAAGTATCTAACTTTAAAATGCAATCACATGAATTGGGGGTGTTACATATTCCCCCTCTGAAAATAAACATTTTCCTTGGTGTTGTTATTCAACTACTAGAGTTTATTTTGCAAATAAAAATGGATATTTTTCCATCATTTCAGTCTCTCGTTCCCAGGTAGCTTCATCAGCAGTAAAGTGCTTCCACTGCACCTTTACTCTGGCTACTGTTCTGCTTCTCAATTCAATTTCTTCCTGCTCAAATATTTGAAGCGGTTCTGGCAGAAACTCCCCTTCTGGTTCCACCTGTACAACATTCCAATCAACTATGTGAGAAGCATCATGCACATATCTTTTTAGCAATGAAACATGAAATACATCATGAACTCTAACATGGGGTGGTAATGCCAGCTTGTAAGCCACTGGTCCCACCCTTTCTAATATTTCAAAGGGACCACAATATCGAGGGGAAAATTTTGCATGACTCCCAACATAAAGGGTGCTCTTTTTGGGTTTAATACGCAAATATACATGCTCCCCAACTTTAAATTCTCTATGCACTCTTTTCTTATCTGCATAACTCTTCTGGCGATCTTCTGTTGTCTTAATGTTCTTTTGTATCTGTTTGACAATTCCTTCCATTTCTTGTAAAGCATCGGGTCCCAACATCAATTTGTCTTCTGGCTGACTCCAGCTCAAATGGGTACGACACTTCCTTCCATACAGTGCCTCAAACGGACTCATTTTAATTGAAGATTGATAGCTGTTATTATAGGAAAATTCAGCTAAATGTAAGAAATCTTCCCACTTTGAGGGTCTATCCATCACATACATTCTCAGCATGTCCTCCAAAATTTGATTTGTTCTTTCCGTTTGACCATCAGTCTGAGGGTGGTAGGCAGTGCTAAAATTTAATTTAGTGCCCATTCCTCCAAATAACCCCTTCCAAAAGGCTGTTGTAAACTTAGCATCCCTATCAGACACAATCACCTTAGGAACTCCATGGAGCCTTACTATCTCCTTCAGAAACACATTCGCTACTTGAGCTGTTCCAAAGGTAGACTTCACTGGTATAAAGTGAGCAACTTTGGTTAAAGTGTCTACCACTACCATTATAGAATCATGCTGGTATTTGGTTTTGGGTAATCCTGTAATGAAGTCCATGGAAACGGTGTCCCACTTCCATTCTGCAATGGGAAAAGGGTTCAGAAGTCCGGCAGGATGCTGATGTTCCACCTTAACTAATTGGCATTCCATGCATCTACTTAAATATTCTGCTACCTCTCTCTTCATTCTTGGCCAGAACAGCTTCTTTTTCAGGGCGGTTAACATTTTCTGATACCCTGGATGGCCTGCATAGGGTTGTTTGTGGTACTCATCCAGAATTTCTCTTTTTAAAGACTCTACATTGGGAATATACAATCTGTTCTTATAACAAATCAGCCCTTTTTGGTTTTGGGAAAAATCAGTTTTCTCCTTTTTCTGTAATTTCACCAAAAGTGTTTCATAATTTGGGTCTTGGTTGGCAGCCTTAGTCACCAACTCTTCTACATCTATCTGTGCACTGCTTCCAATATTATTGATATGCTGACAAGCATTTCTGCTCAATGCATCAGCAACTTTATTCTCCTTCCCTCTAATATGTTTTATATCCATGTCAAACTCACTTAAAAAGGACAGCCATCTGGCTTGTTTGGCATTCAATTCAGTTTGCAAAAAGAAATATTTGAGACCAATATGATCAGTCATCAATGTAAATATTTTTCCAAGAAGATAGTGCCGCCACATTTTCAAAGCATGAATAACAGCTGCTAACTCTAAATCATAGGCACTATAATTCTGTTCATGTATCTTCAGTTTCCTGGATTCGTAGGCAATAACAGAATTTTCCTGCAACAGAACTCCTCCCAATCCTTCTCTACATGCATCCGTACATACCACAAATTCCTTATCAGGATCTGCAATCTTCAGTATAGGGGCTGTGGTAAGTTTAAGCTTTAATTAGTCAAAACTGCTTTGGCATTTTTCTATCCATTCAAACTTGACACCTTTCCTCTGTAAGGAAGTGATGGGATGTGCTATGGCAGAAAATCTCTCCACGAATCTGCGATAATAGCCGGCAATCCCCATGAATGATCTAACTGTTGAAACATCAGAGGGTACTGGACATTCTTTTATAGCCTTTATCTTTTCTGGATCAACAGCAAGGCCTTGTTCAGAAATAATATGACCCAAGTATTGGATCTTGTCCTTATATAACTCACATTTGCTAAATTTAGCGTATAGCTGATTTTCCTTTAGAGTTTGCAGCACTATCCTCAGGTGTTCTTTGTGTTCCTCTTCACTATTTGAGTAAACTAAAATATCATCTATGAACACAAGGACAAATTTATCCAAATACTTGTTCAACACATTGTTCATTAGGCACATGAATGTGGCAGGGGCATTTGTCAAACCAAAAGGTAGAACTACAAATTCGTAGTGGCCATACCTGGTTCTAAAGGCTGTTTTGCTGATGTCTTCCTCTTTAATTCTGAGCTGGTGGTAACCAGTTCTTAAGTCAATTTTTGAGAATACTGAAGCTCCTCTCACCTGATCAAAAAGATCATCAATTCTTGGCAAAGGATATCTATTTTTAATGGTCAACTTATTCAGTTGCCTATAATCAATGCACATCCTGAAAGTTCCATCTTTCTTTTTCACGAACAGCATTGGTGCTCCCCAAGGAGACACACTTGGTCTGATATACCCTTTGTCTAGCAGTTCTTGCAATTGCATTTTCAATTCTATAAGTTCAGGAGGACTCATTCGATATGGTGCTCGTGAAACAGGTGTTGCTCCTGGCACCAGATCGATTGAGAAGTCAATCTCTCTTTTAGGGGGAAGATGAGGGATTTCCTTTGGAAAAACTTCCTTGAATTCTCTTATTACTGGTACATCATCCAGTAATTCTCCTTCAGTTTTCTGTTCTGTTTCTTCCACATGCACTGCATAAACCTGATATCCTTTTCTAGCTGTTCTTTTTAATTGCAATGCTGAAATTTGTCTGACCGAAATAGGTTTTTGTTTCCCTTTTAGAATGAAAGGTTTCCCTTCCTCATCTACACAGTGCAAAGTCTTATCCCAGCAATTCATCAAAGCTTTCTTCTTTTCCAGCCAGTCCATTCCTATCAATAGATCATATGACCCTAAGGGTAAAATGTTCAAATTCACTTCTGTTCGGAACTCATTTAATTTGATTTCTGTTCTGGGAAGTTTATGTGTTACCTTTCTTTTTGTTCCAGTGGCCAGCTGTACCAGCCATGACTGTTGAAATTTTTCAGTTTTTAAGTTACATTTTTCTACAATCTTTGGACTAATGTAACTCAAAGAAGCACCTGGATCAATCAGAACAGAAACAGTTAGGTCAGAAATCTTACCCTCCATTTCCACCATGGTTGCTTGATGCTCTGCTTGTCGATTTTCCAGGGCTGCACTGATAGTTGGTATGTTTCTGGCTATATCATTTACTGTTGTCGCTTCCCGCTCCCTCACAAGCATATGGACATTTCTATGGGGGCAGTCCCTCAAAAGATGGGGTTCTCCACAGCCCCAACATTTCAAGGGCTCCTTCATTCTAACTGTTCCCTCTTTTTTACTGTCTCCATCTATTGGTTTCGATGCCACTTGAGACTATGCAGTTTGACTTTCTTTGGGTTTTCCAAATCTTTTCCGCTGGTGATCTCTGCCAAAATTCTTCAAATAGGCTAGTTTCGGTTTTCTCCCTTGGAATTCATTCTTACTTACCCAACTTTTTCCTTGATCAGGTTTTCCTTTGAACTGTTGGTAACACATTCTAGCCTTTCTAACAGCTTCATCCATTGTTTTTGGGTTGTCAAACTCAATTTTCTCTTTGTATACCATAGGCAAACAATTCAGAAACCTCTGTACCTTTGCCTTTTCTTCCCTTATGTAAGGTACATATCTTAATAGATTGGTAAATTTAGTGACAAACTCATCGATAGTGAGCTGTCCCAATCTAAGCTCATGAAATTCTTTTGCTTTGTCATCATAGTACCGCTCATTCAAGTAGCGATTCTTGAATTTAGCCTGAAAATCTTCCCAAGTAACTGTCTTTTCATCTATGCCATGCACCATCTTTGTCTCCTCCCACCACAAGGTAGCCTTACCTTGTAGTTGGTAGACAGCTAATCTGGCCTTCAGATTGCTTTCATATTCATAAACCTGGAAATACTTAATCATATTCAGTAACCAGGCTTCAGCATCCTCCTCCTTTTCCCCATCATAGGAAGGAGGTTTGATTTTCCAGAATTCCCCTTGTAATTCCTTTTGATGCTTATTCTGATGTCGAATAGCATCTTCCTCATCAGATTCACTAGTCTTCCTCTTCCCGGAACCTTCGCCTTCTTGGCTGTTCCGTGAGGTTAATTCCCTGATGAGCTTTTCCTGCTCCTCACTGGCTAATGACAATCTGTCATTCTGGCTTTTTATCTCAGCCAATTCTTGTTGCAAAGTTCGCAACACAGCCATCATGGCCGCATTCAGATCTGGCTCACCCTGCAGATCTACATAAATTCCACCACCTTCTTCCATTCTATCACCTCACTGTACACTACATAGCACAGGTCAGTGAACAGAAAAAACAAAACAACAAAAACAAAACTTTTGCTACAGCAATAAAATTACACAGTGAGTACACAACAATCGTGAGCACAAAGTCACTAGCCCAGTTTTATAACTTGGGCTCTGATACCATTTGTCACACCTCCAAATTTCATACCCAACAAAAATTTTCCTCATGAACTCAGACTTGTAAGGATAGATTTATTATGACATTTCACCTATTTAACATGATACTTTACATTATCATATGCTGACAAAATTAACACCTCTACTCCTACTTCTTACCTTATGTCATTTGCATTTCAAGGGTGAATTTATTCTTCATATCTTGGCCTTTACACTTGTCTCGCATACCTTTGCGAATTCGCCTTTGACTTACGGTCATATAACTCATTGATTTAATTATTGGGTATAATGTAACCCTATGGCACATTAATACGTCTAACAAAACATGGTTTAAATGAACCTTTCCACTATTCGTAGTTACGATTTCCTCCGCCATGTATCTTGGGATATAATTGAGGGAATGATTTGTTTTCTTTTTGTTTATATGATCCGACATAATATTGTGAATGGATTGGTTCCATGCGTTTGATATTAACTCTCATATCCACCTGTTGGCGTGACCACCCATTACGGCACATAGGATTTCCAAATCGATTTCAATTATTGTACTTTACATTCAAATCAATATACACGTAGAGCATATGGTCAAAATGGATTTTGGTTGCTAATTGCATCGCCGCGAGGAACTTGAATCCACGTCAGACATTATAATAATAATTGAATGTTATATGGTTGTGGAGTTTGTCATACCCCTTCGCTCGCTCGCCTAGTGAATCCACGTCGATGCGCTAGCTCGACTTGCAACCATGCCAATCTATGCGCAGGACAATTCACTTTAAATTTGGACTTACACTCCATTAACACGATACGGTAGTATTAACTCTCCACAGCTACCCTTGATCTGTGGCTTGGCTTCCACGATCCTGCCAAGTGGACGATGGTGATCGGTTTTGGTTAGGGTTAAGGCGGTTATCAAAGAGTTATATAAGTCTCTATGGTAGAACGAAGTCAGGTTTCTGCATTCTTCGTTTCGTTGTGCACCTCTGCGCCGACACCATTCTGCATTCGGCCAAGGGTTTGTGATTCTCTGTTGCAGAGAAACCCATGGCGCTTCAATTTTATCAACCATATACAGGTAATTTACCTCAGCGCTCATTTTTTACTTTAGTGTATGCTTAAATGATTTCAGGCCGTTGGTCATGGATGGCCATACGCCGAATTTGGTTATGTATTCACTCCTCAGTAAGGGGAATACTTCTTGTTTATGCGAGTCATACGCTCAGCACCATAATGAGGTTGAGTTCCTCTTTCAGGGTTTTCGTTTACACTACCACGGCGGTTTCATAGGACGAGACCAGTTCGTTTTACGCCTCCTGTGTCGCATGATGTGCATCCCTGTCAAGCAGACGTCTAATATTCAATGGGTTTTTATGAGGTATATTCTTGTGAGTCTCGGCTCTGCCTTAAATTGTAACTTCCTTCCTACTTTCTTCGAAGGTATTGCATATTAATCCCTCTCTGTATACAATTTGATTTCAGGGCTCGACGTGCCTGAACCTTACGCTCCACAGGTATTATTTTAATCTCAGTATTTTTTTTCATTTTTCACTTAATTCCCTACGCTAGCGAAATTGAACTAATTCCCTTTTGTTTTGTTTGCCTTTGTCGTTTACAGGTAAACAAATGGTTATGGCATGGTTGTAAACGCAGCACTTAATATATTTTCAATCGTTAGGGTTGCTAACGTGGACCTCTTGGCCATCCAGGTCGGTATTCTTATGGGATTTATTGCTCTTCTCCTGTTGCGTCGTTTTCATGGGCGTCGAAACATAATATCGACCTCCTATACTGTTGCGCAGAAGGGCACTTGTTTCGATTTGTTCTGTTGAGATATGGGTTGCAAGTTTTATACCCCAGCCTGATTGGCTCCTTATGTATTTTGACATTTTGGGACATATATATTTTTTCTATGCTGCTAGATGGAATTTCAATATACTATGCCACAGTATAATTTTACCGGGACTGTATAAATCGTGTGAAATTATTTTTCTATATATATCTACATACCATGAATTTTGACCTTGTTTAGTGTGCTCATCAGCACAGAAAAATAACACTATTATGGTTCCAGATCATCAGAATTTTCAGGAAGATTTTATATAATTCCTATCTCTTCTTCTGATGTATATTAATCTTATTGTGTCTTAATGACAGTTTCGTTGTTCACGGTTATATTGAAATTGTCTGGTAGATGAATGGCATACTGGAAATTATGTGTCCCTTTTCACTTCTAACATAGATAGTATTTATGGAAGTCTAGAACTGTTTTCCAGAATTGTCTGCATAACTTTCTATTCTTCAGTTTCTTCTCGTTTTATTTTATATCTAGTTACCCAGCTCTTGTCTACCTGTGTACATGGTAATAAATTTTTTTTTGAAGGCTGGTTATGGGATTAGAACCCCTTCACTTTTTCCCCTTGAATAATGGAACTATTGTTAATATACTTTTGAAATAAATTGACTCTTTGCTACTGTAGTTCTCAACTGCTTACTCCTAATTTATACCTTATACGAAATCAATTTCAGTGATATGAAATTAGAGTAGTTTCAAGAGGACATAGTTTCTAGTATATTTTGTTTATAACTAGGTACTACTTTCCTCCCCTAGACAAAGTGATTCATGCACAACCTGATTGATTTACACTATTTAATCTTTGGAATTATAACAGAGTTTCCTGGCTGAGCATGAGATCAGTTTATTGATTCTCTCCCTCTGTTCTTTCCTAAACAGAATAAGTCTTAATTTATATCCAGCTATGGTTCTGGTATACTATAGTGAATTTCATTTCTCTCTATAGTAACTGTCATAAAAATTATGCTAGGAAACAGAAGCAGATTTAAAAACAAATTCACAGTGTTTCCTGAAAGAACAAGGTTTCCTCAGATTTAACCCAACCCTGGGTTTAAACATTCTGTGGAATTCCACTTTACTGGATGTTCTTCTACAACTATACAGAATTATCAGGTTACTACCTGGTGATTACATTCTGTTAAATGTAGACTAATAATATGAACTAACTTAGAAATAGATTTTGTTTTTATATGTAGCCAATTCATACTATAACAAACAATAAGACAAGTTTTCTCAGAGACATACCACTTGTGCAGTAGACCAACCTCCCAACCTTAGAGTTCTTCTATCTCCCAGAACTCACCCCCGAGCTGAGATCACCTCCTATAGCATATTAACCTCTAATCTGTACAAGAGCAGCTTATTTAAGCTATTGTTCCCCAAAGCCTGTTTCTAATTCTGCGTCCAGAATCTCAGGATGCTTTTCTTCCTGTTTGCCTAGGCTTCCCACTTAGGGATTCTTTAAAGTTGTTTTATGCTTTTCCTCAGCTTTCCATCTTTTTACCTCTTCCCAACTACTTTCCTCATCATTGGGGAAATTCATATTTTTCCTCAAAAATCTAAATTTAAAACATACTATCTTCCAAGGATTTTTTTGAAAGATTGTGGGGAAATATTTGCCTCATCCATCCTCACAGATTTAGCAAGTAATCTCATCATCTCATTTTTGGTCAATTTGCACCACAATAATTTATTCATTTCCTCAATTAAATGTTTAATTACATTCACAAAATAATTATCCTTTGGGGTCCACTCCCCTTAGGATATAAAGTTCAAGTATCTAACTTTAAAATGCAATCACATGAATTGGGGGTGTTACAGGAGGTGAATGACTGAAACAAAACACATGCTCGAGAGTAAAATAAGGAAGAATTAATATATAATATTGTTGTATATCACCACCCGCAACACCTAGAGAAATAAAATTCATGAAGGTAATGGAATCAACGTCACTAAACTTACGATGGGTCAGCATGGAATGAGGAACTAAATTAGTGTTGAGGTACATGCAAGACTATGAGAAATGGATGGTCATATTAGAGTGCTAGGATGAAAACCCAATGAGAATCCATATTTAGGAGGAAATGGCATAGCTATACCACATGTTCACTTTTCAATATGATAGATGGAGGATTCTGTATGGTAATAATTAGCAAAATTTCCTAGTAGATCATATCATATATCTTCATCTCATGTTTTAGGGATGAAACATCCCAAGGGGTATGAAATTAAATGTACCTAGGGAGTAAAATGTTTGGTACTGATGGAGGTACACAAGGGGATAGTAAATTTAATGTGGCCATAAGCATGGAATAGCTAGACATTAATGTAATATTCCAAATTTTCCATCAACTAATTGGAATATTAGAGTTCTTAGTTTTCTTATTTGGTTAAGTAAATAAAAGGGTCGAGGGACCCATAAACCCAATAGGTCAATAAAATCCACTTCTGTTAAGTGAATGTGGGTAAGATAGGTAGTGGATCAACATTATGGAGTAGTGGAGTATCTTATTCATGAAGGAAGAGTGGATATCATAGATCAATAATGAGGGAGATGATGGAGATAGTGGAGGAATAAATGTAAGATCATGGAGGAATAATGATGACGTGATGGAAGTGGTACATTAAATGCACACATGATGGAGTGAGTGGATAGAAATTGTAGAGATCATGGACGTCATGGAGATTAGTGCAGTCTTTATGGAGGATAGTGGCCACACGTTCAACACAGTAATGAGGTGGGCCAAAGCTAAGGAAGACTCACAATCATAAAAGGAAGCTGAGGGAAGCCATAGAAGTCATTCTAGATTTTGATATTGTATTTTCGTTTATGACATTTATTTGCACGTTTTAGTTGTTTAGGTAATTATGTTGTGTTATTTAGCACACGGGTGTCTCCGAGCGGAGATCTGACCCTTGTCCACGGGGGACTTCGAGTGCCTACTCTGGAAAGGTTTATTTGGCAAACCATTTATCATCCGGAAATAGTTCCACATTCAACCCCTCTCTTTAGCACTTACAGCTTTAGGAATTACACATTCCTGCCTTAGGGTTTGATAGGAGGAAGGTAGTTCTCATTATTTCAACTGAGAAACCTATGGAGGGATCAACCCTTCACATTGTGCATCCATTGTATTCTTTTTGGAATAGCATTATTATATCTGGCATCAAGCCATCCTTATAATCCTATTTGTAGCAACATATATTGCAGGAATTACACATTCTCGCAGTGTACATCTAGTGGAGGCAGGAATTCCCAAGTGTTTCAGATTGGAATCATGTGACGGGTCATTCCCTCAATATGGTGAGATCATTTCCATGAGCTTTGAGTAATCTTGAATCATCTAGGATTAGGTTATAATTTCAGCCCTCTTGATAATGAATTTTCTTCTAGTAGTTGTGCAGTTCAGTAGCTGCAACTTCCAACAGTTGAAAGGAGGAGCTAGATCTCAAGCCTTTAGCTTGGGAATGAGGATAAGGGACCAACCCTTCATGCATTGAGATGATTAAGTTTTACTATAGCTATTTTATCTTTCAATTCATGGCATAGATCTTCATACCCAAGAGTTATGTATTGCAAGCCCTAGGAGGGTGATTTTATGAGGTGAGCCAATCCGGAAATCCTTTTTGGGTTATTTTGGGTTTTCATCATAGAGTCTCAATTCCAAATCCCAATATTTTTTGAGCTCCATAACAACCTTATCTATGCATCTCTTTTCAGCCATCACTTGTAGTTCTAGCATTTCCAATAGGGACAACACAATATGGTGTCTAGTAGAGCAGCAATTATGCAGTCTTCACAGTGAGATGACTTGAGGGTCACTTTAGCCATCTCTGTCGGCTTGAGTGTTATTATTTTTTAGCATTGTTGTACTTCTATTCCACCTCATGATTAATAAAATGACTTAGCTATTCTATCTATTTTTATGGTGCTTACAGTTCATTTCCATATTGTCGTTATTTCCATTTATTGCGTTTTGCATTATAGTCTTTTCCTATTTTGGGATATTACAGTGGTATGAGATTATGATCTTTGGCTCAACTTGTGTGCGCTACATTTCATGACATCAGGAAAAGAAGAAGAAAAAGAAGAGGTCTACAACGATAGAGGGATTAATTTTTTCCACACTTCTCTTCAAACCTATTCAGGATCTCCCCTAAGATATTAAAGAAAAGAGAAGGGAAAAGTAAATGGAAACCTCAAGAGGGTTTCAGAATGAGAAATTTCTGAGCACTTCCTATCAGCAATAGATGCAATCGACGGTGCAAAAATTTCCACAACACTCTACTATTTCCACTATCCTTGAAGAATAAAATGAATGGCATGGAGATGGAGGATATTTGGAGCATGTGACTCTGATTTATTATCTTGCAGAGTAGAAATCTTAATCTAGAGAATTCAAAGAAAATTTGACTCTGCAACATTTTTTTCAAATTAAAGAGAACCGAAGACCCTGCAACAACAATAGAAGAAGAGGGCACATATAGAATAAATTCTTCCTGCCTACATTTGACGGGTCATCGAGAAGCATAGAAAAATATTGGTTGAAAAAGTTAGATTATTTTTTCCAGCTACAACTAGTAGCAGAAAATGAGGCCATTGATATTACAGCACTGCACCTTGAGGATGAAGTAAATGATTGGTGGTTCCACAATATTGAGCATGTAGGAGTTACTATGTATCGATACTTCACTAAAAGGCTGGTAGAGAGGTATGACAGAAGAAAACTGGAGGCACTTACTATTGAGACATTTTTCTACATTGATGAGGAAGTATATGAGGAGAAAACAAGGATGTGAGCATTGTTACTCCGAGATAAGAGCATCTATCCTCACCACCAGCTACAGTAGAAGTACTTGTATCAGTAGTAGGAGAACTTGCATCTCTGGAAGATGGTCCTCAACATTTGACATTGAGAGTCCCAAGCATGATTCATGATGTGCATGACGAAAACGAAGCAAACACTAGCATTGTTGTAGTAGTAGAGGAGAAACCCTCACCATCACCAGTATTTGGAGAAGAAATTTCACTGGTTGGAGGAACTCTTATAGATGTTCCCCTATCAGTTGATCTAAGGTTTGCAAAAATTTCCACCACATATCATTTCAGCACTTTAGATTTATATTTGTGGGGTCTTGCCATCATAGAAATTGTATGAGAAAGGGTTAGAGCACCTTGATAATTTGAAGCAACAATATATCATTGCACATAGGACTCTTTTCTTGTTCAAGGAGGATATGTATAACTATCCCATTTTTACATTGTTGAGCTGCACACAACACTTTGTGTTGGAGTATGCATTTTTGGAGGATGGTATTAGCATAGTCATAATGCAGGGAAGCTATACAATATATTTCGAGAATCGGAGGTTACTGTCACATGAGTTTTAGTATTCTATTTAGAACAAAGAGATATTGTCCATTATGCATGCATTGGTCAAATTCCATAAGTTTTTTATGGGCAATAGGTTTCGGGTGAAAAACAACCACCATATTCTCTGTCATCATTTTGAGAAGGAGCAGTAGCTATGGAAGAGGCAACAACAGTGGATCAGTACAATGCAAGACAATGACTTTAGAATTATGTATGGAGAGGGTCACGTGGCAACAAATACACTATCATCGAGATTAGCAGCATTGTCACTAAGAAGTAATGATGGTTTGGGGGCCCAAATATTCTTTGAGAATTCTGATGATCACTTCACTTATGAAGCATTGGATAGCTAGATGATATATGGTGGACATCATGTGATGGATAACACCTTCCATTATCAGGATAGATCCTTCTTAATGAGCATATCACAGCTCAAATATAAGTATTTGTATACAATAGTTTCTGAACCTCATAGGTTCGACCGATCCATCGGTGAGAGGTTTTCATGGAGATACCTCAAGGAGGATGCACTTCGACATATCATGGAGTGAAAATATTGTCATTAGATCTAGGAGGATGGTATTATCAACATTGATCTGTTGTTGAGGTTTTTGCAGGAGCTTCTCCATTGTGTGGATACTGAGTTGGTGCATGATATGAGTCATCACCCATAGTTGGATGGATGGGTGGGGATGATGAGAAAGTGGTTGAAAATCTACTTGCGGATGTGTGACATGGGGCAGCAGGAATCATGGTTGCATCAGCTGCTCCTGGGTGAGTATGGCTACCACCTGACATTTCACATTTGTATTTTCCATGCCTTGCATAGTACTTGTGTTATGCAATGGTAGGAGGCATGGATGTAGGGAGGGAGTTTGGCCATCACATGAAATATCACATGTTGATGGGTATATTATTGTTTGTGGCTTTGCATGATACCCATATGATGTGGCAGCAGGAAGCCTGGCTATGCTGGTCTGGTGGGAAATTCTAAATTTCAATCAATATATCATTGCTTCATTCTTTGCATTATGATGGTTTGGGGTGGCAGCAAAAGTCATTTTTGTGCTAGTTACTCTTGGGAGAATATTTATTTACACTCTCCCATACCTTGCATGGTTATGATGTGGGATGGCAAGACGAAGCCTTGCTGCGTTGGCTTATATTAGGACAGTATGGCCACATACTTGATATGATGATGAGGTGGTATGGCAGCAAGAGGCATTGCCTTGGTGGTTGAAATTGGTAGAGTATGGTCTGACATTTCACATGCCAACCCATATGTCTCTATTTCCTATTTTTCATAGTGTTGAGATGATTCTTAGAGCAAGTAGGGCCAACAAGGCCAAGGATGGGAGCACAGTGAGACACAACCTACTCCATGTAGCATGGGCTAGAGAGATATTTTATGAGTTGGGACTTTCCACTTGGGGAAGGAAACACTACACTTAATATATCTCATGCATAGAGGAGGCTCTTGAACATCAGATGGTTGCCTTGGGGACTCATTGATGAGGAGAGGCATCTAGCTACATAGATGGAGGCCATTCTATACCTTCTAGAAAGGCAGCTATATAGATGGGCATTCATAATGCATTGGATAAGATGGGGAAACCTTCCATATGAGGATTCCAATTGGGAGGGAGATGTATTGTTGCAACATTCACTTTTTCAGTCGCTTGACAAGCAACATTTTAGCTGGGATGACTGTAATATTCCAAATCTGCCATCATCTAATTTGAATATTAGATTTATTGCTTTTCTTACTTATCTAAGTAAATAAAGGGTGGAGGGACCCATAAAACCAATAGATGAATACCATCCACTTCTATTGTGTCAATGTGGGTTAGATAATTAGTGGGTGAACATTATGGAGTAGTGGAGTAGCTTATTCATGAAGTAAGAGTGGAAATCATAGAGAAATACTGAGGGAGATGATGGAGATAGTGGAGGAATAAATGTAGTATCATGGAGGAATAATGATGAAGTGATAGAGGAAGTGGTGCATTAAATGCACACATGATGGAGGGAATGGAGATTAATTGTAGAGATGATGGATCTCATGGAGGATAGCGCAGTATTTATGGAGGCTAGTGGCCACATGTACAGCATAGTAATGAGGTGGGCCAAGGCTAGGGAAGGCTCACAAGCATAAAATTAAGGTGAGGGAAACCATAAAAGTCATTTTGAATTTTGATATTGTCTTATTGTTTACGAGATTTCTTTGCACACTTTAGCTATTTAGCCAAGTCTGCTATGTTTTTTAGTGCACGGGTGTCTCCAAGTGGAGATCCCAACCTTATCCACAGGGGAATTCGAGTGCCTACTCTTGAAATGTTTCTTTGGGAAACTATTCATCATCTGGAAACAATGCCACTTTCAGCCCCTCTCTTTAGCACTTACAGCTTCAGGAGTTATGCGCTCTTGCCTTATGATTTGATAGGAGGAAGGTAGTTCTTAGTATTTTAGCTGCAAAACCTATAGAGTGATCAAACCTTCACATTGTACATCCATTGTAGTCTTTCGGGAATAGCATTACTGTATGAGGAATCAAGCCATCCTTCTAATCATCTTTGCAGCATCAGATCCTGCAGGAATTACGCATTCTCGCAGTGTAGATCCAGCGCAGGAAGTAATTTCCACGTATTTCGGATTGAAATCCTACGAAGCGTCATTCCCTCACTTTGGTGAGATAATTTACATGAGTTGTGAGTAATCCTTCATCATCGAGAAGTAGGCTACAACTTCAGCCCTCTTCATAGCACAGTTACTTTGAGTAGTTGTGCAATTGAAGAGCTACATCTCTCGAATGCTGAAAGGAGGAACAAGATCTAAAGCCTTTAGCTTGGGAATCAGTAGAAGGGACCAACCCTTCATGGATTGAGATGATTGAGTGTTATTTCAGTTATTTTATTTTTCAGCTCATGCCATAGATCTACATTCCCAACAGTTATGTATTGCAAACCCTTGGAGGGTGATTTTCCAAGGTGAGCAAATTCGGAAATATTTTATGGGTTATTATGGGTTTTCATCATAAAGTCTTGATTCCAAATCGTGACATTTTCTGAGCTCCATAAAAACCTTATCATATACATATCCCTTTTGAGTCGGCAGTTGCAGTTTCTGCATTTCAAGCACAGACAATGCATTATGGTCTCCAGCAGTAGTTAGGGAGTATTCTCAGTGAGAGTACTCAAGGGTCACTTTAGCCATCTCTGTCGGCCTAAGTGTTACTATTTTTTATCATTGTTGTACTTCTATTCCATTTCATGATTAATAAAATTATTCAGTTGTTTTGTCTATTTTATGGTGTTTACATTTCATTTCCATATTGGTGTGATTTGTAGATATTTTGTTTTGTATTAATGTCTTTTCCTATTTTTTGATATTACAATTAATCATGGAATAGGCCCATTAGCTAGTCAATCACTATTAAATAGTCCCAATGGATAATGACATGGAAATGGTATAATAGTAAGTGGTAGCTGTCATGAAACCTTAGGAATATATGTGAGTATAGTTTGCATTGGATATGTAAATATCCACTCCTATAAAGATTGTAGATTGTGGAGTGAGTTCCTCCATACTTGATGATGCTATTGTAACTTGAGGGTTTTTAGTTATATCCTCACATTATTTTATAAGTATTTTTTGGTATGTTAAGATTTTAATGGTTCTATATTGTTTGTGATTAATTTGAGGGTAAAGTATCACTACTCTCGATACCTTAGTGTGAATTTCAACTAGGCTTAGATGTACATAACAATAATATATGCAATAATTTAGAATGCCTTGGGTTTAAGTGTAATTAGATATAAGTGTTACCCCATACACCTTTTAAACATGACATTGTATGATATTCATTGGCACACCAATTTAGGTAGATAAAAAATTATTATTACTTTTTTCTTTTAAATTCATTTACTTTAACAAGTTGTGCACTATTCATATTACATAGGTGACTTGGATTGGAATTAAGAGGAAAATGGAAATTAACTTTATTATGTCAATCTAATCATCAATTAAAAGATAGTATATACATTGGTAAATTCTAGTGCCTCACAAAAATTCTCCAAGGAATTGGAAATTGAACATAGACTTTGATTTAGATCATGTGCTGCTCTAACAAAGGTTGTAAATTTGAAGGATAGGGAATGGGATGAGAATCTAAAATTCACATTTAATTTTATAAGTAGAAGTGGCATGCAGAGTTTATAGTATCGGAATTAGGTGAATTTAAAATCATTCATGGGTAGGAATTTGTATGAATACTGTACTCTATTCTAGTATCATTTGTGGACAAGTTGGTAGATGGAATAATTGATTTGTGAACACGACTAAGCTATATAGAAAATTGTGGATTGTATATGCATTGAGTATGAGGAGGTAGCACTTATAGTCTCAACATTTTGTATTAGTTACTGGATAATGGGATAAAGATGAAATAGTGAAATATATTTTACCAAGAATTAGCAATGTGCTAGATGAATATGTAGTTAAATTTATAATTCTCCACCTAATATTGTCACCCAGCACAACATATTGGCCATTATATCAAGCTTGAATTAAGTATGAACCCTCTATCTAGAGCTCCTTATCAACTTAAGCTTTTGGTAAGATCCCTTCAAAGTATGATTGCATTGAGAGACACTCTCTAACCAAGTATTGTATATATGTTGTAATGCCATGTTTAACATTTTGAAAAAAAAAAAAAAATTAAAACTTAAAATAAAAAATTAAATATATAATTATAATTATCTATCATAGTTAAATAATATGAGATACTCTTAATATTAGATGTAAAAAGCCTCCAAAAATATGGAATCTCTTGAAATAAAAATCTCTTTTATTTTGAAAATAGATTTCATTCGTATTTAAAAATAAAAAATTAAAATAAATATAACCTAATAAATAAGCTTCAAATATAAAATATTTTATTTTCCCCAATCTTAATGCCTTTGAAAAATCTTAATAAAATATTATTAACATTTTCTATATATAATTATTACTTTTAATAAAATAATATTTAATCTATTAATTATATATAAATTTTAATATTATCTATTGAGTTGAGATGTGATATAACTGAATTAATTAACTTAAAATAAAGACTATTTAGTTATAAAAAATTATTATATATTATTATTGAGTGAATTGTATTATGTAATATGTAAGATGTAGCAATTAAATGAACTCATTTTTGGTATTTTATTATTATTTAAATTTTTTATTATAATTTTGTTTCAAAAGTTTAAATTTATTTATATTAAAAAATTAGTAGTAAAATTCATTAGTAAATTAAATTATATTTATTTTAATTTTTGATTTATTATGTATGTAGAAGGATACAATCTATTTTTAGTGTAAAAGAGATTTGTATTTCAAGAGATTTGATCACCCTTGACCTTTGGTAGATCCCTATTTAAGATGGATTTAGATTGATTTAATTTCTCTTTTTTAAATAGGCTACATTTCACCATAGGTCAATACCATGCGTTCTAGATAGGATGGGAAATTTGTATTTTTATAAAGTTAGTTTTATTTTATTTATTTTCAACTAGTTAAAATGCTTATATTACATCACAATAATTTTTTTTATTTAATTTAACTTTTTTTCTTTTTACTTTTGCTTTTTCTTTTTATGCAATTTAACTTTGTCAAAATGTTAAACATTACATTACAACATCTTCATGCTTGAGAATAGTTAATTTTAGCTCTATATACAAAATATAAATTTTAATTGAATATATTAATTACCATATCTTTTATATGTTATATTTGGTATGAAAATTAGAATAAAAAAATGGCATAATCTAACTTATATACTAGATATAAATTTTCACATATAGAATGTAACTTTTTGGTTTTTACAATAATTTTGAATGCATATATGGATTCAACACCTTAAAACCCTCTTGGGGCACTCTAATTTTGTAAAAAATGTGTAAGAAAAAAAGTCATTTCTTATAAGGTAAAACTATCCCAAAAAAAACTCCTTGTCAATCTAGTTTCTCTCTCATTCATAATTTAATATTCAAACAAAATTAATATAATATTCTCAATTTCTAATTTATTTATATATCTAGTGAGCAATGAAACCCAAGATGAAACATTCACACAATTAGGGTGGTTGTGCCCAAGGGAAGGGCTTATGCGGCCATGGGAGGGCTTATTTTTTATAAAAATTTAAAATAATTTAACATAACTTTATATAATAATTAATTAAATAAATATACTCTTTCATTTTAATATTTTCAATTTAAAATGAAATCGATTAAATTAAAAAAAAAAAAAATCATATTAAAAAAAATTCATCCCAAAAACAAATTTACTTAAAGAAATGACTTATTAATAATAATATACCTATGTTAATATGGGCAATATTAACTATCAATTAATAATATTGCTAATATATATATGTTAATATAGGCAATATTAACTATTTCACCATCCGTCAATACCATGGGTACAGGATAGGATGAGAAATTTGTATTTTTATAAAGTTAGTTTTATTTTATTTATTTTCAACTAGTTAAAATGTTTATATTACATCACAATAATTTTTTTATTTAATTTAATTTTTTTATTTTTAGGCAATTTGACTTTGTCAAAATGTTAAACATTACATTACAACATCTTTATGCTTGAGAATAATTAATTTTAGCTCTATATATTTAATATAATTTTTAATTAAATATATTAATTACCAAATCTTTTTATATCTTATATTTGGTATGAAAATTAGAATAAAAAAATGGCATAATCTAACTTACATACTAAATATAAATTTTCAGATATAGAATGTAACTTTTTGGTTTTTACAACACTTTGGAATGCATATATAGATTCAACACCTTAAAACCCTCTTGGGGCACTCTAATTTTGTAAAAAATGTGGAAGAAAAAAAGTCATTTCTTATAAGGTAAAACTATCCCAAAACAAGCTCCTTGTCAATCTAGTTTCTTTCTCATTCATATTTTAATATTCAAACAAAATTAATATAATAATCTCAATTGGTAATTTATTTATAGATATAGTGAGCAATAAAACCCAAGATGAAACATTCACACAATTAGGGTGGTTGTGCCGAAAGGAAGTGCTTATATGGCCATGGGAGGTGCAATCCCTTTTGACTCATTAATTGGTAATTTGTTTTAGCTAATTAATATTTCTTTTATTGCGGTATTTGCTTCAACAAAAAAATGTTGCATACATATATATGTATTATTAAAATACATATGATGAATTACATTCAGTAGTTCTAAACCTGTGTTCTAAAATCTCTCATGTGAATTCAGAAAAAAATTATTATTTTAATACACATTATAAATGATATTAAAATTTATTTTTTTATAAAAATTTAAAATAACTTTTTATAATAATTAATTAAATAAATATACTCTTTCATTTTAGCATTTTCAATTTAAAATGATAAAGATTAAATTAAAAAAAAAAATCATATTAACAAAAAAATCATCCCAAAAGCAAATTTCCTTAAAAAATACTTATTAATAATATACCTATGTTAATATACTTAATATTAACTACCAATTAATGATATTCTTATATTATATATGTAACATCAATTAACAATATATAATTAATATTCACTAATGGAAACTATCTTATATATTTAATATATTATATAAAAAATTAAGAAATCAAACATATAACATAGGAAGTTGATTCTCAAGTTGAATATTATCAAACATTCATTTTTAACTTTAACATATTTTAGAACGGAAAAACCTACCATAATTAAAGCCGAACATATGAGATCTTAACCATAATCGAAGTTAAACATATGTATGATGAAAAGAGATTTTACGATTGACAGAAAATCAATGTTTTTTAAGCGATTAATATAAGAAGCGTTGAAATACGCTTTAATGCCACAAAAGTAACCTAAATAAATAGCGGGAGGATTTTTTAAGCGATTACAACGAGAAGCGTTGAAATACGCTTTAATGCCACGAAAGTAACCTAAATAAATAAATAAGGCGAGGATTTTTACGATTGACAGAATATATTCTGTCAATAAATTTTGACCAAGCACATTGAAAAGCGTTCGAAATACGCTAACCTAACTCAAATATCCCGCACACACCAAAATTCCAGTTTAATTTACCAAAAGTAACCTAACGAAATAACCCGACTCAAATATCCCGTACACATTCGAAGGAGAAGGAATGGGAAGAGCATCTAAAATTTACATTTAATTTTACAAGTAGAAGTGGCATAGAGAGTTTATAGTATTGGAATTAGATGAATTTATGATCATTCATGGGTAGGAATTTGTATGGACACTTTACTCAATCCTAGAACCATTTGTGAACAATTTGGAAGATGGAAGAATTAATTTGTGAACACGACATTACTCAAGCTACATAGAGCATTGAGTATGAGAAGGTAGCACTTAGAGTCTCAACATTTTGTATTAGTTATTGGATAATGGGATAAAGATGAAATAGGGACATATATTCTACCAAGACTTAGCAATTTGATGGATGAATATGTAGATAAATTGATGATTCTCCGCCTAATATTCTATGGCCCAAGCACAACATGTTTGACCATTATATCAAGCTTGATATAAGTATGAACCCTCTAGCTAGAGCTCCTTATCAACTTTATAGGGTCAAGAAGTAGTATTAATAGTGATAATTTAACTAAAACTATAGAGATCAAAATTGATTATGTATCACATTTTTTTTTACAATAGTGAACTACATATAAATCTTACCTTTTAAGCGTTTGGTAAGATCCCTTCAAAATATGATTCCATTGAGAGACACTCTCTAACCAAGTATTGTAGATATATTGTAATGCTATGATTAATATTTTAACCAGAAAAAATAAAAAAATAAAAAATTAAATATATAATTATAATTCTCTATCATAGTTAAATCATATGAGATATCTCTTAATATTAGATGTACAAAGCCTCCAAATATATGGAATTTCTTGAGATAAAAATCTCTTTAAGTTTCAAAACAGATTACATTCCTATTTAAAAATTAAAATTAAAATAAATATAACTTAATAAATAACCTTCAAATATAAAATATTTTATTTTACTCCAAATCTTAATTCTTTTTAAAAATCTTAATAAAATATTATTAACATTTTCTATATATATTTCTCACTTTTAATAAAATAATATTTAATTTATTAATTATATAATATATACATTTTAATATTATCTATTGAAATGTGATATAATTCAATTAATTAACTTAAAATAAAGACTATTTCGTTATAAAAAAATATTATATATTATTGTTGAGTGAATTGTAATATATAAGATGTAACAATGAAAGAAACTCATTTTTGGTATATTATTATTATTTAAATTATTATTATAATTTTGTTTCTAAAGTTTTATTTTATTTATATTAAAAATTTAATAGTAAACTTCATTAGTAAATTAGATTAGATTCATTTTAAATTTTGATTTATTATGCAGATAGAAGGATACAATCTATTTTCAGTGTAAAATAGATTTGTATTTCAAGAGATTTGATCACTCTTTGGCCTTGGTAAATAGATGGATCTAAGTTGATCTAATTTCTCATTTCTAAATAGACTACATTCCACCACGGGTCAATACCATGGGTTCTCAATAGGATGAGAAATTTTTATTTTTATAAAGTTAGTTTTATTTTATTTATTTTCAAATAGTTAAAATGTTTATATTACATCACAATAATTTTTTTATTTAATTTTATTTTTTTATTTTTTATTTATTTCCTTTTATTTTTATACAATTTGACTTTGTCTAAATGTTAAACATTACATTACAACATCTTTATGCTTGAAAATAATTAGGTTTAGCTCTAGATATAAAATATAATTTTAAAATAAATATAGTAATTACCATATCTTTTTATATGTTATATTTGGTATGAAAATTAGAATAAAAAAATGGCATAATCTAACTTATATACTAAATATAAATTTTCACATATAAAATGTAACTTTTTGGTTTTTACAACACTTTTGAATGCATATATGGATTCAACATCTTAAAACTCTTTTGGGGCACTCTAATTTTGTAAGAAATGTGTAAGAATAAAATTCATTTCTAATAAGGTAAAACTATCCCAAAAAAAGCTCCTTGTCAATCTAGTTTCTCTCTCATTCATATTTTAATATTCAAACAAAATTAATATAATAATCTCAATAGGTAATTTATTTATAGATCTAGTGAGCAATGAAACCCAAGATGAAACATTCACACAATTACGGTGGTTGTGCCCAAGGGAAGGGCTTATGTGGCCATGGGAGGTGCAATCCCCTTTGACTCATTAATTGGTAATTTGTTTTAGCTAATTAATATTTCTTTTAATGTAGTATTTTCTTCAACAATAAAATGTTACATACATATATATGTATTATTAAAATACATATGATGAATTACATTCAGTAGTTCTAAACCTCTCTTCTAAAATCTCTCATGTGATTTCAGAAAAAAATTATTATTTTAATACACATTATAAATTATATTAAAATTTATTATTTTATAAAAATTTAAAATAATTTAAAATAACTTTTTTATAATAATTAATTAAACAAATATACTCTTTCATTTTAGCATTTTCAATTTAAAATGATAAAGATTAAATTAAAAAAAAATCATATTAACAAAAAAATTATCCCAAAAACAAATTTAAAAAAAATGGCTTATTAATAATATACCTATGTTAATATACTTAATATTAACTATCAATTAATAATATTCCTATATTATATATATAACATCAATTAACAATATATAATTAATATTCATTAATGAGAAACTATCTTATATACTTAATATATTATATAAAAAATTAAGAAATCAAACATATAACATCGAAAGTTGGTTTTCAAGTTGAATATTATCAAACATTCATTTTTAACTTCACATTTTTTAGAACGGAAAAACCTATCATAATTAAAGCCGAACATATGAGATTTTAACCATAATCGAAGTTGAACATATATATGATGGAAAGAGATTTTACGATTGACAGAAAATCAATGTTTTTTAACCGATTACGATGAGAAGCGTTGAAATACGCTTTAATGCCACGAAAGTAACCTGTTACGATTGACAGAGTATATTCTGTTAATATATTTTGACCAAGCACATTGAAAATCGTTAGAAATACGCTAACCTAACGAAATAACCCGACTCAAATATCCCGTACACACCAAAATTCCAGTTTAATTTCCCAAAAGTAACCTTACGAAATAACCCGACTCAAATATCCTGCACACACCAAAATTCCAGTTTAATTTACCAAAAGTAACCTAACGAAATAACCCGACTCAAATATCCCGTACACACCCCGTACACACCGAAAATTGGAGAGACTGGTCCACTGACAGGGCATGTTTTCTACCACTTTCTTCCATGAAGGGCGACCAGAGATGTCTTCCCACCATCTGCTGACATGCCTTCGCGACGAGATTAGGTCACCCTTATTGCAAACGGTCAC
Source organism: Pinus albicaulis (assembly GCA_034641835.2). NCBI lineage: Eukaryota > Viridiplantae > Streptophyta > Pinopsida > Pinales > Pinaceae > Pinus > Pinus albicaulis. Next base: position 531,992,447 of record CM076582.1, on the reverse strand, counting down.
CAGGTAATGTGTCCAGGGCAGATGCTGTACATCTGCCAAACTAAAAAAATCGCCTGCTAGGTACTTGCTGTTAGAAAGCCTTTCTTCATAAACATCAAGCAATTTCTTCAGCTCCGCAACACAGACTTCCACAGTGGCTTCATGTGTGGGGAGCCCATGGAATGGGTACATCATTACCTGACGGAAAATGTTGAAGATAAGGAAGTTGAATTTTCCTGCTTCCACTTCGCAGCACTGCTCCACCAATATCTGGTCTGTGGGAGAGTTTCCTAGGAGATGGGTGCCATGCCCCTCGTATTTTTTGGCCAGATACTTGGGTAGGTCTCGAGGGACTGTTATTCAAATAAACTTCAAAATTACTAAAACATAATGTAGTCAGAAACACTATAAATTAGAGAATAATAAAATAAGCTTAAATTTAGATAATATTGGTGAGTAGGGGTGAATTACGTAATAAAGTGAGTTCCCCATCTTCAACCACACTCGGTACTTGCCCAGTTGGCTGCACCACAGTACAAAAATTACACAAGCAAAAAAAAAATTTGATTGTGAAAGATTATATAGAGAGAGAAAGATTATATAAAAATGAGTAGGCTTTTACTTACTTACATTGATATTAAGATATTGCAATTTGACCCGGAAGAGTTGGTATTCAAGTTGCATTTCTTTTAAACAGCAGATCACCATAGTGGTTTCTGTGCAAAATGGATGACCATATACCTCGATGGTCATTATTAATCTGTATGTCTTTTTCTGTCTCTTGCACACACAAGACTTAATCTTTGTCTCTGTAGCAGTTAGAAACCTACAGAACTGAATGGTAAGAATAGTGGATAGCCCCCTACTCTTTTTATAGTGTGCGAATGAAGAAGTGTTCAGTTTTAGATTGGCATGACCATCTAGATAACATTTTAAAATTGAAATTTAGTGGTTAATATTGTGATCTCTAAATTAATGTTAGCTTAATATTAAGTTGAGTATTTATAGATGTTGGAGTGATCATTTTTTAATAATTTTTTAGAACAGTATTAATAATAATTTGATCCTATAAATGTGGAAGATAATATTGAGTTGTTATTATATATACTAGACAAATTGGGTTTGGTTTCTCATTTGGTAATGTAGTTATCAAGATAATATGAGTTAATAGAGTTATATATGATTTGAAACTCATTATTTTACATATTTTTAGGGATAATTGTATTGTTTATAAATCAAATATCTTTGAATAGAGTGCCTATAATTAGTCAACTAATTGCATTTCATAATTGTAACAATAATTGAGATGAGATACCTCTACAACCATTTATAGGGGAGATGTCTAGGGGTGAGGGGTTAAATTTGAATCCAGTTTACCATTTTGTCCACTTTTTAGGAGTAAAATATAGTTTATTCCATGTATATAAAAAACCACAAATCTCAAAATTTATATATATATTTTATATATTTTTATTTATATATAGCTACTAGTCTTATTACACCCTACTTGGTAATTTCACATAACTTGTGACTTAATAGAGTGATTTAGTCAAATTACATAAATAAATAAATAATTTAAAATTAAAATGAAAAATAAATTAAATAAAATTAGAAACTAAAATAAGATTAAAGTAAAATAGTCAATTTACCATAGATAGTTTTTGTACTCTATAATTTAAATATAGTATTTTAAAAGTAATATTTGTATTTTAAAAAAGAATACAATATTATTTAATGTACTAAATTATTTTTTTAATAAAATTATTTATTTTTGAAAATAGTGAAAATAAAAAGAAATTAAATATAGCTATGTGAAATTTTTTTTATTTGGTGAATGTAAAATTAAATTAATAACAACATAAAGTCAAAATAAAAATAACTTCATGAACCATTGTATGACAACCCATGGTATTCATGTGGAATATAACATATTTAAAGGGGTGAATTAAAACAACTTATATCCATCCTAAATCCTAATCTACTAGATTAAATCTTATTTAACTCTAAAGAGGTTTGCATGTGAAAAATAGAGGGATCATTTCACTCTCAAGAGGTTTTCATGTGAAAATATTTGATGCCCTCTAGGACATTGATGGCTCCACATTTAATTTGAAGCATTTTTTATTGCTAAAAATAAAAATAGCACTATGTTAAAACATTTTAAGTTGATGAGAATAAATAAAAAATCAAATAGCATTAAAGTAAAAATAATTTCATGGTATTGACACATGGTATGAGAACCCATGGTATTTACCCCTAGTATTCATGTGTAACATAACATATTCTAAGGGTAAAATTAAATGAACATGGATCCATGTTAACTCACAATCTTAAATAACTTGTGACACAAACTTATTTTGAGTGAGTGAAAATAAAATGGATCCATGTTCATATGCTTGATGGATCCAAATTTAAAATGGATTTAAGCTCGTCATATTTTGTAAGCCTAGATGATGCTTCATAAGTGAGTATGTTTTTTATGTTATACATTTTATTTTAAAATAATGTTAGGAGTGGTAAATAATTCATTCCCCCATTAAGCTAGAGATTTAAATATAATAGGGAAATTGACATTATGGATTGTGTTAGTCTCAAGATGATGTTTATATAAATAGTTGTTCTATTTATGTGGGTGAGTTATAGGTTAGTGAGAGTATTTATATTCCAATTTCTTCACGAAGTCTATCAATGTGTGTTTGGTGAGTGAACATGCATACACCTAACTTAAAAAAGTCTTGGTTAGTATTTTTGTTATCACTATTTGGTTAAATATTTGATCAATGCTTCAAATTTAAAATAACTTGAACTATTGCTCCACCCCTAGTCACGAGTACTAGACTTTCCTCAAGCGAAGACTTCACCTAAACTAGAGTAATTTTGAGTAGATTTTAATATATTAGAATAATATATACACACAAATTATGATATCTCAAGCCAGAAATTTTTTAACAAAAACTTCCTGTAATTTTCTCATAATGTTCCATTTCATGGAATATTTTCCCTCCAAGAGGAGGCTCCTCCTTTAAGTGAGCCCCATGAGTAACACACTCTTCTCTAGGAAAGGATTCATCTTAACTTTAGCAAGTTCAACTCACCTTTACTTTCATTGGAAGACCTTTATTAACAATATCTAATATCGACATGTTAAACATCATTTTAGCAAAACCTTATGGAAATTTAAACTAAAATGTTATATTTTTCTGAAAATTAAATCTAATTAAAAATGAAACTTTGGAAATGTATTTTTAGCAATGGCACATTGTTTTTCACCCTAATCTATTCAAAGTTTAACTGCATTTGCTTCAATATTTACACGTATACATTGTGTTTTTTTCCTTTTAACTTATATGAAACTGCTAAAAGTAAATATCAAAAGTGTATGAAGGGTTTTTTAAAAATGAGATCATGATAAAAAAATTCTATGACGAGTAGCAGGACCCGCCAAATTTAACTCATGAATCTAACCATGTCATTGATTGCTTCAAAGTGAAACATGGTAGAAACCACTTGATTACTAGTTAATGATGAAAACCATTAACAAGTGTAAGAGAAACCACCAATAATGAAAATGGATCTCAAAGTACCTCAGTACAATATATGAAATGTGAATGAATTATTTGGAGTGGAACACTCATAGAGTTGTTTGATCAAAGGCCAATAATGAAAACTTGTCACCAAAGGTGAGAAACTTTCCATTAAGGCCTGCATTTTTCAAGGTAATGATAATATTTTTATTTCAACTTCCTACATAATGAGCTAAAGTCGATAGGAAGTGATGTGTCACAGGAGGGCCTATGAAACAAAACCATTACGTCAAGTTTTGGAGAAATATTTTGCAAGGATTAACTCAGGGATGGTCAACGTGAATGGAGACGAATATTTGCAATGAATGATGAACTGAAGTTTAAATTTATCTTGAACACATAATGACACTATCAATGGCTTGGCAGCATTTAACTTAAAGATAATACCCAAAATCGATTGAAGACTTTCAATGAGGTTCGATTAACTGTAAGATAAAAGGATTATCAAACCTAGATACACATATGACAAGGTGTCATGTTCAAGAGTCACATGCTACTTCTAAAACAATTAGAAAAGATGGATTTTTTTCTCAAATCTCCCCCCATAATTACTAAAAAATACCTCTTTATTTTTGTCAAGCTTGAGGAGGATAATATTTTCTTGTTTTTTAATCTCATCCTTCGGATGAGTCCATCTTAGTAATTTTAACGAACCCCTAAGAAGGAGTGGTTCGGTCCCATAATGATCAACGAGTCCTGTACTGTTTAATTTTAATGAGTCGAGCATATTATTAACTCAATGTTTTCTGAGTTTTAGGGAGTCACAAGAAAACATAAGTAAACTCCATATTGTTCTTTTTCATAATTTTAGTCTCTCAAACCTGAAAAAAGGATAAAATATGTAGGAGATAACTCTATTGACCATGCTTAGTTAACGTATACCTTTTTCATAATTAGTCTACTTTAGTTCGGAAGAGGGGTAAACTTATACTGAGTAGATGACTATTCATTTATTTGAATGAGTTCAAATAGTCAAGTGCTCGAAAATATTTCTTCTTTAGAGAGTCTCAAAAGGCCTTAAAAGAGAACTCCATGGTTTCTCTTCTTCGTGTTTTTTGAGAGTATGAAAAAGTGATAAAACTTACTTGATCATGAAAATTATTTCTTTTTTAAACACAACATGTTCTCTGCACAAAAAATTCAAAAATTACAATAACATGTTCTCAATTATGGTAAAAATTTTGAAAAATTGAACTTATAAACATGGAAATAAATAAAATAATACTATTTTATTCCTAAAAACCTATAAAAATTGGAAAGAACAGGTCATTTTCATCATTTGATTTCGAGAGCAGTAAAAAGGTGTTTTTACCATAGATCTTATGACGCTGATATCTGGTGAACGTGTGGACCATTTCACGAATCTTTGGTTTGAGGTATTTAATCACTCCATTATCTTTCATGCTATTCATTTTATTTTTCATTTTAGGCTTTGAGATTATGTTTTCGGAAAAAATGTGTTTTTAGAAATCGTCGTCGGGGGTGCACAAGTTTTCCTTATCAGGCTTGCACACCTCGAGAAATTTTAACACATAAAATTATTGTGCCATCACATTTCTTATGTACATTTCATGCACAAAAAAATGTTGTTTATAAATAAAAACCACCGAGGTGCCATGGGGTATTTTAAAAGTGGTTTTCTTTCCATCAAAATTTCTCTAAGTTCTTCCAAAATATTCCTAATTCTTTTTAGTGATTGTTTGCAAGAAAATTGAAAGAACATGCTTGCATGGAGAGAACACGAGCATGAAATACATTATAATTAGGAAATTAATAATATATCAATGCTTTGGAATTTAAAGAATTGTGGACTATACAAATTTTGGTCCATACAAAGAATGAAGGCCCAAGTATAGTTGATGATCTCGTTGTTCAATGCCTCATATATCCAAGAATGATGTTTATCATTAGAGATCATAGGCTCATCATTGATGCGGAGGATATTTATTTTCTCACTGGTTTACCTCATAGAGGAAGATATATTTCTTTGTTTGGTACATGGCGTGGATGAAAACCGACTCCTTCCTATATGGTGCAGTATTGCACTCAAGATTCACAATTGAAATATGGTCGAATCGTTATAAAAACTATCAGACGACTTGATCTTAAGCTTATTGATTTCACAGTTACTAGATTATGTGGCAGCACAACTCCACATGTTGCCACCAAAGCACATATGCAAACATCTGTTGAGTGTTCTAAGGGAACACTATTCAACTAGTGCGAAGGAGTAGTTGTTAATATGAAATGACAACTCACTCAATCAAAGAATGGTAAGCTGAAGAATTTCAGTTATGGTGTCGTTCTTATATATTTTTCTTTAGAGATGATTCCACTCCTTGTACCACAACGATATTTAATATCCGACACGACCAAGATATCCTTGCATGTTGTAATGGGTTTCGTTAATTATCCACCATGGTAGCAATGGCGGTACTATCTTCCAATATACACCTTGGTTTTTCGTATGGCTCAGAAGCTAGATTTTCATGATCAATGACCTCCCCTATGCAAGGGTGGATTTCAAGGGTGACCTTGATACAACATTCCCCCCTAGAGCATAGTTGGATGAGTTAGGTAAAAAGTCTCATTTTGATTTTTGATTTTTTATAATTTTGATTTTACTTTTTATCATCCAATACTGATAATAAAAAACATTTTAATGCATATGTAGGCCTAGTATGACCAAAAGTGCTTCATCGTTTTGATATAAAAGGAGCAAAAACTATAATATAAATTCTACCATAGACTGATGCAGCTAAGGTCCTCACATAGTCAAAATACAATCTGGACTGGGGTTCCTGGTCCATTCAGATGATACCTACGCCGAGTGGCACATGTTATACTCTGCTATCATGACATCATCATGTATAGATGATGGTCATTTTAGATGAATTTTTTTATTTTTTGTAATAATATATTTAGTTCGTAAGGTGTTTTAGACTTATGATCACACATGATGTACATTTTTGATAGACTATGATAAACAACTATTTTGACCGAATGATGATTACTACTTTTGGTTTATGATTATCTTGTTCAATATGGATTGAATATTCTATTGATTTATGTTCAATGTTGCAAATGTCTATTTAAAACATCATTAGCCAATGAATTAGCTAACGTGTTTAAATTTCTTGAAATGTGTTGACATTCAATGTCTCAAACTTTCTTTCTAAGAGATGCACCCTTAAGAAAATTCTTCACAATAATGGATTTATGATTGCATAATTATTTTTTAAATGAAATGTAATGAGTTGTGAATCCAACCTAAAAATCAAACGATGAATTCCAAATGCAATGGCATTAGATAATAGATCAATGACTGCATTATATTCTGCAATATTGTTCACTGCTTGATCAAGGAAAACCCCAAGAACATAGACTAAATCATTAGTGGATGAATAGAAAACCCAAGCAACGGAATATAGGTTTTGTGTACTACCACAAGAACAGTCAAATAAGCCAATGTAAGTTGAAGGGAATGGCTACATCTCCAATATAGAGAGTAATCAAGATAAGTAGAAAAAGTAGTAGAAACTCGCCAAGAAAAATAACTAATATAAGGCACACTTTTCCTAAAGATATTGCTAAAGTACAATGAAGATGTCCAAAACATAGATCATGCATAATATCTCTTCAGATAAAGACCATTTATGGGCTTATCTAAAGAGACACCATCATAATTGACTAATTCATAGGCCCCTTTTGTAAGCACATGCTTAACAATGTAAGGGTCATGACACATTGGTTAAAATTTACCAGCGCCTAGCTTATCATGAGATTGATTGTATAGTAAGACTATATCACCTTCTGAATAGACACAATGGCTAACACTTTGATCATATTGTGCCTTAAAATTTTTTTTATGAGCTTCAATAGCTAATGTAGCAATGTGACGAGTCTCATATAAATGTGCTAACTATAGGAAGTGCTCTTCCTCTTCAAAGGTAGCTCGTAATAACTTAGTGGCTATTTTTAGCGACTAAATTTCACATTCAATGGGTAAAACAGCTTCTAAATGATAAACAAGTTGAAAATGAGTAAACCATGTAGATGTTTTTGCAGACATATGGTGTGCCCACAATGGTGAGAAAAGCGTGGTGTGCCAATTCAATTTATTACTTCCTATAATTCATTTAATCTCATTAATTTAAAAATATTTTATAGTCTCAACCTGACCATTGAAATATGGATAATAAGGTGTGGAATTATCATGATGTATTTCGAGCTAAGCGGAACGTTTTGTCATCATAATGTTTCGAAAGTGGCTACCTTGATCTGTAATGATGGTTGAAGGGACACCAAACCTAGAAATCACATGATTGAATATGAAAATAACTGCAGTTTAGTCATCATTCTTCAATGTAGCCCTCACCTCAACCCATTTGGTAAAATAATCTACAACAAGAATAATATACCCATGTCCCTCGGTCAAGTGAGGGCTAAAAGTAATGAAATTGAGGCCCCATTTTGCAAATGGACCGAAAAATATGATTGGGTGAAGAGGAGTGGGAATGGCACGCATATTTCAATCAAAATTTTGAAAATTGTGACATTTTCTAATTGCAAGGATAAAATCTTTGAAGTGTGATCGCTAGAAATAGCCATCACGAAATATCTTTTTGCTTGTGGAAACCCGAGACATATGACCACCACATTCTCTAGAATGATAGCCATTTAAAACCATTTCGACTTCTTCATGAGTTAAGCAGCATCAAAAGATAGAATCAACACCACGACGGTAAGGAGTGTTGCCAACAATATTATATTTTTGAGATTGGTATCGAATCGTACGTTGATCAGAGCATGAAATTTCGGGCCAAAAGGTTTTGGTTTTAAGATATATAATGATATATCCATATCAAGGATCCAATGTGTTGATCATAAACATATATTCATCAGGAATATGACTGCCACGGTCTTAGATTCACTCTAGGGAAATTCATACATAAGTTCAACGAAGACTAGTGATTTCTTGGATTTGGATTTTCAAATTCAAAATCGAACTCTTGTAGGATAACTATCCACTTCGAGTATTTCCCCCTAGCAGTTGTTTATTGAAAATTTACATCATAGGTTTGCAGTTAGATATCATGGTTGTTTTGCATAATAGTATCTAGCAACAGAATCTTTGGACATCTTGAATAGCTGCCAAGACCAAATTCTCCACATCTGTATACTTGATCTCGATCGATGTAAGAATCCAAATTTAGTAATAAATCACATTTTCATTGTTTGATTCATCCTCTTAAACTAATACCATTCCAATGGTGGAATTAAAAAGATCTAAATACAAAAATAATCTCAATTATAATCAAGTGGATGCAACAACGGTGCATGGATCAACGCGTGTTTCAGTGAATCGAATGATTTATCATCAAGATTGTCCATAATAAAAGGAACATCATTTTTTAATAACCGAGTGAACCCTTAGTTAGCTTCACACAGTTATGGATGAACCGATGTAAAAAAATTTCTTTCCCATGCAAACTATGAAGGTGATGAAGAGTAAAACAAGGAAGTAAATTGACAATAACCTCAGCCTTCAAAGGGTTGATGTGAATGCCTCCCATAGTAAAAATGAAACCAAGAAATCATCCTGATTGTAGACAAAATGCACATTTGGGTGGATTCAAATTAATATTGTAATGCCTATATCACATAAAAATGGCACGTAAATGTGTAGGATGATCTTGCCTGTGCATAGAATGAGTAGGTAAGTCCTCCTACTATGGTTGTACAATATGTTTGATTTCATGAAATGTGTAAGATGCGGCCCTTTGAAAATTATCACCAACGTTCTTCAATCCAAAAGGAAATTTACAATATGAAAATTTTCCCCATGGATAGATAAAATTTGTTTTCGATTAATCGATAAGGAGTGTGTTTATTTGATTGTAACCAAAAAATCCATCCATGAATGAAAAATTTCATTTCATGCACAATCATCAACAATATAGTCAATGTAGGGGGTGGGATAATTGTCTTTGGGAAAATATTTATTAATATCCCTATAATCGACACATACTCTAATATTTCCCTATTTCTTGGTCACTGGAGCTATGTTGGATACCCAATACGTAAATGGAATAGGATAAACAAAACCTACGTGAACTAGTTTTTCAACCTTAGCTTTAATAGCAAAAACATTTTGCAGATGTATTGGATGTAGTCTTTGTCTAATAAGTTTGGCATCTTGGTATGTATTAATTTTATGAGCTACAATGTTACGATCAATTCCACACATTTATTCATAACACTAGGAAAAGATGTTGCAGAATTCCTGAAATAGGACTTCGTACATGTTAATTTCATCAATTGTGCATGAAGTACTTATATGAATGTTTTCAATTATTCTGGGTTTGATTGATATGCCAATTGGAATTGTAGTTGAAATTTTTGCTAAATTCTTCTCAGAATCCTAATGAAGGATTGACATTGGATTTTGAGGTTATTTAACATATTCAGTTGTAAATATTGTTTAAATTTCATTTTAAACTCTATCAAGGTCTGGTAGAAAAGAGGAGTGATCGTGAAGATCATCCCAAGGTAATTCGTCCAATGACAAAAATTTTGAATATTTTCATACTTGAAAGTATGGGTTGAAAAGGATCAGAAAAAGTGTTTGTGGTTAAACCTAGTAGAGAATAAGACTCATAATTTATGAAATTCACTTGACCAGTATCATTTGATCAATGGTCGAAAAGTGATTGTACCGCTACATATGCCAATTCGTATGGACTGAAAGGCATTTCATTGTTGTAGAATTCTAACTTAGATTCTGAAGGAATAATCCATGGATCATCAAATGGTATTATGCTTGATTTAATCATGTTTATATTGGCAATAATATGAGGCACACTAGGAGGATTTATGGCAAAATTTCCCATAAGAGTGGAATCCTTAAATAGTCTTACTCCAATGTCTTCGTAAGGGACAACTAACTTTCCAATGGAAGGGATACTATCTGTCGATGCAGGATCTGAAGTGTAGTAAGAAAACTCTTTAAATTTTACCATATTTCCTTTATGAGGGAACACGATTAACTGAAATAATGATGAGACTACAATTTTCATAGCATAAGACCAACTCCAACGTAAAATAGTGTTGTAGTCAATACGGGCATCAATGAATTCCACCTCAAGCGTAATGGTTTTTCCTTATACCTCTATGGGTAAATCTTGGAGTATTAAAAATGGACGGCAACCTCTTCCAGCAAAGGCTTTTAGAATCATGGGTGATTCATTGATCGGTGGAGAACCAAGAGTTTTTAAAAAAGTCAATGACATAATACACGTAGAAAATCCCTCATCAATTACTATGCGGAGAACAAGCCTATATTTGACTAAAAGAGGTATTTTAAAATCCATTTGGTGTGGGAGTATAGGTACAAATTTCTCGAGATCAAAGATGATAAGATTAAAGTCTTGAGGGTCAATTGCTCGAGTAGCCGAAATAGTAACACGTGATCCCTGGTATTGCACCAAGAATGCTGCAACTCCCATAGGCTACACTACTTTACTTTATCAACCTGGGTTTGTACAAAGTTTGAGGTGACAATGCTATATACACAGCAGACGCATTCTACTCATGTATTCCTCTTCTAAGTCCTATGAAGGGGTGTTATTTCTAGGGTTTCTAAGTGAAGTTTGTCACACTTCAAAATTTTGATCTAGAGATACAAGTGATTCAAAGCCATTAATATATCAAAAATCATATAACTATTCTACAACAAGAAATTATATCTATCTACTCCGCAAGGAAATAAATCTACAAATTAAGCTATGGAAAGAAATGGAAGCAAACTAACCATATTCATGAAGTAAATTGTTGAATTGAAATTCCAGAAAGAAGACTAATCTAATCACACATTTTTGGCCCAAATGGATAAACACACTCTGGCTACTTCATGCTTTAACTATCATGCTTTTTCTCATGCATCTAATCATGACCTAATTATGCCTCTAAATTCATTGTTTTGCAGTAAGGAGGAGAAGGTGTTAAGGTGGATTAGGAAGGTTTTGAACACATGGATGGAGGGTTGAAGGTGTATTTATGGTTTTTTCAAGTCTATATGATGTTTATTATGGTTTATGCACTTAAAAATAGGCCCATTGGTGTTGCTACTGGTTCTGCTACATGTTTCCTGAAGTACTACAAGAAAGTATTGAATTGGTATAGTAAACAATCTTAGGGAAATTTGAGGCCAAAAATTATGGAGAAAAGCGTAGGGGAGGTGGAATGAAGGTGTACGTGTAATAATGTAAGGTGGGAAACCGATTTTCCAAGCTCAAAACCTCTTGAGAAGCCTATCTTGAACTTCTAGGGTTGTTGACGGTGTGAAGGTGAAAATCATAAAAAACGGCTGAAGGAGATTTGATGAAAATAAGATTGTTGATGGGTGATAGATGAAGCTAAGGGTGATGGTAAAGTCATACTTTGTTATGCTACTTGAACCTACAAGAAAAATACATGTTCATGCAACAAACATTAGCATATATATGATGAAGGTAATGGAAAAGATGAGGTGAATTTGGAAAGAAAACCTACTTAAGCATTCAAACAGAAATCTAACTTGGTATTCTAGACATGTTCATGAAACTAGAAAAACCTAACTATTCTTTCCAAAAAATCATAAAATAAAGATAAAATTTGGCATGTGGTGAAGATATTCCCTTATCAAGCTCCAATGAAAGAGATGAGAGAGGTAGGATTGACACACAACTTTCTGAGTTTATAAGCTATTCTACCAACATTTATGCAAGCTTAACTACAACAAAGAAAAATGGAATCCAACTAGAAACAGTTAATTGAAATGTAAGAAAACTTACTACAATGACATAAAAATAAGAATGAATAGAGAAGAGAGACTAAGGGCAATGGATTTGGCCCTAACCCATATGCCTATCCCTATGACACTAAATTAGAGAAGGACAATCTGAATACTCATCTCATTGCAGAAAATAGTCTCATTACATAATCATAAAATTATCAAAAACCTATTACAAGAGCTAAGAGTCTATTAATTTCCTTCAAAGTTCGAATCATAATGATCTCTTTCTCATCCCTATTTAACCTAGAGAGTAGCTACCAAAAAATCCCAAAAAATTAGGTCATGTGTCCTCTTTGACTGTAATAGAACTGGAGCTTTGGTGCACTTAATCTCCCACTTGCTTGGTTGCCTTTTATTTCAAGTTGTTGGAGGGAATCTCGAGGATCCCTTGGTTGCCTTTAGGAATTAAGGAGGTCTAAAATCCCCCTAGAATATTTCCTTGGTGTCTACTTCAAGCTTTAATTGTAAAATATTCATCAAAATTTCCATATCTTCATGATTATCCTGCATTTAACCCATATTATGCATTCTAAGTATAAAAAGCCTTAATCACCATGTACAATAGCAACATAATACCATAATATAATTTTAGTTTGAGAAAGAGAGACTTAATAAGGATAAAAAGGTGAAAAGTAACCCCTCTAGTTATACCTAATGATGGAGCTCATCGTCACCCCCCTAAAAAATGGCTTCTCGTCCTCTGAGAAACTTAGTACTCCTTATACATCTCTTTCAAATTTTTAATGGACCGTTTGAGTTATCGAGGAAGCAGTGTGGGAGTCCCTTCCATGGAAAATTTTAGGGGCTAATATTTGTAGGTGGGTTGATTTTCCATGCTTTTTCTAAAAAGAATATTCGCCAATTTCCATTTTTTATAAAAATGATTCCCCCAAATTTTACAATAAAAAATTATTTTAACTTAAAAATCACCAACGTTATATAGAGAATATATAGAAAATAATTATAAATTTTAATAATTTTACAAATATATCAATAAACATTTTAAACTTTGAATATGAGGGACTAGTGAGATTCACCAATGTTTTAAACTTCAAAACAAATTCCCTTCCTTAAAATTTTCCCTGGTCCCTTTAGGGGGGTAAAATCCATCATTATTTTCTACTTCCTCCCATTCTCTTTTCATCTCATACTGGTTTTTCCCATCACTCAGTCCCAACAGTAAGGGTGGGATGAGTTTCAAACCAAGCCACTAAATCTTCCTATCTTGTGTGGCCCTCTTGTATAGTGGTTCACTTTCTATAGATCTTGTCAATGTTTCTAGTGTGTGGTATTCCATGTTTCTGAGACTGTGAGGGATTTTATTCCATCTCCTTTGACTATCCATTATGCATTCATATCCCAATAACCTAGAAAGATCATAAAAATGGGCCATGGCTTGTGCTTGTGTGTTGAGCTATTTTTCTGCAAGTGCATCATCATTTTCTTTCTTGAGATGGTTGTTGATGACTCACCTAGGGATGAATAATTATGTCATAATGTGTAGAGGTTCCCTGTTTTCTTTCCTCATGACACTCCTTACTTCATGTGCTCTAGTTTCCTCGTTAACCATCCAAGAGGCTAATGCCATTAACTGTATGTCTCCCATTGTAGAATTAGCATCCCAAATGTTCAAGTCTGTCAACACAAGATTATGCATGTACAATTATTCCATTTTTCCTTTTCTGCCATACTTTATTGGTTGCAAAAGTAAAGGAATTTTCTGCAGTTCTGAAAATCTAAGAATCCATGAGAGGCTAGTGTCCTAATTTGAAATAGGGGCTGCTATTCTTTGAGGTATACTACATAGGAGTCTAATGGGTATATATGTTGAATGACCTCCATGAAAAAATCTACCATGGTGGCCACTTTTTTATGTTTTTTCTGAAGCTGTTATTTCAATATTGTATTCTCTGATTGGGCTTCCTGAAACTTCCCTTCCAACATGGATTATATGAGCCTAACATCGAAAAAATCCCTTCCCAACTCCGTCACTTTTTCCTCCATGACCCCTATGTCATCATTCCTTTCATTGTAGTAATCTTCATCGAGTAATGAGTGCATGCCCTCTCCTCTTCCAACTGATAGAATAATGGTACTGTAAAATTTTGAGGAATAAATATGCCCCCTTCAATAAATATATAGTAGGGTTGAGATTTGGCTGAGGGCTAGGGTGTGACACTATTGATACATCTTTGGGTATAGGTTTTGGTGAGGTAGAATACCCCTTGTCATATTTCTCTTCCTCCCCTTTGGAATATTTCCCTTCATATTGCGATTTTTCCTCAACCTTTTAGGCCTCTTGCCCATACATGGTGTCTTTTATCCTTCATCCCTCATCTAAGGTTTATTTCTTTGATTATGGGCGTGTTGGAGTTTCATGTATCAAAGAAAATTATTCCTGTAGCAAACTCTATTTTTCCTGTGGAAAACACTCTCTTTCTTGCTTTTCCCTTTTTTTATCTTTTGATTGTTTGTGGGGGTCTGAAGATGTGTAGGGGATGGAAACCTTTTTGAATGTATTCCTAATTAGGTAACACGGGTCCTCATAGGTGAGGTGACCTCTTAAACCTTTCCTTCTTCTACCCTCATTTCATCATCCTTCTTGGGTGACTCCTTAATGGGTATTCCCTTCCTTATTTATTTTTCCCCTAGAAAATATATAAGGGTGGGTTATCCTTACCTTTCATGTTTCCCTTAGTTATTCGTTTCTTGACCACTAGATCAACCGGATCAAGGGAGTCAAGGTCAACTACTCGCACTGCTGGTGATGGTAGTAGTTCATATATTGGGTATAAATCTCAATCTGGAGAAGTAACTTAGTCGATCACCTTAGCTTCTAGCTCAGATTCCTTCACGATTGATCGTAGAGCTACTCACCCTTTGCATGTTCCTAGTCGTGAAATACATGGGTTTTTATCTCTTCCTCTCTTTTTTCGCTACTGTCCTCAAAGTGGCTAGGGTAGCACCCACTTCCTAATCTGTTATTTATGGTGATATGTTGGTGTGTTTAGGAGAGGTATCAGTGCCTAGAATAGGGTTCAATATTTCCTTATCCTCCATATTCTCTTCCTTTTTCCCCTGTCTCTTGCTTCTTTGTTTCATTTCCCTATTTTTCTTTTTCTTTCTCTTGTTCTAATATCTCTATGTTTTATGTTTCAACCTCCATCTCTTCTTCTTATTCCTCCTCTTCTTCTTCTTCTTCTAACTCCCTCTCTCTAAGACTAGAGGCAAAGGTTTGTGTTTTTTGGGTGGATATGAAGGCTTCCCTATCCATGTATATGAATGAGGACCAAGACAAAGGGAGGTTTAATCTGTTCAGAGAATCACTCACTATGAGTTTGATAAGGCCATGATGAGCCAAATTCTTTTATTTCCTTTCCCTCACCAATTTTCTAATTCCTACTATTGAGTTCAAGAGGAAATGAGGGATTCTAATTCTTTGTTCTAGAGGGACTTCCCCTTGAAATCTAAGTTCATTGAACTTCCTGAAATGTTATTCATAGTCTACACTAAGTTTTTTTTAACAGGAAATGAATTTGATGATATCAAAGGCTACTTTATCCCACGGGTATGGATGGCTTTCTCTCCTCACTCCATTATTTTCCTCAATGAACTCTTCTCTTGAAAAAAGGAAGCTTTTCTTGGCTGAAGTGCTTGGCATATTTTCCTTATTCCACTTGACTCCTAAGGGAAAATTGGTGATTCTACAAATTAGTTGAAGTGAAAGTGTGATTGCTAGGCCACTAACCACAACGGTAGCTCTCTCCTTTGACTGTGATTGAAAATTGAGTGCAAAATCTCAAGATATGTCCTCATCAAAACCCTCCAAAAGCTCGAACAAACCTAACCATTAGTGGTTCCTAAAAATATCCATCACTTGAGGATGTAGTATTATTATTTTAATATCAGTGGGCTTCCTTCTATGAAATACCCCTCCCATTTTTATCGCTATCATAGGAAGGTGGTAAGATGGGTTTTTTTTTAGAGTTACTTGTGAACAGGTCTTGGAGATTATGGTCCCAAACAAATTCAAATTTCACCATTCAATTCCCAAGTTATAATTGACTATGTGTAAATTTCATGGAGAAATTGCAATTTTTGAGGGTGGAAACCACTTACCTATGTCCTCTTGTGTTTTTTCATCTGAGATGCTGGCCTGAGGAAGTAATTTCACCCAAATGTTACTATGTTTTTCTCTCCTTATCCCTTTTGATCTTCATGTGTAGTTTCCTGTAGCATTTCACTATTTCTTGTAGCACGAGGGTGCATGCAAGAATGGACTTATCCTTCAATGATACTCTTCTCTATCATGGATCCTCTAATTTCTTATGCTCCTACTATTCTTAAAATGATCAATGGAGTGGGTATAATGAGTTGGATCTTAAATTTAAGGTATTTTTAACCAAATTTGGAGAGGGGTGCTCACTTGTCCTTGGCACACGTTTTCCTCTTTTGGATCGTTGGTCACACTCGAGTTAATCAATACCCCTGGCCTTGAAATCACCCCCTAGTCCTTGTTCACTCCCCCTTTACCGAATTTTTCATTAATTTTAACTTTACAAAGGTGGACAAGTTAATTGGCCACCTTTCTTCCTTTTAAGTCTCTAAACTTCAACATTAAAGTATTTTGATCATCATGAGTGCATAGCAAGAGGTGAAGGGGCATACCTGAGCCTACCTTGTGTTGGGGATTCACAAACATGACATGGTGTAGGGATCTGGAGTTTGGTGTTGCAACCTTCATCTTTCTCTTGTTGTTCTTTTTATTTCTTTTTTTTTTTCTTCTGAGTGAGTAGCTTGTTTTCTGAGTGAGCTTCTTAACCTTTTGTTTTTATTTTCTTCTTGCAGGTGTTGCATGCAAGTCCTCAAGTGCCTTGGATGGTGTGTTCACATTACTAGAGTATGCTAGTGGTCCTATGAATCCATATTCCTCAACTTATCTTCATATTTTGTCCTTGTTGTGCCATACATGGAATTTCTATAAGAAACTTCCAACTTCCTGTAGAAACCTTATTTTTCCTTACTAGGGATCCAAATTTCTTAGGGATGAAGTGAAATTTTTTATGGAGTTCAGGTATGGAGTGATGGAATGATTGGATTTATGGAGAAGTAAGGGAAGAGGTCTCATTCCAAGGCATAAAGTATTTAGCTTCTAGTGGAGAAACATAGTGTTTAGAGAGTGAATCCTTGTGCATGGAGTGAAGTGAGGGTTAGGAGGGGTAGCTATATGAAAAAAATAAATTATCACACTCTTTTTAAAGTTTATAAACCTTTGAGAGATCTTATTCCTTTGTAAGTAAGTTTCGTGTAGCATTTAGAGTGTTTCCTGTAGTGCTAAAAGAATTGTGTAGTTGCTATACTTTCATGTAGAAATTACAGTCAAGAAAAAAAATGGAATTTTCTGCCTTCCTATGAGCTAAAATGAATGAATGGGTGCATGTTTGAGTGGTTCATGGAGTGTGTAAGCAGAGGAAAGAGAGAAGTGAGTAAAAACTACTCCTTCGGATCCAAAAATTGTCTTTTATCAATAACTTGCAAAACAAATAAAAGTGAGTGCATAGGTATCATCTCTCTCTTTTTCTTTCCTTTCTCCTTTCTTCTTTTTTCTCTTTTTTTTTCTTTTTTGAAGGTGGGTGAGGTGTCTCCACAGAGATTTTCAACCCACAAGCTAGCCTTTGGCCCATCAATTAGGTTTTCACCCAAGGATATTTTATTCTCTCTTCTTTCCTCCCATTTTTTTCTCCAGCATTGCGTCATGGAGGATTTCAACCCTAGAGTTCACCTTGGGTGCCTCAGAGAGGTTTTCACCCATGCCTCTTTATTTTTATTTATTTTTATCTTTCTTCTAGGAGGGGGAGGCATTGGAAACTATGGAGTCTCCAATGACATACAACTCCATGTTTATGGAATTTATAAATTTAGCCCTAGACAGGGGATTTTTGTAACCTTTGAGTGTGTAAGCATTAAAAAGAAGGGGAATCCACTCCTCATCTATGGTCCTGGTCTAAATTGCACCATTATCATAACATTTTTCCTCTTTGTAGGGTCCCAACAATCTTTTCACTTGTTTTACTTTAAAATCCTTGAACATGGAGTCATGCAAAAATGTCCAATCTCCTTCTTGAAAGGTCTTCTCCTTCACATGCTTGTCATGCCATGCCTTCCTTTGTAGCTCAATCAATTTTTTGTGATGGAGTACTTGCATCCTGAACTCATCCAACCCATTTAATTGTAGCAACCTTTCTTATTGGTCCTTTTTTATATCTAGTTCTAACTCAGCTACCATCCTTAAGGTGTTCAACTCAAACACAATTGAAAGCAGAGATTTCTTCCCATAGACCAAGTCATAAAGAGTGAACCCTATTGTTGTTTTTCAAGTAGTTTTGTAGGCACAAGTAGTTTCTACCAATTTATTCGCCCAATATTTTTTGTTGTTTCTCACAACCTTGTTGAGCATATTCTCCAAGGCTCTATTGGTCACTTCCACTTGGAAATTTTATTGGCGGTGGTAGGAAATGGAAGTATTATGCTTTATCTTATGCATCTTCAGAAGATTCACAATGAGATGAGATATGAATTTTTCCCCTTGACCAGCGACTGAATCTATGGGGCATCCAAATTTTTAGAACGCATTATCTCTCGGAAATTATGCTACGTTCTCCTTGGTTACTACCTTCACATCTTTTGTTTCAGCACACTTTTTGAGGTAGTTAGTGCAAACTATGATATAATTTTTCTAGTCAAATTTTGGATCAATGGATCCAATGAAGTCTATGACCCACTTGTAAAATGGTGCTAGATCCACCCGAGGGTGCAATGGCATATCATCCCTTTGCGTAGGTTTCCCCATCCTTTGTCACCAATCACACCATTTAGTGTATCTTATCGCATCATGGTAAAGGGTAGGCCAATAGTAACATGCCTGCAAAGCTTTGAAGGCTCTCCTTTTAAAATCAAAGTGGCCTCCACAAGGGATATCATGACATGCAAAGAATATTTTAAAAAATTCTTCCTCCCTCACACATCTCCTGAGAATTTTGTGAGGGTCCTACTGGAAGAGATTTCCCTCGATCCAAATGAAAGGGAGATTTTTTTGATAATCTTTTTCTTCTCCTTAGATGAGAGGTTAGGAGGGAACATTTTAGGAACCATGTAGTTATCTATGTCAGCAAACCATTGAAAGAGTGTTGCGATAGTAAATAGGTGTTCATCCAGGAGCTGGTCATTCGCCATTTGTTCTTCATCTGCAGGTAGATATAACCTAGATAAAATGTCTGCAACAACATTATTATTTCTAGGTTTATCGACAATGGTTATGTCAAACTTCTATAATAGTAACAACCATCTAATTATTATAGCATTAACATTTGGTTTGTTCATTAAATATTTGATGGTTTCCTGGTCAATGTGTACAAAGGTCAAATAACTAGTGATATAATGTCTAAATTTGTTTAAAACATGGACAATGGCTAACATTTCATTCACTCTAACAGTATAATTGAGTTTGGCCTTGGACAAGTTCTTAATAAAATAATATATAACATAATGTAATTTATATTCTCACTGCCCCAAGGCTGGCCTCACAACTTTGTCTAATGCATCTGTGTGGATGTGGAAATGCATAGTCCAATTTGGACATCAAATAATAGGGGAAGTAGGTAACTTTCCATTAATGATCTCCAAATATTCTTGATAGAGACTAGACCAGGTAAACTCAGGGTCTTTCGACAACAAACCATATAGTGGCGAAGCCAACTTGCTGAAATCTTTGATAAACCTTCTATAGTAGCTAGATAAACCTAAGAAACTCTTAACATCTCTTTGATTTTGAGGATCAGGTGCCCTTTTGATGATGGTGATTTTGTTCGGTTCCACCTTCATTCCTTCTTGGGAGATTGAGTGGCCCAATACTACTCCTTCTCTTTTCAAGAATTCACACTTTTCTGGGCTCAAGGAGAGATGCATCTTAACGCACCTTCTCAAAAATTTTCCAAATTGGAGAGAGCTCCTTCAAATTCATCCCCATAAGGTGTGAAGTATTCCATGTAGATTTCAACTAAGTCATGGACTAACTCAGAGAAAATGCTCAAGATAGTTCTTTCAAAGCTAGTTGGGGCATTGCACAACCTAATGGGTAGGACTTTGTAAGAGAATGTACCCCAAGGACATGTGAAAGTAGTCTTGTCCTGGTCTTTAGGGATAATTTGGATCTTGCTATACCCATTGAAATCATGTAATAAAGAAAATTACTTCTTTCCTACAAGGCCATCAACGACTTTATCTTTAAACCATTCACTGCTTGATATAAGATAAATGAAACCTGCATCCAACAATTTCTGCAATTCTTCCTCGACTATTCCTTTTAGAGTTGGGTTAATCCACCTTTGGGGTTGACGCATAGGTTTTCATCCTTATTTAATATAAATATGATGTGTGCACACTGAGGGATGCATCCCTTTCATGTCCTTGTGGTCCCAAGCAAATGCATTTGGGTTTTCTTTCAAAATTTGGCATAACTGATCTTCTTCTCCATCTGAGTGTTTTGAGTTAATTTTTAGATATTTGTATGCGCCAAATTCCATAGCCTTGGTTGTTTGATAGGTTGAATAAACTGAGTGCAATTCCATCCAAGGGTGACGTTCATATTCTTTGACTAGGTTTTCAAATAGATTGTGAGTGGTGGACTACTTCTAAATGACTTGTTCGATGAATTCATCTTCATCAAGCTGCCCCCCTCTAATCACAATATCTATGGTACAAGTGGGGTAGCGTGTAGTGTTGTATATTTCATCTTGTTCTTATTCATCCTCTAGCCATATAGGTAAGTCATTATCAATGGAAGCCTAGGCTGGAGGATATAATACCAATTTTTTAGACAGGGGCCCATTCTTAATAGTCATGTTTCTGGCCTGACAGCTGATCTAAGCATTATCAGTGGCTAACGAAGGTCTCTGTAGAATGAGAGGATATACATTAAACTTGGTTTTTGGCTGAAGAATGAGGAAATATGTAGGATACTCCCAATAACCAAGTGAAACCATAACATCCTCAATATTCTATTCTTCAGATATTATGGACCGATTTGGAAGATTCATAAACATTATGTTTTTCCTCAAAGTCCCTTCGAGGTTGAGTTTAGGCATATTTTTCCTGGTCATTAAATTGATGGAAGCCCCATGATAATTCAGATTATTGGGGACTATGACACTATATATGTGCACATTTACAATTAGACTACCAAGGTCCGAGTACTTTGGAAAGATCACCCTTCCTAACATTATGCTGGACAACTGTCCTACTACATTGATGGTCGGGGTACCTTTCTTCTTTCTCTAAGTTTTCTCAAAGAAATTTTCCTTGGTGAGCCTATTGTAAATAGGGGCATCCTTAATGGTCTAGAGAAGTGGTATTTTTACACAAAAATCTTTTAGTTTTCCCAAAACATTTGTCCCCTATGGGATATGCTTACTAGAGTGGATCAAGCGCTCAGGAAAAGGAGGTTTTTGGATCTGAGTATTACTATTACACAACATTTTTTCACTGTCCCTGCAAGCCCCATCCTGCACATTGGAGGACCATTTATATGACTAATACAAAGTGTCATGCCTTGCAAAGACCATCATTGCATCCCTTGCCACGAGGAAAATGTTCCTTCTATTGGAAATTTCATGAATAGACCATCATAAACACATGTGTTTTCATTAGCACTGGTAGACTATTATGCCCTCGCGCAAATGAGGAAGATAAACACTAGGCCCCATACCCATTGGCACTCTGTCCCAGTGCACTACCCACACCAAGTTGTTTTGGGATGTTTTTTAAATATAGAGGTGAATTTTCCATGATAACAAATTTCGTGGGTGACTAAGCATGAGTGGTTCGACTGAATAACTACGACCACCCTCCTTTGGCCTCTTGTTTCCACCTTTTGGGGAAACCCCCCAAAGGATAAAGCCTCCCTTCCACTATTGTAGGGATCCCAACCTCCTCCTCTCCCTCTATAGATAATGCTGTCTCTCATTGATGTACTGGCTGAAAATTTTATAGCCAAATATCTCAAGAGAACTGTTGAACATCTTGCTAGCAAGATAGAGTAGAGAAAGGCACCTTTTTCGAGAGAGCTTAGGATTTTTTCCTCGTCTCGTCCTAGTTCTCGACAATCCTTAGAGATGTGTTTTGACTGAACCCTCTGAAGGAGGTTGCAATGTCAAGGCTCTGGTTGTAATCTCTTTCTTCTATTTAGATATGCATGACTATTTTCTGGTTCCCATCTTGTGTTAATATGGTTTATTTTATGAAATGTGTTTAGTCCTCCTTGACTAACTAGTTAGATATGAATGAAATTATTGTCTTGTATATTGGACTTGTATTTGATCTTTGTGCAGGAATATGAGTGCCATTGCTAAAGGACCACGACCTGTCGAGACAGATATCGAGAGGTTGCTACTACTACAGCTTACGACAATTTCGTTGGACTTCAGGTAGGACAATCTATCCCAACCTATGTCATTTTTTAGCTACAAACCTACACCTTCGCTTGTTCCCTTGTTGCTAGACCCACTCTAGGGCTACAGGGATCGCCTCTGTCCGCAAAGGGTTTTACCTTTCCAACAAGTTGGCAACTTTGTTGGGGATCAGTGTGAGTTTTGTCCTCTCATTTCACATTTGGAATTAGCCTCGTCAAGTCAACTTTGGTCATTTGATTGCTTGTCTATCTTTTTTGGCTTATTTGATTATTTAGAATTCTCTTGTTTAGCTCTAGAGTGTCAAGATTGACCTCTTCTCACTGGTTCCTCCCTCCTCCCATGGTTATCCAACTTGGGGTGAGTTTCCATTGAACAGTCGCACCAATTGGTGCTTGTTTCTTTTGTTGCAGTAGCACCAACCCCTCTTTGGCATAGATTACTGCCTCACAATCACGCCAAACCATGTAGGATTTGGATTGACCCTTTTGCTGAGTTTTTGGTCAGTTGTTCTTGAATCTCGGTTGTTTCTCTGATTTTCAATTGGTATTTTGGAGTTGTTTTGACTATTGTAGGCTTGTTCTTCTCAGTTTTTTGTCTATTCTGTTGTCGATGCAGTTTACAGCCCTAGGGTTTCTAGGTGTCTTTCACTCACTAAGCCTTCTGGTTGACATTTGAGTCTTCTTGATTTTGGTCAGTTCGATTCCTTAATCATTTGTATTAGTATTTCTTGATCCTTTGAGGTTGTTTGGTTTGTTGAATGATCCCTTTGGTTTCCATTTGAATCTTCATCTCGTTACCTCGAGCATAGATCACATTTCTCGTTTGGGTATTTTTGAAAGCTTTCTATTGGTTTGCAAGAGTGCATCATTGGTTTGAGTGTGTTTTTATGTTTGTATTGCGTTTGAATTATTCATTATAGATCTCTACATTTAGAGTAATCAAAACTAGTGTTCGATTTGTTTTTTAATGTAATTAGTGCATTTTTTTCTTCATTCATTGGAAAAAAAAAAAAAAATCATACTTTCGTTGGCATTAGAAATGAAAATTTCTTCTGCATAACTAGCGCTTGATGAAATAGGAAAGAATTTTTCGTTTTTCATTTTGGTTGTATTAGATGCATTAGGGTACTTCTTCTTATGATTTCATTGTTTGTTTCTTTCTAAAAGATCTCTATCCTTCTCTTACTTAGCATTCATTGAATGAAAAATTATGTTCTTTTGCATGTAGTGTGCATTTAGGAAATTTCAGATAAAATTTCGCGGGGCCTTAAAACTGAAACATTAATTCAAGATCAACTTTAAAATTTATTCAATTAACCTAAGGAAGCATTGGAACCTAACGCAAAAAAAATTAGAGGTCTAGGCTAGTGACGTGTTGCGGCGTCATTAAACCTAGTAGCTATCGTTCACCACTTGGCTTTAGACAACACTAGTATGGACTTGTGCTCCCCGTACATTCGCATATATAAAGGGGGAACCTCATAGGTTCAAATCCTTATCCATAGGAATTTGATTTTATCGCCCTGTGACCATGATACACCAAACACAACATTCGGGGAGACTACCTACACGTATGTTAATTCCTTGGTGATTTCTCTTTCATTTGATCACCAAGGTGTATATGGCAGTTCATGGAAAATTGGTACACCCTCTTGCTTAGATTACCTGGGTAGTCATTTCGATCTTTTCATGACTCCTTAAAAAGAGAAGAGATCATTGAGCACTTGTCCTTTCACGCTTATTTAAAATTGAAAGTGACTAGAGTCATATTTTGTTTTTTTCTCAACTCTTAAAACATGACACAATAAATTTTTGTTCCAGTGTCATAAAATTAATTACCCACGATCACATGCCCGTTAAAATTTATTTACTTGTTTTTTTTTTGTAATTCTGTAGATTTTGATCTTGAGGCCTTGAATTAGTTATGTTGTTTTCATTCCTGTGTTGAAATATTATCATAGTAGCAGAACCACCAGTTTCGTCATCTTCTTACTGCCTTCTAGTGGTAGTTCTTTTCTGGATGTTTCTTTTGAAACTTCTCAGTCCACTAGGTCTGTCGAGTTTTCACAGCCCATCCTCCTAATTGTCTTTCCTCTTGCTACACTATCTCCTCTTGAAGAGTCGATTGAATTTGATTGGCCTCCTCAGGGTGCATGGTCTTATTTTGGGAGTGCGGAAGAATTCCCTCCTGTTACTTCAATATCACCATTTTTAGCTGTTGCTTTACCTCCTAGTCCTTGTCGCCTTTTCAACGATCTTACGGCTTCGTGAGACATGGATTCTTCAAGTCCTATTAGAAGTGAAGAAATTCGTGTTTCTACAAGGGAATATTAGCTTTTCATAGAAAATCTCCCACGTGTTTCTAGTCAACCTTCTCCTCAATCGGTGTCACTTCTGCTTGGTTATTGGACTTTGAGTCAAATTATTTCTGGTGTTGCATCCATAGCACAATCTAGTCCCTCAACTCCTCCATGGAGTTTGGTCCTTCCTTCGTTAGGACTATCACCTTCGACACCTAGCTTATCGATTATTATTACGTGTGTTCCAATCCATCCTAACCTCTGTGTAGCTTCATCTACACCGATTGTTATGCATTAGTCATCGGGATCTTTCCACACTCATAGGTATATCTTTCTTAATCCCATGTGGCCTATCAATCCTAGCTTGAGTAGATCACAAGCTCACGTTGTGGAAACCACACCTACTTCTAGTGTGGCTAGGACTTCCACTTCTATCCTTGCCAACCTTACTTTCGATGAGTATTTGTTGGTTGTTCAATAGTAGAACTCTCGGGGTTCTCACCAACCCCAACCTCCTGTCAATCCTCCCCATCAATATTATTTATACGGCAACCCTGTTTATTTTCCTCCTATCAATCCAAATCATGTTGTTTATCTACCTCTGGCTGATCCCTATCAAACCGTACCTCATCGAGGGCCATTGATACAAGGAAAACCCTGAGGTCTACAAGGAGAACACTTAGAGGGACAACCTTTCATCCCACAGGGACAAAATTATGGTCTGTAAGAATGACCCATATGGGGTCAACCTTTGGTCCAACAACCCTACAATCCTTGTGGTCAACCTAAATATCAACTAGGAGCATCTTTTTTTCCTGGGTGAAAATGTATACACCATAGGGAGAACCTTTTGTGCAACAACAACAACCTTACATTCAACAAGGCCAAGCTTTTGTATAGCAAGGAAAACCCTATGGTCCTACTTTGAGTCAACCTGGTTATCAGGGACAACGTGACCCATCGCAACCGTCAGGAAAACCTCTTCCACAAGGGTAACCCTGTGGCCCTCAATATCTAGGCCAACCTACTCGGTAGGGACAACTTGCCTAACCTCAGCAGCTGATTCAACCTGCTCAACCTGCTCAGCTACTGGTTCAACCTTCTCAACCAACTCAGCAGCTAGTTCAACGTGTTCAACCAGCTCAGTAGCCCATTCAACCTTCTCAACAAGTACCACCTGCTCAACCTCAAGGCGCTACTTATCCTCTTGAAGGTCAATATCAGGCTGTATATAGTGTGCCCCAAGGTTTCACTTCTTACCCTCTAAATCAATCCTAGATGGTGTATAATCCAAATCAAGGCAGTGCTTACATGCCACAACAAAATCCATATGTTTCTCAGCAAGAACCTAAATGGTGCGCTCATAATCAATATCCGAGTCCTCAACCCTACTATGGGCCGAATTATTCAATTTATAACCCCTATGGATCGAATCCTCCAGGACAAAACATTTGGGGGCATAATTTCTCCTAGCCTGGGTGGAATGTTAACACATGTCCTTATCAATGACCTCCAATGCCTTTTAATCCTTGATTTCCATTTCTCCCTACGTTGGACCTACCTGATGTGTCAAAATTGAAAAATGATCCAATTATTCATTATCCATATTGGCCTCCAGTTCCAACCAAAATCCCTGGTGATTTTCCTAAGTTTGAGTGCATGTCCAGAGAAGACCCTTAAGTACATGTTATGAATTACCACTTGTGGTTTTCCTCTAACTCTTGGTTTGACAATTCCATCCAACTTTGTCTTTTCCAACAGACTCTTACTAGTGCCACTACAAAGTGGTACATTGAATTATCTTGTGGAATCTTCGATGATTTCAACTCTCTAGCCATGGAATTTCTTACACATTTTTAGTTACTAGTTTAGTATGAGACTGGGACGCACCTCCTCACATCATTG
Organism: Pinus albicaulis; assembly: GCA_034641835.2. NCBI lineage: Eukaryota > Viridiplantae > Streptophyta > Pinopsida > Pinales > Pinaceae > Pinus > Pinus albicaulis. The sequence goes on along the minus strand of CM076582.1, from coordinate 531,965,378 downwards.
AAATAGGAATAAGCTACTCATATCTTGGATCATATTCATGAATGGAGGCATCGCCATTGCTTTATCAAGTTTGACATTCCTGATTAGCTTCTAACTCATTGATTCACTACCTCGTTTGTTAATAAAATAGCTAAAGACATAGCTATGGGGGCATGTGTAACGAAAGAACAAGCCATTGCTCGTGCCCAATACCTTGATCTTGTTTACTCTCAGTCTGGCACATTGTATGATATCGTGCCCGATGCTCGTCGACCCGGAACTTCCAAAGCACTCGCAACGCCCTCTGTCGACGGTATCATCAGTTTTGTGTCTCAGACTTCTCGGAAGTCTTCTCTTTTGAACCCTTGAAGAAAAAAGATAATCCTTCCAATGATACTTCTTCTCAGCCTACCCTGAATTCTGGTACAACTGCAGAAGTCAATGTCGTTCAGGCCAATCTCGCAGATAAAACCTCCAAGGGAAAAAAAGAAGGGTAAAGGTAAGGCCAAAGTCGATACCACGAAATAGGTTTCTCAAAAATCTCATGCTAATGATGGTTCACAGCATAAGCCAAATTATCCTTGCTTGATTTGTGAAAAAGAGCACTACACTAAGGACAGTCCTCAATGGTTTGAAGTGAGTAGATTGCTCAAAGGCACCCAGGGAACCATGAATATTCTCGAAGAACCTTTTCCATCATAACAGACCTAGATGGTAGAGAAACCTCAATCCTCTACCCCATTTGGCTCTCAGGTCTTCATGATGAATGGTTCTGTATCTGTTTCTATTGCTACCTGGTCAAAATACTATGTCGAATCGCGTCAGGAAGTGGGGAAAGTGATCACTGATGGTCCACCTCCTTTGCCTGCTTTTGGCCCTCTTTAGATTGAAAGGCCTAGTACTAAGCCCATTGTATGACCACCTTCCAAAGGTGTACTCCGTAAGTCTTCTTACAATCCTTACGCCCATGTTGATCAACATTGCAACATTGTTGAGGATCTGGCTTAGGCACCATCTACAATGTCTGCATTGGAAATACTTCAGAGTTGTCCATCTCAATGGAAGGCTTTGTTATCTGTGATCAGCAGGGTTGATCCTGTTGATTCGAGCTTTATCACTTTCAACTTGGAGAATTTCTTCCCACGTCTTCTACACCAGCTTGCGCTCATCATAAAAGTTGGCATTAATGGACTGAATATCCATTGTGCAGTTTTGGACGAGGGTCCGTCTACATGCATCATGTTGTATGTATGCTCGAAAACCATTGGTTCTCTAGCTTTGAATTCATTGCCAAATTTTCTTGAAGCATTTGATGGAAGGGAATATAAACCTCTTGGTGTTCTCGATAGTTTATTGATTACTCTCGAAGGGAAGATAGTCAATGTCAAGGTTGAATTAGTTGACTGCAAGCTCAATTACAATATTCTCCTCGGTCACAGTTGGACTCATGCCATGTTGTGCGTTATATCCACTCTCTTTCGTGTTTGGAAATTTCCACATGAAGGAAATATTGTTACTGTTGATCAATTTTCATTCTTCACTTCTTCTTCTGAGAACAATGTTCCATATGTGGGTGAAATTCCTACTCCCTACAAGAGCATAGGGTCGTGTCTCTTCAAAGATCCTGCCCTCATGTGTATTTTTCCTCTTCCTCCATCAAACATTATTTAGATTAATATGATCTCTCAGTCTAGCGACCCATGGATCATCCCTTCGCCTGAGCAGATCGATTCCTTTGGAGATTTGATGTTGTTAACTCCGATTAAAGTTGAGTATTGTGAACTTATTTTAGATTCTGAGCCTTCGCCTCCTGATCATGCTTCTTTGTGCATGTCTCTTGACACTTATTCTCAATCCCATTGGCTCAGAAATTTGGATTTGCCTAATCCCTTGAAAGAGATATTTTCCTCCAATGAAGCCATCATGGAATCTATGTCTCTCAAGGATCCTCCATGGGACAATAGTTATCATCATTCATCATCCATGCCTAGCCTCTAAGCCATGTCTACGTGTCTTGAGAGGTTTTCATCTCAGGTTCCTTCTCCTCCTCTTCAAATGGATATTTTTACACATGAATTTTTTACGAAGGGTAACTTGAGTAACATAGCTCAAATGATGCATATTGACATTTCTGTGAAACCGAGATTTGTCAAGAAAATCCATATCGGTGTCACATATTCTTCAGATGAAGTTCAAGTTTATACTAGCCTTCTCCACGAGTTCTATGATGTCTTTGCGTCATCTTAAAAAGAGATGCCTGACATCGATCCTATTGTAGTGATGCAAGAGATTCATACCTATCCTAGTGCAAAGCCTGTTTGCCAACTTCTTCATCCCATACACCCTAGAAAGGCTACCGCCATTAAGGGTGAAGTTGAAAACCTTCTCAAAGATGGTTTTATGTATCTAATTCCCTTGACAGAATGGGTGTCTAACATTGTCACTGTAGTTAAGAAACAGGGTACCATTCGGGTCAGTGTTGATTATCTGACATAAAATAGGCATGTGCTAAGGATAATTATCATACTCCCTCTATTGATCAAATCATTTAAGATTTTGCGGGGATTTAGATCTTTTCCCTCAGGGACGGTTGTTCTGGCTATAACCAGATTAACATTATCCCAACCGATCAACATAAGACTTCCTTTATCTATTGTTGGGGTACTTTCTTATATAAGAGGCTCCGTTTTGGCTTAAAGAGCGTTGGATCTACATTTCAGTGAGAAATTTCATATGATTTTCACGATATTAAGCACATTGTTCAGCCATATTTGGATGATTTTCCGGCTCATTCAGGAAAACATAAGGACCACCTTGACCATCTCCATTAGATTTTTGTTCATTGTTGATGCTATAACATCTGGCCAAATCCACATAAGTGCATCTTCTGCGTCGATTCTGGTAAACTCTTAGGGTTTATAATTTCCAAAGACAAGATTCTCCTCAATCGGCTCAAAGTTGACGTTATCATCAATCTCCCTTCTCTATCCTCATTACATCAGCTGCAGAGTCTACAGGGGAAGGATAACCTTTTATGTCATTTTATACCTAACTATGTCAAAGTGGCTAAAGGATTCACATGATTACTAAATCAGGGCATCCCATTCCTTTGGGATGAGATCACCCAGAACTGTTTCAATGCATTGAAGATGTTGCTTTTCAACACTCCTCTGTTGCATCCTCTGAACTATCATCGTGATTTTTCCCTCTATTTAGCTACCTCTTTTAGCATAATTTCCATGGTTTTGTTGCAAGAAAATGATAAGGGTGACAAGCATGTTATTTACTATCCCTCTCGTAATCTTCTCGATACCAAAACTATCTATGCACATGTCGAGAAGTTAGCGTTGGCTGCCATTCAAGAAGTGCAACATTTTCGTCATTACATCTTGTTATGGACGGTGATTGTGATTTATGACTGCAACCTTATGACCTATATATTGTCTCAAAAATTTCTGGGGGGAAAGTAATCAAAGTGGATTTTCATCCTCCAAGATTTCAATTTGGAATTTTCTACTGCCAAGTCCAAGAAATCATTAGTCTTCGTTGATCTTATTTGCTCCATCCCTTTTGACTCTTGTCTCTCTGGTTCTAAGGAATTCATTCCAGGTGATAAGATTTTTCTGATTAGGACCCTCGATCCTTGGTATTGTGATATCATCATATATCTTCAAAATTATACCTTCAGATCTGAGTTGACGAAGGATGCTCATTGACAAATCCTTCACCAATTTCAAACTTATTGTATAGTTGGAGATACACTCTACCGCATCGGATTTGATTCCATTATTTGCCAGTGTTTGGCTCTCAAGGAAGCTGAGAAAGCTTTGAATGACTGTCACAGTGGCACCTATGGTGGTCACATGTCTTGTTATGCTGCTGCGCAGAAAATTCTTCGTTTTGGGTATTTTTGGCCCACCATCGTCAAGGATTGCATTGCTTCTATTCGTAAATGTCATGACTACCAAATCCATCAGCACAAGATGCATGCACTTCCTTCACATCTCCACCATTTCATTACCGTTTGTCCCTTTGCAAAGTGGAACATCAATTTTATAACGTGTAACCCTCACTCAGTCGGGGGGCATGCTTATATTATCATAGTCATTGACTACTTCACCAAATGGGCCAAAGCAATGACTACACTTGCGGTTGACTATAGGAAAACAACTCAATTCATATTCAATCACATCATTTCTAGGTTTGGTGTCCTTCAATCCAACGTTATTGATCATGGTTCCCATTTTCAGCATTATATGGTGGTGGAGTTGACTTCCAAGTTGTGTCTGTGTCACAACACCTCAATGTTGTACTATTCTCAAGCCAATGGCCAGGTTGAAACCCTGAATAAAGTTCTTGTAACCATGCTTCAACATATGATTGGGATGCACAAATCAAACTGTCATATCATGTTATTTTCGGCTCTTTGGGCATATCGAACCTCAGTTAAGGATGCGACCGGATTCACTCCATTTCAGCTTGTTTACGGTCTGGAAGATACCCTTCCAATTGAGTGTGAAATACCTTCGCTCAAGTTGGTTATTGAATTACTGCCAAGCACTTCACCTAAAGAAGAGCGTCCTTTTACTTAGAAACACTAGCTGAAACTCGAAACTTCACTGCTTTGGTCATTGAAGCAGCGAAGAAGTGGTTCAAATCTCATTTTGACCAGTTGGTTTCCCCTCGCTCCTTTGTAGAAGGAGACCTCGTCCTCCTGTATGACCAAGCTCATGATAAGCTAGGGCTAGGAAAATTTCAACCCATGTGGCATGGGCCTACATTGTTAAATGTGTTTTGCGGAATGGGGCCTATGAGCTCATTGATTACGAAGGTCATCCTATGGATTAGCCCAAAAATGGGTTGTACCTTAAAAAGTATTATGCATGAGTCATTCGTGCCTGTTTTGTGTACATAGGTGTTATTTTCATTTTTGTATATTTTTGTCTTAGTGTGCTTTGCAAGCGTTTTTCTGCTTATTGGGTCGTTTCTTATTTTGCATATGTCTATTATCACTTATGCCGGTTTCGCGGATGGTGCTTCCCGCAGTACCCGGAACCTGTCTTTGGTAGCCTAGGTGATTTATGATCCTTCTGGTGAGTTGATAGATATTCAAGGTATCTATCTAGGAAAAACCATAAAAAATCTCGCTAAGTACAATGCTGCCATTGAACTATTAACCAAGGAAATTTCCCTCGACATTCGTGCATTAGTTGTAAACCTAGACTCACAACTTGTCGTTCTTCAACTTAATGGACATTATTCAATTAGAAACCCACACATTTTAAGGTTGTATTTATGTGTTCCTTTGCTGGGAATACATTTTGATTACATTACATACCAACATATTCCTAGGAAAATGAATTAATTGACTGATACAGTGGCTAACATTGTATTAGATAGACATTTGCGTAATCTGTAAAATCATCATCATATGAAAAATATCCATATAGGAAAATAGATGTATGCATATATATCTAACGTTTTCATCATTTTGAATTATGAGTTAAAAAAATATGTGTGTTTTTGTTACATCATGAGACATCATGTCTCTCAAAAATATGTAGAAATAAAACCTAGGTTTCTACTCAGTATGATGCTCATGGTAGCATGTCACCACCCATATGAGCTACCTCAAGAAATGGTGAACTCCATTTGACACCCCTACATTGTCTCTCTGCTATGAACAAGTAACATCATCGAATCGCGCATAGTCTAGAATCCCACATGAGATTCCCTCCAGGTTGCGCATGATTTCCTCCTCCTCGCCTATCTAACCATGAGGGGAAATATCAAAGTCGCGAGGGCCTCGCCTCACTATTAGAGACATACCTGTAGGTCTCTCTGAGCCAATATCTACAATTTTACATGGATTTAATGTCAGGACATGCATAAAAAAAAATCATAATACTCATGAAAATAAAAACGAGTCTTACCAAGTAATTAATCCCAATCCTCTCATTCTGGAAGTGGGAGGTCTGGATCACCACTGAAATCTGTGCCAGAATAGGGCCAGTCCTCCATGATAATCAGCTATCGATGGAGCCAGTCAAAGAACTCCGATCTCCAGGACATCTATTGACCGCCCCCTAACCTTGGCATTAGAGCTGCCCAATGGGCCATGCGTGGTCCCTATGCTGGTGGTGTCAGAACTATCACTTCTTGTCACTGAAATATTGGTATTCATTCCTAGATGAACGATAACATAATGGACCCAAAATCGAACTGCTTCAGCTTGGTTTTCTTGCACTTTGTCAGTTGAGGTTTCATGTTGATTTTCACTACCTATGCCTAGTTGTAGAGGGTCAGTGTCAGAAATTCTACAACAAGAAGTAGTTGTGTTTTTGTAGCTTGATACGATGCTTGAGATCTTGCAGCTCGCGTGATGGTATGCAACACTACTTTTAATCCCAAAATCAGAATAGTTTGAATATCAACTTTTCCTCTTCTCGATCCTTTTCTTGCTCCTGGACACACTCTGTTGATCACCATATTCATATTCTCCATGGTGGGCCAGGTGGCCATCAGGATTGGTACTGCTCCCCTCTGTGACCACCCTGTTATGAAATAAATGTCTAAAACATCAATCTCAAGCTCTTGGTTACGAAGAATGAATTTTTCTTGATTCTCATCCTAGATATTGATTAAGTATTACTGTAGCTCCAATTGATCTTTGAGGCACGATGTTACAAATAATTTCTTGAGCCCACAGTCTCTAAGAGATTCCATGCATATTTCATTTTCCATGGCAACTTCGTCTTCTTCACTATGTTCTCATTACTTCCATTCGATCACCATTTTGTTGCTTCACACTTGCAAAAATGTTCATATAAATATCACTAGCCAAATTAAAAGCTTTTGATTGGTGAAAATGGGCCTAATTTCTTGCATTATAAGCTTAAAATGGTTTGCGCAGTTTGCATAACTATTTTAGAAACATTCGCGCCAATTAGCACAACCTCGTTCAAAATATTGGGCGATTGGCGCGAATCCATGCCCAATACTCGTGCGAACTGCCGGGCCCTAATTTTTATAGTTTCCCCCACATATTTCCAAATTTTCCGTTATAGGTAATGAAAGTACAATCAAAATGCAAGGAGGTATTATAGCTCTTACCTAGAACTGACAGAGTTGAGATTGGTCTGTCGGATTTCCCGCTATCGCCACCGCAAAATCACAGTCTCAAAAGGGTAACTATTGCTACACATGAGGTAAAAAGCAAAAAGTAATTTTTTTTTAGCATTTTTGGAATTTTATAACTTTTCAAAATGCTAATTAGGTTTTATGACATATTTTTCGACTATTTCACTATGTTATTTCGAGAAATGGGTTTTACGTGTGTCTCTTGTGTAGCGACAGGTTTTTAATGAGAAAGTGATGAAGAAATAAGTCGTATTTTATAATTTTTTTGGAGTAGATAAAAACATGAAAAATTCAATGATGGAGTCATCTTTCAGCTCTTTTCTGACTCTCCAAAACTCAAAATATTGTCAAGACTCTTGTCCTTTCGAACTCATTAAACGGATGTGAAATGATATCTACCTATTATACGCTTACCCCTTTTTCGGGCTCGGATAGATTATTTACAAAAAAGGAATACCATAGACTATCCCATCTAAGAGGTTCTCTCAAACATCATTTTCTACCTTTTCGGATCTGAGGTAATATTTACGAAAGGGGACTTGCTAGAGCTTTTGTTTCATCTTCTTTTCAAACTCTCTAAACATGAAAAGATGTCGAGTTCTTCCTTTGTCAAACTCGTTAAAGCCTAATGAAATTGGAATTCATCGCCATGACGTACCCGAGTTCCTCCTTCCTAGGGCTCGTAAAATGTATTGGGATGGATTTTTTCGAAGGACAAACTTACAGTACAAGAATATGCTATCCCCTTCAAGCTTTTTTTTAAGAAATAATTCGAGTACTCGCCAGAAATGGTTAGGGAAAATGGAAACAGTCTTCAGTTGTGTCGGCAGTATGTCTCTCTTGAACATGGCACTCATCTACATTCGTGTCAAGTTGGGGACATCTCATTTCATCATTTTTTGCCTCCATGGGTTTGGGTAATCTATTTTAACCTCTCATCTACTCTTTTCCATGTCATGATGACCTCAGATCCCTTGATGTCAAATACTTCCAAATCCAGAGTCGTGTTGCTCATATGTTCAAGAGAAGTTTTCCTTTGTAGTTTTTAACCTCCCTCTAATCCTCTATTCCGTCTTGATTTGGTATCATCATGTTCCTCTATCTAATTTCGATGATGTGGGAAAAATTATGGCCCTCCTTCGACTGAGTCACTCCTTGTTGACTTGAGCTCATTATCTAGGAATTCAACCTATAGACTCCCTTCCAGTACCTTGCAGCTTGCATGCCTCAATGGCAGGTTCTTCGCATTCAATGATAGGTTCACATCATTGGCCTTTGATCGAGTGATTCTAAGTTTATTCAATGCCAGATACCTATTCAAATTCCGTGGATTGTACCTGTTGTACCTTGAGATACATTGTCATTATTGGTGGCTTCTCTCATGCCTATTAACGACTTTCATCATTGCCTGGTAATCAGGTGACTTTCTTGCATGTTCAACTTCAACTCACATATTCGCATGCTTGAATTTGTACTTTTTTGGGTCGAGATGAAGCAAAAGACTCTAGATTTTGTCTAATAAGATCTAGGTTGTGGGATATTATGGTTTATTATGAATTTATGCATGAATATTTTTTATTGTATGGTTGCAACCATACCTAAGTCTATTTTTTGATCCTTACTGCTGGATGGTTGCGTCCATACCTCAGATCTCAGTTTTTATGTACTCTATTATGGATGGTTGCGCCCATTCCACATGTTCACGTATCAGAGATATCAGTTGTATTTGTAATTGTAGGTCTTCTGATAGTGGTGTTTTGTTCAAACACATTCTCGTAAAGCATTTCACCCATCCCTCTCTCTCGGACCTCATGCCTTAGGGGGCATCTGTTAGAATTTTGTCACCATCCCTGCAATCCCCATCCCGCACACTGTAGGACCATTTCTATGACTAATACAAAGTTTTATGCCTTGCAAATACCATCATTGGATCCCTTTCCATGAGGACAACATTCCTTCTGTTGAAAATTTTCTGAACAGACCATGAGAAACACATGTTTTTTCATTGGCGCTGGAAGAATGTTATTCCCTAGCGCCAATGAGGAAGATTAACATTGGGCCTCATGCCCGTTGGCACTCTGTCCTAGTGCACTACCCATGCCAAGCTGTTTTTGGAATGTTTTTAAATATAGAGGAAAAGTTTCCATGATAACAAACTTTGTCGACGAGTCATCCTGAGTGGTTCGACTGAATAACTATTACCACCCTCCTTTGGCCTTTGTTTTCCACCTTTTGGGGAAACCCCCCAAAGGATAATGCCTCCCTTATACTCTTGTAGGGATCCCAACCTCCTCCTCTCCGTCTATAAATAAATCTATCTCCCATTGATGAACTAGTTGAACATATTATAGCCAAATAGCTGAAGAGAATTGTTGAACATATTGCTAGTGGGATAGACCAGAGAAAGAGACCTCTTTCGAGAGAGAGATTAAGATTTTTTCCTTGCCTCATAATAATTCCTAAATATCCTTCGAGATGTGCTTCGAATGAACCCACTGAAGGAGGCTGCGACGTCAAGGCTCTGGTTGTAGTCTCTTTCTTTTATGTATATATACATGACTATTTTATGGTTTCCATCTTGTGTTAATATGGTTTATTTTATGCAATGTGTTTAGTCCTCCTTGACTAACTAGTTAGCTATGATTGAGATTATTGTATTGTATATTTCTCTTGTCTTTGATATTTGTGCAGTAATGCGAGTGTTGTTGTTGAAGGACCGCGACCCGTCGAGACAGAGATCAAGAGGTCGCCACCACTACAACTTGTGAGAATTTCATTGGACTCCAGGTAGGATGATCTATCACAACCTATGTCATTCGTTAGCTAGGAAGCTACACAATATCTTGTTCCCTTGTTGCTAGACCCACTCTAGGGCTAGAGGGATCACCTATGTCTGCAGAGGGGTTTTAACTTTCCAACAATTACTTTCTTCCTTTTCCTTGTCAACCTCTATATGCGGAGATGGAGGATGGTTTTCTCGGAGAACTCTTCCAAACTTGAGATTAATATCCTATATATCCACAGAATAATATAGATAAGATGTCTATCCAGTATAAGGCTGTTGTGCTGGTCTATTTTTCAGGTTCATGTTGGGTTGTGCAGGCATCTGGGGTAGCTTGGGTGGAGCAGAATGAGTAAGATAAGGTTGAGGTTAGGGTGGAGGAATTATAATAGGTGATTGATTATGTTGAGGCCTCCATCCTTGTGATGGGTTGATCCACTGAGGTCGTTGAGGAACATACTTCTGAAATGGCTGGTTCACTGGCTGAGGATGACATGGACGATTATAATTCCAGGTAGGAGGTGTAGGAAATGATGGACAAGTGGGGGTGTACAAATATTTCATAGGTTCATTCTGATTTTTTTGATAATAGGAGTAAGGTGCACCTTGCATACCTCGCTAATTTGACTGAGTTCCTTGAGGCCTTCTTTGTTTGATGAAACATAGATACTCTAGTCCTACTTCCTCACCTTGATATACAAATTTGTGTCTAGGTAATGAGGGACACTTATCTATGGCATGGTTCTCCTCACAAACTAAGCAAACCTCTATGATATTTAGTGGACATTCATTCCTAGGGTTTTTTCTAGTACATCTAGGGAAAAATATAGCCAAGGCTCTTTCTGCTTCCTCTTTCTTCCTCTTGATCTACATTGTGTCCATTTGAAATTGAAATGTGTGAAAAATCTCACTCTTTAATTCATCCAACATATTTTCAATCTCATGCTCGATGGAGGTGGAAGAGGAAGGGGTATTGGCCATACTTTGGCTAGCTTTGCCTTTCTTCCTATCTTCCCTAGAACGGGTCACGAATATAGTTTTAATTGTCTTATAAGGAGGCTGGTAGATATCTCCTCCTGATAATATATTAATGTTTTCTATCACCTCCTCCCTTATCCCTCAAAGAAGTACTATTTTAAGTGATCCGAGATCAAGGGTGATGTTGGCTCTTTTGTAATTTAACTAGAACCTCTATTCATAGTCCTCTAGGGATTCATCAGTCCCAAGAGTCATCTTGAATATTTCCTCTTTAGTTTCCTTGGACCTACATTAGTCCATGTGCTTTTTTTTGAAGGCCTCTTGCATCTGTGCCTAGGTAGTGATGTTATTCCCAAGTAGACCCATGAAACATCACAAGGATGCATCCTTAAGGGTAGATGGGAATAGCTTAAAATTTTTATCATCTGAGGTATAGTCATAGGTCCTACATACAACATCAAATTCAAACATGAATGTGTTAAGGTACTCAAATGTAAGTCCATGGAAATGTGGAAGGGCTGAGGGTATAATGTTCTTCATTTCAGTTTCACCATATGTCTCTCTACTGGGAACGAATCCCTAGGTTTCACTCTTAACCATGGCTTCAATAGGTGAAGTAGGTTCCTCTCGTGAAATAATTTCTTATTCTTCTCCAATAGGTTCTTGAAAGTTTTAAAAAGGCTCACCGATGGTGTCTTCAACCTCACAGTCACTGAAGAAGAGTGACTATGTGGGGATGTGGGGGTTTTTGGTAAAAAATTTATCTCAATATCCCTACCCCTACGAGGCACGAAAATCATATTTTTTGTATTTTTTCACTATTTTTGAAACAACGTGTAAAATTAAAGAAGAAAAAAATTCTTAAAAAAAATCAAACAAATACTAGACACCTCCCTAGAAATGGTGCCAAAAAGTGGTGAGCCTTGGAATTGCACCAAGAATGCTTCAACTCCCAGAAGCTACTCTATTTTATGTTATCAACCTGGGGTTTGTACAAACTTGGGGGTGAAAACACTATATACACAACAGATGCATTCTACTCATGTCGTCCTCTTCTAAGTCCTATGAAAGGGTGTTATTTATAGGGTTTATGTGTGAAGTCTATCACATTTCTAAATTTAAACCTAGAGCTACAAATTATTCAAAGCCATTACTCTATCAACAATGACAGAAATATTCTACATCAAGAAAGTACATCTAGATACTCTGCAAGGAAATAAATCTACAAATTAATCTATGGAAAGAAATGGAAGCAAACTAGGCATCTTCATGAAGTAAATTGTTGAATTGAATTTCTAGAAAGAAGACTAATATAGTCACACATTTCTAGGTCGAATGGCTAAAAGAAATTTTTCTAATTCATTCTTTAACAATCATGATTTAACTCATGCATATAAACATCACTTAATTATGCTTGTAAATTCATTGTTTTGTAGCAAGTAGGACAAGGTGCTAAGGTGGCTTAGGAAGGTTTAAAAGTCATGGATGTAGGGATGAAGGTGTCTTGATGGTTTTTTCAAGTCTATATAAGGTTTATGATGGTTTCTAGGCATAAGGAGAGGCCCAATGGTGCTGCTACTGGTTCTTCTATAGGTTTCCTGTAGTGCTACAAGAAAGTCCTGAGTTTCTACAGGAAATAGTCTCAGGGAAATATGAGGCCAAAAATGATGGAGAAAAGCATAAGGGAGGTGGATGAAAGGTGTACTTGGAAGAATGGAATGTGTCTAACCCATTTTCCAAGCTCAAAAAATCTTGAGATTCTCGTCTTTCACTTCTAGGGTGGCTCACGGTGTGAATGTGAAAAACTTTAAAAAATTGCTGAAGTCGATTTGATGAAGATAAGGTTGTTGATGGATGAGAAATGAAGCTAATGGCTCTGGTGAAGTCCTCCTTTGTTGTGCTAATTGAACCTGCAAGAAAAGTACATGTTACTAGAATAAACATTGGCAAATATATGATGAAGGAAATGGAAAACATGAGTTGAATTTGGAGAGAAAACCTACTTATAAAGAATTCAAACAGAAACCTCACCAAGTATTGTGGACATGTTCATGACACTAAGAAAACCTAACTATTATTTCCAATAAATCATAAAATAAAGAGAAAATTTGTCCTGTGGTGAAGATCTTCCTACCTCAAGCTCCAATGAAAGATATGAGAGAGGGAGCCTTCATACATAGCTCTCTGAGTTTATAAGATATTATACCAACTTTATGCAAGCTTAAATATAGAAAATACAAATGGAAGCAAAATAAAAACAGTGAATTGAAATGTAAGCAAACTAGCTAAAACTCATAAATAAAACTAGCTACATTGACATAAAAATAAGAATGAATACACAAGAGAGACAAAGTCGAATGGGTTTTGTCGTGGCCCAGAAGCATAGCCATGTGAAACTAAATGAGTGAAGGAAAATATAAATACTCATCTTATTGAATAAAATAGTCTCTTAACATAATCATAAAAGTCTCAAAAACCTATCACAAGAGCTAAGAGTCTATTAGCTTCCTTTAAAGTTTGAACCTTAATGAGCTCTTTCTCATCCCTATTTAACCTAGAGGGTGTCTATCAAAAACTTCCCAAAAAGTTGGTGATGGGTCCTCTTTGACTGCAAGAGAAGTGGAGCTTTGGTGCACTTGATATCACACTTTCTTGGTTGCCTTTTATTTCGAGTTGTTAGGAGGGAATATCGAGAATCACTTGGCTACCTTTGGGAGATAAGGAGGTGTAAAATCCCCCAAGAATATCTACTTGTTGTACACTCCAAGATTTAATTTCAAAATCTTCATCAAAAGTGAAATGTCTTCATGATTATCCTCGATTTAACCCATATTGAGCATTCAAAGTATTAAAATCATTAATCACCATGTACACTAACAAAAAAATACCATAATATAATTTAAATGTGAGAAAGAGAGAATTAATAAGGCTAAAAGGGTGAAAATTAACCCCTCCAATTATACCCAATGACGAATATCTTAAATCTAATGATTCTTTACAAGAGGGAATTTCCATTTCTTCTCGTTAGTCAGAGATTTCTTCATTGCTAATAAGGCTAGGAGGAATATTCTCAGTGATGAGAAACTTTACTCGAGGTGAATGAGGATGATAAGGAGTAGGGGATATAACATTCGAAGGTGAATTAGATGAAGTGGAATGAGAGTGAGGTTCAAATATTTTTGGTTCAATAAGCTGTGTGTCTGAAAACTCATGAGTGACAGATTCGACTGTGACTAATTTAGAAATTTTTTCTTGATATTGTTATGTTTCAGTTATTTGAGGTCTATTAACTTTGAAATGAGGATGTATTATGATAGATGATTCTCTATCTTTAGAAGACCCAACTCCTCATGACTGAACCCTTTTAGTTTTTTTTTTTTCCAATTGAGTAGGTGTATATTGAGGGGTTTCCCATGTATTCTACATGAATGTCTCGATAATTCAGCCACGATTAAATTATTTAACACGTGAAATGAAAAAAATCCAAAAAATAACACCTAAGGCCTCTAAAAATAACCAAAAAAATGAACACACAATAAAAAATATAAGAATAATTCCACACAAAAACAGTGTTTCCACAATAAAATCACTAGTTGGTGATGAAATCCAACCTTGCATAGATTAATGTGGAATACTATCAGTCAGAATTGTTACCCTAACAACCAACTTAATGAAATAGTCTGGTGAAAGTAACTCCAGTATGCCATCTCAAAGTGAAGACTACCCTCTCGAAAGTCGAAGTGAGTCTAGTCAACATCTATAGGTATAGTGGGACCTTCACTCCATCGCCACCTTGGGAAAAATCCTAAATAGTATAGCCACTAAGGTTACCAACTGAGACAATTCAACCTGATGGAATAGCGTATGGCTCGATATAAATACAAGGGTGAAATATCAAAGCTCAATCCCCTTGAAACTTCCTCGACATGGTAAATTGGAGCTTTACTAACAAGTGATATCAGGCTCCTTTACAATGGTTAATATGAGGTTTACCATTTGTAATAACTGCAAATATTTTATTGTTAACAATGAAGTAGCTATGATTACTCCACTAGGTCTGACATGACCTCATGCTTGACTCTTTTTAGAATAGATTCCCATATAAAAATTGTAACAATTGGTTTTTTCCCTTCCAAAAGGTGATATTTGTTTGTTTATCTTCTTTTGAAAGTTAATTACTCCCTATTCCAAATCACTAATCCTTAACTAGCTTGGTGGAAATAGCCCTTGAAAATGTAAGAATATATAAATTCTTTTTATTAAGTGTTGTATTAATTTCGATGTTGTTTATGCAGAGGGGTATGGAAATGAAACTCAATGATGTTGTCATGTACTCAAAAAATTACTCTAAATGCATACACAATGAATATGAAATTATTCATTTCAGTGAATTCCTAGCTAAGGGAAGCTAGAAGGATTTTTTGGACTTAAAGTTCCAGTGGAAATTCCCTAAAGCATCCCAAACTAATTCTTTATCATTAATAAATCAATTTCATTTTGAAGCATAACCAATATCGTTTTGTAACAAAAATATTTGTTGATTCGACGCCAAAATATACAATTTCATGAGCAAACAATCTTTCAATTCTTCAAAATAAAAAACAACTAGAAAAAACTCAAAAAATTATAAAAACTTTTGCAAAAAAGAAAGAGCTAATAATCTAACTAATGATTCGCATAAGTGCACTTTCATGATTTCTTCTAATTGAAAGCAAACTAAATTGTTTTTTAACTTTAACAAGCAGAAGTAATTTCATAAAGGACTACTTTATGAGACAAACAATACTTCACTTATATAGAATTTTTCCTTTGCAAATGAGAAAACACAATCACTCAAAAAAGTAGGGCTAACAAGACACCTATCTTTCTAGAAAATGACAAAAACTAATGACCTAGGTAGTGAATCTATCTTTCTAAATAGAGAAATTCATCTAACCAAGGCAAAACCTACCCGAAAATGAAAAAATGATGATTTCTCAAAAATACACTAAGGTAATTAAGACGATTTCAAAAAAAGACTCTAAGGGTTGGGATACGTGAGGTTGAAGCTCTACAAATTTATCATCCCACTCTGAGAGAGAATATTAATTGTTAAAAAATTCTCAAGGGGTGCGCAGGTAGTAAGTAAAAACCAATGTGTATGTGCATTGCATTGAAAAGAGAACTTGCACAAACCTATGCTCTATTTATAAAAGAAAAACACGTGGGGGAGAGAAACGTTCAAACAAATATACATGAGGCATTCTACTTCAGATAATCTAAAAACTCATAAACCCAACAAAGCTCAGACATAGTCAAACTAGAAAAAATTGGAGATCTAAACAAAAAAGAACCAAGGGAAACTAAGCTCTTCCCCAACGAAGTCGCCAATTTGTTACCCAGATAAATCCCTCTTGCGGACAAGAGCGATCTTCCTAGTATGCCAATAGATAACTAGAAAAAAACAGACATAAGAACATCTCTTTCCCTAAGCTATTAGCATTTAGATTATCAAAACTAGAAAATAGAGATTAATGCTCTTACCTTTCAACTAAATGTTTGTTGAAGACCTTTTGTAACAAATAAGTCCTTCAATGCTGAGAAGAAACCTTCAATCACAAACATGCAAAGAATCAAAATCGCGTGCAGTATGTAATTATCCAAATGCTAGCTTAACTTAATAATCAAGGAGATTAAGAACCTTAATTGTTGTTATGATTAAAAAAAACACAATGAGAAAAAGTATACAAATGTATAATTCATTAATATAAATAGAAATATTACTACCTATCCTTCATGTTGTAAAGATTCCTCCCATATGCCTTTCCAATCTTCCTCCCTGGTTTAACAATCTTTCTACTCTAAAATGACTAGCATAAGATTATCATAAGTGAACCCCCTAACCCTAAAGTCTCATCTCAATTGATAGGAGAGATTTCCTAGGTTTCAAATCCACCAATAGAGAGGTGTGATTGACAAATGAGGGGATTAGCATTCCTCGATCCAATGGGATAATTTCCATGATTGGAGGAATTTTGCTCGAACTAGCGCAACTCTAAGGATTTTAGTTGGAAGAATATGTGCCCAAATATGTTTCTAGAAGTCACTTTTCACCTTTAATTTATTTTAAATGGGGTGCATTGTTTCAATGGGAAACAAAGATTAGTTGGTAAAATTAGTAATATTCATGGATGCATAGGAAGTGACCGAAAAAAGTGTGCAAGCCATTTTTAAGATTATTTAAGAGTTATTTTCCCAATTTCCAACACTTGGTTAAGAAATATAAGTTTTTGACCTCTAGAGAAGCATGAGTATGGATGGTGATAGATCCATATTGACTCTCAAATTTCATGGTGAAAAAATAAAGTGTAACACTTTCCCACGAAACCTTTTGAAGCTTACATTCCATAGTACTAAGTTGTAGGCCACTTTAGGAATATTTGTCACAACTACACTTTAGGAAGGTTCTTCCACTTTATAGTTTGTCACAAAAATTCTGTGGCAGCTACATGCATCTCACCATATGTTGACATGCTTTAGCAACGAGAGTAAGTCACCCTTATTGCAAACTTTCATGAGGTAATATGTCGATGTTAGATGTTGTACATTTTCCAAACTAAAAAAATCCTTTGAAAGAATTTCCTCGTCAATATCAAGTAATTTGTTTAGCCCCGACACAGACTTCCACAATGGATTCATGTGTGGGGAGCCCAATGAATGGGTACATCACTATTTGACTCAATATGTTGAACGCACAACAGTTGAATTTCTGTGCTTCCACTTCTCCAACGATATTTGGTATGTGGGAGAGTTTCCTAAGAGATGAGTGTCATGCCCCTTGTACTTTTTGGCCAAATATTTGGATAGGTCTCGACCGGATTTTATTCAATAGAAATGAAAAAAACTTTTATAAGACTTCCCCATGAAGATGAAATATAAAAATTAAAATTAGCTTTATTTTTTGAAGATGCACCAAATGATTTGTATTTCTATTAATAAGAAAAACTATTATATTGATAAGCGTTTGTGTCCACTTAACCATAGAAATTACAAAGAAGTCCAATAAGTCAACTAGATGTACACAAAAGTACTTCAACTAGATGTACATTAAAAATAACTTCAAAATTAATAAAACATAATATAATAAGAAACAGTGTCTATGAGACTCAAAATTACGTTATTAGGGGATAATAAAATAATCTTAAACTTAGTTGAGATGATATTAAAGTAAAATTAAAATTAGATATGCTGGTGCTTAATAGTGAATTACCTAATAACGTGGCATCCCATCTTCGACTACAATGGGTACTTTCCCATATGGCTACAGCACAAAAATTACACAGTACAATCAAATTTTTTATTATGAACAATTGCGTAGAGAATAAGTAGGCTTTTACTTACTTACATTCATATCAAGATATTGAGGTTTATTGTGAGCGCGAGTAAAGAAGTCTACTGGGAGGAGTTGGTATTCAATTCGTATCTCTTTTAAACAACGGAGAACCATAATGGTTTTTGTGCAAAATAGATCACAATATACCTTTATGGCCATTATTAATTTTCTGTCTCTGTCTGTTGCACACACAAGATTTAACCGTGGTCTCTGTTGAACATAGAAATTTGCTGTTGCACACACAAGATTTAACCGTGGTCTCTGTTGAACATAGAAATTTGCTAAGGAATTGATTGGTAAGAATAGTGGCCAAGGAAGATAGTTCAGAACTCTTTTTATAGTGTGAAAATGGAGACCTATTCTATTCTTGACTGGTATGACTATAGATATAACACCTTAAAAATGGTATTTACTCGTCAATAAGGCCATTCTAAAATTAATATTTCGTTAATATTAAGTTGAGTATTTGGTTGTATAGGTGTTGAGTGAATTGTTTTAATAATTATTTTACAACACGACTAAAAATAATTTGAACAAATAAATGTGGAGGATGAGATGGAGTTGTTATTATAAATACTAGTTAAAAAAAACATTGTGTTTGGTTTCTGATTTGCTAATGTAGTTAAGAAGATAATGTGGGTTACTTGGAGAAGTATCCAAGGGGATAATAATTGTAATATGTTCTTAAATATGGAATGGGTCCACTTGGTGGTTCACTTGTAATAAAGAGAATCACTAAGTATTTAAGAAGAAACAAAAAATAATGATTAGTTGGTGCTAGCTAATAAGAATATTTTGAGAAATTATAAATGTAAGTATGTATCATTTTATTTCATGTCATGGATGTTGCTTCTAGTGCCAATTATGTTTTTTGTATTGATTCCTTCCACAAAAGGGGTATTTGATGGTTTTTTAGGTTATTAGTTATATTCTTTTGTTGTATACACAGTCAAATTTTGAGATTTTATAATGTTTAAGGGTTTTATATTGATGTTTATACAATTTAAGAGTTATTAATTACTAAAATTTTTAATAGATCTCTATTATGGGCATAAATGGAAGAATTCTTATGTAGTTTTCATTTTTGGGGCACGTTTTTAGAGGAAAAAAATTTAACATCATTATTTCTGGGATTTTTGAAATTTTTATTTACATTAGGAGTAAAACAAAAAAATCCATTTTCTATCAAAATAATTATGCAAATCATATTAAAGAAATATATTTATATAATATTTAAAATCAACCCTTCTTTCTATTTTTAGGGATAGTTGTATTGTTTGTAGATTAAATATTTTTTAATAGAGTACTTAGATTTAGTTAACTTAATGCATTTCATAATTGTAGTAAATAAGCCAATGGGGATTTGGTTTGAGTCTGTTCTTAAGACACTTGTGAAGAAAAGGTCACAGGTTCCAATACCTCACATGGCAAACAAAATCCAACCATGATAAGGGTTGTTGTGGCAGAGGGAAATCCTCAGATGATTTTGATGGCTTAGATGCCCCTAGATTTTGAGTAAAGTCATATAAGGACCCACACAACCAAGCAAAAAAAAGAAAAAAATTGTAGTAAATAGATATGATGTAAGAGAGATGTATAAAGTTAATGTAAGTAAATATAATTAATAATTTAATATGATATATGAACTTGGAAAGTTAGAATGTTTAATATTAAAAAATATAATAAATTAATTATATTAAAATGAAGTTATCGTAGATTTTGGTTAATTATATTGAAATTAAATTTTTAAATAATTTTAAATTTTAAAATTTGATTTAGAAAATTTACCAAATTTATTTAATTTAAAAATGAATTTTCATAATACAAAGAACTTAAAACTTAAAAATAAATTATAATTTAATTGCCAAATAAGATGAGTGAAATATTAGATGGAATTTATTTGATAATAAAATAAAATTATGCAATAATATTTGAAAAAATAAAATAAATTATAATTTCAGGGGCTAAGTTATAAAAACCCACTAAAACAGTTAAGTTGGGGAAAATTTCGGAATAATAAGGAAGAAGGACAAGTCATTCCTCGGCCAAAAATGGAGAAGCAATTTATTAAGTTGATTATTTACTTGCATAGGTATTGGAGTTATTAGCTTCCAATAATTTTTTAGAATATTGCTATCAATAATTTGAAATCACATAAATGTGGATGATCATATTGGGTTGTTATTGCAATTAAAAACTATTTAAAGATAATTGACTTTTAGTGTCTCATTTAGTAATGTAGTTAGGGGGATTATAAGGGTTACTTTGGGAGTTATTTAAGAGGATAATAAATGTAATTTTTTTTTATAAATGGAATAGGTCCACTTGGTAGTTGACGAGTAATAAAATAGATTACTATATATTTTAAGAGGAAACACATAACAATAAAGGGTAGTTGGCTACAACAAATAAGAATTTTGGACTAAATATAAATAAATATCATTTTATTTGATATCTTGAATGTTATTTCTCCTCCAACCATGTCTTTTGTAGTGATTCTCTTTGATGGTATTTCTCTTTTTTAAGGTTTATTTTGTATATTCTTGTGTTGTATATGGAGTTATGTTTCTGCACGTTATAAATTTTAAGGGTTCCATATTAATTTCCATTCAATTTAAGAGTTATCAATTACTAAATGTCTTATTAGATCTCTTTCATGGGCATAATGTAGAATATTTTTTTTAACTTTTTTTAAGCATATTTTAGTAGGAAAAAAAATAATAACAACATTTATATCCATTTTCCAATTTTTTTATATAAAAATAATAATCCAAATCTAATTCAAGAAAACGGAGTGATATTATTTAAAATCCACTGTTTTAGGGATTTTTACTAACAATTGCATTGCTTGTAGAAAAAATATATTTGAATAGATTGTCTATAATTGATCAAGTGAGTGCTAATAATTCCATAGTGATTATGGATTTTCATAATTGTAGTTATATATCTAATCCAAGAAGAATTCATCATCACTTTAGATTAATCATCTCAAGTCATACAAAATAATTTAAGTTACAAGTAATTTTTCTTTTTTCAAAACCATCGTTGTACTTTTGTTTCTTCACAAGAAACGTGTATTTTAGATCTAAATATGATGGCTTTATTATTGAAGAAAATAGAAGAGATAACACATTTTAGAGAAATATTTGAAAAATTCCTCCTCCTTTATTTCGCTGATGTTTTCATATGATATAATTTTGTTAATCATGATAAGATGAAGGTATTTTTAAATAAAATGTATGCAAAAGTATTTTTAGATAGGTGGTTTGATGTTTGGAAGAAGGGTTAAGAGAGAAAAAGATATTTTTTTTCATACACATATTTTCTATTATAGATTGATGAGTGTAATTAATAAGAAAACATTATTTTATCTATAAACCTTAGTAGAAAATATAATTTTAACAATGTTAACTCTGCAAAATATTGGAAAATCCTAACAAAACATATTTAATAAACATATCTTCACCATGACAATGTTTTATATTTTAAAGATTTGAGCATTAGTATGGAAAAATATGTGTTTCCTTTCTATTTTTATGCTACAGAAATGGCCAATATTGATATTATTTAGGGATCCTCTTGGATGAACCCACTTCATATAGTTAATATTGGTGTGACAAACAATTTTTTGAAGCAATGGAGCCAAAATGAAAGAGAAGAAAATCACATTTTAATTTATTTATTTTAATAAATGAAAAAGGAAAATGGGACACCTATAAAAAGTGTTCTAAGGAAACTAATTATAGTACCTAGAAATATGATGAGAATAATATCTTACAAAAGCACACAAATAAATCCCTATGGAGGGGTTTTACTAGTGTTTTTGTAGAAATGGTGTACCAAAAGACATCTTCTTAAGAGTTGTTTTTTCCCTCCAAGGACATACAGATATTTTGGTAGTGGTTAGTGAACAAATAGAGATAAAAAAAGCATTGCAAATGGTGAACATGATGCTTATACAAACATAAAATAAGACAAAGCGATAAACACGCAAATAATGCTTAATTAAGCAAACAAGTAAAAAAATTATGGAAAATGTCTCCCTTTATTGACTACTAGTCGTAGAATATGAATATTATAGATGAATACTAAACAATTGAAGAGAACTCTTTGAGATATGGTGCTAAAATATCCTCAGCAAGGAGGTTCATTTCCTCAATCTTTTGGCAAGCTTCTCCTCTCTATCAAAGTAGTGCAAAGTATCTCTCAATGGTGGACTCTTCTTTCACTAGAAAGATAGATTACTTAGAAGTAATAAGGCCAACATACTAATTCTCTTAGATTCTATTCTCCATAAATGAAATGTAGGATTAATTTGAGAGTAATTTGGAAAGAATAACATTGCCTTCTTTTTGGTTCTCCAATGGTCTATTTATACAAAATTTTCTAAATCCCCCTTCCCTCTCTTATTTTATGAATGAAATTAAATTATGAGTAGGAAAAGAGGATTCCTTTGAGGGTTTCATATATTTAATGTGACTAGAAATATGTTTTCCTTGAATGGAACATGTCAAGGAATCATGTTCTAAATGTGGGAAGTGGTATCGAATTCTCTTAGTCTAATCTTATAAATAAGACCTTAGGAGAATTAAATTGTTTCGAACTTCATAATGTCTTCAACTAAAAAATATTCACTTGTACGCTCTCCCAAACTACTTTGGGAATATTTTGGATTCTACAAATATGTGTACAATTTTATAGTGCTAATAATTACCCCGTTATGTATGACGTTAGGAGCAAGCCCAAATTCATAATACATCATGTTTTTTTCTATTTTTATTGAGAGAGGGAAAACCATTGACTAAGGATAAAGGATAACCATGCTATTAAAAAAAATGTGTTCGAGGTGATCATGTCTCATGCTTGTTATGATGACGAGTGACTAAGAATTACAATCACGTAGGAAGTATTCTTGTCTATTTGTTGTTGAAGTGGCTGAAATTGTGATGGATGATGAAAAATGCTTACACCCTCAACGACGCTTCTAACAAATAGACTGAACTAGGTTCCCCCATGAAAAAATTATGTAGCACTCTTGAGTGAGATGCTCATTGGTGCATGGCCCTTCAACTATGGGTACCTCCCACATACCAAAATATAAGCACACTTGAGTGAGGTTCTAGGTGATGTGTGGGTGTTCGAATAAATGAGAGAACTACAATGGTCATCAAGTAAAATACCACCATAAAGTGAAAGCTTATTGCGATGTTGAATGTTAAGAGAATCAATGACAATAGTGGGAAATAGTGATTACCATTGTGCCATATGAGGATGTCCCTTAAAGGGGGGAAACACCCAAGTTACTCCCTTAATCCTGGAAAATGGATGTTTAAGTTGACAGGAGAGATGCATCAATTGTCCGGGATGATGATTCAGGAAATCAAGGTGTGGAGTGAAACATAGTGTAATGAGATGGTTCAAAAATGTGCTATAATGAAAGTTGATGATATGAATGGACATGGACAACTTTCCCGAGGTTAGAACTTTAATGCATGTAGTGGCAGTAAAAAACATTATTATAGCGGAATATCCCTAGAGTCAGAAGGACATCCATGGTAGGTGTGATCATGTTATCACTAAAGTGAATAGGGTAAATAATTGTGGATTATGTGTTAGCTCCGACTAAGGCCGACTAGGGACTACCGCCAGGTACAAGACATGAAAATAAGGGTGAGATTCATTTTCCTATAAAATATTTTTACACTTACCAAAATAGTGTAAAGGTGGTTTGAATGTACATACAGAAAGACAGGTGCCCCATAAAAATGGTGACCTTCATGATGATAGAGGTAAGGTGTGTTTTTCCGAATCTAGGGGCCACATTGGTTTGTCTCTGTGTGAAGATTAGGAGTAGATGAAGTGACATAAATTGGCTATGTAAACAGAGGGACAATAGGCCAAATTAAGAATGCAGTAGTGCATCTCTCTTGATTGGTCGAAAAATACATGAGGTGGCCTAAGAGTGGGATTGGTAAGCAATATATGAAGAAGAGGAAAATGATGTCAATATTCAAGGAATGTAAGTGAAGTTCCTCTCAAGCCCAAGTGTATGGTCATGGATGTAATGTTGTGAGGGATCTACAACGTGGGGTACTACATGAATGGGAAGGTTCTATCCGCCAACATTGTTGTTTAGCATGTGCAAGAGAAGGGGTTGGTAAAATTAGTCAAGATGATGGAACATATGGTTCATTTCAATGAAATGATGTCAGGATATGAAAATATTTGAAAGAATCCTATCATGTTGAGTGATGAATGATTCCTACTCTATTAATAGCCACCGAGGTGTTGATCTGCACAGGAATTTGTCGATGTACCTGCAACTTCAACGACCAATTCCCCAAGTGAAAACATCTTCATGAAATCATATATAAATTGAAATCATCTCAATAATATGAATTAAAAAATGAGAGAAGGCACACCTGAAGTGGTACTTCGAGAATGCAGTGGGCCCAAAAATGAGTTTGAGGTTAAAATGGACTTAAGGGTACCCTCGTGAAGATGATGTGGTCCTAATCTTTGTGTCTCTCAAAATTTTGAAAATAGATGTCCTGTGCTCTTGTACTGAGCTCTAGAAGATGAAAAAGTGGGCCATATGCCACCTCATTTGCACTTACTATTTTTGGAGATCATAGTTGTTCCATGAGTTATTTCATGTCGTTCTAGTCAACCTGTGCAATAAGGTAGCACATGGAGAGAGACAAGTTAGAACACAAAACCATACATTTTTGAATTTGGTAGAGTAGGTTAGGTAGGTTTTAAAAGGGTTTCATGTAGATCCTTTTTTAATTTAAAATACTTTTGACCACATGGACAATTTAGACACAGTCATGAAGTCTTCGTAGGTATCTAAAAGATACCCACGGGGGATCCTCAAGTGTCATTTGATAAGCCACACTAACCATGTGACTTAGGGGTCGAAAGTTACAGAGTCATTGTTTGAATCACCCCATAGCTAAGGTGTCAAGTAATGCGCAATCCACGTGCAATGAGAACATGTGCATGGACAACACATCTATTAGGCGATAAGACATGTAGCCTTAACCTCAGATTCGCCGCGACTTGTTTCCCAATAGATGTGTAGTTTGCGTGTATTTTCAACAAACAGATGTGCATCCTACAGGCCTATTATTGGAAAAATAACGTAGATGGGAAAAAATGAGGCAGATTTTTTTACTTTTTTACATCATTTTTGGTAGAATGGGGATGTTATGGAGAGAGCATGAATGGAATCCTGTTCGCACAATGATTTTTGGAGATGTAGGGGCAAACACCACAATAGTTGATTGGGGGTTACTAGAGTTTATTGAGAACCCCATTATGAGGTCACACAATGCATTGATGAGGTTCGCGATATGATACTGGGATATAGAGCGAGAGCTATTCCGTATCATATTCTTTTCCCTCCCTATTATTTTTGTGGTAGATGTGTATTTCATCATAGGATTGATGCCTCATGCAGAGGTATTGCAGTTGTCCCTTCCAGTGGGGAAGATATATATTCATGTATGGGTGGGGGATCACTGTGGACCCAATACAATTGATGATGGTTCCATTGGGGTTACTACTATTATAGATCTTGTCGAGCAAGCTGCGTTGGCGATCATTGTATGACTATCTGGGTTGACAGGCCCTCGCATGGTATGGGGGCTTTATATTACAGTTTTAGAGAGGTTGCAGGTTGCCCACTTCTTTGATTTATAGGGCTATTAGTATTAGGGGATGGTGGCTTAGTTGACAGGGGCGTATCACGTCCAACTGAGGATTTTCTACTATGAAAGTGTCTTGTCTAGTATTTTGTATGATCAGGTGGTGAAGTTATTTCCATTTCTGGTAGCACCCCTAGGTCCTGACTGGGACCCATGGATTAGGCGGTGGGATCTCGTGATGCCATGAGCTGGTGGTGGTGAGATGTGAAGATATTGGAACTCCATGGTGGAGGGTTGTTCTAAATCTAATGGTTAGATGAACCTTGAGTACCCCGACAACAATGTGAAATTCAGGGGTGATATGGGCATGCGTATTCCTACCATTGATGTATGGGCCCACTACAAGAAGAAAGGACATTGGTGAGGGGCGAAAAATGTCACCATAAGCTCATTGGTGAGGGCCAAAAGAGCCTTCATCACAAAAAAATGAACATCACCAAATGTCGTGTCACTGAAAGCATAGGTGTTGTGGTGAAATTTAAGGTCTGTCACGAGTAATGATTTATAATGATGGATAGTGACTGTCACCATTTCATATGAGCAATAGTGATGAACAATAACCTCCATCACCAAAAAATTGAACGTCACCAAAGGTGGCGTCACGGAAAGTATGTGTTGTGGTGACATTCAAGGTCCATCACGAATAATGAGGGATAGTGACCATCACCATTTCATATGAACAATGATTTTTTTGTGATGGACCTTTCATGTTTGTCACTATCGGTGCATATTTATGGCGACGTTCATTCACCGTCACCATTTCATATTTGTTGAGGGTCAAAAATTTTCATAATAAGCTCATTGGTGACATCAAGGTCCCTCATGAATAATGATTATAATGACAAACAATGACCCTCATCATTTGATATCAACAACAACGATTTATGGTGATGGACCTTTCAGGGCCATCATTATTGATGTGTATATATGGTGGCATTCGTTGACTGTCACCATTTCATATTTTGGTGAGGGTCAAAAAATTTCACTATAAGCTCATTGGTGATGGTCAAAATAGCATCTGTCACAAAAAACTGATCACCACCATTCCCTATGAATATCAGGGCACGATGGAATCGAACCGCCAACCTCATGTTTGTAAAGAAGGTGCTCTTCCATTAAGCTAGCACACTTTAAAAATTTATAATTTTAAAAATTATATCTTGAAACCTTTATAAATTGTAAATTCTACAACTTTGAATAAATTAAAGTATCGACAATATTTTACTAAACAAGAAAAAAATCATCAAAGTTGTAGGTCCCTACCTAATTCTTATGGAAGTTATGAAAAGCAGGTGGAGGGAAAAATATTTACATATAAGAGACTCAATATGTTGAGTTGAATACTCAATTAAAATTGAAAATCTGAAGAAATTTATAGCCTACAAATGACCTAGAAACTCACAATGCACCAAATATTGAAAACGAAATGTCATAAGTGGATAGCATATGGAAGAATACCATTGATGAAGAAAGATGCAATATGTTACAGGTTGAATGAAATAAAAATCTCAATGTTGTTGTTGTTGGGTGACTTTTTATAATTGGGACATTTGTCTTTCCTTTATCACATAAATATTCAAATTAAAATAGAAAAGTTAGATATCATAATGATGTCTAAATTTTTGCATAAATGTAACATGGATCTCCAAGGAACCACATATAAAAATAAAATTATATATATATATATATATATATATATATATATATATATATATATATATATATATCCTCTTCACATAAAGAAATACAGTTTGGAATTTCACAAGTTAACACTCAAAACATGACAACAACCAACAAATAAAAAAAATTGAAACTTGTCACAATAAGAGAATCCCTTTTCAACGGTGGACACCAAATAATAACATAGTAATTAATTCACTTTAAGAATAAAAAACGTTGGAAAAGAACAATGGGTTCAATTATCTTCTAGTACAAAATGGACTTAATTCTAATGAAGAAAAACAATCTATACTAAATCACAAATAGTTATGTATAAGATACACACTATGTTTAGTTGAATACTCAATTAAAAGTGAAACTTTGAAGACAATTACAACCTATAAATAACCTATAATTATAAAACCTAAAATCTGCAATTACACTAAAGATTGATTTCTCACCTTGTGAATCATGTAAATTTGTTGTGACAATATAAAAATCTACCTTTGAAAGCCTGATTTGCATGCTAAAAAGTAAAAAACAATGACTATATTTTATGCAGTTATGAATAATGGGATACCCATTCATAGGATTCATAAAGAAGAAGACGTATTATATTATTTATCTTTAAAATATCAGCAACAAGTCTTCCAACTTTCCCTTCACTAATGATTGCCTCTTGCAACAAACCCTATTTGAATTTGGCAGATTACATTAAAAGAATAAATTACTCTAAAGAAATTATTTCCAACTAAGCAACTTCTATAAACAAATATGGAAATATTCATTAAGTAGAAATATTATTCTAGCATAATATCATGATAAACAACCTAAAGTATGTTAAACATCCCTTATATACATCTATAATATCCCCTAAAATTCAACTATCTCTTTATGCAAAATTCCTTCAAGCCCTACAATTTGTCTCCTTGATTCAGTAACCTTAATACCAGAATAAAAGGATCCAATGTGGTTATTTTCTATCCTATCTAATAGAGAAAATTAAAAACATCTCTAAACAACATTTCCACTTTATCTGCAACCTATACATTTGCATCAAAATGCACATTAGTTTGGATCTAGGGGGTCGTTTGCCATAGGTATGATAGGAATATAAATTAATTAGCAAACATATACCCATATGTATAATTTGTGTTGTAAAGTACCTCTGAATGTTAAGTCTCTATATTAATAGTGTAGTCCCTTATTATGTTATTCTAGCCCCCCTTATTGTTATTGTTGTACCCTTGTAACCCCCATATTGTTATTATTGTGCCCTTAAATTATTATTGTTAGTTCGACTAGGATTACATTGTGGCCCACTAGGATTACATTATGTCCCCATGGACTCCTACATATAGAAAGGAGGTTTTCTTCATTTGAATCATCCAAGAAATGTTCATTCATGTAATGTATTGGAGGTTTCCCCCTTTAATTGGCTTATTTATAAGGCGTTGATATCTATTTTCTTCTCTTTTTGGAACTCGTTTCACAACATTTGGTATCAGAGCTTTGAGATTCTAGGGTTTTGCTGCTCCAAACAGGTCATCGTGGCATTTTCACTATAAATTTTTTTCTACGAAGATTTCGAATCTGAAATTTTTAGAGTGCAAAGCCAAAAAGAGAAGGAACATCGTCGGAAAATTTTAGAGCTTGGTTCGCAATATTTTCGGAGATATGATCTGTGCAAGTTAGGTAATTTTGCAGGCTCATGAATTTAACCTAAACATATCTTCATGGTATTTTTTTAATAACTTTGTTTCTACAAAGTTTCAGAAGTTGAAATTTTTACGGTACAAAGCTGAAATCCTGAGGAAAAATGTCAAAAAATTTCAGATATTGGTTTGCAATATTTTCGAAGATATGATCTGTGGAAGGTAGGGCTTTATGAGGCTTCTGAATTTCATCTCAAAGAGGTGATCGTGGGAAAATCTTCATATCTCTCTCTTTGAGCATTGGATTGGAATGCCGTAAAAAGTGGCCATAATTACACAAACTGTAGTTTTCATTCTATCAATTTCAGATCCAAAGGAGGAAACAATGACACGTGGGAAGTCATACAAGTTCGCTCTACTGAACCAATCCAAAATTGAGTCATTGTGGAAGATTGGACATAACTTTGTCTTGCAGAATCCAAATCAAATCAGACCTACAGCATTTGAAATAAATTTCAAAGGGCTAATACAGGACTAAATTTTAGATATTTAGGATCCAAAATTATAGATATAATTGAATTATAATATAGATCTCCTCAAAAGCAAGTAAAAGGTGTGTATTTTTTTTTCCTTTTTCCAAATTGCATAAGTCTTTTTTGAAGAATCAAGTTGAAATGATTCCAAGGGAATATTGTAGAATAGATATCAGTATTGGATTCTAAAATGGCCCCTAAAAATAATTCAACACCCATTAAACCTTCAGAAGGCTCTACTATGACTCATGAAGACAAGGAATGGAAACACGACATATCAAAATTACAAGAGCAAGTGCAACAAATTTCGCTCTCACAAAGAACAACAAAAAATGAAATGGATGTTTTGAATAAAAGCCTATAAACTAAGAAGGATGGTTTGAAGAAAGGCGTGGAAGCTAAGATCAATGGTTTGGAAGCTGGGATGGATGGCATGGAAGTGGGCATGGAAGCTAAGATGGATGACATGGAAGCAAAGATCGATGAAAAAATGAATGAAAACATGGAAAAAATGATGAAGGATATAAAAGTAGACATTGAAGGTTTGGAAAAGTTGATACAAGAAATGTTTCCTAATGGTGAAAAGATAGTAGAGGAAACTCATGATCAGAACAAAATAAACGTTAATTGTGATTTCATAAACTCTACTGTTGGAGGGAAAAACCACGATATTCCAAAAATGGATATGAGGAAGTTTGATGGAAATGATCTTGTGACGTGGATACTACAAATGGAGCAATATTTTGATCTCCATAATGTGAAAAACACACAAAAAGCATGCATTGCAACTTTACATTTAGAACAAAATACATTTGTATGGTATCGATGGCTTTGCTCCCGTAAAAAAATTGTCACTTGGTCAATTTACGGAGGAAATGATAGCACATTATGAGGATACAAAGAGTAACACCTTATTTAGCCAATTGATAAATCTCAAACAAAAGGGTTTAATGGGGGAGCACATTGAGGACTTCCAAAAATTGAATATGAGGGTAACTGATATTCTAGAGGAACACAGGATTGATCTCTTCATAGGTACTTTAAAGGATAACATCCAACATGAAGTTCACGTTTTAGAACCTGATTCATTGGAGAAGGCACTTAGGTTGGAAAGAAAAATTGAATGTAAGATTATGGCAACAACGAAGTCTACCACTCGCTTCTATAAAGAGGGAAGTGTTGCTACTCCTAGATTTCCACAACCTACAAGGTTGACACCACAAAAATTGGAAGAAAAAAGAGAAAAAGGGCTTTGCTATAGTTGTGATAGGAAATACACTAAAGGTCATAAGTGTGCTGAGAAGAAATTATTTTACATATTTTGTGAAGAGGAAGAAGAAAAAGAACAAGAAGAGGATATACACCAGCAACCAACCTAAGAAGAGGAATAAATGAGTCCTACCATATTGTGTAATGCATTGGCATGAATTTCCACTCCTCAAACTCTCAAGATAGAAGGACATATCAAGAAGAAAAAGGTAATAGTGTTTATTGATTCAGGTAGTACCCATAATTTTATTCATTGTAAGGTAGCTAAGGAATTGAATTGTTTCCTATACCCAACACCAGAATGTCAAGTGATGGAAACAAATGGAGGAACTATAAATTTCTCTGGAAAATTCCATAATATAAGCTAACTATGGGGGAATATGTATTAAATAGTCCAATGCTTTCCATTCCTATGGGAGGTGCTGATGTTGTATTAGGAGTACAATGGTTACAATCTTTAAGGTCGGTAGCTTTTAATTTTCAAGAACTTTTCTTGAATTTTTTTCAGAAGGGAAGGAAGTCGAATTATGGGGTATTGCAAGGAAGTCGGGAAAGATAATAAGCTCTAATGTCATGACAAAGCTTCTGAAGAAAGAAAAATGAGACATAATTGCACAATTATTCTCACTAGTAGTTCCAACATCAAAATCATCTATTTCTGCAAATCTCCAAAAGGTCTTGGACAATCATTCCAAGGTTTTTGAAACTCCAAAAGGACTCCCACATATTTGTGATCATGATCATGCTATTCATTTGATTGTAGGAAGTGTTCCTCCAAACATCAAGCCTTATGGATATCCTTATGTACAAAAGAGTGCAATTGAACGTATGATTGTAGAAATGTTAGAGGCGAGTATAATTCAACCTAGTCAAAGTTCTTTCTCTGCTCCTGTAGTATTGGTACACAAGAAGGATGGATCATGGCGCATGTGTTTATATTATATGGAGCTCAATATGCTCACCATTAAAGATAAATTTCCCATTCCTATGATTGATGAATTATTGGATGAATTACATGGAGCAATTTATTTTATCAAATTGGATCTTCGTTTAGGGTATCATAAAATTAGAATGAAGACTGAAGATATTTTGAAAACAACATTTTGAACTCATGAGGGTCATTATGAATTTTTGGTCATGCCTTTTGGCCTTACCATTGCACCTTCTACATTTCAAGGGTTGATGAATTCCATTTTCAAACCCTTCCATAGAAAATTTTTGCTACTATTTTTTGATGATATATTAATCTACAGCAGGTCTTGAAAGGATCATGTTGAACAAGTTGACAGGATGCTCAAACTATTGCAAGAGAAACAATTATATGGAAAAGCATCCAAATGTTTCTTTGGAGTACAAGAGGTGGAATATCTGGGTCATATTGTATCTCACGAGGGTGTTAAGGTAGACCCTAGAAAAATTAAATCCATTAAGGAATGGAAATTTCCCACAACCATAAAGTAGTTACGATGATTTCTCAGGTTAATAGGGTATTATCGAAAGTTTGTTAATAATTATGGGAGAATAGCAACACCTCTAACAACATTACTGAAGAAAGATGCATTTTCATGGACTCCTGAAGCAACTAAGGCCTTTGAACATCTTAAAGAGGCAATGTGCGTAGCGCCATTTTAGCTATGCCGACTTCAAAACCTTTATTGTGGAATGTGATGCCCGAGGAAATGGAATTGGTGTTGTTTTAATGCAAGAAGGAAGACCCATTTCTTTTGAAAGTCATCTAATCAAAGGAAATTATTTACAGAAACCTATTTATGAGAAGGAAATATTAGCAATACTAAATGCACTAAAGAAATGGAGAACTTTCCTAATGGGAAGACACTTCAAGGTAAAAAATGATCATGATATTCTTAAACACTTTTTGGAACAAATACTATCTTTAGAAGAGCAGAAAAAGTGGGTCACTAAGATGTTGGGTTATGACTTTGAAATAATATACAAAAAAGGGAAGCTAAATGTTGTTGCAGATGCACTCTCAAGAAAGAATGAAGAGGTGGAAGCATTGCTTTGTGCCATTTCTATTATCCAACCAGATTGGATAACCAAAGCAACAGATGAATGGAAGAAGGAAAAAGATGTGTGGACACTCATTCAAGAGTTGCAGCAAGATCCTAGTACATATGATACATTTAGTTGGAAAAATGATTCCTTATGGTACAAAGATCGCTTATATCTCTGTAAGAATTCCCAACTAAAACAAAAGATTCTTTTGGAATTGCACACTTCTCCTTTAGGAGGACACTCAAAATTTTTAAAAACTAACCACAGGGTGAAGAATTTTTTTTTTTGGGATGGCCTTAAATCTGATATTCAAAATTTTTTGGTGGAATGTTTGGTTTTCTAGCAGAATAAAGTTGAGACAATTAAGACCCCGGGTCTTCTACAACCTTTATCCATTCCAAGTCAATGTTGGGATGAGATTTCAATGGATTTTATCACAGGTTTACCTAA
The DNA here is from genome assembly GCA_034641835.2 of Pinus albicaulis. Classification (NCBI taxonomy): domain Eukaryota; kingdom Viridiplantae; phylum Streptophyta; class Pinopsida; order Pinales; family Pinaceae; genus Pinus; species Pinus albicaulis. The sequence continues at coordinate 531,931,836 of CM076582.1, read as the reverse complement.
GTCTGAAGGAAAGAGTGTCATCATGGTGGTAGTTGATAGACTTACGAAGTATGAACACCTTTGTGCATTATCTCATCCATTTAAAGCAACTACACTTGCTACTACATTTATGGACACAATTCAAAAGTTACATGGAAACCCAAGGGTTATTGTGAGCGACAGAGATACCATTTTTACTGGAAATTTTTGGACAGATTTATTTTCTTGTTTGTGTAATCAATTAGCTCATAGCTCATCTTATCATCCTCAATCTGATGGTCAAAATGAGATAGTAAATAAATGTTTGGAAGGATATCTTCGTTGTTTTTTATCTGATAAACAAGCACAATGGGTCAAGTGGTTACCTCTAGCTGAATGGTGGTATAACACTTCCTTCCACACTGCAGCAAAAATGACCCCATTTATGGCACTTTATGGATATCATCCACCATCCATCACATTATCTTTAAGAGAAAATTCAAAGGTTCAAGCAGTGTAAGATCACATCGAGCATCAACAAGAAGTTCTCCAACTCTTAAAGGACAACCTGAATTTGGCACAAAATTGAATGAAACAACAGGCAAATAAACATTGTAGTGAGAGAAGTTTTGATGTAGGAGACTAGGTATTTTTACGGCTACAACCATACAAACAAATGTTCCTTAAACAAGCTAAGAAGGATAATAATTTATCGCCAAAGTACTATGGTAATTACAAGGTGTTTCAAAATATTGGTACTATGGCATAAAAATTCCAGCTTCCTGCTTCTTCACAAGTGCATCCAATTTTCCATGTTTCATGCTTAAAGAAGGTTATAGGTGAAAATTTTCCAGTTCAAACAATATTTCTAGAACTTGATGAGGAAGGAAAAATCATATTGGAACCTGAAGCCATCACGGAAACAAGAACTCGACAGCTACGAAATCGATCAATTCAGAGTATCTCATCAAGTGGAAGAACTTACCCACTGAAAATTCTACATGGGAGGAGGATAATTTTATACAGAAGCACCCATAGCTACTCAAGCATTGAGGACAACAATTTTTTGAAGGAAAGGGGCATGTTAAGTCCCTATATTAATAGTGTAGTCCCTTATTATGTTAGTGTATCCCCCCTTATTGTTATTGTTGTACCCCTGTAACCCCCATATTGTTATTATTGTGCCCTTAAATTATTATTGTTAGGCTGGCTAGGATTACACTGTGGTCCACTAGGATTACATTATGGCCCATTGGACTCTTATATATAGAAAGGAGGTTTTGTCATTTGAATCATCCAATAATTGTTCACTCATGTAATGTATTGTAGGTTTCCCCCTCGAAGTGGATTATTTCTAAGGCATTGATATCTCTTTTCTTCTCTTTTTGGAGCTGGTTTCACAACACTGAACCTTCCTTTCTAAACTAATCTTGTTGATGTGGATCATGGAACTCTAATTTTGAACGTGGAAAGTGCAAAGACAAAAAATTTATGGAGGAACATCATAAACATACAATAATACTTCTAAAGCTCTCACATTGAATTTAGGAAGAACATAGGTCCAGTATATTAGTATAGAATAGCCATTAACTATCATACACAAGTATGGGTACTCAGAAAAATCACAAGTTACATAAATAATGTAAGATATCACAAGGTCAAAATTAAAAAAAAATAATATGAAAGCTGCTTCCAAAATATAAAGGAGCCAAATTCAATGGCATAAGAAGAGAGAAAATTTTTGCAATTCTTTAGGTGTAGCTTTAAACTTTAATTTATGGTATAGCATATTTCTCAAATCATGGTGGCTGAAAGGGCTGGAAAAGGGTAAGTGGAGAGAGGAGTCAACACTGCTCATAAATTTGAGGCCACAATTTGAATAATGTGTTGCTATATTAGATGGGTAAGACAACATATAATTGGAAAGATACATCACTACTGGTGCATTTAGAGAAGGTATTGTATATTCAAAGGGAAGATACCATGACATCCCTCATGTACACTAAGATCTAGACAATTTTATCAATCAAAATAGTCTCAAATTATATGTGGTATGTTTCAGTGGTTCTCCCATTTATAACACCTACAACTATCATGATAAAGAAGTTCATGGAAAAATAAAGCAGGCTAAAAATGATGGTCGAGAATTATGGTGAATGGCCTAGTCTTGGATATCTTTTGGTAGAAATTCAGTTTGATCATTGAAAAATGAGTCACTGCCTTGTGTCCATGTCCACATTCAGACACCACTCGAGCTTGAGGTTACTCTTGTAAAGTTAAATAGTGAAATCAACAGTGAACAAGTGAATTTTAGAAAAAAGGGAGAATGACCAGATAGAAACATATAGTTGAATTTTCTGGGAGAACTGAAGAAAACTCTTGTGGTTAAATCATCTAAGAATCTCTGAGGGAGTAGTAGACCAGAAATCCGTTTTGAATTTCAATAATAGTGTTAGGTCCCTATATTACTAGTATAGTCCCTTATTGTTGTTACTGTAACCCCTTTATTGTTATTATTGTACCCCTATAACCCCCATATTGTTATTATTGTGCCCTTAAATTATTATTGTTAGGTCGGCTAGGATTACATTGTGGCCCACTAGGATTAAATTGTGGCCACATGGACTCCTATATATAGAAAGGAGGTTTTGTAATTTGTATCATCCAATAATGTTTTATTAATGTAATGTATTGGAGGTTCCCCCATCGAAGTGGCTTATTTATAAGGCATTGATATATCTTTTCTTCTATTTTTGGAGCTGGTTTCACAACATTTGGTATCAGAGCTTTGGATTCTAGGGTTTCGCTGCTCTAAACAGGTCATTGTGCCATTTTCGCTATAACATTTTTTCTATAAAGTTTCAGAAGCTAAAATTTTTAGGGTGCAAAGCCAAAATCCTAAGGAACATCGTCGCAAAATTTTAGAGCTTGTTTTGCAACATTTTCGGATATATGATCTCTAGAAGTTAGGTCTTTTTACAAGCTCCTCAATTTAATCTAAACAGGTCGTCGTGGAATTTGCGCTATAAATTTTTTTCTAAAAATATTCAGAACTTGAAATTTTTAGGGCACAAAGATGAAATTCTGAGGAAACTTGTCAAAAAATTTCATAGCTTGGTTCACAATATTTTTGGAGAAATGATCTATGGAAGGTAGTGTTGTTTCAGGCTCCTGAATTTCATCTCAAAGAGGTGATTGTGATAAAAGACTCATAACTCTCTCTCTGAGCATCGGATTGGAGTGCTGTAAAAAGTGGCAGCAATTACAGGGACTGTAGTTTTGGTGCTATCAATTTTAGGGCTGAAATATGAAATAGTGACATGTGGAAAATCGTTTAAGTTCGATCTACTGAAATAGTCCATAATTAGGTCATTGTGGGAAATTGGACATAACTTTATCTGAGAGAATCCAAATCAGCTCATACCTTTGGCATTCAAAGGAGGATTCAGAAGGCTAATTCAGTGCCAAATTTCAGATATTGAAGAGTTTTAACCACAAGGATAATCCAATTTGAATATAAAGCTCTTCAAAAGTAAGAAAAAGGTGTGTAATGTTTTTCTAAATTGCATAAGTCTTGTTTGAAGAATCAATTTGAATTGATTCCAAGGGCATATTGTATAATAGATATCAGTATTGGGTTCTAAAAATAATTCAACACCCATTAAGCCTTTAGAAGCCTCTACTATGACTCATGAAGATGAAGTATTGCAACATGATCTGTCAAAATTACAAGATCAAGTGCACCAAATTTCGCTCTCACAAAGAGCAGCAAAAAATGAAATGAAATTTTTGAAGAAAGGCATTGAAGCGAGGATGGATGGTGTGAAGAATAATATGGATGGTTTGAAGAAAGGCGTGGAATATAAGATAGATGGCATGGAAGCTGGCATGGAATCTAAGATGGATGACATGGAAGTTAAAATGGAAAGCATGAAGAATGATCTAAAAGCAGACATGGAAGGTTTAACAAAGTTTATACAAGAAATGTTTCCTAATGGTGAAAAGATTGTAGAGGAAACTCATGATGAGAACAAAATAAATATTAATCATGATTTCATAATCTCTAATATTGGCAGGAAGAACCACCATATTCCAAAAATGGATATGAGGAATTTTTATGGAAAGGATCTTGTAACATGGATACTACAGATGGAGAAATATTTTGATCTCCATAATGTGAAAAACACACAAAAAGGTACGCATTTCAACTTTACATTTAGAACAAAATACATTTGTATGGTATCGATGGCTTTGCTCTCGTAAAAAAAATTTCACTTGGTCAATTTTTGCGGAGGAAATGATAGCATATTATGAGGATACAAAGAGTAACACCTTATTTAGCCAATTGATAAATCTCAAACAAAAGGGTTTAATGGGGCAGAACATTGAGGACGTCCAAAAATTGAATATAAGGGTCACTAATATTCCAAAGGAACACGGGATTGATCTCTTCATAGGTACTTTAAAGGATAACATCCAACATGAAGTTCACATTTTGGAACCTGATTCATTGGAGAAGGCATTCAGGTTGGCAAGAAAAATTGAATGTTAAATTATGGCGACAAGGAAGCCTACCACTCACTTACATAAAGAAGGAAGTGTTGCTACACCTAGATTTCCACAACCTATAAGGTTGACACCACAAAAATTGGAAGAAAAAAGAGAAAAAGGGCTTTTCTATACTTGTGATAGCAAATACACTAAAGGTCATAAGTGTGCTAAGAATAAATTATTTTACATAGATTGTGAAGAGGAAAAAGAAAATGAACAAGAAGAGGATATACACTAGGAACCATCCCTAGAAGAGGAAGAAATGAGTCCAACCATATCATGTAATGCATTGGCAGGAATTACCACTCCTCAAACTCTCAAGATAGAAGGACATATCAAGAAGAAAAAGGTAATAGTGTTAATTGATTCAGGTAGCACGCATAATTTTATTCATTGTAAGGTAGCCAAGGAATTGAGTTTTTTCCTATACCCAACACCAAAATTTCAAGTGATAGTTGTGAATGGAGGAACTATAAATTTCTCTGGAAAATGCCATAATATCAAGCTAACCATGGGGGAATATGTATTGAATAGTCCAATGCTTTCCATTCCTATGGGAGCTACTGAAGTTGTACTAGGAGTAGAATGGTTACAATCTTTCGGTACGGTAGCTCTTAGTTTTCAAGAAATTTTCTTAAAAAAAATTTCAGAAGGAAAGGAAGTCAAATTACGGGGTATTACAGGGAATCTGGGAAAGATAATAAGCTCTATTGTCATGAAAAGGCTTCTAAAGAAAGAACAATGAGGCGTAATTGCACAATTATGCTCACTAGAAGTTCCAACATCAAAATCATCTATTTCTATAGAGCTCCAACAAGTATTGGACAATCATTCCAAGGTGTTTGAAAGTACCAAAGGACTCCCACCTATTCGTGATCATGATCATGCTATTCATTTTATTCCAGGAAGTGCTCCTCCAAATATCAGGCCTTATAGATAACCTTATGTCCAAAAGAGCGAAATTGAATGTATGATTGCAGAAATGTTAGAGGCGGGTATAATTCAAACTAACCAAAGTTCTTTCTATGCTCCTGTATTATTGGTACACAATAAGGATGGATCATGGCACATGTGTCCGGATTATAGGGAGCTCAATAAGCTCACCATTAAAGATAAATATCCCATTCCTGTGATTGATGAATTATTGGATGAATTACATGGAGCAATTTATTTTACCAAGTTGGATCTTCATTCAGGATATTATCAAGTTAGAATGAAGACAAAAAATATTCTAAAAACATCATTTCAAACTCATGAGGATCATTATGAATTTTTGGTCATGAATTTTGGCCTTACCAATGAACCTTCTACACTTCAACGGTTGATGAATTCCATTTTCAAACCCTTCCTTATAAAATTTGTGCTAGTATTTTTTGATGATATACTAATCTACATCAAGTCTTGGAAGGATCATGTTGAACATGTTGAAAAGGTGCTCAAACTATTGCAGGAGAAACAATTATATTCAAAAACATCCAAATGTTTCTTTGGAGTACAAGACATGGAATATCTAGGTCATATTGTATCTCACGAGGGCGTTAAGGTAGACCCTAACAAAATTAAATCCATTAAGGAATGGAAAGTCCCCTCAACCATAAAGTAGTTGCGAGGATTTCTTGAGTTAACAGGGTATTATCACAAGTTTGTTAAGAATTATGAGAGAATAGAAGCGCCTATAACAACATTATTGAAGAAAGATGCATTTTCATGGACTCCTCGAGCAACTAAGGCCTTTGAACATCTTAAAGATGCAATGTGCATAGCATCGGTCTTAGCTACGCCATACTTCACAAAAACCTTTATTGTGGAATGTGATGCCTCAGGAAATGGAATTGGTGTTGTTTTAATGCAAGAAGGAAGACAGATTGCTTTTGAAAGTCGTCCAATCAAAGGAAAGTATTTACAGAAACCTATTTATGAGAAGGAAATGTTAACAATACTACATGCATTAAAGAAATGGCGAACTTACCTAATGGGAAGACACTTCAAGGTAAAAACTAATCATGATAGCCTTAAACACTTTTTGGAACAAATATTATCTTCAAAAGAGTAGCAAAAATGGGTAACAAAGATGTTGGGTTATGAATTTGAAATAATATACAAAAAAGGGAAGCTTATTGTTGTTGCAGATGCACACTCAAGAAGGAATAAAGAGGTGGAAGCATTGCTTTGTTCCATTTCTATTATCCAACCAGATTGGATAACCGAAGCAGATGAATGGAAGAAGGACAAAGAAGTATGGACACTCATTCAAAAGTTGCAGCAAGATCCTAGTACATATAATAATTTTAGTTGGAAAAATGATTCCTTATGGTACAAAGATCACTTATATCTTTGTAATAATTACCAAATAAAACAAAAGATTCTTTTGGAATTGCACACTCCTACTTTAGGAGGACACTTAGGATTTTTAAAAACTTACCACAAGGTGAAGAAAGAATTTTTTGGGATGGCCTTAAATATGATATTCAAAAGTTCCTGGTGGGAATTTTTGTTTTCCAGCAGAATAAAGTTGAGACAATTAAGACCCCGAGACTTCTACAACCTTTATCCATTCCAAGTCAACGTTGGGAGGAGATTTCAATGGATTTTATCATAGGTTTACCTAAGTCCGAAGGAAAGAGTGTCATCATGGTGGTAGTTGATAGACTTACCAGGTATGCACACTTTTGTGCATTATCTCATCCACTTAAAGCAAGTACAATTGCTACTATATTTATAGACACAATTCAAAAGCTACATGGAAACCCAAGGGTTATTGTGAGCGACAAAGATCCAATTTTTACTGGAAACTTTTGGACATAGTTATTTTCTTGTTTGGGTACTCAATTAGCTCATAGCTCATCTTACCATCCTCAATTTGATGGTCAAACTGAGATAGTAAATAAATTTTTGGAAGGATATCTTCGTTGTTATGTATCTTATAAACAAAAAAAATGGGTCAAGTGGTTACACCACTCTTAATGGTGGTATAACACTTCCTTCAATACTGCAATACAAATGACCCCATTTATGGCACTTTATGGATATCATCCACCATCCATCACATCATCTTTAAGAGAAAATTTTAAGGTTCAAGCAGTGGAAGATCACATTGAGCATCAAAAAGAAGTTCTCCAACTCTTAAAGGATAACCTGAATTTGGCACAAAATCGGATGAAAAAATAGGAAGATCAACATCGCAGTGAGAGAAGTTTTGATGTAAGAGACTGGGTTTTTTTATGGCTACAACCATACAAACAAATGTCCATTAGGCAAGCTAAGAATGATAATAAATTATTGGAAAAGTACTATGGTCCTTACAAGGTTTTGCAAAATATTGGTACTATCGCATACAAATTGGAGCTTCCTGCTTCTTCACAAGTGCATCCAGTTTTCCATGTTTCATGCTTAAAGAAGGTTATAGGTGAAAATCTTCCAATTCAAACAATATTTCTAGAACTTGATGAGGGAGGAAAAATCATATTCGAACCTCAAGTGGTCACGAAAACAAGAACTCGATAGCTACGAAATCGATCAATTTTAGAGTATCTCATCAAGTGGAAGAACTTACCCACTGAAGATTCTACATCAGAGGATGAGAGTTTTATACAGAAGCACCCACACGTACTCAAGCATTGAGGACAACACTCTTTTGAAGGAGAGGGTCATGTTAGGTCACTATATTACTAGTATAGTCCCTTATTTTTATTAGTGTAACCACCTTATTGTTATTATTGTACCCCTATAACCCCCATATTTTTATTATTGTGCCATTATTGTTAGGTCGGATAGGATTACATTGTGGCCACGTGGACTCCTATATATAGAAATGAGGTTTAGTAATTTTTATCATTAAAGAATTTTTCATTAATGTAATGTATCGGAGGTTGCCCCCTCGAGGTGGCTTATTTCTAAGGTGTTGATATCTATTTTCTTCTATGTTTGGAGCTAGTTTCACAACAAAGAGTTGGGAGATAAATATCACACTCAATAATTTTAATAATTTATGTAACTCATGATTTTTATACAGTACCCATAATTAGTTTTCATACACAATCATGGTCTGCATGGTACATTTGATGAAAGAAAAAAAAATTACAAGCTCACAAAGGAAGCTTTGAGGCCATAATTTCAAGAAGTGTTTGCTCTCTTAGATGGAGAAGGCAACATATAATTGGAAAGACACAACACTGCTTGAGGTTACTCTTGTAAATTTAAATAGTGAACTCAACAGTGAACAAGTGAATGTTAGAAAAATGGGAGAATGGTAAGATAGAAACAATATAGTTTAATTTTTTGGCGGGACTGAAGCAAACACTTGTGGTTAAATCATATTAGCATCTTTGAGAGAGTGGCACACAAGAAATCCATTGTGAATTTCAATAAGAGTGGGGAGCTAAAAATGGCACTCAATAATTTTAATAATTTATGTAACTTATGATTTCTCATGAGTACCCATAGTTATTTTTCATACAAAATTATGAATACTCCAGAAAAATCATGAGTTACATAAATTATGTAAGATGCCACAAGGTCAAAATAAAAAAATTAATATGAAAACTTCTTCCAAAATATAAAGCAGTCGAAGTCAGTGGCATAAGAAGAGAGAATAGTGTGGCAATGCTTTAGGTGTAGCTTTAAAGTTTACTTCATGGTTTAGCATATTTCTAAAAGCATGGTGGTTTGAATGGTAGGAAAAGGGTAAGTGGAGAGATGATTCAATACTACATGGTACATTTGATGAAAAAAAAAAAAATCAAACTTTTTTACAAGCTTGCAGAGGAAGCCTTGAGGCCTTAATTTGAAGAATTTTCTGCTATCTTAGATGGAGAAGGTAGCATATAATTGGAAAGAGACAACACTGCTAGTACATTTGGAGAGGGTACTGTAGATCCAGAGGGAAGATACCATGGCAACCCTAATGTAAAATGAGATCTAGATGCTCTTCTCATGGAAAAAAATTTCAAATCATATGTCGTGTGTTTCAGTGGTTCTCCCATTTATAACACCTAAAAAGATAATGATAAAAAAGTTCATGGAAAAAATAAATAAGGATAAAATGAGGATCGAGAATTATGGTGAATGGCCCTGTCCTGGACATATTTTGGTAGAAATTCAGTATGATCATTGAAAATTGAGTAATTTCCTTATGTCCAGGTCCAAGCGAATGTTAGAAAATAGGGAGGATGGTGAGAAAGAAACAATATATTTGAATTTTCTAGCAAGACTAAAGCAAAATCTTGTGGTTAAATCATCTCAATATCTTTGAGGGAGTAGTAGACAAGTAATCCATTTTTAATTTCAATAAGATTTGGGAGCTAAACAATTACATCATTAGTGAGGGACTAGTAGATGATGGTGAGGTTGATGTTATTCATTCCAACATTGTTTTCACATAGAGACAAAATTTATGAGGATGAGTTTCTTCCTATGAAAAATGATCGACCTTATCCTACAACACTTGAATTAAATTTAAGGAATCAGAACAACTATTATATGCTTCTAGATAGTTTCAAGGGAAGCATTTCAGTTTTGGAGAGGTATTCATGGGTTGGAATTTTTTATGATGGCCATTTTCAAATATGTGCACTTAGAAGTTATCTCAGTTTTGAAGTATGATGGAATTTGTGATGGATTGAACACCCATCAATGTGGGGTGTGACAACGATCTCTGGACCCGGTTCGTGCAAAGGGAATTGAGGATTCTAGCACTATGTTATCATGCAGAGACAAAATTTATGAGAATGAGTTTCTTCCTATGACAAAGGCTCAACCTTATCCTACAACACTTGAATTAAATTTGAGGCAGCATAACCACTAATGTATGCTCCCAGATAGTTGTAAGGGAAACATTTCATTTTTGGAGAGATATTCATGGGTTGGAGGTCTTTATGATGGCCATTTGCAAAAATGTGCACTCAGAAGTTATATCAGCTTGAAGTATGATGGAATCTATGCTGGGTTGTACAAGCATCAATGTGGGGTGTGGAAAAGATCTTTGGACCTTATTCATGCACAGGGAATTGAGAATGTCCTTTAATTGAGGATTCCAACACTATGTGCACTCAGAAGTTATCACAGTTTGGAAGTATGATGGAATTTGTGCAAGGTTGCACACCCATCAATGTGGGTTGTGACAAAGATCTCTGGACGTTGTTTGTGCACAGGGAATTGAGGATGTCATTGAATTGAGGATTCCAGCACCATGTTTTCACGCAAAGACAAAATTTATGAGGATGAGTATCTTCCTATGACAACGAATCAACCTTATCATACAACACTTGAATTAAATTTTAGGTAGTATAACCAATATTGTATGCTCCCAGATATTTTTCACGAGAAGGATTTCAGTTTTGAAGAGATATCCATGGGTTTGAAGTCTTTATGATGCTCATTTGCAAAAATGTGCACTCAGAAGCTATCTCTTATTTGAAGTATGATGTAATTTGTGTTGGGTTGCACACCCACCAATGTGGGGTGTGAGAAAGATATTTGGGCCCTATTCATGCACAGGGAATTGACAATTTCCTTGAATTGAGGATTCTAGCAAAAATGTGCACTCAAAAGTTATCTTAGTTTTGAAGTATGATGGAATTTGCACTGGGTTGCACACCCATCAATGTGGGGTGTGAAAAAGTTTTCAAAATGTTGTCATTGATGGCAAAGTAGATGACAAAGGAGGAGCACCTGAAACATCAGCCAAGGCAGAAGAGAGAGCATAAGACAAGTAGCAGAGGAAGTAAAGAAAGTAGCAGAGAGGTAGCAAGGAAGCATAGAAGGAACAAAAGCAGCAGGAGTCAGATGAGGTGCTGCAAATTAGTGAGGAACAGAACTCTGGTAACGTAGCAGAGTTCAAAGTTGAGGAAAAGAACTATTGAATTGAAGGCGTAGAAGATCGGAGCCTCATGGGATTTGCTACAAGTATAACAGGTGGAGTGGATTCTATATACACAATAGAGAAAGGATCACAAAGAAACTAAGGCAGCAGATATAGCAGAAAGGAAGAGACAAAAGAAAAAGCAAGCAGGGCAAAGGAGACAGGCAGAAGAACACTACTAAAGTGTAACAGTCGAATAGAGAGGGATAGTGAAACGGTCAAGCAGTGGAGACAGAGGCAGCGAATATAGAGGCAGTGAAGTGGTCAAGCGGCAGAAGCGTTAGCATAGCAGAGGCAGAGCGACAGAAGCAGCAGAGGCAGAGACAACCATTATTCTGAGAATCGCTACCTCAGCTAGAGGATATATGTATATAATTCCGAGAATCATTACCTGATGGGCGTTACATATTATACATAAACCTTATTTCAGGAATCGCTTAACCCCAAGCGACAAAGCATATATATATATATATATATATATATATATATATATATATATATATATATATATATATATATATATATATATATATATATATATATATATATATATATATGCGACGTATTTACATATATAGCGCGAGATTAAAAGAACCAAAGTACTATATGGTGGGACCCTCACCCAATCGCATCGGAGATTATAAGGGTAGCGGCGCATGTAAACAGAAACTTGCGATTGGAATTGAAGCTGGGACCCGATGGGCCTATAAACTATGATTAACAAATGTTTGAGTTCCAGTTCCAATCGCATCGGAAAAATTTAGTGAACAGTGGTCAATCGCATCTGAAAGAAACAGACCGTCGAAACATATATTAAAAGACTTGCGATTGCGATTGAAGCCCGGACTCGATGGGCTTATAAACTTTGATTAATAAGGATTTGAGTTCCAATCGCATCAGCAAAGAACAGCGAACAATGATTAATCACATCGGAGCAAGGCAGCTTGCGATTGCGATCGATCGCAATAAGAAATCACTGGAGGAATAGCATAGTGCATCAGAAAGTGTGGCAAGTGGGCCTGAAAGGGCATTAGTTATGTACTAAACATGATTCTTCAGTGTTGAAGTGGACATGGCAGTTTGATTGTTAAAATGTTGTATAATGATGTCGAGAATTGAAATTACATTATATATATATAAAAAGGCGCTGGTATATATATATATATATATATATATATATATATATATATATATATATATATCGCGTTGTTACAATTGTATTAAAAGATGTCGCGTGGTCCGTGAACCCACGGGCCTCAGCTTAAGGTGGAGGGTGATTTGTAATATAAAACGATTGCGATGCATGTATGTTCCGCCTACAAAACTCCCACATCAACAAGACACTTGCTGCGTGTAAAGGGTTGGAATTTTCCCAGAATTACAATCAGCAGTTACACATATCTACAAAATGCACTGATATAAAAAGCTTAGTTACACGTATGCAGCAGTTACACCATAGCAGAGGACAGAAAATAAAACAGAGCTAAAAAGAGATAAAACACAGTCACAGAAAAGACAAACACAGTCAAATAAAAGAAAAATGCGCAACGAGCCAAAAGACTAAATGAGTTGACCTGAAGTTTTCATTATACGTGAATGTAAATATTGTAATTGAATTTTTTATTGTTTGTGATGCATTGGCAAGTCTCCAGAGGAAAAAAAAGCTCCCACTGTAATATTAAAATAAGCACCTGCAGTTGTATTTTCTAAATGAGCAGATAAAAGAGATGAGAAGGCAGAAGGAAAAGAGACATGGCTGTCCATTTCAAATTCCCAGTAGAATACAAACATCCATGAAGCTTTTTTGTATAAAATAGGATAATATCCAAGGGGAGAAGGTTGACGAAAACAAAGTGAGAGAAGAAGAGAGTGTGCAGCAGAATTGAAGAAAGTTGAAGAAAATAATAAATTTGCAAAGAGGTGAGAGAGAGTGAGCATAGAGAATGTTGAGTATGGAATTGAGGCAGAGAAGAGAAGAAGAAGGAGGAGCAGAACAAGATGTTGTGAAAATTTAGAGAATGCAGAAAAGAAGTAGTGAGGCAGAGCAGAAGGAGGAGCTGAGAAGAGAAGGAGGAGTTGATAGTGAATTTGAGAAGATGTAGAAGTGATATAAGGCAGATATGAAGACTAATGCACAGCAGTGAAGATGATACAGAACAAAGCTGATATCCAAGGTAAATCAGCAAGTGTTTTCCTTTTGAAAGAGTAAGGAAGTTGGAGCTTCCCTATCAAGTTGTAGCTTGATAGATGTCAGTTGTAGCTGACTGAGGTTGGAGCCTCCAATAGGTTGGTGCCTGCAGAAAACTGAAGGGAGTTGGTGCTTCCTTGCAAGTTGTAGCTTGATAAATTGTCGGTTATGGCGGCGAGGTTATGACCTCACAATAGGTTGGTGCCTGCAGGAAAAATTGATGGGGATTGGAGCTTCCTTGCAAGTTGTAGCATGCAGAATTGAGGTAGGAGCCTCCTGTAGGTTGGTGCCTACAGAAAATCAGTGGTGAGAGGGAATTGGAGCTTGCCTTTGCATCACAACAATAATAAGATGTGGTTTTCTCCCTTTATGGGTTTCCACTTATATCTGGTGTCTATGTGCATGATGTCTATGTGTTGATATGGTATATCTATTCTGCTTAATACTTGTTGCTCACATATTAAGCCTGTTGGTACATTATCTAATATGATTATTAATTACTGCTCATAAATAAAGATTGCTCCCATATTATATTGATCATGAAATGAAGGTGTTAATTAAAAGGTTTGAAAAGTCCATGACTATGTTAAACTGATTCACCCCCCACCCCCCCCCCCCTCTCAATTTATCTAAGGGTTCAACAATTGGTATCAGAGCCAAGTTCCTTTGGTGTAAGCCTAATAGCTTGAAGGAGACCTGGTTGAGTCATGGACTATCAAAATGTACCTTTTCTAAATACAACAAACTTTCCTAAATGAAGAGATAAGGTTAAAACAGGGTTAATGGCCTATGAACCTAAGGTATGGAAGCTTGTATGTGATGGTTACTGCAAAGACTCACCCACGGTGAAAGAAAAATATAGGAATGCCAAGGAAAAATGTGTGATATATAACAATATTCATAACAAGGATCTTGAGTTAATAATGGATTTAACTTCAGCAAAAGAAATCTGGGATAGACTGCATTTCATGCATGGAGTAGACACTAAGGATTGCATTGTCAAGAAGGAGAAGAGAATTAAGAAAAAGAGAAATTCATGTCAAAAATAAGATGTTCAATCAAATGAGGTAGTTGCTATTGTGAATGGTAGTAAGAGCCATGAAGAAATTGCAACTGAAGAAAAAGGCAAACTTGACACAGCTCTGACTGAAATAGAAAAATTGAAGAATGAAAACAAAGACCTTAAGAGATTGGTACAAATATGTGATGAAAAAGAATATGAAGATAGGAAAGAAATTATTGGCCTGAAGACACATCTTGAAGAGGCAAAGAAAGTAGAAGACACTCTGCTGCAACAAATGAAAGAGAAAAATATGGAATGTGAGAGACTAGAAGAAGAAGTAGTGAGCATAAGAAAGAAATTAGAAAAGGCCCAAAGAGATTTATTAATGAATACTCCTCAAATGAAAATCTCTGAACAGTTGGACCAGATTCTAAAGACTCAAAGGTCACCTCTCATAAAGGCTGGGATAGGATATGAAAGGGAAACTAGTAAGCCCCAGATTGAAGATAACAAGGAAATCATTTTTGTAAAAGCTGTAAAGAACAACGAAGTAGCCCAAAAAATTCCTACAGAATCAAAAACCAGCAAGAACGTGAGTTGCATAGAAACAAAAAAAAAAGTAGCAACATGAGAAGACAGAGAATGAAGGGATGAAACAGTCAACAGAAAAAGGCTCATACAGTCATGAGGATGATCTAAATAAATTTGGAAGATGTCAAATAATGTTCTTTCCTCCTATGAGAAGTATCACTTGTTTCTCCTGCCACAAACTAGGACATACTACAACTTATTGTAAGACAAAGCAAACCCAGTCCAACCAGCAAAGTATGCAACAAAAGAGAAGAACCCCTCAAGCAATCAAATGGAAAGGACAATCTTCCACCAGGTACACAAATCATTTCCATGGCTATTGTTATGCATGCAATAATTTTGGATATAAAATTGTTGATTGTAAAATGTATTCAAGAAGATGCACAAAATATTATACATCAGCTCAAATGCACCTTGGTAAAATAAGATGTTATGTATGCCTCAAGCGTGGCCACAAAGAAAAGGACTGTAAACTGCCATATATACTAAAGAACTCTAGACAGATGATGGAAACAAAGCAAATCAATCAAAACTATGAATTTAAAAGAAGTGCAGACATTATGAAGAACCCCAATAAAGTATGGAAGGAAAAGAGAAAAGGGGAGCCTATCATCTCAATAACATAATAAATCCTCCATAGTCTTAGGGGGAGCTGCTCTAGGAAACAAAGAAAATATCCAACCAGTGATAAATATGAAGCAACATCCCAGGGGGAGAGCAATTCATATATAGACCCCACGAAATTAGTCTAAGAAGAGCACCTTAGAATGAAAACAGATGTAAGATCTTGAAGGAAAAAGAAAATTCCTCTAACAAAGAACTATAGAGGAAGAAGATTATTTAGCTGACAGATTGATGAAAGAAGAGAAGGCAGCAAGCAACCATGGTGGTAGAGAGGAAACATTAGTCTTGATCATCTAACTTAAGAAGACATCAGCACATTAAGTGATGATCACAATGTGCAACATTCTGCTAGTATGAATAATGATTCACCTTAAGAAAGATGAGTAAGAAAAGGGCCTCTCAACATTGTATCATTACTTCCTTCATCTATGGAAATTTCCCTTGGAGGAGCATAGTTAAGAGAGTGATCTTCCCATGAAAATTCCAAGCAAAGAAATTGAAAATGTCTTCACGAAGATCATCATGTCAGAACAGTTGAATTGGTATATGAAGCAATATGTAAAGCAGCAATGATTCTAGAACTATCATAGAAAATAAAATGTAGTGACATTCTTTCAAATCAAGATGATAGAATAAGTATCAGGTTAATGATGCCAAGGTCTAATTCAATATATTGATGGTTGTTGGTGTGAATAGTGAAAAGATCAATAGTAGAAACTATGGGTTCATGTGCTAGCGAAAGTGAAATCTCTGCATGGTTTATCAAAGTAATATCAATTGGTGTTTAGGTACAAGAAGCATGCTTATCAATAGATTACCAACCATTCTCAGTGAATCAGCAGTATGATACAGGTCCACAGGATCAAAGGAATATGGAAAGAATGCATCAAGGTAAAATTCCCAGGGTTATCTACATTCGGCATGAAAAGGGCAGTAGCAGTGCTAAAGGATCACATAAAGGATTTGCTGATAATTCACCTTTAAGTGAGGGATTGATCATAGACATACATACCTCCTTATGTCATAAATGAATTGCATGGTTGATAAGTGAGATTGA
This sequence comes from Pinus albicaulis, assembly GCA_034641835.2. Taxonomy (NCBI): domain Eukaryota; kingdom Viridiplantae; phylum Streptophyta; class Pinopsida; order Pinales; family Pinaceae; genus Pinus; species Pinus albicaulis. Next base: position 531,915,005 of record CM076582.1, on the reverse strand, counting down.
AAAATACATTGAATGCATCCTACCTCAAGGTTTTGTTCTGAAAGTACATTATGCAAGCAGTAAAGGCATTTGATCTCTTAGATCAAAATCTGGTTAATTCATTGATCACAGCTGTAACAAGAACCTTCAGCTATTAAGGATAATATCAACATCCTAGCTCATATCACCACCAACAGGCAGGAAAGGTGTACCACAGGTATAAAAGACGTATTGACATCATCACAATTGAACAAGTGTGGCACTGCAGATGTGTATAGCAGAAGAAGACATACTCCAACGACAACTTCCTCAACAGATGTGGATTTCTAATGAAGATAATACTAGAAACTGAAGTATATTTGAAGCATGCTCAGTATTTTAGGTTTAATCCAATGATGCATCTCTGATTAGATAAAGCTGGTACAATGTGTTCTATGAAGTTTCATTATCCTCACTTTCTACTTTATACAAGTGAAAGGAGTCAATGCTTTGGGATTGTATCAACTTGCAGTGTACATTTAAGATCAATAATCCTCAAAGTGTTCTCTCAACAAGGTTTTTACACCAGTTTGGAGCAGCAAGGTACAAATTCAGAAGAAGAAGATCTAAACACAAATCATAGAGAAGAAATGCAAACACAGAATCTACACTGAGAAATGTGCAACCCTTTTCCATTGATGTCAAAGGGGGAGGAAAAGCAGGTAATAGAAGAAAGGGTCTCTTGGAGAAAGCATTGGATTATCGATGGATGTGTTGCCATCAATGCCAAAGGGGGAGACTGTGGGAAATGTTGTCATTAATGGCAAAGTAGATGATAAAGGAGGAGCACCTGAAACATCAGCCAAGGCAGTAGAGAGAGCATAAGACAAGTAGCAGAGGCAGTAAAGAAAGCAGCAGAGATAGCAAAGAAGCAGAGAGGTAGCAAGGCAGCATAGAAGGAACAAAAGCAACAGGAGTCAGATGAGGTGCTGTAAAGTAGTGAGGAACATAACTCTGGTAACGTAGCAGAGTTCGAAGTTGAGGAAAAGAACTATTGAATTGAAGGCGTAGAAGATCGGAGCCTCATGGGATTTGCTACAAGTATAACAGGTGGAGTTGATTCTATATACGCAATAGAGAAAGGAGCACAAAGAAACCAAGGTAGCAGATATAGCATAAAGTAAGAGACAAAAGAAAAAGCAAGCAGGGCAAAGGAGATAGGCGGAAGAACACTGTTAAATTGTAATAGTCGAATACAGAGATAGAATGAAATGGTCGAGTAGTGGAGACAGAGGCAGCGAATACAGAGGCAGTGAAGTGGTCGAGCGGCAGAAGCGTTAGCATAGCAGAGGCAGAGCGACAGAAGCAGCAGAGGCAGAGACAACTGTTATTCCGAGAATCGCTACCTCAGCCGGAGGATATATGTATATAATTCCGAGAATCATTACCCGATGGGTGTTACATATTATACATAAACCTTATTCCGGGAATCGCTTAACCCCAAGCGGAAAAGCGTATATATATATGCAGCGTATTTACATATATAGCACAAGATTCAAAGAACCAAAGTGCTCTATGGTGGGACCCTCACCCAATCGCATCGGAAATTATAAGGGCAACGGAGCATGTAAATAGAAACTTGCGATTGCAATTGAAGCCCGGACCTGATGGGCCTATAAACTATGATTAACAAATGTTTGAGTTCCAGTTCCAATCGCATCGGCAAAATGCAGTGAACAATGGTTAATCGCATCTGAAAGAAACAAACCGTCAGAACATATATTAAAGGACTTGCGATTGCGATTGAAGCCCGGAACCGATGGGCTTATAAATTTTGATTAATAAGGATTTGAGTTCCAATCGTATCGACAAAGAACAGTGAACAGTGATCAATCGCATAAGAGCAAGGTAGCTTGCGATTGCGATCAATCGCAATCGGAAATCGCTGGAGGAATAACATAATGCATCAGAAAGCATGGCAAGTGGGCCCGAAAGGGCATTAGTTATGTATTAAACATGATTCTTCGGTGTTAAAGTGGACCTGGCAGTTTGATTGTTAAAATGTTTTATAATGATGTCGATAATTGAAATTACGTTATATATATATAAAAAGGTGCTGGTATATATATATATATATATATATATATAACGCGTTGTTGCGATTGTATTAAAAGATGTCGCGTGTGTTAGCCCCCCAATGAAATTTTTGACAAGCAAATAGGGGGCTAAATTGTTGTTGAGTCTTCAAGGAATGCATTTCCTCCGAAAACACAGTCTCCTTGAAGCCTCCAGGGGTCTTTTATCCTTTGATAGAATCCCCTCTGTTGATTTCCTTTATGAAGCCTCTCTGTTGGTGAAGAAATGCCCAAAGGCCCCCTTTTTCCCTTTTATTTCATCCTCCTTGTTTTCCCCTTCTATTCCCCTTAACCCCTCTGATCCCCCTAAAATCCCCTTCAATTTCCCCCTCTTACCCTTTGTTTAGCCTTTTTTCCCCTTTTCCCCTTATCGTTTCCCTTTAAATCCCTTAAAATCCATTAAAAGGGGTAAAAACCCACTTTCCGACCATGTTATAGGGCTTAGCCCCTTACCGCAAAGCCCCTTAACCACTTCCCCACACATGACCCCGCGCCAGGACCAAGTGCTTAAGTCCCCGGCGCTTATCGCAATCGGAGCATCGGCGGGTGCATTTCCTGTGTTACAGCCGAAAACCCCCGATGCGATTGTTTTAAACACATAAGTCCCCGCTCCGATCTGGACCGTTGATCCACTTAGATCTGACGGTTGTCCGCCAATTGCTACCCTTGTCTGATCGCAATCGCAGCTTCCAGTGGTGCAGCCCCGATTGAGGTCCCCCGATCAAATCTCTGCCGCCCGTTTCCTTCTAGATCGACGGTCAGCGCTCAATCGCAGACCCCTCCCGATCGTCAATCACAAGTGCTTCCCTCCGTCTCCCGATTTAATCGCAGCCGTCCTTTCTCCCGCGATCCGACGGTCAGCGCTCAATCGCACCCCCGCCTGATCGCTGATCGCAAGTCCTTCTCCCGACGCTCTGATTCAATCCTGATCGTCCATCCATCGCGCAGATCAACGGTCAGCGCTCAATCACAAGCCCCTCTCTGATCGCAATCGCAAACCGCTTCGTCTGACCCCCAATTGTGATTGTGCGATTAGATATCCGCCTTCCTTTCCTCCAAGATCTGACGGTCCGCGTTTATTCGCCCTCCGCCTCCGCTGGGTCCCACCTCCACAGCTCCGCTCCATTGTTTTTCATTCATTCCTTTGTATTTCGGCTCGACACCAAGTTTTGGGTTTTACACTGTTCGTTTGTTTCTCTACTCTTCCGCCACCATTCCTCCGCCTCTGCAGCATTTCCCCATTGCCACTATCCGGTTTGTAACAGGTTTATTCTATGGAGCAGATAGTACAGAGATGGCCCGTTCAGCATTGCTAGCGACCAGCAGAAGGAATTCAAAGGGTTTGGTGCCCGTTATTAATGAAATTAAATGTCTCGCCCCATATTCAAAGGATCAAAGCACAGTTCGAAGACCAAGAGCACGCGGTAAAGTCTTATCTGTGTTTTTATATCAGCAGCAATACTCTTCTCCAGAAGGACATCTTCCTACAGCGTTCTCCATGCCTCCTCGAGCCCTGAGAAGATTAATTGCCCTGTCTGAGCCGCAATAATGGAGGAATGGAGAAGCCATGCAGATCTTTCGCCCAGTTCATTTATTTCAGAGTGGCAGCACAAAGCTCCAAGCACCAGAAAGGACTCCAAAGAAATATCAGAGGCCGAGTTCGGCCTGACAAAGCCTCCCCATGCAGATTACAGAGTACATACAGAGCCGCAAAGCCATTAAGCAGTATGGGCATGGACACTTCCGCCGACTCTGTCTTAATGGATTCATTTATTGTATATTCTACTCCTCGTTTCTTCCTCTTCTCCTATAAAGGATCCCCGAGAACATAATGTAAAGGTTGTTGCCTTGCTGGGCATCTTGCTGTTAGGGGATTCATTCTTGACTATAGAACAGTCTTGGGAGGGAATAGCAGAGTAGTTTGTATGTAGTAGGCTGGGAGGAGAAGTCTGGACTGTAACAGCCGTTGAGCTTATTGTACATGACTGGTTTTGCATCAATTAATCAAAGCACATTTCACAGGATCCTGGTCTATTACTATTGGTGATGTCTTTCTTAACTCTGTTATTTACATTTTCATACTGTTTCACGTTCTTCTGGTAGGCATCAGAATAATGGTATAGGATTCACCCTTGTTAGGTGCCCTATGTTGTCTGCTCTCCCTACCTTTATGTTTTCTGCTTCATGTGTATCTAAGAGTAAATTCGTGGAGTTTAACCAGTGCAGTGGATGTTATTGCCTGCTGGCTGATGTATGAACTTGGGGGTTTGCTTCTTAGGTGTTTCCTTGTAATCTTATCTCTGTTTTCCCCTTGGAGTTGCTAAAGCAGACCTGGAGTTAAATGACCTCTGGTCCGATCTATAAGCAAGCCCTTTGTCTCTTTGAGAGTTGCCTTAGAGTATGTCCAAGCAGGTCTGGAGTTAAATGACCTCTGACCTGATCTATAGACAGAAATTTGGTTGTTTTCCTTCTTTCATTTTCAGTCCTTAATGTTCCATCCCATCATCTATCCTAAAAGATCCTTTAGTGTAGATGACTTGCCCTATGAAAGCCTTGGCTAGTGGATGTAAGTAATTTCCTTTCATGACTCCATAGCCCAATGGATGGCACTTTCTTGGTCAATCCTCTTTGTTGAAACAGCCTGCTGTTTTGTTTCCTTTCTCCCATTACTTTCCCAGTCTATGATCTCCTAACCAACCCAGCAACCCTCCAACCAAACCATTTAAAACCCCCCTTTGTGCTTCATAACTAGCCTAATATCTCAATTTGAGCTTCAAAGATAAATCATTCTTTGTCTATTGGAGAGATCCCTCTCCGGGTCCAGGAGGGCTAGATCCTAGGGCCCCAAAGTGGTTCTGATGTTGTCTCATCTTTTGGTCTTGCCAATCTGGCCAAAACATGGGAACCCCAACAGCGTGGTCTGTGAACCCACGGGCCTCGGCTTAAGGTGGACGGTGATTTGTAGTATAAAATGATTGTGATGCATGTATGTTCTACCTGCGGAACTCCCACATCAACAAGACACTTGCTGCGTGTAAAAGGTTGGAATTTTCCCAGAATTATAGGCAGCAGTTACACATATCTACAAAATGCACTGATATAAAAAGCTCAGATACACGTATGCAGCAGTTACACCACAGTAGAGGACAGAAAATCAAACAGAGCTGAAAAGAGATAAAACACAGTCACAGAAAAGACAAACACAGTCAAAGAAAAGACAAATGCGCAACGAGCCAAAAGACTAAATGAGTTGACCTGAAGTTTTCATTATATGTGAATGTAAATATTGTAATTGAATTTTTTATTGTTTGTAATGCATTGGCAACTCTCCAGAGGAAAAAAAAGCTCCCACTGTAATATTAAAATAAGCACCTTCAGTTATATTTTCTAAATGAGCGGATAAAAGAGACGAGAAAGCAGAAGGAAAAGAGACATTGCTGTCCATTTCGAATTCCCAGTAGAATACAAACATCCATGAAGCTTTTTTGTATAAAATAGGATAATATCCAAGGGGAGAAGGTTGACGAAAACAAAGTGAGAGAAGAAGAGAGTGTGCAGTAGAATTGAAGAGAGTTGAAGAAGATAAGAAAGCTGCAAGAGGTGAGAGAGAGTGAGCATAGAGAATGCTGAGTATGGAATTGAGGCAGAGAAGAAAAGAAGAAGGAGGAGCTGATAGTGAATCTGAGAAGATGCAGAAATGATATAAGGCAGATATGAAGACTGATGCACGGCAGTGAAGATGGTACAGAACAGAGTTGATATCCAAGGTAAATCAGCAAGTGTTTTTTCTTTGAAAGAGTAAGGAAGTTGGAGCTTCCCTATCAAGTTGTAGCTTGATAGATGTCAGTTGTAGCTGACTGAGGTAGGAGCCTCCTGTAGGTTGGTGCCTGCAGAAAATAGATGGGAGTTGGTGCTTCCACATCAAGTTTTAGCTTGATAAAATGTCAATTGTAGCTGACTGAGGTTGGAGCCTCCTGTAGGTTGGTGCCTGCAGAAAATTGATGGGAGTTGGAGCTTCCTTGCAAGTTGTAGCTTGCAGAATTGAGGATAGAGCCTCCTGTAGGTTGGTGCCTGCAGAAAACAGTGGTGAGAGGGAGTTGGAGCTTGCCTTTGCATCACAACAATAATAAGATGCGGTTTTCTCCCTTTATGGGTTTCCACTTATATCTGAGTGTCTATGTTGTGTGCATAGTCTATGTGTTGAAATGGACATCTCTGTTCTTCTTTTTACTCTCACATATTAAACATTGGTACATTATCTATTGAATTTATTGTTCTGTAATAAAGATTCTCCATATTATGTTGATCATGAAATGGTGTGAGTAAAAGTTTGAAATTTCTGTTGTGTTAAGTGATTCACCCCCCCCCTTTCAATTTAACTAAGGGTTCAACACAAAGATCTTCGGACCCTGTTCGTGCATAAGGAATTGAGGATGTCGTTGAATTGAGGATTCTGGCATCATGTTTCCACGCAAGGACAAAAGTTACGAGGATGATTATCTTCCTATGACAAAGATCCAACCTTATCCTACCACACTTGAATTAAATTTGAGGCAGTATAACCAGTACCGTATGCTCCCAGATAGTTGAAAGGAAGAATTTCAGTTTTGGAGAGATATTCATGGGTTGGACGTCTGTATTATGGCTATTTGCAAAACTGTGCAATCAGAAGTTATCTGAGTTTTGAAGTATGATGGAATTTGTGTCGGGTTGCACACCAACCAATGTGTGGTGTGACAAAGATCTTTCGACTCTGTTTGTGCATAGGGAATTGAAGATTCCAGCACTATGTCTTCATGAAGAAACAAAAGTTATGAGGATGAGTTTCTCATTATGACAAAGGCTCGAACTTATCCTACAACACTTGAATTAAATTTGAGGCAATAGAACCAGTACTGTATGCTCCCAGATAGTTGCAAGGGAAGCATTTCAGTTTTGGAAAGATATTCATGGGCTAGCTATAAGTCTTTATGATGGCCATTTGCAAAAATGGGCACTCATCAGTGATTCTTCTCACAAGCACTTGGTTGCCTATATCTCCGAGTTAGGCACATCTAAGGAGATGTATGATAATTTGGTTGGCATGTTCAGGGCTAGAAATGCTAATCAAATTATCTTTTTGAAGAGCAAGTTGAAGAACATTAATATGGACAAGGGAGAGTCCATCCAATCATATTTTATGAGACTCACTGAAATCAAGAATGATCGCTTAGCTATTGGAGAGGTCATAGCAGACTAAGATCTCATTCTCATTTATGTTGGTGGACTTCCATGACCATGGTATGTATCTAATACCATTATTCTCAATAATAATATAATTCCTGATTTTAATGAATTGTTGACGAGATGCACTCAAGAGGAGACAAGGATAATGGAGAGAGACCATACCTCAAATGGGAATGGAAGTGACCTTACTACCTTCACTGCTCATGCAAAGAAGAAGAAAAATGTTGGACAGAGAAAACAAATTCATTGAAGATTGGTTCCCAAAGGAAGAAAGGGAAGATGTTAAAATTGTAACAATTTTGGTCACTATGCAAGAGAATGCCCCGATCAAAGGGACTCTCCCCGATATGATGACTACAAAAGCAATAAAAATTCAGAGGGAATGGAAATAAAAGGAAAAAAAGGTTCAAAGGAAAGAGGAAGGCTCCTACTGATCGAAATGGAAATGGAAATGGTAAGCCTTTCAAGAGGTCAAGGAACTCCTGATATGGTGAATAAAATGTTGTGCACTACCAACAAAATCTTCTCCTTGCCTTACATCACATTCAATTTTGACTATTGTTTTCCCCCACCTATGAAATATACTTCATCAAGAACTTCTTCATTTCTTCACTCCACCCACAATTTATCTAAATTTAGTTTATGTCAGATTATAGATAAATGTTGTGTGAATATTTACTAATGTATTACATTTCGAGTGGTCTCACCACCCATCATCAGGGACACATATTCTTTGGGAAGCTATCAAAGATTTCTTCCTTCATAACCTTCATTCATGGTGAGTCACATGCCCCTTGAGCTCTAGAACTATTAACAAATTGTATTATGATGATGATTGTAAAGCTATATAAAGAAGTCTCAAATATGATCTAGACCTTCATCCCAAGATAGCCACAACCACCCATAAGGATTATAATTTACCTTACATAGAAGAAACATAGGTTCTTGAATTTTCAAGAGGAGAGAGCTCTTGCCCCTCCTTCACACAGCTCCTAGTCCCTTTTGGCACATAAACCTCCCTCAAAATAAACTACTATCAACCGACATTGAACCCTACACTTGGTGGCCACAAACCTCCTTCCTCTACAATACTCCTACACATCTTCCCACTTAGGTATCCTCTACCCCTTCCTCTTGTCTCCTCTCCATTTGATGCACATAATGAATAGTAATCATATGTAAATCACTAATTATTCAAGGTCATGGTGATTTTTTGATAATCATGTCTCTTAGACACTCATGCACTATGCATCAAGAAGCATTTGTATATATAAGAAAAATACTGAGAAGATATTATAAAAAAAATTAATAATATTTGAATGTAAATTTATCACAATCAACTACGACAAATTTCAAGAGTCTATCCTCCTAACCACCTTTGTCAATATAATTCCTTGTTAAGCATAATAGCAAATCATTTTTTTAATCAAAGAAAAATATTTTGGATCAAGGATACAACATCTTGCTTACTCAAGTAAGGCTCTAATCATATTTTTAGGGTGAAGCAATGCAGAAAAGAGAGATTCATTATAAAACTCCACATACAATATTATAACTATTATAATACATTAAATAGTTAATATTTCTAATATGAAATATCAAAACCAAATAATAAAGGGAAAATCCAAGGTTGGAAGGAGTGAGAGAGTGTTTGAGAGTGAGATTGTCAAGAGCATCATTTTCCCAAATCTCCAGGACTCTATGTGTGTGTGTGTCTGTGTGTAGAGAGAGAGAGAAATTATGTTTCATTTATATTCATAAAAATATCTAGAATGGCAAATTGGTTGTAGATTATATGAAAACCTACATATGTGTACATCAATAAAGATATAAAATGGCATCTATAGTGCATTAATGATTAATCATTCAAGCATCAACCTTCTAGAAACTACATTCTATCAGTTACAAGCAAACATACAAATTTTTAAGCCAAATAATAGAAGCTAGACCATAGCTACAATGTGCAAGAGATGAATAGTGCATATGTGGAAGAAAATTCAAATGGAAATAAAAATGATTAGTATCTGTCAACCTAGAGACTATGAGAAATATCAATGAGAGGATGATAAAGTATCAAGAAGAGCAAAGCCATCTGAACAAGAGTGAACTAGAAGAGATGCAAATCTCACTCAAGTGGAAAAATAATTGGTATGGAAGTAAATATTCGAAAAGAATATCTAGAGAATCTAGAAAATATTCTAATTCAACCTTCTCAAATTCATTAAAATGATCTTATAACATATGCAAGAGAAGAACATCCCAATGATATAGTCTTCAAAGAAGGATTAAGGGACACAAATCACTTACTCTCAATGGTGAAAATAAATTTTCTATGTAAAGACTCAATCTTAATTTGTGAAGGTATAGTGGTGAGGTCTTTTTCAATAGTGATTTTTTTAGTTGGGAGCGAAAAAACAATGCAGTTATCGAGTATGACCATGATGTCAACATTCTGGAGATCTGTGACCACATGTTGGTAGGCTTTGATATGAGAGATCCCTAGGAGCTTTGGGTTGCACGTGGCTACTCTGGCTGCTGCAAAACTCAGGTTAAGAGAGGTGAATGTCTATGAAACGATGAGATTAGAAAGGAATGGATCAGTGACCTGAAAATGGTCCATGTGAGGTGCATGCAGTTGAAGCCTATGGAGCTGATGGTGTTGGTGATATATTGCAAAGATTGGGTTCTGAGGCCCCTTATAGCACAGGTTCCATCATCGTGAATGAACATGCAGGGGCAGCGAGTATAGAAACACCACCAATAGAATTACGTACCTACTCATTGTCGGTCGGAACCTTTCCCTGTAATATTTTGACTTGAAAAATCTTGAATTAGGCCCCTATTTGATAAGGTCATAAAGACAAACCAAAGAAGACTGTACAACGCATTTCCATTAAAAATATTTAAAATACTAGTGAACTGAAGTGCGCACACAAGCCCTTTTGTCGTGCGCTTCATTTTCGTAGCAGGTTAAAGGCTTCCTTCTTCATAATCAATGTTTTATAATTTTCTTCTAATCATATATATTAAGGCCTCGAAGGCGGCCATGAAAGGAGGTAGCAAGCTGATCTCGAGATCATGCTTACTTCACCTTACCTGGCAGGATATAAAGATACTTTCCCATCCAACTTGATGGCACAACCACTCCTTACCTACACCGGCCATCCCCATTCGAAGTCGATGTACATTGGAAGTCTCAGAGAACTCCCAAAAAACACACTACCTCGGATTCTTTTATCCAGCTTCGATACATTCGGCAGCTCGCTAAATCTTTGCACCTAGATATAGGGATTTCCAATGCTGAGCCCACCTCTTGTATGATGTCACTTCTCTCATTTATCTCTGCTACTCCTTTCCTCCCGATTTTGGTCATTCCATCATCGTCTGCTGCAATATATTTATTAAAACCCGGAACAAGAGAAGTGGCGTCCAACACCTGAGTATGAGAGACTCTGATGTGCTTCTGCCAAGAGGATATAAGTTTAGAGGAGTATCCGTAATTGCTCTCTGCCAAAGCCTTCGTCACGCCCTCTACGGAAAATTTTAAAGAGGCCCGACTTCCGCGAATGAGAAGAGCTACTTTATCATAAGACGTAACGGTCTCCTCAGCCGTTTGGTAGGTGCTGAGCCACACTCGAGCTCCGTGCCTTGCTGAATCTCTTATTTCCGCTGCAAATTTACCCTAAGCATGTTTGCAGACCCCTCTGTACCGCTTAATGCTGATATCATGTGGTGCAACAATGATGCTGCCGATGAGATATCGGCTGCCAGGAGCTCCCCGGAAGTGATCGTGTTGCTAACGATTTGGATGGCATTTTCGGAATAAGATTAAGGCAGCAGAGGAATAAATCTATCTCGGTAATTCACTGAGATATTGAAGGTCGTTGACTCGTGGGGAAGCAGGACGCAAGCCCATGTGATGGCCTGTTACATGTGGCCACACAACCCCTGGAAACATGATAGTATAAATGATTCCTCTGATTTATTATGGTTGGCTCTGTCATTTAGCCTCAAGATCGTCTCCTTGTTGACGTGAAATATTTTTTCTCGAGGCGAGGAAAAGTTGTTGATCGTTAGGGTTTGAGGCAGCTACAGAGTTGTGTGGGAATCTTTTATCTCAAAAGATCGACTGTGAATTGGTGTGTGAGAGACTATGGTGGCTCCTCTACAGATATGGGCCCATGGTTGTGGATCTCCTCTCTCCTGTTACGGCCTCCTACTCCCCCCTCATTCATCAAAGTTAAATCCTATTATGGGGTGCTACTAGTGGAGTCGCTTGTATTAGACTAACTAAGACAACTATGAAATTATGAAATCATGCTACAATGGAATCTCAATTGGGTGGAGATAGAGGTTTTGTACAGGTGGCTAGGTGGGAATAGATCCTCAATGATGTATCCAAAGGTGACTTAATATTGGTTACTATTATATTTCTTCAAACAATATTCTAAAATTAATCTCAGTTTCTATTCTATATCTTCAAACAATATTCTAACCACAACCTATAGCTATTCTATTTCTTCAAACAATATTCTAAAATTAATATTGCTTGATATTATATATCTTCAAATATTCTAACCACAACCTACAGTAGTAGAGAAATAAATGGGAAGAGTATCTTTTTGATGGAATTGAATTCAAACCAGTAGGTGAATTTTGTTGGTGGTTTGTGTGGGTAGTGTCAATATGTGTGATCTGCTTCCTCACAAGCACAACCATTGTCGGGCTTTCCACTTTCCATTGAACATGTGACCACTGGACATGAACAAGCTTGAGGGCCAGAGCATCTAGGGGTTTTTCCTTGCATATATTTAACAACGCCTCTTTCTTACCTCTCCGCTCATTGTCAGCACTCATGAGGTGCATTATTAGGGATAAAACATTGCAGAAGAGGGTTTTTACAAACTTTCTAGCAGACTTAAATCATTGTTATGTTCCCGCATAAAACTCTTTTTCTTTCTTTTCGGTTGGGTATGGATTTTATTTTATTTTATAGTATAAGCTTTAAAAGTTGTTTGGTTTTATTGTTTTCTATGGGTAAAAGTGGAACTTTAAAATCATCGCTTTCAATTTAAATTAAGATTCTTAATGTACAATGGATTAAAGTGGGAGAGGGGAGATTATGGTATTGAACTAATTATTTTTAGTTAAAATTTATAAATTATGTAAATAAAAATAAATTATTTTAAATAATTAGTGGTAATTTATGGCAAATATCTAAAAATTACAAGGTAAACACAATAAGTTGATTTCCTAATTATTAAGATAAATAAATGTTATTGAATTCTACAATTTGGTATTTTGAGAGAGAGGGAAATTTGGACCATGCTCAAATCACCAAGATTGTTCCCTGTTATATACATGGCTAATGTGAGCTACAAACCATGGAAAATTTGAAATTGAAATTTATATTGATATTCCCTCAAGACATAATTGGTCATGATAGAGATTATACCCATCATGATAGGCGCATATAAAAAGGTGGGGTGTCTGGGCAAGAGGCCCCACGAAGATGAGAAATAAAAAACCATTGAAGTGAACTAGAAAACTAGTAAACCAATCACCATAAATGAAACAACAACATATCAAAACCTAGGCTTACAAGAAGTTTATCCCAAGGAGGAAAAAACCAACATTAAGAAAATAATGAGACAACAATGGAGGAACCCAAACAACCATGTCCAAATAGTAGTAAAATTGCAGCCAAAAGAGTAGGGAGAATGTGGGCACCTAATTAGCAGAAATTTATAGGTGTCACTAGCTCCAAGTCAAATTAATGATATATTTCATAAAATATTACAACGTACAATGAACTTATGGCATACATAAAGGAAAGAATCAAAATTTATTCCAAGATATTAATGACAAAAATGTAATCAAAATGGAAGACTGGAATCCCAATATTTCTATCAAAGTAAAATAAAGTTCCCCTTGTGGATACATAGGACATCCATGGATTTTCACTTACATTACAAATGCAAAACAAAAGAAAAAGTGATCATACCAACCAAAACCAAATAATTTGATCATCAACTTCAATGTATTCATGATACTCCATATAGTCTTTCCAAGTACACATAAATATTGACCCTTCCAATAAAACATTAGACCCATATATTCAAGTTATAAAGCTAAAATAAATTTTAGTGTTGAATTCCCAAGAAAACTAAAAAACTCCTAGGCAAACAATTTTATTTACTCTACAACTAGGGTCACAAAATGACATTGAGTCAACATTTTAACATACCAATTTCAATTCATACTATTTAGTATTTACAACCAAGTCCCTACCTCCTTGACAAAGTTCCATTCGGTCATGATATCTAATCTCGATTATCTTTAGTATTAAATACATAACATGATGCATATAAAAATGTATGATGACAAGAAAGAATCACTACTGCCTACTACAAGGGGCTAAATAGGATGGCCAGTGTGGATTGGAGAAGGCTAGCTAATAGCCTAGCCAATAGAGTTATTTCCTAAAGCAACAAAGTTCTTTCCAGAGACACTAGAATAGATAACTTTGGATGGTCCAGTTGATGCTCCTTCACTCAACTGGGGGTGTGGGAAACATCCTAACCAATATTGATACTTTACTATTAGGCAGGGGTGAAGCTCTACTCACTCAGTGCTTTGAACTCATTATTGACTGATTTCCATGCCTAGAGATGGTATAAACCACTTAGACAAACTCTCCATACCAAAGGTAATATATAGGCAAGCAACTTGGCATACTTAGCTACTAATTATTGAATGGATTTCAATCCATGAATAATCTAGCTCAATCGTTGGAACCCTAACCCCATCCACGTTCCACTACCCTGCCACCATTTGATTGAACTAAAAAATTATGTGACAAAAAAAATGCATCGAAATTCACTCTCTGCGAAGCATGGATTTCGTGGCATAGTACCCTCAAGATACGCATCCATACCCTCTTCCTGTCTAGTCTCAACATCATATGAATCATACTTCCTTTTCCTTGAATAATTTCTCTTCTTGTGAAGATTCATTCCAAATTTTTGTGCATCAATCAATTTTTTTCTCATTAGGAATTATCCTTAGTCGTTACGTTCCTCATTTTGGGGGTTATTAAGGGGGTGCCTATCTGTGGTACAACGTTTTTTTGTGCTCACTCTTTGGTGGAATTTAAATCTGTCTTATATTCATAAGAATGGGTGGTATTGGCGAGGTTTATTACCATTATGCATGCTTCACCAATATCATTTACCTTGGCCATGCTATCTATTTATATGAAGGTACGATGCTTCGTATCTTTCTGGCGACTGGTGTTGGTAGAGGTGATTTGACAACCCCCTGTTGTCTCTCATGCCATGGTGATATTACTGCTTATGTTAAAGGATGAGATGCGTGCATTGATTGGTAAGGTAGATGCTAGTTTCAGAAAGGTATTTTCCTGGTTGATCCCATTCCTTGTAGAGCCTCAAGCCTCTCACTTGCAAACTTTTTGGGGAGAGGTAGGGGAATCTTTCAAATAAGAGATAGCTTTGACCGATCGGAAAACCAAAAAATAAATTTCTCTAATGGTTCCCTCTCATACAGTCACCCCAACAATCTAGTTGAGAGGGAAGACTCTTTTTCTCCTCTACCCAAAGAGTTTGACCTTGGAACAATTAAGGTCTTATAGTAATTTCGTTGTTCTAGGAGGGGGGCATTCCTATTTCCATTTCCCCCCCACATTGATCTAGGTCGATATTGGTGGCCACCCACCTATACCACTTGGGGCACCACCATTGTCTCTTTCATTTTTTTCACAACTTACTATTTTTAGCATTTTTTGGGTCCTGAACTTCCGGAGCCATTTTGAAGCCCTAAACGACGTTTTTTTGGGCATCTTTTGTGTAGAGAATATTATTTCATTCCAAAATCAATATTTTTGGCGATATTCATAGTCCTTGGATAGATCATTCTAACAATGTATCATGTGCGTCAAATGGAGATAGTATGCTAAATTTACGTCCCCGGAAAGTTGAAACACCAATTTACCGAAATGGGGCCCATAGTTTTGGCGCTTCATCTCCTAAGGTTTGATTTTTGGACGTTTAGAGTTCTCCATTGTTTCTCCATAATAAATAGGCCCTCGAACTTCATTGTAACACAATTCAGAGGTCTGTATCCACCACATCTCTTCTTAGATATTCGCTACCATCACCCGAGCTATTTAATTTCCATTATGTTTATAAGCATATTTATGTTATTTGATATTAATGAAATGAAGACTTATTTCCATTGCATATCTATGTTTATGGTTATATTTGTATTCTGTTGTGTTCCTGAATAAATCCAGATCATACATGAATTTCAATGCCGCAGAGGATGATTCTTTTGAGTATTATGTCAAAGTTCTTAGTTCGATCGATGCTTTATTATATATCTAATTATGCTTTTATGATTCTTTTCTTTGGGAATGCTTTATTATATATGCAGTTATCTTTTTCATTTTTATGTTGGTCCTTGCATATATTATAGTTGTAATTATGATATCATCCCTAACTATATATGTCACTATGATTTATTATATGCGTAATTATGTTTTAGTAGAAAATGATACTATTATATATGTAACTTTGAAATTATTATATATGAAATTACGCTCTTGAATAATTGAAAAAATAATTGATCGAAAGAGCTTCTCGCACCCCAACCTTGTGGGAGGGGAGAAACTCTCATCCATATCAATGATTTTTTCCATTAAAACCCTATGTTCAATCGAGCAACTTGGTTTGAAGTTATGACTATATCGGTGGGGGGAAAGATTAGGGCTCAAGAACCTATTGAAATCGATTTGATTTAATGCCAAAAATAAAGGCATTATTACATATATCATGAGATATATCTTTTTATATAATATTATTCTGTGATTTAGTCACTTACTGACAGATGTGAAGGCGCTTGACCCAAACAAACACCTTTATTTAAGGATCTTCTCAGAGCTAGTGGGTTTGGTGGTCCTAGACAGCATAGCTTCGACACGTTTTCTTTTCCCCATGGAAGCCAATGTCTTGAGGGAGAAGGGAATGAGAAATTTCTTCAATGAATATCATAAAAAATAGTCTTCAAACAATATATGCCACCCACTACTGCTATCACTCATGCTACTCACACTAAACTACACCTACTAACCTTACTACACTTGGTTGAATCAGCACTTGCTTCATATGGTAGAACTGGCTTGTATGCATAGTGAATGTTGATTGTGTCTCTAACATGATCAGACTTAGATCTAGTGTTTGATGTAGTTGGTTAAGAAGGTGATGAAGGAGATAAATATCGAGGACCAAAAAGTCGTAGAACTAGTTTATATTTTCTAGTTACTTTGTCATTCCCTCCCTACAAAGGCACATAAAAGTTGGGTTTTATCTAATAGTGGTGAAAGGCAGAGTTCAAAGGGGTAGCTTGAGTTTTGAGGGTCGCTTTATAAAGCCAACAAGATGCATAGTCATATTTCCATTGAATACACATGTAGAGTGTTGGTAATTTTGTTATGTTGTATGCCTAAATATTCATTATCTGGTGTAACAAGTACATGTAACCTAATTACACTAAGGGAAAATAATAAGCATTTCCCTAATACATGGTTTATAGAACAATACCCATCATTATAACTAGAACAAGGTAGTAGTATTGATCAATCTTTGTGATCTATGTAATACAAGTCAATATGTTTGAGCGTGGTTATCATTAGTATTCATAACATCTTAACTCTATTTTTTTTATGCTTCTACTTATGTTGAGTCTACTATAACAATTGAAACAAGAGAAAGCTAAGTTGATTACTTCTATTATGTGAATAGTGTAAACAATTGTTGGATTAGGGTCTCCCACACTAAGGAAATCTAGTCCAATTTTGTATTATTTTGATTATATTTAGTCTAGCGCAGGGGTGATAGGGCAGATAAATGCCCCAATACATTGTAAGCAGGTAAATAGGTAAAACCAAGAGTTCGAAAACCAACGTTTGCGTACCATGGTAAGTATAGGCTAAATTGGTATAAATAGTAAGTCTTTTTGAGTCGACAGGTAGAGGATGAGTAGAAGTGAATGCTAAGTGTGGATTGTTAGTAATGGGTTTCAAGTATTTGGGTCAGACTCCTGCTGGATGTGTGCATGGAGATCCTTTCTCCTACTGTGTTAGAACCTTGCTAGTTGTGTGCACCAGTGGGATATGGGGTTATGTAAGAATTTGCTGATAATATATGAGAAGTATTGTTGATATCTAGTTCTGAGATCTATCTGTTATATGAATTTGCGCTTTGTGTTAGATCTAGGATAAGGTACGAATAATTTGTATTATCTGTTGTTTTTATCTATAAGATATGCTATCTGGTCTGCCGTGTATACTATAACGTATATCTTCGCTCGGTCGAACACACGTGGATGCAGACCTAAGATCTAGATCTGTAACACTGTGTGCACCGTGTACTTATTTAAGCCTGTGAACTAGCTCTATTCCCATAAATATGTTTGTTGTGCGTGGCTTAGATTACCTTCTCTCTTTCTCGGTGCGGCACCCTCCCATACTTCTTTGGGCGATACTTTGACTTACGCAAGCAGGTCACTGTCGAAAGGGCCAATAGTATAGGGGTTTGTTGGAAAACCTTAACGTATGAACCTAGGCTAGGACCCCTAAATCCAACAAATGGTTCTATTGTCGAGACCAGGAGAATTTTGAAAGAGTAGTCAAGTAACGCCAGAACACCAAAAAGAAGATAGATATGGCTACGAATTTAAAAATACCTACCTTCAAGGGTGCGGGTGATGAGGACATGGATAGGTTCTGGTTTGTTGTTGAATTAGTATGGATGGCTCAAAACATCACAAGTGATTAAGTGAAGCAGACCTAGATATCTCTGGCTTTCGAAGGAAGAGCTCTAGATTGGTATATGGGATACATTAGACAACATGCAAATGCAACTATTGATGAGATCAAAACGACACTGATGCAGCAGTTCAAAAGACCTAAGTCTTATTCGCAGATAGTTAATGAACTAAAAGATATTAAACAAGGGGCATCTGAATCTGTATGGGAAGCGGATCAGCGGTTAAAGAAAACAATCAGGGAAGGTGGATTCTAGTATGATGACACAGAACACACATAATGGTTCATTGTTATGCTTTTACCTCACCTATGAATACCTATGGGATATAAATCTATCGGAACGCAGGAAAAAGCACTGGAAATAGTTGTGAAACTAGAAGCTGCCCCAAGGGATGACACCCAGTTGGGGGTGCAGCAGATACAAGGCTAGCTAGAGGCAATGCATATGGAAATTCAGAATCTACGCAAAGAGAAAGGGACAGAAGCCAACCCCGAGAAATGGTACATCTAGTGTCGAGTAAATGGTCACACCAAGGATAACTTCCCATTACTAGTTGCGTATGTACGAACAAGAGCGCCTAGCCCTTTACAGCCTACGTAGGCCATGGGATCCAGTAGAGAAATGATATAGTGTGAGGATTTCCACGTTGTTGGGCTACATGACAGTAGCCACTGCCCTCACACTACCACATATGGTCCAGAAGTTAACCATCAATGGTGTCGGTTTTGTAGAACAATTGGCCATGATGAGAAAACGTGTCACACATATGACTTACTAACTAACCGAGGAAGCATATTCATGGTTCAATCCGATCCAGCCTCACCTAAGTTCCCCGCAGGAATAGGAGGATCCCCAGCATGAGGAAGGGGAGGAGACCGAGGAGGCAGCACAGGCCAAGGACAAGGTCAGCAGATTTGCTACAATTGTGGGGAGGTAGGCCATTTTGTGTGATATTGTATAAACCCAACTTGGCAGACATGTCGATATTGTAGACAGTTGGATAATTCTATTGAGGAGTGACCGATTCTATTGGAAAGGGTTCAGTAAAATAACCCTACGGAAAATGTGCAGAGGGTGAAAAAAGAACCCTGGGGGGCAGCACCGGCAACTGCCTTAGTCCAAAATGGGTCGATGGAAGCCGTTGTGGAAGAAGAGGCATACCCCTCAAAAGAACTTGGCCCTAGCATGAGTAATGATTACGAAAAAATAAGAGCACCTAACACGGAGCAAGGAAACGAGGTCAGACCATTCTTATAGCCATGTATAAATCTGTTGCGCAACCAACAAGCTATAGAGGTCTTCAGGAACTTATCTATGGGTGCGCAGAGAAGACCCTGCCTATCACACAAGTACAAAATGTGCACAAAATATACAAATAGAAGAAGAAAAAAGATCAATAAATGTGGCTAACGACGCAGATTGGGGATTTTGAGATGGAGCAAGTTTTTCTTGACTTAGGATCTGATGCAAACATGCTCCCTCAACAAACTTGGTAGCGCATGGGTCAACCTAAGCTTGAATGGTCTGTTGTACACCTACGCATGGCTAATCAACAAAAGATAGTACCACTGGGAAAACTATCAAACATAGTTGTGAACATTGCTAGGGTTAGGATATGATCTGACTTTGAAGTTATCCAAACAATGGAAGATGCATACCCCTACCCAACACTTCCAAGCTTGGATTGGGCTATTGAAATGGGAGGCATCATCAACCTGAAGAAGAGGAGTATGATATTTGATAACAATGGAAAATGATTAATTATCCCGTTAGACCCTGCAGAAGGACAAGGATATACTCAGTTAGTGCAAGGAAGTGGAGAGGGAGATTACTTATGTAGCGTATCCACACAAAAGGATAGTATTTCTTCTGAGAAAGAAAGTAATAATGGGTACCTTTCTGACTCATAGGAGGAGTTAGAACTCTAGTAACATCGGTTGCAGAGCGCATGCACACTACGATGTCTCCGCATTACCAGAGGTATCAGATGTATGACGATAGAGGTAAGAGAGCTACCCCAGTTTGATGGTTCAGGAGATCTGGAGGTAGCCTTGTGAAGCACCAATCACATGGCCTGGGGTCCCTCACAACTGACCATCGCACCTAACATACCTACCAGCTTCCAAGATGTCGCTCTAGAAAATAAGCCTGTGTTGGGGGAGGATGCACCTCCTCTCAAGATCATTGAGTCAGATATGGTAGAATTACTAAACGCATTGGGGGTGCGAAAAGTAGCCGTTGGCATCATAATGTCTAGTAAAAAGAAGAAGTTACCGTTGTTAAGGATGATTAAATGATAATTAATGAAGAAAATCTTGCGGATTCTTATCCATTTTCCAGATGGTAAGTTGCGCATAAGATCTACCCAACCATTGAATAATCATGGATGCTATAAAGTAGCCAGGCTAACTCAGCTTACAGGCCCTTTTTACTCACACTCCATAACAGTGACTTATCCCTATGCTATGATCCCCATGTCTAGGAAAACCACCCCTCCTCCTACAAATTATCCCCTAGAAACTGAATTCGTATTCCGAGCACAAACAGTGACTCCTAGCCCTTCTGAACTTTCCGCACCAGCAGGTCACGAGGAAGACGATGTAATGGAGATTGAATCCGAGGGAGAAGATGTACCTGTAACCTCGCTTACAAGGAAGGGCAAGGAACCAGTCCAAGGATCAGGACAACCCTCGTTGGATTCCAAAGGGGCTACGGGAAAACCTAGAACATCCCTGCAGACACCAAAGTTTCCCTACTGTCTATATACGTTAGAAGAAGCCCAACCGACTAACCCCATCGACTGGCTACCCCTAGTCGTTCAACCATGAAAAACATTAACGTGCACACCAGAAAACCTGAATGGTCTGGAAGAATATCTCTAATCTCCCCTAACTCCCAGAGAAGTCCCTGTGATTGGCGACCTTTGCGATAGCCTCCGGGGAGTTAAATTTCTTGATCACGACGTGGAAAATCTTGAATTTTTTCCTAAATTGGCCCCGGCATTATACTATGAAAAAATCATCATGCATGAAGGAGTCACGGTCATCCCCCAGTGCTAGGTGGCTGGCCCAGCCGGATCCGGAATCTTGAACCTCATGCACATGCCCCACTTTGGCCATTACACTATCATGGATCAGGTGGCCCGCTAATTTCTCGCACTAATTCACGATGGTTGTTTATGGATTTGGGATAGAGTTCCCATTGATCCTTTGCTAATCAACCGGATTATAGGCCTTCCTATGACCGGTCTGCACCCTATGGCAAAGGTAGGCAAGAAATACGAAGTAGAAACAAGCGCCGAGGTGCGTCAAGACTACCGAGTGCTCAGGAATACGAGGTGCTTCATCATCGAATCTGTCAATGATAAAGCTACACGATTAGGCACCCAGATACTGGCCTGTAAATTAATACAAAAGTGCCAACTTGGAACAGTTCTTGTCTATGTCATCCAGTTAGCTAGTCAGTTTGCAAAGGGGGTTTGCTACAACTGGGCACAGCACCTATGTGATTAATTCCTGATCAATGTTCGTGACTCCTAGGTTCTCGGAAAACCTTTTCCTTTTTCCTAGCTACTACTTCTTATAGCCCTCGTCACCTTGAAAATCCCTGAGGGATTAGTCATCCCTAAGCTCAAACATGGTATGTGTTAAGGATCTCGGTATGCCCATTTGTGGGACTCCAAAGATTCACAGCGCTCAGAAGAAAACAAATTCTTTTTGATCCTTTTCCAGAGTAGCTTGGCAGAAGAAATCAACTTGTGACCCCGGCTATTGCCCACCATATATGATAAATACAAAGGGATCACCAAATTCCAAGCTACAATGAGCCACATTCAAATTTACAACCCTATAGATAACACCTGGATGATGCTTCCCTTTATGGTATTGGATGGAGATGTTGAGCAGGTGATTACACAATGGATACTTGCTTGGAAGCTGGGCTTTGAACACCCCCCAAGGAACGTTGAAGCGCTCGGTAGCGCCTTGGGAAAATCTACTTGCACAAGCAGCAATTGAGAACACTCCACCAACCCAGCACCCACACAGAGCCACTGCAAGCACTATGGGTGGGCCTCCAAATATCATTTTAGGAAGTACGAAATGAACAAGTGAGCTTGCAAAAGGAGCACAAAAAAAGCACCAGGCTCAATGCCAGGAAAGAGACGAGACAATCACCTTAACTGAAGGAGATCTTGAACAAATAGCAAACATTGTTACATTGGCCACACAGGAAATATGGGTAGCTCTTGCAGAGCAACAAAAGCTTGTAGTCAATACCATTCAGAATGATCATCGTGCTCTACAAAGTAAGATAGATGATGCATAGACTAGTGTCGCTCGAGGTTGGGACCCCTCGCCTTCGAGCGAACCGGCATTAGTTATGAGGGAAAGGCACCTCTTCCAAATCCCTTGTGGTGCCCTTATCATGGAATATTAGGACCCAGCAACATAGATCCCAACAGGAACAAGAGTACAAATGAATCTCACCCATATTTCACATGAAGCAGTACAGGATCTTCATACAGTGGTTTGTCACGAGATCCACCATCGGAACCAACACATAAGTCATTAATTTTCCCTCACTGAGTAGAAAATCGCACAATAGAATACTGCAGTGTGTCTCACAGCATCCCAACAAGCAGAGCTACAGATGGTAATACACCAGCTCTACATGGAAGTAGCAGAGGAACCTTCCCCAGGAGCCACACTCTGGGTAAAGATAGAAGCATTGGCAGTAGCATTGGCAACTTCTAGAATAGAGATGCAGACCCTAAAGACACAAATGGAGAAACAAATTAGTAATCTCCAGGCCAAGTTATAGCCTAAGATGGCTCCTGAAGTTCATTCCCAGTGAGCTACGTTAGTCACTACAACTACCCACACCATTAGGGGAAAAATTGACCAAGATGTGCAGTTATTGGAAACTACTTTGCAACTCTGGATGCAGATTCAAAATGATCCAATGATGCGACAAATTAATCAGGAGCTTCGCAAAAAAGAGGAAGAGTTCGAGCAAATTGAGGCTACCATCTCAAATCTGATACCAGCTCAGCGCCTCACCCATATACAAACCAGGGAATCCCTTCACACTAAGATTGAGGCACTTCGGCATAAGAAAGACATCATTGGACAAAGACTGAAGTCGTGGACAAGTACTGCCCTCAAATTGTCCCAGGATGTAGATAGTGAGGTACGAAGACTCAACCATACACTGGGAAGTGTTACCGCTGCCACAGAGGGTCCCATATCGCAGAAGTTAGTATATATCACACAAAAAATTTCAGCGCAGAGCCTAGAATTATTGGCCCCACTAGTTATAGTCGTTCAGACACTACGCGCACAAGTGGAGGCTCCCTCACCATAGTGACTCGGGATGAGTCATAAGATTGTGTTGGGGAACTGTTGGAGCAGGGTCTCCCACACTGAGGAAAGTTGGTCCAATTTTGTATTATTTTGATTATATTTAGTCTAGCACAGTGGTGATAGGATGGATAAAAGCCCCAATACATTGTAAGTGGGTAAATAGGTAAAACCAAGAGTTCACAAACCACGATTTGTGGACTATGGTAAGTCTAGGCTAAATTGGTATAAATAGTAAGTCTTTTTGAGTCGATAGGTAGAGGATGAATAGAAGTGAATGCTAAGTGAGGATTTTTTAGTTTTGGGTTACGAGTATTTGGGTAGAACTCCTAATAGCTATGTGCGCGGAGATCCTTTGTCCTGCAGTGTGCGGACCCTGCTGGCTGTGTGTGCAGGTGGGATTTGGGGTTATGTAAGAATTTGCTAATATCTGGTTCTGAGATCTATCTGTTATATGAATCTACACTCTGTGTTAGATATGTGATAAGGTAAAAATAATTTATATTACATGTTGTGTTTATCTATAAGATATGTTATCTGGTTTGCCGCGTACTGTAATTTATATCTTTCCTGGGTCGAACGCACGTGGATGCGGACCTAAGATCTAGATCTGTAACACTGTGTGCATCGTGTATTTATTTAAGCCTATGAAATAGCTCTGTTCCCATAAATATTTCTGTTGTGCGTGGCTTCGCTTACTTGCTCTCTTTCTGGGTGCAGAAGCCTGGTTCTAGCACCCTCCCATACTGCTTCGGGTGAGACTTTGACCTGTGCAAGCAGGTCATTGCCGAAAGGACCAGTAGTATAGTGGTTTGTTGGAAAACCTTAATGTACGAACCTAGCTCAGGGCCCCTAAAGCCAATATCAATGGATTTATAACATGCATCATTTATACAACGGGTTATCATTAGGTGGTAAGTGAAACCAATACATAGTGAAATACAACATGAAGTTTATTTCATAATCAATTCAACTACTTGTTACACAAAGTAATGTAAAACAACCCATAGATCGAATTCCATGTCAAATACTAGTTTTTTTAATAGCTAAGTGTGTTCCATAATAAAGAAAAAGTATATTGTGTATAATTATGAACTTAATATATATGTACTATGAATAGAGTAGAACATCCCATACAACATTAAGCTTCCAATTGTATTGAGTTAGTGTCAGAATTGATAATAAAGTAAAAAGGATGAAGAAAAATGCAAATAAATTTTGAACAAATAAATCTTCGAAGGTGGTGATTCTCGAACATCATCCTTTAATCATGGGGGACTCAGAATGCAAGATAATAAATAAGAATTATTTCTAGTGGGGAAGATTTTATTAAATGTTAAGCTCAGGGGATTTCTCAAAACTCATCTACAATGATCTTGAACATGACCTCAGTGTCAACAATTACAAGAATCTGACCAAATCATGCCTCCATAGGATTGCTGCCATATCTCTTGTTCTTCCTTGTGTGGAGGTAATCTTCTGGCTCATAGGCCATGTGGACTTTTCCAATAGATGGATCCTAAACCAACATCAGAGCCCAGTTGGAGGCTATTATACCTTCAAAATATTGTCAAGAAAGTTCCTCCCAGAGCTTGAAGTTGTCATGGCATGTCAATATGTAAACTATGTTGCTTAGTTGTTTTATGGCCATGGTTGGATGTGAACCTTGACTTGGTGAGTTGTTAAGTGGGATGAGTTGAGATTGGAAATTAGTAGGCTAAGATGAGTTATAGGAAGTTATTAGGAGAACATGTTTCAAGGCTTTTCAGGCAACAGAAGGGAACATCAAGTTAAAATGAAAATAAATGAACACATGAGAGGGCTAATAATTCAGGACCTCACCTTTTCAAAAGGGGCATGCTAGGCATACCAACACTAGTGCAAATACATGCCAAGGGCCATGTTTTAGTGTATCTTAAGTGCCAAATCATCCTCTATTACTTATATCTTAATTGTGAATAATTGATCTCAAATAAATTTTATCTCAAACCATGCCAAGTCATTCCAGGGAATCCAAACACATGCCAATAATTTTCAAGTGCCACTAAGTGACAAGAGCCAATATGTGTCAAGGAGTTATAGGGCATGTTATACAATTTCAGGTTCACTAAGGATGGAGTGACAAGATATGCTAGATATTTCCAAGGCAAGCTAGAGTTATAAGGAAGCATACCAAGATGTTCCAAGTGCCAATGGGTGCTGAGTGTTAGCGAGTTCTAGGGAAACAAAAGGGAGAACTATGTAAAAATGCATGGAAATGAATGAATAAGAGTTTGTGATAGGGAGTGTCAATGATTTCTAGGTGTTTAAGGAGGGAGTGACATGGTATGCTAGGTAGTGCTAAATCATGCTAGTGTGCCAGAGTGGCATGTGGCAAAGGTATGCTAGGTGCTAGGGTGTGGCAACACATGATAGGAAGTGTTAGGGAGTCCTAGGGACACAAAAAGGAGCACTAGGTGAAAATAATGCATGAAAATGAAAAATTAAGAGATTGTGATAGGAAGTGTCAGTGAGTACCAGGTGTGCTAAGGAGGGAGTGAAATGGTTTGCTAGAGGTTAGGGAAACATGCTGGGATGTGTTAGGTACTAGGGTGTGCTAATGCATGTCAAGGAGATTTATGGAGTGCCAGGGAAAAATAAGGAAGAAATAGTTTTAAATTCATGGAAATGAATGAATAAGAGTGTGTGACATGGATTGTTAGAAAATTCTATGTGTGCTAAGTACGGAGTGACAATGTATTTTAGGTAGTGCCAAGGAATGCTAGAGTGCCAGGGCAACATGTCAAGATGTGCCAAGTGTCAATGTGTGCCAATTTGTGTCAGGAAGTGTTAGGGAGTGCCATAGAAACATAAGGGAGAACTAATTCAGAATTCATGGAAATGAAAAAATATAGACTGTGTGAAAGGGAGTGTTAGTGAGTTCCAACTGTGCTAAGGAAGGAATGACAAGTTTATATGCTAGGCAATGCCAAGGCATGCTAGAGTTCCACGACATGTTAGGGGATAGTAGGGTGTATAAGGAAGATCCAAAGAATGTCAAGGAATCCAGGGGATGCTAACACGTGCCACATAGTGCCAAGGGATTGTTAAACATTCCATATGTTATGGTGTGTCAAGATGTAAACTATGTTGCTCAATTGTTTTATGGTCACAATTGGACATGAGCCTTGAATTAATAACTTGTTAAGTGGAATGAGTTAATATTGTCCATGAGTAGCCTAAAATTAGTTATAAGAAATTATTAGGTGAATAGGGCATGGTCTAGTTGTAGTAAATGAAACTTGGTCAAGTTGTTATAGTTGAGGCAGGACTTGTTTGCGTTCCCAAGTCAAAAAAAAAATAAGGGTAGTTTTGAGGAAATGACATCTAAGGAGTGCTAGGGTGTCCCAATGAATCAAAATGTGTGCTAACACATGCCAGTTAGTGTTAATGAATGACAAGGAGTGTATGGGAGTGTTAGGTCATCACAAGGGAGAAATAGTTCAAAGTGCATGAAAATTAATGAATACGAGTGTTTGTAAGGGGGTGTCAGTGAATTTGAGGTGCCCATGGATGAAGTGTGTTAGGAGAATTTAATAATATGACTTGCAGGAGGCAAGCCTATGATTTCTATAAGGGGATGGACAAAGTAATTTCAAACAAAGGAAGACTATGTGCTAGACACAACACTACTTTTTCAATGGCTTGGTTGGGTTCCCAATGTTAGCCATCTATATTTTCTGTTATACCTAATGATGGCTAGAATCAGTTTTTAGCCTTAAAGAAACAATTTCAAGCTAATATGTTAGTTCTTCAAGCCTGGCTGTTCTCTCTGTCAAAAGAAACCTACCTTCACTGATGGTTTCACTTCAAAATACTCAAAGAAGCTTGCTGATATAAAAAGACTGTTTTAAGCCTCCACTTCCATAATTTCTCCTTTTTCCCCTCTATGACCTCCATTTACCCTTCATTCCCCATCAAAACCCCCTAAGACCTTATAAATCATATTTATTTTTGGTCTTGAACCTATTCTTCCCCCTTATCGTAACCCTTCTTCAGGCTCAAAAACTCTTCATTTTGGCCTTAAAACACTCTTTTAACACAACAGGCCTTAAGCCCCATTCGCTTAGACCCTAGCCCTCTTTTTTCTATGAGACCAAGCTCTGTGACTGAGCGCTAAGCCCATTGACGATCGGGCATCACACTTTCCAAGTTCTCACTTCCATTTTCCTTTTTCTTCCAATGGTTGATCCTCCGATGAGTTCTAGACTATCCATTCCCCAAGATCTGACGACCATCCCCCTCCACGCTCTGGTTTATCGGCCATCGCATCGCTCCATCACATCGGTGCATCGCTCCTCTGCAATCCTAGTTACCTTGTCCCCTTACCCTTTGCACCACCGATATGCGAAACCTCGATTGCATCTGGACTGTTCATTCTCCCCCAGATTGGACGGTCTGTGCTCTCCTCCATATATCGCACTTCGCTTTCCCATCGGTAATTGGCCATCGCGCTTTCTTTTCCCATCAACCATTGGCACATTGCAACTTCCTAATTATCACTTCCTAGAACTCTTCTTCGCTGATTTCCGATCCTCCAAGTTAATCTCCACCGTGGATCTCCCTGATCCAATAGCTCGCATTGATTCCCTTTTCTTCCACCCATAGGCACTTTTAGCACATAGGTTAACACTATGAGTGCCCCCGCAGTTAACTCTTTGACTATGGAAGATCTTCATCCAACGGTCCATATCCACTGCGGAGGTTCCCAGCCCACAAAACTGTCCATACCCTCAAGTTCCCCAGCTATGCGTATTTTCTTTCAATATCCCATATAATCCTGACAGTCCCACCCGACCGTCCTGGGATTTCCATCGTATTTTCTTTCATTCTCAACTTTTAATCTACCCCCCCCCCCCAAGATCCAACGGCCCACAATAATATTCGCACCCGTTTCTCCATAATTGTATAAACCCCATTTTCAATGTTGAATAGGCAACTTTCCTGTGAACACACATCAACCACCAAGCGGTTTCACATTCATTTGGCCCATTACTGCTAACCACCTCGACCCTATGCAAAAGTCACTTGTGAGTTTCTGAAAAACTGCCCATCATACTTCCGCGCCATGTTTTAATTTAAACCCTGGTTTTCGCCTCCGCCATGGTTTTACCTTCCATCGCTGCATTCGCACTTCCTCTGCAAATGCTCTTCCACCTCCGCCGAACCCTCTGAAGCAGTTAAACCACAAAGACGGGATTTTATAATTTTTTATTGTTTATTTGTAGGTTTTAATGGCAGACTTAAGTTGCATGCCCTCCCATAGCCATATACCAGTGGCAGAAGCTAAGGATGAGGATTCTGAGGCTGAAACAATGAAAAAAAGGGATTCACCGGTTGATTATTAATGTTTTATCATTGTCTCATGAACACTAGTGAAGAAGAAAACCCTAGCGCAGAATCATAGCCACCTGTACACAAAAAATATAAAGTGAAGATCAATGAAGATTATAGAAATATCATAAAAAAAATAAAGGTTAAGGTTCCACCTCAGAAGATTAAAAGCTTAACCCGCAGATCAAACCCACTTTAGTTGTACCAGAAGATTAGAAGCTTAACCCACTTTAGTGTACCAGAAGAAACGACAGGACTGCAGCAGCAAGAAGACTTCTCCACAAAGACATTGTTTGGAGTTATTACCAGCCTGTCAATTAGGCCTCAGAGTCTACAAGAACTACTAGAATGGGCAAGAAATTAATGTAATATAAATCACACAAAATGGGCATTCGAATGCTTTTCTCCTCTATTTTAATTAACCATTAATACCTTCTCTGTCACCTCTCCTCCCCATTCACCTATAA
Source organism: Pinus albicaulis (assembly GCA_034641835.2). NCBI lineage: Eukaryota > Viridiplantae > Streptophyta > Pinopsida > Pinales > Pinaceae > Pinus > Pinus albicaulis. Next base: position 531,885,642 of record CM076582.1, on the reverse strand, counting down.
ATCCTATTCGAACTCTCATTGAAAAAGTTGGCATTTGATGAATTCTGAAGTAATACATAGACTTCTGCTTTGAAGAACGATTGATGTTTTGAAGAAGTGTGGATGTCTTTTCTTTTTCCGTTGATGAAGGAGGCTAGATCATTGGATCCATGAGCCTAGTTTTGGTGAAGTACTCTCTATTTTTTAATGTTATTTCCTATTTTTCGCTTTGTTCCATTATGCTTTGCTTGCAGTACAGTAAAAATCTTAGGCTAAGAAATGTCTCCTAGAAGCACCTTAGGCCTGTTTACTCCTCACTGCCTTTATGCTTTCATCTGCTGAAGGTTTTATTGAGTAGTTTAAATACTTCTAAACCCTTAAGTTTGTTCATTTCATAATAGCTCAAATAGCTTGTGTCAAGGTTGAATTATGGTTTGTCCTGCCTGCTTGCTGCCTCTTGAAAGATATTTTTGAAAAAATCCTTCAAACACTATTGTCTGCAGCTTGGAAGAGAGGATTTATTCTAATCTTACCCTCTGTTCCTTGTTGATATAGTCATACTTGAAGGCCTTTATAATTTCAGTCTTAGATTTCTGGGTGTTCCTCATTTTATGAATGTGATTACTTGTGTTTCTTATATGTTTTCTAACTCCTTTAAGTGAAACAATCAGAAGAAATACAGTGCTCCTCTTCTTCTTTCTATTACTTGAAAGTTTTTATTGTTTATGTTATATGCATAAAGAATTTTGGTACAATTCATGGCTAGCCCTAGCTATTTAATATTTCTTTATGTTTATATAGTGTTGGAAGTCCCTCAGTTTGAAAATTATACATGATTAAAGAGTCTTAACAGCCATTAAAGCTTTACTTTTCCTTCCAAATCCTTGATGTTCATCTCATCCCACCTATATGACCCCATATATCCATTGACTAAATTAGATTTTCCCTTTGGTTACCAAAATTAATCAATCATAACTATTTAGACTTCCACATGACTCCATTGCCCAATGGCTTGTAGATTTCCACACTCTATCTATGCTGCCTAGATCATCTATGTCCAACCAACAAAACAAACAAACTCACACTTAATAACTAGCCTAAAATCAACGTCTTAAAAGCATCAAGCTATATACTTACGAACATATGGAGAGATCCCTCTCTCAGACTAGGAGGGCGAGATCGTAGAGCTCTAAAGCTTGGTTTAAATGTTTCTTTGTCATTTGGTTTGCCAATCAACCAAATCACAGGTCTCCAACATTTTGGCTATCACGGTGGGACTTCTGAGTATATAGTCACATAAATACCTCTTAAAAACTCATTATACCCTTAGTAAATCAATGAACATTTAGTGAATCTGCCACCTCATCACCACACCAACATTTTTGCGATCATAGTGGAACTTCTAAGTACATAATAGCCTAGCAAGCTCTTCTAGACTCATTATTCCTTCAAAAAAAAAACTCAAAAAACCCAAAAAATTTCAGATTGGTTTCATAATAAAAATTGGTGGTGGACCATAAAATATTTTACCTCCAAGAGAGCTAAAATATTTCCACCTGACAATTCCACTGGCCTCCGGTAGGCCTATTACTTCACTAGTCCTTGTAGACTCCCTTGGGAATGCATTGAGCAAACCCAATCATACTGTTGGTGGACATAAAAGTTGAAATCTTCCGCCTGGCAACTCCACAACCTCTGAAAGACCTAATGAATCCACTGGTAGAAGACTCTTAACTGGTTGAGAAGATACAGTGACCTCTTTTTAGAAACATGGAATCAGGTATAGACAAAGAAGCTAAAATAAACACATTATTGGAACTGACTGGAAAAGTAGTGTACATACTTGATAAGAAAATGGAATGGCATGAGGTTGATATAGATGTTGATTATCCAGAGAAACCTATGCCTTTCCCTGATCAAAAACAAACTCAACCACTACAAGACATAAACAACAAACAAAATATATATGATGAGCAAGATTACAGAGAAAACAATGAAGATGGTTGTCAAGAAATTCCTGATAGCCTACCTTTATCTTGTATTATGCTATTAAGAGAGCTTTATGACCAAAATGTAAGTGTAAAAAGTGAGCAGTGCTTTGAGGAAACAATAAGCCTCCTAGGAAGCACAAAACCTCATATAGAAGAAAAATCAACACATATAGGGACTCCCCCTCTATGTTATAACTCATTTCAGATTTTAAAAGGAGACTGGCATCCTGACAATGTAATAGAAAAAATTCATGAACCTCAAACTGACCATCACAAAGATCAAGAAGAGTTGTTTAAGAGTGGAAAAGATTAGGAAATAGAAGAGAATCCTCAAATTTTTCCTGCAAACACAAGTAAATATTCACTAGGAGAAGCTTAAGAAGATATCCAGCCTCGAAATCAGTCAACACAAGAGGAACATGATAGTTGTACTTCTGTCCAAAGAAAAATAAAAATTCCTCCTCTTTTGATAGAAGAAGAGATTGATCAAATATTAGAAAAACAGCTAGCCCTCAAAACTTCATTTGAACAAAACACTTCTTCTCATCTACCTACTGAACCTTGTTGTCTTGAACCAGAAAATAAAATTCTAGATCAGCTGAAAGAAAAAAAACTGATAACACAATATGCTTGATTGGTGAGATTGTTTATACTAATGATTTTCCAATTTTTGATCAGTATGATGATGATGATGAGCTTCAAGAAGAAACTAATCATGCAGGGAAACCACCAGTTGATTGGCGTCATGAACTTCACTATCATCAGCTTGTAAGAAACAATCAACCAATCCAATCCATCAGAAATTGTTTTCACAAAATTGGGAGTCAGCAATCTATCCGTTGTGATGATGAGGTTGAGAAGAAAGAGGAATTTCTTGAGCAAGCTGAAGATAAGGAGCCTTCTCATGAAAGGTTTGAGGTAATAAAAGATACCCTTGCTAAAAAATATGATGATGTCTTCACGGAATACAGTTCACTGAATCGGAGCATACCAGGACTACAAGAGGACACACAGCAATATATGATGAGTCCTCTAGTTCAGATGATAATTAAGATGAGGAATAAGTTCTTTCTCAAAAGAATCTTAAGCTTGATCCAGTGGAGGAAAAACTAAGCTTGGTCAAAACCTATCTTCCAAATATTCATAACCAAGCATTATTTCAAAATCCCTATGCTCATTTCTTGAAGATATTTAAAGAAGGGATAAAGGTTATTAGAAGCAGTGTATTACCAAAGGCAAGAAGATTTTTTAGCACTGTTGCTAAATAAAAAAGGAAATGGGAGTGGCCTTGTTTGTCCAGCATGCTCAAGGAGATGAGCAAAGACCAATCATGGAACCATTTACTTGATTGGCTATATTGGAAAAGGGAGTTCATCAGCTAAATATGTAAATTTTCCAGGTTAGATTAGGTTAGATAGGAAATCAAATAAGCTCAGCCTGTGAGCATTTAGTTAGTTTTTGTTTTTTCTTTGAAAAAGAATGAAAAATAGAAAAAGAAAAAGAGGGCAGATTAAAAGAAGAAAGGTTCAGCTCCATACCAAAAAAGAGAAAAATATGAAAGTGTGCAAGCTTAAATGCCACTACTAAAAGAAAACACTGCTATTTAGTCATATAGCCTAATCATGACTAGATAGATCTCAATTTATTGCTGATAGGTTAGTGAAGAAGATTTTCCAAACTGTTTAATCTTGGCTTATTAGTATAATATATTAGGATAAAAGAAATAAAATGGTTCAAACATGCTCAAAATATGAACCGAGAATCAAAATAAAATATGGCTCTAACATGATAAAAAGTTGAGCCAAAGAAAGAAAGAAAGAAAGGCTGATTCTAACATGCCAAAAAATTGAACCAAGAAAATAAGAAGAGGACAGCTCAAAAAGATCAAAATCGGAGCTGAGAAAGAAGGGGAGGATGCTTACTATTCTCAGATATTAAGCCTTCACAGTTTTGTTTTAATTTTCTGCAAATAAAAGTCTATGTGCAACTGGTTTCTTATGACATAGAAACTACAACAAATTAGACTATTTAATCCTAGTTTGTCTGTGTTTAAACTTCTATTTTAGAATGTAGATAATGTAGATCTGTCAAACAGCTTAATCTTGACATATATTAGATTAGGTAGAGAAGCTTTAGAGTCCAACTGTTCAATATGGACTCTTGGAAGAAATAAGGGTAGCATTAGATAGTTTTATCTTTCTGTTTTCAAAAATAATAAGTAAAAGAGATGTTTGTCCAAGTGCACTCAAGAGAAGAAAAATTCTAGGAGAAGAAGGATTGGGTAGGTAGTGACGTTGCTTTGAAGAATGTCATATGCTACAAATTTCTGAAATATCATCAAGTCCAAGAAAGAAAAGGATTTCTACCCAATGGATGAGGCACTGGTCTGCTAAAAGCCAGACATTGATAAACTGAGGTTTTGGACACCTAAAGGGACAGTTGTCCTCCCCAAGTGGAGCCACTGTTAGCCATCTATATTTTCTGTTATACCTAATGATGGCTAGAATCAGTTTGCAGCCTTCAAGAAAAAATTTCAAGCTAATATGTTAGTTCTTGAAGCCTGGTTATTATCTCTGTCCAAAGAAACCTACTTTCTCTGATGATTTCACTTGAAAATCCTCAAAGAAGCTTGCTACTATAAAAATACTATTTTAAGCCTCCATTTCCACCATTTCTTCTTTTTCCCCTCTATGACCTTAATTTCCCATCAAAACCCCCTAAGACCTTATAAATCATCTTTATTTTTGGTCTTGAACCTCTTTTTCCCCTTATCGGAACCCTTCTTCAGGCTCAAAAAATCTTCATTTTGGCCTTAAAACACTCTTTTAACACAACAAGCCTTAGGCCCCTTTCGCTTAGACCCTAGCCCCCTTTCCACCATGAGACCAGGCTTCGTGACTGAGCGGTAAGCCCATCGGTGATCAGACATTGCACTTTCCAAGTTCTCGCTTCCATTTTCCTTTTTCTTCTGATGGCCGATCCTCCGATGAGATCTAGACCGTCCATTCCCCAAGATCCGATGGCCATCACCCTATGTGCTCCACTCTATCATCCATCGCATCGCTCCATCGCATCGGCACATGACTCCTCGGCGATCCCAGTTCCCTTGTCCCCTGACCCTTTTCACCACCGATATGCGAAACCCCAATCACATCTGGACCATTCATTCTCCAGCGGATTGGATAGTCTGTATTCTCCTCCATCTATTGCACTTTGCTTTCCCATGGGCCATTGGCCATTGCACTTGCTTTTCCCATCGACCATCGACACATCACAACTTCCTAATTCTCACCTCCCAAAAATCTTCTCCACTGATTTTCGATCCTCCAAGTTAATCTCCACCCGGGATCTCCCAGATCCAATGGCTTGCATTGATTCCCCTTTTCTTCCACCCATGGGCACTTTCAGCACACAGGTTAACATTTTGAGTACCCCTACAATTGACTCTTTGACTGTGGAAGATCTTCATCCAACGATCCATATTCACTGCAGAGGCACCCGGCCCGCAAACCCATCTGTACCCTCAAGTGCCCCCGCTATGTGTATTTTCTTTCAATCTCCCATATAATCCCACTGGTCCCACCCAAACCCACTAGGATTTCCATCATATTTTCTTTTGATCTCAACCATTAAGCTCCCCCCCCCCCCAAGATCCAACTGCCCATAGTCATCTTCACGCCTGTTTCTCCATAACGGGCTAAAACCCATTTTCAACGTGAAATAGGCGATTTTCCCATGGAAATGCATTAGCCACCAAGCCGTATCGTGTTCATTTGGCCCATTACCACTAACCACATTGACCCTCCATGAAAACCACTCGTGGTTTTCCGTGAAACCGTCCATTGTATTTCCATGCCATGTTTTAATTTAAACCTTGGTTTTCGCCTCCGCCATGGTTTTACCTTCCATTGTTGCATTCGTAATTCCTCTGCAAATGCTCCTCCAACTCTGCCGATGATTTTATAATTGTTTATTGTTTAGTTGCAGGTTTTAATGGCAGACTTAAGTTTCAGGCCCTCCCATAGCCATATATCAGTGGCAGAAGCCAAGGATGACGATCCTGAGGCTGAAAAAATGCAATAAAGGGATTCACAAGTTGATTATTAATGTTTTATCAGTGTCTCATGAACACTGGTGAAGAACAAAACCCCAGCACAGAAGCCCAGCCAGATGATGATCCTGAGGTTGAAAAAAATCAATAAAGGGATTCACAGGTTGATTATTAATGTTTTATCAGTGTCTCATGAACACTGGTGAAGAACAAAACCCCAGCACAGAAGCCCAGCCACCTGTACGTAAAATAGATAAAGTGAAGATCAATGAAGATTAAGGAAAGATCCACAAAAGAATATAGGTTAAGGGTCCACCTCAGAAGATTAAAAGCTTAACCCGCAGATCAAATATAAAGACACAATTAAAGCCAAATCAATGTTAAATAAAAAATGCAGACAAATCAACAAAGGAGAGCTTCGACTGACACATCAGTGAAGCTACTTACTCCTCCTAGGACTAAAGACACCTTGAAAGTTATTATGCTGATAGAACCTCTTTAAAATGTTAAGCCAGTTATTGTAAAGGTATGGATGGTCTCAAAACCAATAGTGTCCACTTTACTTGTACCAGAAGAAAAGACAGGACTGCAGCAGCCAGAAGATTTCTCCACAAAGACACTCTTTGGAGTTATTACCAGCCTACCAATTAGGCCTAAAAGTCTACAAGAACTACTAGAATGGGCAAGAAATTAATGTAATATTTATGACACAGAATGGGCATTCGAATGCTTTTCTCCTTTTTTCTAATTAACGATTAGGACCATATTTGTCACCTCTCCTCCCCATTCACCTCTAAATCCTATTTGAACTCTCATTGCAAAAGTTGGCATTTGATGAATTCTGAAGTAATACATAGACTACTGCTTTGAAGAAGGATTGATGTTTTGAAGAAGTGTGGACGCCTTTGCTTTTTCTGTTGATGAAGGAGGCTATATCATTGGATCCCTGAGCTTGGTTTTGGTGAAGTACTCTCTATTTGTTAATGTTATTTCTTTTTTTTCGCTTTGTTCCATTATGCTTTTCTTGCAGCAGAGTAAAAGGCTTAGGCTAATAAATGTCTCCTAGAAGCACCGTAGACCTATTTACTCTTCATTGCCTTTATGTTTTCGTATGTTGAAGGTTTTATTAAGCAATTTATGTTGATCAGCGGTTGTCATTGATGTCAACCCAAGCAGCATCAGGGGCTAACCCAATATTGAATGATAATTTTGACCTACCAAATTAATATATTCTGGGTCAGTAATTCTTCTTATGGTTTCTACTTGTCGAGATATTTCCGTTGATATATGGCACGCCATGTAATTCTTCACGGTTTGAGAGATATTCATGTTTGAAGTTTGTACCCCAGTCAGTGGGCTAAAACCCCATGGGGTTGGGGCATGGGTCATTAAAAATTCATAATTAATATTTATAAGCTCCTAAAATCCTTCCCATGTTCTCTTGTTGAAGCCCCTCTCAACTTAAGCATTCATATATATTGTGATCTTCATTTCCTCCTTAGGAAGGGATTCGGCCATCTGAAACAGTTCATTGTGGAATTTTCACCCTAACTTTTTTTATACGAAGGCTCAGAAGCTGAAATTTTAATGAGGCGAAGCTGAAATCCTAAGGAAGTTGCAATAAAAATTTCAGGTCACGTTACACAATATTTTTGGAGATATTATCTGTGGAATTAAGGGCTTTTGCAGGCTCCTGAAATTCATCTCAAAGAAGTGACCTTGCTAAATTCTTCATAACTCTCCGTATGAGTATCGGATTGGAATTCCGTAAAAAGTGATGGATATTGCATAGTCTTTACTTTGCACTCTATCAATTTCAAAAGAAAATGAATAAACAATGACACGTAGAACGCCTTACAAGTGCACTCTGCTGAAACAATCCATAATTAGAGTAGTGTGAGAAATTGGGTATAACTCTCTCTTGAAGAATCCAAACTGGGTCAGACCTATGGCATTGGAAAGAAGACTTAGAGGAATACTACAGGACCAAAAATCAGATATTGAGGATCTGAAATAACAGAGATACACTAGATTCAATATCGAGCTCCTAGAAGGAAAGAAAAAGCTAGATCATGTGTTGTCAAGGATTGCAAAGGACCAAAATTTCTACGGCATAAAAGAAAAAAAAGGTGCAGAAGAGGGTAGCATGACAAGAGAAGCAACCAAGGTGCATAACAACAGCAAGAAGTTCATCATATGAAACTGTCTTCAAGTGGGCAGCAATGCATACAATCATTGTAAAGGTATCATTGTACTTAGTCATTGTAAATACATTATTGTACAAATTTTACTAGTGTCTATATGCCAAGGGTTAAAGAGGTAGTGTTGGGAGGTCTAGGATCATCATTAGGTGGTTGTGTCAAAGTTGGGGTTATGGTCTAGTATATCTTATTCTTCTACACCATTCTATATCATAGTAAAGTGGACCATTTTCCTTGGTACGGGAGCCCATTCTTCTTTTATTATTCTATAGGGTGGTAGGGTGGTGCTAGGGTGAGTTGTAGCTCATTGGGTGTTGGTGCATCCGTTCAGTGACTACTAAAGAATCTCAGGAATTGGAGCGTCCATCCAGTTGGAGCTGGAGAAGAATTCTTTTCTAGATTCTAGGAAGTTGGAGCTTTATTTTCAATTGGAGTTGAAAAGAATTATTAGAAAAGCATTAGGTGGTTTTTGTCCCGGAGTGGGTTTCCACCTTAAAAATTGTGTGCAGTTGTGTTCCTCTTGTTTTCTCGCTTATCATTTTACAACACTCGATAATAATCAAGATTAACTAATTCTCTAATTGAAAGAAATACTAATTCACCCCCCCTCTCAGTATTTCCAACAATTGGTATCAGAGCTTGGTTCCTTCAATAGCAGTTTAACAGTTGGAAGGAGGTCATGGAGCATACCAAGAATGGTGTACCTCTATTCAATGAAAATAGTTATGCACTTTGGAAAGGAAGAATGGAGGTCTATCTCTTGGCGCAAGGTTACGAAGTATGGGACACTGTTCAAAATGGATTTACATCAACCGCGGATGAACAAGGTAAGAAGAATTTGGTAAATGATGCAAAAGAAAAGAATATTATTATCTGTGGACTTATTGAATCTTCTTATCATAAGGTCTTGGGTTGTAAAACCGCCAAAAATATATGGGACAAGCTTGATAATATATATGTAGGTGACTCAAATGTCAAAGAAGCAAAGCTTCAAATCTATAGAGCAAAATTTGAGCAACTCAGAATGAAAGAAGATTGCAACATTGCTGCATAATTCCAATACGTTGATGAAATAACCAATACTCTGGAAGGATTGGGAGAGCCAGTTGACGAGAAGACTATTATATGGAAGATTCTTAGAACACTACCAGGGAGATTCAACCCAAAGGTATCAGTCTTAGAATATAGTGCAAATCTGGACAAACTCAGCAAGGAAGAATTACATGGAGTTCTCATAGCATATGAAATGAGACTTGATGAAGAAAAGGGTGCTTCAAATCTAGAAACTGCGTTCATTGCATCTAAGCAAACCAATAAGGACAAAAAACTTTCAATTGAAATGACATGCACCTTCAAGTGTGAAGAAAAGGGAGATGATGGAGAAGGTCTTTCAGATGAAGAATATGCTTACTTTACAAGAAAACTAAAACCTGGTAAGGGAAAATTCAAAGGTAAAATTCCATTGATATGTTTCAGTTGTGGTGAGGTTGGGAATTTCGTAGAAAAATGTCCAAACAAAAGTGATGGCAACTCGAAAGGAAATAAAGGCTTTAAGAAATTCAACAAGCAAGGAAAAAATAAAGGATCCAAAAGGAACTTTCTCTCTAAAGAAGATAGCTCCTCATCTGATGAAGAAAGTGATAGCAAATAAGAAGCCAATGACAAAGTATTGTTTATGGCCAAGCACAATAAACAAGAAGTATCAAACAATAAAGAGGAAGGGTTGACCATAGAAGAATTTTATGAGGAGGAAATCAAGCTTATAAAAGAGCTCAATGCTGAGAAGATCCGTTCCAACACTCTTGAAGAAAAAGTTCAAGGTCTCAAAATTGAGGTTGAAGAACACAAATGTATTGAAGAGTCACTTCAAAAGAAGTTGGAAGAAAGCAACCAATAAAGGGAAGCATTAAAAGCCGAAGTAGTCTCGCTGCATAAGGAAGTGAAGAAAGGAAAAAATTTCCAAAACTATGCCAACAGCTCAAGGGCATTGGAAGAACTCATCAACAATCAACGATATTACAATGACAAAACTGGCCTCAGTTACAAAGAAGAAGAAGCAAGACCTTCTATAAAAAAATACAATGAACCTATGAGATCTGACATACATGAAGACTTCATTGGACAAGATTCACAAGCACATCCTTGGAAGATGATTCCTCGACGAAGATTTTCATCCGGGTACCAACATATTTTTCATGGCTATTGTTATTCATGTGGAAAATTTGGTCATAAATCTATATAATGTCACACGTACCCTATGAACCAATACAATTCCAAGAGATTCTTCAAATATGAACCTCCCACGGCTCAACGAAACATCAATGGATTTGAAAATTTAAGAAATAATATGGAATATTACAAATGTCAGAAATTTGGACACATAACCAGAGACTGCAGACTTGAAAATCCTCCAGAATAATCTTCGAAGCCACAGAATGAACGAACATGGAAGAAGATAAGACTGATAATTGTGCTCTTGCTCTCAAGGCTCAAAAAAAGAAAGATGTGTGGTATGTTGACAGCGGTTGCTCGACGCATATGACTGGAGATAGAAGGAAATTTTTATCTCTGAAAGAGAAAAAGGATGGAACCATATCCTTTTGAAATGATGGATCTTCAAATGTTATAGGATCAGGTACCATCACTCTCGGAAGCAAAGATGTTATAGCCAAGAATGTTCTATTGGTCGAAAACATGAATCACAATCTACTCAGTGTTGGAAAAATGTGTGATCAAGGACACACAATGCTATTCAACTCCACAAAATGTGAAATTAGGAAAGGCGGGTATGGTAAAATTGTGGCTACAGCAAGTCGAGATCCAAAAGACATATATGTTCTGGATGAAGCAACTAAAGCATGTCTACCAGCTAAAGAAGATGAAAGTTGGTTATGGCACAAACGAATGGGTCACATAAACTTTGACAATCTTGTCAGGATAAGAAAAAAGGAAGCAGTACGAGAGATGCCAAAAATCTCAAAACCTTCCAACACACTATGTGAGGCATGTTGGCATGGAAAGTAGACAAAATTCCAATTTAAAACAAAAGAACACTTTTCATCACATCCATTGGAATTGATACATACTGATATATGTGGTCCTATGAGAACAAAAGGCTTAGACGGAGAATTATATTTCATGTTGATGATAGATGACTATACCAAGATGACAACCATCAGTTTCCTAAAGAAAAAGTATGAAGCATTTGAGTGCTTTAAGATCTACAAGGAGTTGGTTGAAAATGAAACTGATTTGAAAATAAAGTGTTTAAGATAAAATAATGGTGGAGAATTCACTTCCAAATTATTTCAGCAATACTGTGACGAAAATGGAAATAAAAGGCAATTTTCAACAGCACGAACACATCAACAAAATGTTGTTGAAAGAAAGAATGGAATTGTACAGGAAATGGGTAGAACAATGTTGAAGGACTCAAAATTGGGTGAAAAATTATGGGTTCAAGCAATTGATACGACAGTCTTCATTATCAACCGAAGTATTCTCAGAAATAATTGCAACAAGACTCCATATGAATTATGGAAAGGAAAACCAGCCAATGTAAAATATTTTAGAATCTTTGGAAGCAAATGTTATATCAAAAGAGAAGATCAAAATTTGGGTAATTTTGAATCACGTGTTGATGAAGGTATCTTTGTTGGTTACTCATGCAAAAGAAAGGCCTATAAATGCTATAATCTAAGATGAAAATAGATAGTGGAGAGCATAAATGTTACATTTGACGAAGATGGTGTTCTAGCGAGTAATGATGAGGATATAGAATCTTCTAAACTTGAGACAGGGGCTGAAAAATACAAAGATAAAATTGTAAAACAAGAAGCAACTATCAACGAGGAAGAAGTAAACAATGATCATCCAGATATACCAGAACAACAACAAGAAGCTCCTCTAAGGAGAACAAAAGATTGGATTCAAAAGAACCATCCATAAAATCAAATCATTGGTGACATAAATGAAGTTCGACAGCTTCGTTCATCACAACAAGCTCATGTTTATTTTCTAGGAACCTTTGAGCCTAGTATTTTTGAGGAAGCCAGCCAAAATGAGCATTGGGTAGCAGCTATGAATGAAGAATTGGATCAAATTGAGAAGAACAACACCTGGGAATTAGTTCCATGACCAAAAGATAAAAATGTAATTGGGACTAAACGGGTGTTCAGGAACAAATTGAATGAAGATGGGCAGGTTACCAGAAACAAAGCAAGATTGGTTTGCAAAGGCTATGCACAAGTGGAAGGAATTGATTTCGACGAAAAATTTTCACCAGATGCCAAAATAGAAGACATCCAAATTTTTCTCACCTATGCATGTTCAAGAATAATAGTCTACTAAATGGATTTTAAGTTAGCATTTATGAATGACAAATTAGAAGAACAATTTTACATCGAACAACCTGAAGGTTTTCTAGTGTCACAAAAGAAGACTATGTACGCAAGTTAAAAAGAAGGCTTTATATGGTCTCAAGCGAGGCTCCAGAGCATGATATGATCGTCTTGATGGATATCTATGTCAACAAGGGTTCAAGAAAGGTACTGTTGACAACAATATTTATGTACAAATAGATAAAGATAATTTAACAATCGTTGAGGTATATGTGGACGATATAATATTTGGTAGTGATGATGATCGACTAAGTAAGAAATTTTCTACAAAGATGCGAAGTGAGTTCGATATGTCTTTACTTGGTGAGATGACATACTTCTTAGGGCTTCAAATATCTTAGGAAGAGAAAGGAATATTTATATGTCAAGCCAAGTACATCAAGGAAATGCTCAAGAAATTCAAAATGGAAGATTAGCTTTGTCCTTCTCCAATAGTAACAGGTTGCAAATTGAGCATAGATGACTCATCTAAGGATGTGGATCATAGGTTGTACAGATCTATGATTGGTAGTCTTTTATATGTAACAACGTCTTGGCCAGATGTTATGCAAGCAGTTGGAAAAGTAGCAAGATTCCAAGCAGCACCAAAAGAATCACATATTATTGCCATCAAAAGAATTCTTCGATATCTAAAGGGCACATAATAATATGGCTTGTGGTATCCCAAGGGTAATAATCTCATTATTCAAGCCTTTACAGATGCAGATTGGGTAGGAAGCATTGATGATCATAAGAGTACTACTGGAGCAACATTCTATATAGGTGGTTGTCTGGTATCATGGTTGAGCAAGAAGCAAACTTCAATCTCGTTATCTACAGTGGAATCAGAATACATTGCAGCAGCATCATGTTGTACTCAAGTCCTTTGGATGAAAAAAAATTTGAAAGATCTTCAAGTACAATTCAATGAGCCTATTCCCATATTTTGTGACAACACTAGTGCCATCAGCATTTCCAAGAATTCTGTCATGCATTCAAAAATAAAACACATTCCGATCAAATATCATTTTGTTAGAGAACAAGTTTTTCAAAAGAATATCAAACTTGAGTATGTTTGTACAAAAGAAAAAAATGTTGATATCTTCACTAAACCTTTACCTCGTGAAACATTTGAATATCTTCGTTAAAAGCTTGGGATTCTCCCAAGTTCTCATTAGATTTTCCTTTTCAGAATATAAAGGGGGAGTGGAAGTGTGTACAGGTCTATAGGACGGTTGTGTGTCAGCGTGAGTGGAAGTGTGTACAGGTCCGTAGGATGGTTGTGTTTAAGGGGGAGTTACCCTTTTCCATTGATGTCAAAGGGGAGACAATGTTGTGGGAAGAGGTGTCATGATCGCAGGGGGAGTACTTGTGTTGTCATCAATGCCAAAGGGGGAGATTGTTGATCAGCAGTTGTCATTGATGTCAACCCAAGCAGTACCAAGGGCTAACCCAATATTGAATAAGAATTTTGAGCTACCAAATTACTATATTCTGGGTCAATAATGCTTTTGATGGTTTCTACTTGTCGAGATGTTTCCGTTGATATATGGCACGCCATGTAATTTTTCACGGTTTGAGAGATATTCATGTTTGAAGTTTGTACCCTAGTTAGTGGGCTAAAAACCCATGGGGTTGGGGCATGGGTCATTGAAAAGTCATAATTAATACTTTCTAAGCTCCAAAAATCCTTCCCACGTTCTCTTGTTGAAGCCCCTCTCAACTTAAGCATTCATATATATTGTGATCTTCAATTCCTCCTTAGGAAGGGATTCAGCCATCTGAAACATGTCATCGTGACATTTTCGCTCTAACATTTTTTCTACGAAGGTTCAGAAGCTGAAATTTTTATGAGGCGAAGCCTAAATCTTGTGGCATTTGCAGTAAAAATGTTAGACCAATTTGCGCAATATTGTTGGAGATATGATCTGTGGAAGTAAGGGTTTTTGCAGTCTCCTGAAATTCATCTCAAAGAAGTGACCTTGGTAAATTCATCATAACTCTCTCTCTGAGTATCAGATTGGAATGTCGTAAAACGAGATGGATAGTGCATAGTCTTTAATTTTCTCTCTATCAATTTCAGAAGCAAATCAATAAATAGTGACATGTGGCACGCCATACAAGTGCGCTCTGCTGAAACAGTCCATAATTAGGGCAGTGTGAGAAATTGGGTATAACTCTCTCTTGAAGAATCCAAATTGGGTCAAGCCTGTGGCATTGGAAATAAGACTCAGAGGAATACTACAGCACCAAATATCAGATATTGAGGATTTGAAATAACAGAGATACACTAGATTCAATATCAAGCTCCTAGAAGGGAAGAAAAAGCTAGATCATGTGTTGTCAAGGATTGAAAAGGACCAGAATTTCTACAGCATAAAAGAAAAACAAGGTGTAGTAGAGGGTAGCATGACAAGAGCAGCAACCAAGGTGCATAACAACAGCAAGAAGTTCATCATATGAAGTCTTCAAGTGGGCAGCACTGCATACAATCATTGTAAAGGTATCATTGTACTTAGTCATTGTAAATACATTATTGTACAAATTGTACTAGTGTCTATTTGCCAAGGGTTGAAGAGGCAGTGTTGGGAGGTCTAGGATCATCATTAGGTGGTTGTATCAAAGTTTGGGTTATGGTTTAGTATATCTTCTTCTTCTACATCATTCTATATCATTGTAAAGTGGACCATTTTCCCTGGTACGGGAGTCCATTCTCCTTTTATTCTTCTATAGGGTGGTAGGGTGGTGCTAGGGTGAGTTGTAGCTCATTGGGTGTTGGAGCGTCCATCCAGTGGGAGCTGGAGAAGAATGCTTTTCTAGATTCTAGGAAGTTGGAGCTTTATTTTCAATTGGAGTTGAAAAGAATTATTAGAAAATCATTAGGTGGTTTTTGTCCTGGAGTGGGTTTCCACCTTAAAAATTGTGTGCATTTGTGTTCCTCTTGTTTGCTTCTATCATTGTACAAACACTGATAATAATTGAATATTAACTAATGCTCTAATTGAAAGAAATACGGATTCACCCCCCCTCTCGGTATTTCCAACAGTTTAACTACTTTTAAACCCTTAAGCCTGTTCATTTCAGAATAGCTCAAATAGCTAGTGTCTAGGTTGACTTATGGTTTTCCCTGCCTGCTTGCTGCCTCTCGAAAGCTATTTCTAAAAACATCCTTTAAACATTATTATCTGCAGCTTGGCAGAGAGGATTTGTTCTAATCTTACCCTCTGTTTCTTGCTGAGATAATCATATTTGAAGGTCTTTATAATTTCAGTCTTAGATGCCTCAGTTTTCCCCCTTTTATGAATATGATTAGTTGTGTTTCTTATTTGTTTTCTAACTCCTTTAAATAAAACAATCAGAAGAAATAGAGTGTTCCTCTTCTTCTTTGTCTTACTTGAAAGTTTGTCTTTTTTATGTTATCTGCATAAAGCATGTTGGTGCAATTCATGGTTAGCCCTAGCTATTGGATATTTCTTTATGCTTAGATAGTGTTGCAAGTCCCTCAGTTTGAAAAGTATACATGATTAAGGAGTCTTAACGGCCCTTGAAGCTTTAATTTTCCTTCCAAATCCTTGATGTTCATCTCATCCCACCTATATGATCCCACAGATCCATTGACTAAGTTAGATTTTCCCTTTGGTTCCCCAAATTCATCAATCTTAACTGTTTAGACTTCCACATGACTCCATTGCCCAATGGCTTGTATATTTTCACACTCTATCTATGCTGTCTCGATCATCTATGTCCAACCAACAAAACAAACAAACTCAGACTTGATAACTAGCCTAAAATCAACCTCTTAAAAGCATCAAGCTCTATCCTTACAAACATATTGAGAGATCCCTCTCTGAGAATAGCAGGGCTAGATCCTGGAGCTCTAAAGCTTGGTTTGAATGTTACCTTGTCATTAGGTTTTCCAATCATCCAAATCACAGGACCCCAACACCCAATTCACAGAAAAGTAAGGTTATCTAATATGAGGGCATGACAACTACTGAGTGACAAGGTGTGAAGGGAATCCCAGGAAGTGCTAACACATGCTATAAATTTCCAAGGCATGTTAGGCATTCCAATATGTGCTAGGTTTTAGGGTTCGGTGCCAATGCATGCTAGGGAATTCTAGGGAGACAAAATGGAGGACTAGTTTCAATTTTATGGAAATGAATGAATAAGAGTGTGTGATAGGGAGTGTTAGAAATTTCTAGGTGTGCTAACGAGGGAGTGACAAGATATGTTATGAAATTCCAAGGCATGATAGAGTGGTAGGAAATCATGCCAAGACATGCCAATGTGTGCCAAGGAGTGTTGGGGTGTACTAGAGAAACACAAAGGAGCACTATATCATAATGCATGGAAATTAATGAGTAAGACTGTGTGACAATGAGTTTCAATGATTTCCAGGTGTGCTAAGGAGGAGTGAAAAAGCATGCTTGGTAGTGGTAAGGAATGATAGAGTGTTAGGGAAACATGCAACCAATAGGTGCCAACGTGTGCAAGGAAGTGTTAGCTAGGAATTACAGGGAAACACAACGGAAAACTACGTAAAAATGCATGGAAATGAACAAATAAGAGTTTGTGATTGGAAGTGTCAGTGAGTTCCAGGTCTGCTAAGGCGTGAGTGACAAGGTATGCAAGGCAGTGTTAAGGCATGCTGGAGGCTAGGGCAACATTCCAATATGTCCTAGGTGTTAGAGTATACCAACATGTGCCAAGGAGTGTTAAGAAATTCTATGGAAACATAAGGGAGCACTAAATGGAAATGCATGGAAATGAATGAATAAGAGTTTGTGACTGGTAGTCTCAATGAGCTCTAGGTGCGATAAGGAGAGACTAAGAAGGTATGCTAGGTAGTTCCAAGCAATGGTAGAGTTCTAGGGTGGCATGCCTAGATGTTCCAGGTGTTAGTATGTGCCAATTCATGTGAGGGAGTGTTAGGGAGTGTCAGGTAAACACAAGGAAACACTAGATCAAAATGCATGGAAATGAACGATTAAGAGTGTGTGATAGGGAGTGTCAATGAGTTTTAGGTCTATTAAGGAGGAAGTGACAAGGTTATATACTAGGCAATGCCAAGGTATGTTAAACTACCAAGGTGTGTCAGTAAGTGCTAGGGTATGTTAGGGAGTGTAAAAGAATGTTAGGGAATGTAGCGGATGCTGACACATGCCACATAATGCTGAGGAATTTAAGACATGTCAGGTGTTATGGCATGTCAATATGTAAACTATGTTTCTTAGTTGTTTTATGACCACAGTTGGATGTGATGAGCCTTGTCTTGGTAACTTCTTAAGCGGGATCAATTGAGATTGGACATGAGTAGTCTAAGATGAGTTACATGTAATTCTTAGGTGAACAAGGCATATGTTGAATTTCCACAACACGTGAGAATCTAGGTTTCATCTGAATCTTTGATGCAAACAAACTCAAGTGCCACAACATATCTACTTTTGACAACGAAATCTACACACATCAGGGAATCAAGTAGTGCACATGAAAATTTTTAACTTTTTCAAGTTGTTCTCCATTAAATTACAAACTATAATAGAATAGTCTAGATCTCTCATACCAGGGATCATGGCCCTTTCAAATCATAATGATACAAGGAATACAAATAGGGCTTGGTGTTAGTCCTTTTACAACCAATCTACCTTGAACAAGACAACACTTATCCCACTTTTTGATGGTGGCTAGACATATCCCTTTCAATCCACATTTCTTGAACACATTTGGAAGGTCCTCTTGCCTCCCATTTTGTAACTCCTCAATCTTCCTCTATTAATGAACTCCAATCCTTTAGGTTATTGAACTTGGCTCAAAAGTGTTTCCCTTTATCTACCTCTTTTTTCCTTTAAGGTATGAACCACTTGAGGTTTTAGATCAGTTGTTCACAACTTTATAATGAATAGCTCTGTTTGTTTGCCCACTTTTTCCATCTGCTACTCCAAGATGACAAGTTTAGGGATTTAGAGTTTCCCCTTCTTCTCAATGACGCAATCCTCTACAATATAGTGAACTAGGGCTAGTTGTCTAGCCCACTTGAATACTACTTTACTCCTTCAAAGAATACATGTCCTTAGGCCCATTACACCTACCCTTCTACCAATATTGTTTTCCTTCACAATTACAAGACTTAGAGCTCTTCTTTGACAGTCACCTAACAACCCTCCAATTGTACTTGTAATACCATCAATTTTCCCAACCATAGTCAATTCTTTCATTGATCTAGCACCCACAACATTTCCCTCATCTAGGGATCTTCAAATATTCCATCTAATAGTGATTTGAGTCCTCTCAAAATCACTAATCTTGTGTACCAATTTATTTTTTGTCTAGTATATGAATGAATATGAACTACTCATCTTATCATCCCTTTAACAATTTGTAGATGATTGAACTAGGGTCACAAATCATCCATTAACAGTCCATTGACTAAATGTTTATAGGCTGCTTCAGATCTTTGTCCAAAAATCTATGGATATTCCACCAAAATCAAGTCCTCTTCATGTCAATCAATTCCTCATATCAAACATTTCTTCTACTCAATCTTCTACTCAAGTACCACCTTCCTTTGGATTTTCTATCTCTGCACATACTTATGTAAACCATCTTCCAAATTTCTGGTATATATTGTAGAGATTAACCTCTCTCTAAAGGTCACAACCCCTCTTCTTCTATGCATATTTTTCATGGTCTTAATGGCAAACTGTAATGATCCTTTTTAGGAACAGCTCATGAATCATGCACTTAAAAATGCATTTTTAGAAAAATAAGCTTTAGAATAGGAAAATAACTCTTGTATCCTTTATATCAGTTAGTATAAAAACCAAATCCAAGAATTGAGCTTAAACAAATAAGACTAGGTGGGTTAAACAAATCTCCCACACGTGGTTATCTTTAAGAGAAGGCCCAATGAGGGGCTACAACATAGTAAAATGCTCTACTAGAATTTCAGAGAGCTATTAGTGCATAAAATGTATTGATCGACACTCAAAAACTGATTCCATGTATAGCATCAACTTATATCTAAATTTAGGGTCCAAAAAGTGAGGAAAAGTAGTGATTTCGACCCTAAAATAGATGTATTCAGAAATATGCATAAAATTAAGGGAAATGAAAGGATGTTATTTTATATTAGGTCATGAGGGACCTATTCTCCAAATTTCAGCTCAAACAAAGCATTCTCTCTATGTTAAATAGTTCCTCCATCCCCGGATATGCTTAAAAATGCTGATTTCCCATGACTTTGAGTATGCAGAAAATGGATGAAGCATTCAGAGCATAATTTCTGAAGAAATTAAACAAAATATGTCTGAAACATCATATATTAATTTTATTATATCTGATAATGAATAAAAATGGAGATTCGGCTCCTTTTATACATCGAATAGATCACCTGACAAGGGGATTTCATGAAAGAACAAATACAGGTATCAGATCTGCAGAATATGGATATGGAAAATGCAGAATCACTGAAACTATGAGTAAATGAGCTGAAATATACGAAATTATAGAATAGGGCTGCAATAAAAACTTTCCAGAAGAAGGGATGGCCCTTCCTGAAGGAAATAAGCACAAAACTAGGGTAGAAACCCTGCTGCAGGAATGCACTGGAATAATGACGTTGTTTATAAATTATACTACAGAGATGATGTTGGAATTTACTTTTTCATAATTCCAAGATCTGAAACTGAAGCCCAATGCTTCTTCACTAATCTCCTAGAGAAAGGAATGCTTCCTTTTTAGCAAAACTAGATCTAGAAGTGGTGTTGAAAACCCCTCATTGCAACACCCTACAACACATCAATTCTTTCCCAATAGAAAAGGCTGTAGCTGGAGGAGGAAGCTTGGCCTCAAGCCTATATGTGAGGCATTTTATAACATACTCCTTCAAGAGCTCCTCAATGAAGGAGGAGGAATCCCTAGACAGGAAATTACTCTCTCTCTCTAGCTAAAGAGCCAAGCGAGTTTGAGTTGCTCAAGCAATGTCAAAATCGAATTAACTTCAACAAAAACCATTTTCTTATCGCCTTCCTCTTTATTTTATAACATTAGGGTTTGAAAAAACCTAAACCACATCCAATGACTTAACCCTTTTCACATGGAGGGTCTCCATCTAAAACAGCGTTGATCAATAAGGAAGTTTAATGCATCTAGACACTGTTGTGATTTGGTCATGTTGACCTAGTCAACCTTCTTCATTCCTTTTCACACCTAAGTGTATTTTATTGAAATGGCCCAGAATTTTCCATTTTCACATTGGACATTGATTTATTTTGATTATTAGGAGTTTTGGAGTTCCTCCTTTACACTTTTCTTCATGCGTTAAGAAAACTGAAAATAAAATGCAATATTCCCATTAGCTGCAAAATGTGGGAACATTACAGTCTTCCTAGGTAAAATGTTGCTTGTCCTCAAGAAACTATTATAGTAGATGCAAACAATCTATTCCCCTCCAAATGGCATCTACATAAGGAAGGCTTCCTCCATTTTCTGCAATAGGTTATGTATGTTTGGTTCCAAAGTTGTCTTCCAAAAATGAATGAGATGACTTCCAACTATAAGGTTAGATGTCCTATTCCTATCATGAAGCACAAAATGAAAATTACATGATGTCCAACATCATCATAAACACATGAGAGACATAAAATAAAGTAGCTCCTCCCATAAAGAAAAATATTCATCATGCAATAACATTCATCCATCCATGTTTTATGAACTTGATTAAGCATTGTTATGCTTTCATTCTTAGCCCTGTTGGCCTTGTTGGATCCAAAATCCATCATTCTAGTGTTATGCAAAAGAAGAAGTGAAGGAGCAACATGGGTGGACAAAGATGTCAAACCATATTCCCTTAATAATAACCACCGGAGCAAGGCCATTTGCTGCCATCCTCCATCTCGTCCATGTAAGATGGACAATCCAAGCTTCCCAAAAGATGATGTACATGCCTTCCTTTGCTGCAATTTATCTTTGATACATAAGGCATGAATCAGAAAATTATGAGCTATGGGGTGGTCACCATACTCATTTAAAAGAAACCAAAGCAACAAGAGGTCTTGCTACCTTCTTTCCTCCTCATGTGCATCATGAAACCAAACCATACTAATGGACATATGATATGTCACATCATCCCGGTATAAATTATTATCATCAATGCACATCATGAGATCAATATGCCAAATTTTACACAATGAAAAACACATAGACATAGGAGATGTCATGTGGTGGCCATACTTTCTCAAGTGAAACAAAATTATACTTTCCTTCTCTTGCTACAACATATTATTGAAATCCAAGGCATGATTCAAAAAATGATGAGCTATTGGGGAGTAACCATACTCACCCAAGAGCAGCCATAGCAACAAGGACTTTTACAGCCCTCTTGCCTTATCAACATGTGGATCATGGAGCAATAACACAATGATGGACATGTGAAATGTCTCATCAACATAGTACAAGAAATCTCCCTCATACCACATCATGTGTGATTCATTCCTCCTCCCAAGCCAAATTTCATGCATGAAACATCCCTCCAACAATAATACATGTGGATAAATGAGACATATTTCAAACATGGGTGAATACATGGACATGAGATTTAACATGTGATGTCCAAACTCTCCTTTTAAAAACCACATCAACCATGCTTCATTTTCATATACTCTATTAATGTTGCATAAAGCATGAGGTGAGAGAATGAGAATCTTTGGGTAGTGATAATTCTTACCTGAAAGCAACCAGCATTGCCATGCCTCCTTATTCATTTCATGACCATTCTTCAAGGCATATATCAGAGAAATATGTGCCTTTGGAGAGTTATAGGAGTCTCCCAAGGGCAAACAGTGTAACCAAGCTTGCTGGCCCATATATGTCTGCAAGTGATCATGTGATCTCTTGCTCATCATCCTCATCCACTCACTCCAATATGGAAGATGAACGATGTGCTACATAATCATGGCATCCTCCCTTTGTAGAATACCATCTCCTTTGAACCAATGAAGAACCTTGCATCTCATGAAATATTGAAATGCATCTTTGTTGAGATCTCTTAGTGAGACCTTTCTTCCATCTATGGCCTTCCAAAACTAGTGAGGCTTTGAATCTACAGTAAGTAGAAGTCTCTCTTTGAGCTGTAGCATGCTCATTGAGAGAGTGTCATCTAGAGGGGAGAAAATGCTCGTCATCTCAAGATGTCTACTCTTCATCTTCTTCTTCTCCACTGCTTCAAGGTTGAAGCTACCTCTATAATGCTCCAAAATAGCTGAAGCCTTTTTGTCACAGTCACTAAGTGGCAACGTTACAGATCTACAAAGTGATGCATGTACTATCTCAACACAAGTTTCATTACTGATCTCACAATGAGTCATTGAACATAGGATAGTACTAATCCCCTTTCTTGAGACCCTACATCTCAACCCAAGAGATTGAATGTAGCTCAACAATGATTCATAGGGATAGTTTCTAGTCTCATCTTTGATTAGATCAAGGGTCCTCTGCGATGTGACATGTCTCTACTTCAAGTCATCATTTTGATTTAATCCTTGGCTCTGCATTAATCTTGAAACAATATGTGCTGAAATTTCATGCATACCTTTGATCAACTGATATGTGGGAACCTCTTTATAGAACACAAGAGTTCCTCCACATGGATCAATGATGCCTCCAACTACTGGCAAGGATGATGGCCTCCTTTCTTTAAGCATACCAGCGCTGGTATCTTCATTCCCCTCCTCATGCATCTCCTGATTCATGCATGGGACTCCATATGTTAAGAGCTCAAGACCACCTTGCAAAGATGCAAGTGCCTCTTCGCTAGATGAAACTACCTTAGTAGTAGATGGTGAAAATGGAGACCTCTTGCCCAAAGTGACAAGATTGACATCCTCCTTTGTTTCCTTGGGATATGTCTCTTTGTAGCTCATATTTATCCTCTCCTCATCAAACTCCTTGAGATTTTCTTCAATTCTCTTCAATGTTTGAAAAAGAAGAAATGAGACCTCTTCTTCAGTCATTCTCCCTGCTATGGGATGACAGGAAGTGTATAGTTCTTCCTCTTCATCTTGAAACCCTTTATGAGTTTTTGTGCATCTCTCTTCTTTATTGATATACCTCTCACCTTCTTCAAAGAAAGTGGGCATAGTGGATCTATGACGAGATCTAGGATTCTATGGTCTTCTATTTTTCTGATAGGAAGTGCTGGGGCTTCCTTCTTCTTCTTGAAATGTCATGCAGATTTTACTGCAGCTTGATTCTTCTCGAAACCCTCTAGGAGTATCGGTGCATCTTCTTTCTCTCTTCTAATTTACCTCTTTGGAGAGGCCCTTCTTAGATCTAAACACTGATAAGAGTAACCTAATCCTCTCCATCATTCTAATATATTTTTCTTTTATTTTCTTCTCTGATATCTTGATCTCACAGGCTATGCTAGAGATCATGCTCTAATACCACTGTAATGTTCCCAATAAGGAATGGCTATCAATCCATGGCTAGAAAACACATTTTCCATAAATGGAGGCAACACAATTTTATACCAAGACCTGGATCCCTTAGAAAAATGTTTCTAAGACTAGAATGCAAGATTTGGGGCCAAAGAAATCCTTTTAGAGTGGTTAAACAGATCTCCCACTACTAGATGTCTTCAAAAAGTTCTCGATGAAAGGACTGCAACAATACATGAGCATACCATGAAGAGATAGAGTTATTTTATGAGTTGTAAGACAAGAAGATGTATATATAGCCAAGAATGATGTTATATCAAAAAATGAGTACAAGTTCTTGAGGAAAAAACCTCTCAAGAAAGGGAATATAAGCTTCAACATGATGTGTACATGAAAGTAGAAAAACATTGCTATTCCTGCAGAAACCCAGGCTATGAGGACACAGTTTACAAAAGGCACTGCTCCATATTATATGCTGACTAAAATATATGGCAATGATATAGCTCAAATACAATAGCGGAGAAAATATTTAAACCTTAGAAGCAACAATACATCAATCCTCCAAGGGATTGGATGAAATATACAAAATGGAAAAAATGTCAGAGTTGCTGGGCAGCTGCTACAACTCAAATATGGAACTCAATAGAGAAGGCTAAATATGATGAGCAATCTGATGTAGAATTTCTCCAATGGATCTCCAAAGTGGAAGGCTGATCCTTACACTTGAGATCTCACCCTCCAATCAATCTGCAAACCCTCATTGCAGATACTTCATGAAAATAACGCAGTCAGTAAGAGGGACTGCACAGTGAGTCGAATAGAAAACTATGGCCAATTGCCCAGATCTACAAATCAGCTCTCAAGCTTCCAATCTGATCTCCCAAAGAAATATAAGACTCTCTCTCTTCAAAACAAGAGATGGAAGAGGTGTTGTGGATTCTCCATTGCAACACCCTACAACATAGAGTTATGTTGCTGTAGCAATAATGCTTTCCTAGAGGAGGATGCTTTGACCTTCAGCCAAGAGATGTGGAAAATGAAGAACCAAACTTCAAGAGGCCTCTCAAGAAGGTGAGGAAATCCTAAATAGGAATTTCCTGGAAATTCTTGCTAAACAACAAAGAATGCACAATCTCTGAATAGACATGAAATCATAAACATATGCACGAATAACAATGGCTCTCCTCCTCTCCATATATTGCAAGTGAAGGCTCTCTCTCCATGGGCCCCATCCATTAGGGTTTCCTCCATAAAGGAATATTCCCTCCGCTATCTCTGCGCTTTCTCATGTAGTGCTTTCCACCTCATACCTTGCGTTGGTTGACTTGGTCAAACCTCTTTGCAAAAGTCTCTTTTCACACATGTGGGTCTAAAATCTAGTTCCATGGCTGATCCATTTTCACACTAGAGCGATTTTATCTATGTTTTTATTATGAATGGGCCTCTTCACCCAATTATTCAAATTATAAGTGAAATTATTAAAATCTAATGTTCCAATTTATTGAAGGAAAAAATTAGGAACATTACACAAACATTATGTATTGAACATGCTAGGAAACCTCCCTAAATAGGTAACTATACTTCTATTCTAACTACTTTAGAACACACCCTATCCAGCTGTAGAAAAAAGGAAAACTCTTTCCTCCATAAGAGACTCTGTTACACCATTTTTTGGTCATCTAACCTATTATCATTAGATGGACCCAAGTACACCATGTAAGACCAGTTTTACCCTAAGTAAAACTGCTTTCACTATGTTAAAACAGGAAACCCCAAAAGGAAATATTAAACAAACCTATATTTGTTTGATTTTCCTCATGGAATAATTAATTAAACCATAATTTAATTATTATTCCCGGTCATGTTTAACCCAAAATCAAAGAAATTAATTAGATAAACCTTATTTATCTTATTATTTTCTAGGAATAATTATTTAAACCTTATTTAGATAATATTCCTTGTTAAATATGACCAAATCACCCACAAATAATTAAATAAATCATTATTTATTTTATTATCTTCCAACCACTTCCTTAAAAATATAAATAAATCATTTATTTATTTATTTTTGACTAATCAAAGGACTTGACCCAAGTCAAATACCTTTTCCCTCCAACAAATATAATAAAATATTCCATAAAAGGTGGATCTAGATTTGGTTAACATTATTTTAATCATGCACCAAGATCTAGAATGACCCAATATTTTGTTATAAATAGGAGGGTTTTTCCCCATCATTCCTCACCTTTTGTTGCCTACTAGATCACTCTAGATCTATACACTTGGTCTCATTTTCATCATTTGCTCCCATTGAGCTCCATTTTCTGCATTGGGTTTTCTACACCTACAAGAGAGAGAAAGCTTAGATCTGAAGTGCTGAGGACTACAAAGAACCCATCCCATTGAGGAGAGCTGGATACACCTTCTTGTTTTCTTCCCAGGTGCCCTGTAATATAAAATTCTTTCAAAAAATCGTGTTCTTGTCTTGTCTGTTGGATGCATGGAGCAAACCCTTTATTTTACTGCTTAATGTCTTTCCATTTATAGATCTGGTTGTTGCAGCATTTTTATTACTAACCGCAGATCTGAAGATATTTGGCAGCCACTATTGTTGTTAGGGCTATTAGTTATGCGTAGCTAAAGTGGTCCTTTTTCGTACACTTCGACGAAGGATTCATACTAACAGACTTAAAATAGCTCACATTGATATGAAATTTGTGTATTAGTTTGTTGTGCAAAGTGTCTTTTCAGTAATAAAAAACATGTAAAATTGGTCTCCATTTGTTTGCTTAAGGAATGAGTATTTTAACCATGAAATATAGATTATTTTTTTTAGTTTCAAGCATGAAAATAAGCATAAATAGCACTGTATAACAATGTATAATAGAGAAATAACATCACACTTAATCTTTACACAACAAGCATGATGAAGAAATTAACCCTTCCTGGGCTACATCTGCTGGTGCAACTCCCAATGGCATGTCCCTCTTTGTCATTATGCTCAAAATTTCAAATACATGTGCTTAAAAGCCTCTAGTGATTTTTTTCTCTGCACCACTGGCTCCATAGTGCTCCAATTAGTATAAATAGACTATTGTTTCACGCAAATTGGTCGAAAATTAACCTCCCTAGCCATTTTCCCAATCTCAACTACAAAAACTCCACTAAAAGTGGATAACTCCACTTAACTGGAGTTAAATTTGGCCAAAATTATAAAATCTATGGAAGTGCTAAACTTCCACCAATGCTAATCGCCACATTAAACATTTGTGGTTACGGGAGGGGTGGTCACAAGCCAATCCCCCTTACCCCGTTGTCTAACATTTAACTCCAAAAAAGTGGAGCGGAGCCATAACATCTAAAATCTGAAACTGTAAAAATTAAAAACCATGTAACCATGCATGTGAATAGGCTATGCCCCTGGGGTTTTAGGTTTGGAACCGTCAGTTTAAATGTTGCGTTAAAATGTTCCGCATGTGACACAATTGTTGACCACCACTAAAGTGTCAAGATTAATGAACCATCGGGCTATAATATATGTTGTGGTTTATATATTGTATGTGACCACAATCCACGAGGCCGCCAGCAAGTTGGGACCGTCGGTGATTCCTCCCCCCCTGCCCCTAACAATGAAATAATAACACTTTAAAATGATGTGGAAATGTTATTGGGTCAGAATCAAATGATAGGTGAGTTAGTCAGAGTATTCGCGGGTGCCATGCAGGTCACGTGGTCGAACCGCCCATATTGCAAACAAAATTTTGGTCAATGGTCCAAGAGACACGTGGAAGCCTCTGGGTTGGCCACATGTCACTCATCCAACAATCCTCACTAACATTTGTACAAACCCATCAACAACTCATAAAATGAAATTTGGTGAAACCTTACTGGATTGGAGGAAATGGAATATTCCCAGGATATTCCATTTTTGCTAACTATACCTTCATGCTGACTGGGCATCCCAGTCACTCTTTTTAAAAAAAATTAGGTGTTTAGGAAAACAATCAGAACACGATATCTTCCTCATATGACATCAATTTTTCGAACCGTTCATGGCGCCAGAATTGCAATGATGAGATATACCCAGTTGCTACATCGTGAGATCATGTATTAGTTATGTAACCTATGAAAAAATGATGTCAAAATAAATATTGTCATAATAAATTAGTTGACGATGACAAGCATAAGATGAATTTTCTCCCATAAGTGCTTCCAACTTACATCTTGTGTTCCTATGTCTATTGTTGATCTATTTGTCTTATGGTTTATGTGTTGATGATCTCACGGTTACTTGTGCATGTTTCTTATATGTTATGATCTACTAATGTGCTACTAATTAACTAATGCATGATACAACTATTTTTTAAAGAAGGGAAAAAAGAATTAAAATATTGATCTATTGGCACAATAATGATTCATGCCCCCTTTCAATATTATTAAGCTTCCAACAATTGGTATCAGAGCCAGTGCTTTTAGGTGAAACTTTACCACTAGAAGGTAGATCTTGGTAAATTATAAATATTTTTTTTACGATGGGTCATTAATGAGTGGCATTTCTCACTACCACAAAGTACCAAGTATGGGCTAAAATAAAAAAATCTCAGTTATTAGCTCTTAGATCTAAAATTTTGAAATTAGTGTGTGAAGGTTGTGGAAAATATCCTATCCTCACTATGGTGACGTAGCCGAATGCCCAAGAGAGATTTATTATATATGAAAATAAAAAAATCCACCAAATAAATATGGTATATATTGCAAAGCATGGAGGAAACATTAATAGAAATAATAAAGAGAAAGAGAACAAGAGCATATATAATAATAAGAAAAATCCATTAAAAAATAATAAATCTGAACTAGAAATAAAAAAATAAATAACTATATATATTACCACATAATGGATCTAAAGGTATAAACATTGATGATTTTTTTTTTAGTTATGTTTTGGATGGTTTGGATGTTATTATTGCTAAGTCAAACATTCAAGTTAATGATTGTGATAAATTGATGCTCCTTCAAGCTAAACATGACTCTGCCATGATTGCAATAGAGAAAACCAATTCTGAAGTAACTACACTAACATGCACATGGAAAGATCGAGAAAATTTGTTGCAGATATTTGATTCCAAGGAGGTTGAGCTCAAGTAATAAATTGTGATTTTGAGTACCCAACTGCAAGAAGCTAAAATAATTGAAGAATTTATGAGAAGCCTATAAGAAGAGAAGGATGGTTGAGTTGAAAAGCTTTAGGTTAAGGCTATCTCATTGAGGAAACAATTGAAATAGAAGGATAATAATCTCAAGAAGGATAATAGCACAAAGTCTTCAGACAACCTTCTTAGCATCCAAATATATCGATTGAATAGGTCTAGTTTTGTCTTTCGAAAGGGAGAGTCTAGATCGCATGTAGGAAATAAAAACTCTAGAATATAAGGACTATGTAGTATGAAATAGAAGAAACAAGATAAAAAAAATAGGAATAAGGAAAGAGATCCAATAATAGAGGAATGGATAAAATATGACTAGAAAATCATTCTCTCTAATAGCTGATGTTGGTAGATTGAAAAGGAGTCAAAATCCATTTTCTCCTTTGTTGGATGATTTGTAGTGCTCCATCTTCCATAATTATCAACATGTTATATCGAGTTGTAGAAGGATAATTCTTAGATATAATAAAGAATATGAACAACAAGGACAACCAAGGAGATCAACAAGCATGTCTACTAGTTCATTCAATGGTTTTTGTATGTGATTTAACTTGTTTGGACATTAAGAGATTAGTTGGAGATCTAGTCGAAAAAGTAATGGAACATTTTATGGGATACAAAGACCTAGCATGATGATAAAAATATTTGACCCTCTAGCTACATATATTAGTATTTTGATATGATATGCATCTCACAATTTCAGTCACATGCCAAGATATTGCTAGCTACTTGGTTTTCAATACAATGTACATGTCAAGAAGCATCCTACTATAGTGTGGGTTTAGGAGTAGTATCATGTGAAGTAAGAAAAACTAGTCCCCACTACAGTCTTTAGTTACTTGACATATCTATTCAGAAAATATTGTAGAAGAGTTATGAGGGATGCATAGCCTCAAGCGGAGCATATGAAAGAAACATGGTAGCATGTGAAGGAATGAGTATGAGCATTGCTAGAAACATAGTATAATAGAGGGCCTACATGCATTATCATGTCTAGAGGATCAATGAGGATGTTCGGCCCAGAAAGGTATAATGAGTTAATGGGGAGCTATGCATGATACTAGGGTTTCAAGGCTTGCATATTATTTCTTAGCTTGTTTTCACTCATTTTTTTGTATTAGCACCATGTGTTGTAGCATGAGTGTAAAAATAATGTAAATCAACCTTCTTTGTACTTGTCATGATATCATTTATTAGTTTATTGAGAAACTGTAGTATGAGTTATGGTTTGGAGAAAGAGATATTCAACATTCATTATAGTGAGACAATTTTTTCAACCATGTAAATTAGTATTGAGTGTAATAATTAGCCTTGTAAATTGTTGATTTCATCATTGGGTATGTCTTGGAGAGATTTATGAGTCTTGGACATACATAGGGGAGAGAGTCTTAAGTATTGTTTTAGTCTTGTATGGACTTAGATATCATTGCTAAAACTTTGCATTTCATTTCTTAGCCTTGTACTATTTCATGCCTATCATTTGGTCTCCGTCATGGAATCATCGATATTAGGAACACATGGGGAAGAAATTCATCATCATAACCATGCATAGAGATGATTCATGATACACCCATGAGTGGAATTATGAATGACATTGATGCAACATTTCATTTCATTGATGTATCTGTGTATCATGCTTATGAAGACCTATATATTATTTGTCCATGATGTGCTATGGAGAATTTGGATTAGTTATTGTAGTGTCTTAGAGTTTCATAAAAAGTTAGAGGTGATAGTGCTATATGCATAGCAGGTTAGGTTCTAGTCTTGCCACTCCCATTCACGAAATCAGATCAAGGTGTTTACAGACCACTCCACCAACTAATTACGTCGAAAACATCTTGTGAAATCATAAATGAACATGATTCTAGAAGGTGAAAATTCCTATTATCAAATGCAAATTCTAATTGAAATTGCATAAGGGTAAACAATATAATATACTTGCGGAATTAAATCATACTAGAATTACCATTCATTGAATGTAAATTCTAATTGAAATGGCATAAGGACAAAAAGGCTAATCTACTTGAAGAAATAAACATACTACTTTGATTACCATTCATCAAATGTAAATGATAGTTGAAATTTCATAAGAAAAAAATAATCTATTTGTAGGAATAACTCATGCTACTCTACTTGCACAGTTGATTCAAATCAATAACCTACTTTTCGTGCATCATTTATCTACTTGCACTTGCTTGAAATTGGGAAATTAAATCTTTAACATTCCTATGAATAAAAACACTAATTCTAAGTTTGTTTTGTTTTCTGATGTTCATAGTGAGGAAATGAGGAGGTTTAAGCAGTTTTATAGCTTGTCTTAATCATCAACTTAGAAGTTGGGGTTCACTATTCAGCTTAACTAGGCAAAAGTCAAAGTGTGGAGAAAAATAGGTTGAGGAAAACAATGTTGCAGGCTTTCTACAGGAGGTGTCATCATGATACAAGAGGCCATGTGTTTATACAAGAGGGGTTCTGAGAGCCTTTTGAGGGAATAAATGGTGTCCTGAGGGCATGAAAATATGGATGGAGGTAGGAGGAAGTGAATGAAGGCTATGGGAGCCCCTTATTCAAGCCTAGTACCTCTCAGAGGTGTATCTTACACCACGGTTGATGCCCACAATGTCCTCCATTTTTATTAACGTACTGATCCTGGAAATAAATTTTGGGTTCTGTGTGAGGTTCCTAGAAAGAATATAGAAAGGTATATTTTATTAGTAAAAAATTCCCTAAGGTAACAGTTGAAAACCTCAACAGAGTGAAAGAAGATCATCAACAGCAAACATCAATTCAAGCATGCAAACAAATAAACTACTAAATTTTGGTTTGAGAGGAATACCCAAAGGTCCTATCTTTAATTTCCAAATTGTAGGTTCCAAACCCTCTACTTCCTCCGAAATGATCAAGCATGGAATAAGAATTAGAGATGCATATACATAAAAATTAACTCAAGGTGCATGTATAATAAACATGCCAGACCATTAAATGTAAATTTATAAACCATGATATATCACATATAAATCATGAAACATGAGATCATTACATATTGGAAATGAGACAGAGCTTCTTTACCGATATCAGAAAATAGTAGTGGACAGATGCAACCTAATCCAACCATGGCATCTGTTGGTCCTTAGGAGACAATCGCTTGGTTTTGAAAGGAATCAATGCTTAAGAAATTTTAACAGTATTTTATAGAAATAATCTTTATGATTCAGTATTTTTTTTTATTCCTTTGGAATTTGGTTTTTAGAACCCTTAATCCTCTGGATAAAATAAAATATTACTCAATGCCTTTAACTACTAAAATGTGAATGAAAAATAATAACTACAGGGAAACTTAAGATAATATGTTGTAAAAACGGGATCTATTAACTTTAGCTTCAGTTTTAATTTATGAATAGAGAGGAGTTGGAATGAAGGAGCACATTTAAGGATATTTATCTCTTACTTACAAATGTAATTTAGAGACCTGCAACTTCTTTACTTCATTTCATTCATAAGAAGAAATAACACAACATGACATATGAAAAACAAATCACCTTCAACAATTCCAAGAAACTTGAGACTTATTTCATTAATCATTGAAAGAAATAAGTACAAAAATATAGTCTTCCATAGGTCCCGAAACCCGAACCCTTCTTCTTCATTTTTGTCTTTCTTAAATAAATTCAAAAATAGTTTGCAACTGTCAAAACTTCTTAAATCTACATAAATTACTTCTTTCTTCCATAAAATACTTTAATTAAAATCGAGGGTGACATTACAACCTCATTCTATAAAAAAAAAATACAATAATTAATATAAATATTATTTTGTATTCTGAGTATCATTTGCGGCTAATGTGTCTTCAGGAAGGTCAGACATCCATGCTCTGCATTTTATCTAGAGTTCAACATTTGTCTTAGTATAATGAACTAGCTTATGATGTTCCAATATAAAATAAGTGATCGTGGGGTAAGTGGGCTTCTCCAAAAACAGAGTATTGACTATCCATAATAACTAAAAATATTTATGCAGATAATTGGCAATTTTTGTTCCTTTTAAAACTACAATCTTATGCTTAGTATTTACAATCTTAGTATTTTCTTCCACCAAAAAAGTTTCATATATTTTTCAAGACAATAAATTACCTTGTAGATCCAAGCAATATGGTAGTCCTACCCTCGTTCTTTTATCAAACATGTTGTTGAACTTATCTATTTCTTGCTTGATCTCTGTCAAATTCTTTTATGCTGACTTCATGTATGCATTCTTCATCACCAACTTAATGATTTCTAGAACACATAATGTTTTGTCTTTAATCTCATGTTATTCTAATTCCTAATCTGATTTGGAGTTAACAAAATCTATTAAAATTTTAGCCCATAGAGCTCTATTTTGTAGTTTTTGCTTGTCAGCCAAGATGAGCTCTTGTAGATCTGTGATTATACTTTTTTCTTGTGAAAGCAGAACGAGTGACTCCATATTGTTTTCATTACTCCTATAATCTCATTCTCAAGAATCTGTCTAGCTTCAATTAAGGACATGTTCCCCTTTACCTTGTCTCTGAAATTCTTGACTTCTTCAAAAGTTGTTTGATAATCTGCTTTGCATTTTCCTATATTTTACTTTGACATTTAATTTTTTTTTATCCTTAGCACATATAAATTTTATGGCTGTCTCAGGATCACTTTGGGTTTTCTTCATATAAATATATTCCATCCTCAACTCGTTATTTAAATTTGATAGTTTAGTTGTTGGGTCATCTGTTTCAGATGACAAAACTATTGTGCATACATGTGAATCAATCTGCCCCTATAGCTTGCCTATTGTATCTTTCAATCTGGAAATCTCTTCAAACCTCTGCAACATTTGTTTTAAGAGTTTCTTTTTCTCAGATTCAACTTCTACCACATCAGCTACCATTGGGTTTTTTCCAGTAGGGAGCTTCAGCTTCTTTCTTAGAAAATTGACTTCTGATTCTGCACTCTGCAACAACTTCTTCACAGCTGACATGCCAGTGGGGTCTACTCCAATCTTGACAATTATCTTTTTTAATTCCTCATTTTGGGTGGTGAGAGCTCTAGAATTAGCCTTTTTCTAGCCTCAGTTGCTTGATTACCTTTCCCAACATGTTTTCATCTTTACTTGCAACTACACTAGTTTTAGTCAAATCATTCACAAGTAAAAGACTAGCTTGCATATGCAAATTAATTTTATCAGGTAAGGGAATCTTCCTCGCATCAACAGTTAAATTAATAGTCCTGAAATTTCTTTATGACCTTACTGTCATTCCAAATGGGTGTGAAAAATAAATTTTCACCTGATATTTCTCTAAATCCATAGTAGTTACTAATATAGTGTGATAAGGTGTTATTTGAGACTCAGATTGAGCCTTCATGCTTTGATCTTTTGATTCTTCTTAACAATTTGGGAAAAAACCTACTTAATTAATGGTACCTCATCATGAACAACCTCATTCCTGGATGGTGAAGCTGGTATATTTTGTATATCTCCCAACTGAATTGATAAACCTGGCATTGCATATGGAATTTATTCACTCAGTTTAGCTCTCTTTTCATCTCCTTGCTCCCTTGTATCATTCTTTTCTTTACCTCTTTTATTCCCCTTTTCAGAGATAGTAGGAGTTTCAATACTAGTGCTGCCAGTAGGTGCAAAACCATTATTAGCCAACTTTTCAATTTTAGGCTTACTCTCATGAGTAAAAGTAGGGTAACCATTATCAAACCTTTGTTTCAAAATCACCTGATGTGGTCCATAAGCCCACTTTTCACCTAGTAATGGACATGTGTCATCTATCATTTGGTTTGCTTCTTTTGTAGTCTGCCTCATATTTAATATGAAAGGTCCAACAATCATGGGAAATTTAACAACTTTCCTTTCTTCATTGGCACAAATTGAATCTGGTCCACATTTAAGCTCTTTCTAATAAATTCTAAAACAAACATTCTCATGGGGATAAAAGTAGGCAATCTATACGGTTCAACCCTTGCACCATACAATATGATTTTTGAATAATCATAAAAAAAGCCCAATGTCCAGATTTACAACTATTACTGAGTTGAAGTAATTCTTGAGCCTTTGGCAAAAAACATGGAGGAGCAGTCCCATTTAAGGTTTTATAGGCAATTAGCAGGTAGATAACAGTGAAATCAAATAATTCCCCATCACTAGGTTCATTTCTTATTAGGTCAATCCAAAATGTTACTGACTGCCTATTCTTATTTTAATCCATAATGTTTTACCCTAAATTCAAAAGATGATCCTCATTTATGTAGGAACACAATAAAATACAAAAATAGACATAAACACAGAAAAAATGGAAATAAATTAGCTAGGGCAATGGTAGCTTACCTTTGAGAAGAGTTGCGGTGGCTAAATGCCTCTGAACTATGTTACAATGAGGCTTGAAGGCCTATTTAATGTTGAGAAACAATTCAAAACCCTAAACATCCAAAAACCTAACCATAGGAGATGAAGTGCCAAAAATATGGGCCCCATTTAGGTAAATTAGTGCTTCAACTTCACGAGACGTAACTTTGGCATATCATCTTTGTTTGACGTGCATCATACCCTGCTAGAAAGATCTATCCAAGGAGTAAAGATTTTTGTGTGAGAAACATCAATCCACATACCCATGTTGCTCCCGGTTTTCCCCAAAAAACGTTGTTTAGGGCCTCAAAATGGCTTCGGCAATTTAGGACCCGAAAAACTGCTAAAAATAGTAAGTTGTGCTGAAAATAAAAAAGTGAAAGAGACAATGTTGGGGTTCAAATGGAATAGGTGGGTGGCCACCAATATCCATGTGTCTTATTAGGGCCTCCAAATGGCTCTGGAAGTTTAGGAACTAACAACTTGCTAAAAATAGTAAGTTGTCCTGAAAGTGAAAAACTCAAAGAACTGCTGGTGCAGGTCCAAATAGAATAGGTGGGTGGCCACAAATATTCACCTAGATCATTCCTCCATTAGGAATCAATGGTCCCCATTGCATTAAGTTCGTCTAAGAGAGAAACATTCTGCTAAAAATGGTATTGGACTTCTCTAGGATGTCATGGACATGTTGGCGGACGTGTTGGATACGTTCAATAAATTTGGTTTCCTCATACAATACATGTGTGGAATCTGTCTCTATAATCACATGAGTTATGGAAATATGAGATAGTGGTTCGTCGGGGGTCAAATCAATGTAGTTCTTTCCCAGACAGTGTAGAGGAACCTCTGTGGGTGAGGAGAAAATGTCTTTATATTCCTCCATGCCTTTGTCCATCTGCTGATGCTGTGTAGGGGAGCCACATTTTGAGGTTGAGGCCACAATATACTTCTTTCCTTGTGGGCAAATGGTAATGAAAATAAATTTCCTTGTTTGGGAAACAATATTACTAAGATGTTTTGCAGTAGTCAAAGAGATGGAAGGAGGCAGTATTACCTCTGGTATCTTGTACAAGTTATTTCCTAAAGTAATAATGACAACACGAGGCCTAGATTCATACATAGCATGTCACCTTGAAAAGGATGGTTGGCCCAATAATTCATCAGCTACATCAAGAAGAGCATCATCACATAATACCAAATCTGTGAATGGCTTGATGTTGTACGGAAGGCGACATTGTTTCTGGACACGTAGATCTCTCCCTAGGTGAAGCCACCCGATGGTATATACCTGCGGGTGTGGTCAGTAGGCTGAGCCACTTCACGGCCTCTACTGAAATGAGGTTCTTTTGGCTTTTTCTATTGACAATAAATTGTAGTGGAGAACCCTTCACCCACATCTGCGAATGGAAGAGGTGCTCCCCCTCCTCTGGATCCTCGCGATCCTTCCTTTGGATCTTGGTGGTGGAAAAAATTGCACTGGGGTCTACATCAATGATATTCTTCCCTTTTTCATCTCTCTGGTCTAGTTCTAGCTCAGGATCAGAACATGCATCTAATTTGGGTGCCTTTAGTTAGGCCACCAATGACTGTTTGGCATGATGTTATGTTTTTCTATGAGTGGGGATGTTATGGAATTCACACCACTTCCCCATGTTCTTCTTTGGGTTTTTGGTGGTGTTCTGAGTTGCCCCCATTTTCCTCTTCCCCTTTTTTTGTCGTTCAGGGGCACCTTTCTGTGCCTTCAGATTCGCGGATCCAAAATCTCTCTTCTTCTTCTTAAATTTTTTCTCAATCTTGGTGGCATAGCGATATGTCATGCGAGGTGAGGTAATGTTGAGAAACTTTGTTTCCTCTTGAATGTGTCTATGCAAATAGCTGCGGTACTTGAGCACCAAATGTCTCTCCTAATATTTAATACCCAACTTTGTGCAGAGGGTATGGAACAAGTTAATCATTTCATGCACGTCTTGATCCCTTTGTTGCCTCATCGTGGTCCATAGGATGTGCTTGTCCTCATAGCTCCCCACAAGGTAATATTGTTCCTTGATGTCATCTCAAAATTAATTCCAAGTGGGTGTGACAAAGAACAAAGAGGGTTCCCCCTCATCCTTTTTCTCACAGTAGGTTTCCCACCAATATTTCACATGGGTGGAAACTTTGAGAACTGAAAAAATAATCTTTTCTTAGTCACATAAATCATGGACCGAGAAATACCTTTCTAGAAAATTCAACCATCTATATACAGTGTCTGCATCTATTTGGCCTCCAAATACATGAATGTTAAAGTTTACCTATACCTTGAAGGGAGGGGTACCTATAGAGTTGTTATTGGATGCATACGCACCGTAGGTGGGTAGTCGTTGAAGGATCTGAAAAATGTTATCCATCATTGTGTTCCTTTATTTCTCAAGGGACTCCTAGAGAAATATTTTGATAGGATCTCCTGCTCCCTTGTATTTCTTTTCTTTTGCCATTGGAAGTCATCGGGGTTTGCGAGGCTGACCTTGCAAGGGTTCAACTAGATCGAGCCCTAACTCCTTATACCCTGAACTCATTGGGGACATGAAAAGAAAAACAAAGAAAGAGTAGACCACTCTAATACCACTAATATGGATTTATGTAGGAATGCAATAAAATATGGAACTATAGATAAACACAAAGATGTAGTGGAAATAATAATTCATTTCATTAATATCATATAACTAAAATATGTTTGCAAACAAAATGGAAATAAAATAGCTAGGGAAATGGTAGATTATCTCTAAGAAGAGATGTGGAAACTACATGCCTCTGAATTGTGTTACAATGAGGCTCAAAGGCCTATTTATTGTTGGTAAACAATGCAAAACCCTAAACATCCAAAAAACTAATTGCAGTAGATGAAGTGCCAAAACTATGGGCCCCGTTTGGGTAAATTGATGTTTCAACTTCCTGGGAACGTAACTTTGGCATACGATATTCGTTTGACGTGCATAATACCTCACTATAAATATATATCCAAGGAGTACAACTTTTGGTGTGAGGAACTTCCGTCCATGGACCCATGTTTCTCTTTTCTTTCCCAAAAAACATTATTTAGGGCCTCAAAACGACTTCAAAAGTTAAGGACCCGAAAAACTGCTAAAAATAGTAAGTTGTGTCGAAACTGAAAAATTGAAAGAGCCAATGGTGGGGGTCAAATGGAATAGGTGGGTGGCCACCAATATCCATGTGGCTCATTAGGGCCTCCAAACGGCTTCGAAATTATAGGAACTAACAAACTGCTAAAAATAGTAAGTTGTGCTTAAAGTGAAAAACTGAAAGAACTGATGGTCCGGATCCATATGGAATAGGTGTGTGGTCACCAATATCCACTTGGATAAAAAATATTCTACATTTTGATACATGAACAAATAAGTAGCAATTGAGGGAAACTTGAAAGAACCTGTGAGAGTCAGCCTCATAAATTGAGAATTAATATTCTCCTACCAAAAGAATGGGATGTCCAACACTACTTATGGTTTCATCATCAAAGAAAACAATCGAAGCATTGTCCTGTCAATCTAAGAATCGTCTTCCTTTCCAAGTATTTTTCATAGAAATTTTAACAAAAGCTTGACCTCTACATCAAATATTTCTAGGGGAAATACCTTTTCATATGGAGAAAATCATGGTTTTTCTGGCTTCAAAAAGAATAAAATCTACATGTAATCTTGCCTTGAAAGATTGTCATAATATGTTGTCAATGACTCTTTAGCAAAACTAACATAGGATTTAGACTCTGGGTATCAGAAGCCTTGACGAATTAGCAGGGATGAAACTTGCAAGACACTTTCCCCCAAGTGGTTCATTATAAAAAACTTGTTGGGGTATAATGCTGATGCTAACCAATGTATGAATTCTATGAAAAGATGAGTTTTCGGGACACATGTAGACAATCCTCCATACCTCACCATGGCTGTGAAGACAAGAGAATTCTGTTAATTAAGAATGACTTGTTGGTACATAGTAA
The DNA here is from genome assembly GCA_034641835.2 of Pinus albicaulis. Taxonomy (NCBI): domain Eukaryota; kingdom Viridiplantae; phylum Streptophyta; class Pinopsida; order Pinales; family Pinaceae; genus Pinus; species Pinus albicaulis. The sequence continues at coordinate 531,846,033 of CM076582.1, read as the reverse complement.
AATTTTCTACTGTGGAATGAGTGTCCATTACATCCTACTCTGTATCTTTGAGAGGAATAGGACTAGATTAACCAGACAATGATGACTTGGCCATGTTTACACTTATGATGAAAAATAAATGGAGTCAGAAGTGAGGGGCAAGGTGATTAGGATGGTTTCGACGATTAGAACTAAAAAATGAAGGTGAAAATAATGGGGTTTTGACTCATTATTTATGGGTGCAATGGGAAATTGGGGGAAAATAGTAGTTAAATGCATGAAAATACATGTGTTGGAATGACATGGATAGTGAGTTGGCATGCTCGCTGACACTGTCTCCGATCACTTACATCACCATGGTGGAACTTCTAGGTATGAAAGACTCTTTCAGAAGTGTGCCACCATAGTGAACGTGGGTCATTGATTTGATTCAATGAGCCTATGTCATGGTCAACTGCGGATGCACATCAAATTCTATCTGTTGTGTTGTTTGTGCCAGCGGGTTTCTTATGATCATCTCCAAACTACCATTATTTCAATCCCACCCGGCAAGTTGCACATCATTTAAAATAATGGAAAAACCTTACACATCTTCCAAAAACATAATGTTAATGTTTTAACATATAAATTATTTTTGGCATATGGAAATTTTGGTTCATTCTTATTTTTATCAAACCTTATATATAAAAAGAAAATAAAAATTGTATCTTGAGATACATTTAAAAATGAAATTGTAAATGAGCTACAACATCTCGCTCCACCTGGGAATAATGTTTTTTTCCACAAAAGCACTAAGAATTGCAGATAAGTGCCTTCACCCCGTGCATGGAATCAAATATTTCTTTGGTGAAATATGAACAATGGGAAATCCAATATTTACAATGGTGTAATGCTTGACTTTTAGTGTTGAAAATAGTGCTTCAAATATTTCCTATTCACAAATAGCTGCAGAGATTCCCCATCTAAATTCTCTAAGATGAAAGTGTTGTTATATCTTGCTTAATTGATTTTGTATGAGCCATACCAGAGTGGGTCAAGTTTACCATTCTTTCCCTTATCCTCCTTTCTGGTATCCCACCTTAGTACTAAGTCTTCTTCTTGAAAGATAATTTATCTTTCCTTCCTATGAAAAATGGTTTTCATCTTTGTCTGATAAGTAATTAATTTGTCTCTAAATTTGTCTTTGTTTTCACTTAACTCAATTAATTTATTCATTCTTCTAACTATAGCATTTGGTTCCTCCTGAGCTTCATGAATAAAAGTAATCAGAATTTGGCTAATTGACTAGGAAACAATGCCTTCGCTCCATATACCAACTCAAAAGGTTGTTTTCCAGTGGACCTTCTAATAGTAACCCGAAATGCCCAAAGGGAAAACTTTAGTTTTTAGTCCCAATATTTTTTATTTTCATTGATTACTTTCTTCGAGATTCTAATCAATGTTTTTTTAGAAGAATCTGCTAATCCATTCCCTTGTGGATGGTAGGCTGTAGAATGAGACAAAACTACATTATATTTTTGAAATAAATCAGTAAATCGAGTATAATTAAATACTTGAGCATTATCTTTCACAATATTGACGAGACAACTAAACCTATTGAAGATATTCTCCTCCAATAAATTCATCATTACTTGATCATTTTCTTTCCTTGTGGGTATTTCCTCAACCCACTTTCTGAAGTAGTCGATGGTTGTTAGAATCCATTTGAACTGTCCACTTGACGGTGGATTGATTTATCCAATAAATTTGAGTCCCCATTGTGTAAAAGGCTCTTCTATAAATATTGGAATTATAGCTAAAGTAGTAATTCTCTCATTTTCTGCAAAAAATTGACATTTCTGACAACCTCTGACCAGTCTGTATACATCTGCAAACAATTTATGCCATCAGCTTCACTCTATGCAAATTTCATCTTCTGAACCCTCGTAGAATAAAGTTGTAGCGAAAATGTCGTGATCACCTGTTTAGGTTAAATTTATGAGCCTGCAAAAAGCCCTAACTTCCACAAATCATATCTCCTAAAATATTGTGAACCAACCTCTAAAATTTTGCAACACTGTTCCTCAGGATTTCGGCTTTGCACTCTAAAAGTTTTAGCTTATGAACCTTCATAGAAAAAACTTTATAGAAAAAATTCCACGATGACCTATTTGGAACAGTGAAACCCTAGAATATAAAGCTCTCATACCAAATGTTGTGAAACTAGCTCCAAAAATAGAAGAAAAGAGTGATCAATTCCTTAGAAATAGCCACTTTGAGGGGGAAACCTCAAATACATGACATAAATGAACAATTCTTGGAAGATACAAATGACAAAAACTCCTCTCTATATTTAGGAGACCGTCGGGCCACAATGTAATCCTAGTTGGCCTAATAATAATAATGTAAAGGCACAATAATAAAAATATGGGGGTTACAGGGGTACAACAATAACAGTAATGGGGTTACACTAACAACAATAAAGGACTATATGAATAATATAACGACCTAACATGATTTGAGGATCTTAGGTGCTGTAACCTTCCAACTGTAATAACCCCCACACAGATATTCATGGTACTCTTTCGTAATTTCAATGGACTCTCCTTTTGGTTAAGCACAGTAGTAAGATACCAGAAGGATGTTTCTAGTATAGTTTTTCTTCCACTATGACATATGGCTAAGACTTAGTATTGAGGGATTTGTACTTTATTTCATTCAGTGTCTTTGGACTATAGAAGAAGCATTAATAGTGAACAATATCTTTGTACCAATCTGAGCATAAATATGTGTACTGAATATTCATACCAGATTTGGGCTTATTTCTATATTCTTAATTGAAAACTTCATCCACTGGTGCTAACATATTGATTCCCTTTTCTTTAAAATTTGTTTTTGCTAACTCCTTTAATTACTTTTTTAGGTTTAATGTCCAGATCATATTCCTGAATTTTCTTTATCCACTTCCCATCTTTCTTTCTACATCACTTTAAATGATCACATCCTTGACATCAACATTAGCGACATATGAAGTTATTTGATATTGTAATACATAAGTTATAACGGATTTTAGCGCTTTAACCAATGCATATACCTGATTTTCAAGAATGTTGTATTTGAGCTTGGAATCTCTGGGAACTTTGCTGAAGAATGCTACTGGTTGTTCTCTATTCTCCTCATTTTTCTGCAATAACATAGAAACAATAGTAGAAGGGGAAGCAAATGAAAACATATGAAATACCGTCTGATAATCAGGACTAATAAGAACAGGAGCTGCTTGGAGAGCCTCCTTTATTCTAGAAAATGATTCTCTTTCTTCTTTATTTCATTGCATTTCTGCCTCTTTCTTCAACATATCGGTTATGTTTCTAACAATATATACATAATTTGGTATAAATATTCTTATAACAATAATCTTTCCCAAAAATCCCTGAATATCCTTCTTGCTTCTAGGTAAAGGAATTTTCTGGATTACTTCTACCCTTGTTGGATCAATTTTTACCCCTCGTTTCAAAACTATGTGGCCCAATAGTTTATGTTCTTCCAAAGAAAATAAATACTTGGTGGGGTTAAGTGACAAACCAAACTTCCTGCACTTTTCAAAATTTCATTGCAAATGTTCTAAATTTTCATCATCTGATCCTAAAAAAACAGTGATATCATACAGATATATAACCACATACTTATCTCCAAAAAATATTATGTCAATGGCCCTTTGAAAGGTTGCATCTGCATTCACTTGTCCAAATGTTATTCTAGGATACATGAAAATACCCCATGGGGTTGTGAATGTTATATTTTTCTAGTCTTCTTTATCTAGTGCTACCTGATTATAACCAGAGAATCCATCAACCATGGACATCCTATAAGATCCTATAACTTTTTGTAAAACATAATCCCTTTTGGGTAAAGGATAATTATCCTTCGAGATGCTCTGTTCAGGTTCCTAAAATCCACACATAATCTTATCTCTCCATTTTTCTTCCTAATGGGAACCAGATTAGAAACCCAATCAAAATATCTGAGAGGAACTATGATATTTTCTTGGAGCAATTTCTTTACTTTGTTTTCAATTGGAGACAATAATAATGGATTAATTTGTCTAAGATTTTTCCTATGAGGCTTGACTCCTTCTTTCAATTGAAGTTATGTTTTATGATATCTTTATCATATGTTTTTATATCTTCATATAACCAAGAAAATTCATCTATGTATTTTTTAAAAAGATCAATGTAACTTTCTTTATAAATTTTGGGAGCACCTTTGAATAAATTCACCATTTTGGTTTCCTGCTGAGTTCACAGATTACAACCATGCAATTACTCCTCCTAATGAGTTTTCTTTGGATCAGGAATGACATCATTTGAATAAAAAATCCTCTTAAGGGGAACCAAACCTTTAGTCAATACATTATATTTTAAATGAATAATCTTCTGATTAGCTATTGACTGCTTGAAATGTCTTAACTCTACCTTCTTCTTTTTTTGTCCTTCATCCCGATCTATTTCATCATTTTTAGAATTTCCAATCATTGTTAAAAATTGATCTTCTCATCATCTTCAAACACCTACCAATTTTTTACATTATCTAGGATAGAAGGCCGGTGTCTAATATTTATATCATACCTTAACCTTGGATTAATTGGAAGCCTAAAGGTGTTGGCTGCAACTGCTAATGAATCAACCAAAATTTTCTCCTCCCTTGGAATAAATAGAATATTGAAGACTTCAAAACAATTCTCAATCATGTCCCAAACTTCATTTCTATATGATCTCAATCTTTGATGTTTAGTTTGGCAATGGTTTTTGATTTGTCTTATTATCAATTCAGAATCACCGAAAATTGAAATACGTTGAATTCCCATCTTCTTTACAGTTTGAAATCTAATGATCAAGGCCTCATACTCAACAACATTGTTTGTTGAATCAAAATCTAGTTTGAAAGAAAAAGGCACGTGATTACCTTCTGGTGAGATTAACAAGAATCAAAATCATGTGCCTTGGAATAGGCACCATCAAAGTAGCATTTCCAAATATTTTTTGAGTGCAGCTCATTACCTACAGCTGCTAAAGAGAGTTGCTTCCCCATGTCTTCAGAAAATTTTGCATCTTCATGTAGCATAAAAAATGAAATGTCTTCCTTTTCCTAACTATAAATAGGGGAGTTACCAGCATGATTTTTGGTAGTTCTTTGTACAACCTCCTTTCATGCCCATTAAAGACAGGAATGATAGCATAATTAAAATATAGCTTGAGAACACCTCCCAAATTTTCTCCCCAAGATCTTGAAAAAAGCATCCCAAACCTGGTTGGAACTTCCAAAATAACTACATCCATAACAATGCACTTGGCTTAAATTTGTGCCAAAGAAACTACCATGTATTTAATTACCCCAATTAATTTTACCTTCTTGGATTTAAATGAATACAAATTGTTGTAAAGCCTTGTGATTGGTAGATTCAATTATTTCATGACATACAATGGCATAATATTATGGGAAGCCCCTGAGTTTGGCATACAGTTATGGAGGATAAAAACATGAACCAACAAGGAAATATAAAATGGAGGAACAGAAGAATATAATTCTTCTACGTGAGGACCAAAGGTGACCACTAGCTTCTCTTTCTGTAAATTCACAGTATCACTTATATCTTCATTCTGTGTGAGATTAATAAATTTTGAGATTTATTTCTTGCAGATTGGTGTTTTAGTTAATTCTAAAAGAGGTACCTGAATTTTGACCTTCTCCAACTCCTTTGTTAAACTGAAGGCACAATTTTTTTTAACATTATTCTAAGGTTATCCTTCACTTCTTTTAGAATTTGAAACCTATTCAGGTACAAGATCAACTTTCTTCAAAATATTAGTATTATCTGTTTTGCTCTAGGAAGATTCGCCCTCTTGCATTTATGTTCTGTTAACTGAATCTTCAGGTTTCTTCCCATTATTCACCTGCTTTATAGGATATTGTTGTTGTGGAGTCGTGATTGGAGGAGGGGAAGAATCTTGTTGTTCACCCTCCCTGTCAGGGAAAATTTTAAGGATGGAAAATTATTTGAAAGTTTAGAAACATTGGTGAATCTCACTATTACATAATATGGAATTTTTAAAATGTTTGGAAATATTTTTTGTAAAAGTCTTCAAATTTCTAATAATTTTATATAGGCTCTATATAAAATTTTGGCGATTTTAAGGTAAAACAATTTTATACTATAGAATTTGGGCGAATAATTTTTAGAAAAAATGGAAATTAACAAAAAAAAAAAATGGAAAAAGCATGTAAAATTAGCCCACTTACTAATATTAGCCCTTAAAATTTTCCCTTCTCACTGTATTGTAGCCTATATATCTTCTTTGATCTCAGGTTATACTTCTTGTGTAACTCAGCTTTCATAAAATCTGTGAATTTTTTACAATATTCAGTCACTTCATATTCATCAAAAGGCACTTCAACCTCCACATATTCTTCTTCACAATTATCGTATTCATCATCCTCTCTAATATACACAGAAGATTTTGAATATTCATGCCCCTTTTGGTTATCTTTTGTTGATTCTCGATGTCTAGCTTCTAAATATAACGGTGCCTGGACCCGATCTCGATGCTTTCTTTCTCTCAGCAAGTTTTGCAGGGGTTGATTCCTGAATTGAGGATTGAAACCTATGTTTTCATTTTTTTGAAATTTTCTTTGGTATTTTTTGTTTTCAAATTCCATCTTGACTAATTTATTTGATAAATTTTTAATTACCTTAGTCATATATTCAAGTTTTTGATCTTTTGATGATTTTTCTTTTGCTTTCCCCTTCTCTTGTACTGGTTGTTTTTCTTTCACCTTCCTAGCAGCAGTCATATTGGGTTCAATTTCTAAAGCTTCTATATGTATCTATTCAAGAGTAGGGGATCTCCTTTCTCTAAGTGTGAAACTAAAATGAGGTTCAAAAGCCCCAACAAAAACCACATTTTCTTCAAAAGGAGGGGGCTTAATCTCTACAAGAAAACTATTATAAAACTTATTGAATCTTTTGATAAACTCAAAAGTATTTTCATCAGACTTTATTTTAATTGCATTGAAATATATTAACAAATAACCATGATCCATTTTCTCTCCCCATCTCAGGGTGAATTTATTTTCTAATTCATTGCATGTATTAATGGAATTTTTTGGAAATCCTTTGAACCACTTCCTAGCCTCTCCATCTAGAGACTGAACAAAAAGCCTCATTACAACATCAAGATGTTCTAAATTCAAATTTTCAGAAAAAATACAAAACACAGATAATTTTTTCTTTGCATTAACTTCATCTTCTCTAGTGAAATGAGGAAGTAATTTAAGATATTCTTGAGGCATTTCATTAAATTTTTGTGGAAGATTAACTGGAGCATATATGTCTAATAATAAGGCTAGTGTTGTCATGTTTACACCTTGGTTAATTGTACTTTGGTTGAATGTAGGATGGGAAATTAAATGGAGGTGGTGGTAAAACTAATATGGGAGTAGGTTGATGAACAATGGCAGATGAACAATCAACTGTAACTTGTTGCTCTTGTGTAAAAGGAAAACAAATAAACTCAAATGAGTGTTCTTACAATTTATGATCTTGAAAATAAATAGGTGTAATAGGTGAATCGTTTTCCAAGAAATGAAGTACCTCACCTCTATTTTTAAACAATGGATGACTTGAACTACTTCCAGGGGTAAACAATGTAGGACTAAGTGATGAGAGAGTCTTAGGATTCTCAACTCTTTTAGAAATAAATCTTTTAGGGTCTAATAAATCGGGGGACTTCTACTGTGAGGTATCTGACCTCGCGTGAGGCCTTCTGTAAGCCATAATTCTGAGTACGATGAAACACAACAAAAATTTCCTTCTCACTGAACAAATAGAGGAAATAATGTGAAACCCAGGGAAAAGAAAATTTTCATATCTTCTTCCTCGGTAATGACGCTATAAAATGTTGGTTCTTAAGAGACAACCCTTGGTTGTGCAAGGAATTAGTGCTTAAGACATTTTCACAATATTTTATAGAAACAATATTTATCATTTGGTCTTGGTTTTATTCCTTTAGAATTTAGTTTTTAAAACCCTTAATGCTCTGGATAAAATAAAATATTACGCAATGCCTTTAAATGCTGAAATGTGAATAAAAAAGAAGAAATGTAGGGAAACTTAAGATAATATGATGTAAACATAGGATCTATTAACTTTAGTTTCAGTGATAATTTATGAATAGAGAGAGTTGGAGTGAAGGAGCACGTTTAAGGATATTTAACTCTTACTTACAAATGTAATTCAAAGACCTACAGCTTCTTTACTTCACTTCATTCATAAGAAGAAATAACACAAGATGACACAAGAAAAAAGAAACCACCTTCAACAATTGCAAGAAAATTGAGACTTATTTCATTAATTCTTTAGAGAAATAAGTACAAAAATATAGTATTCTAGAGGTCCCAAAACTTGAACCCTTATTCTTCATTTTTATCTTCATTAAATACATTCAAAAACAATTTGTAACTGTCAAAACTTCTTAAAACTACCTAAACTACTTATTTATTCTATCAACTACTTTCATTACAATTGAGGGAAACATTACAACCTCGTTCTGTAAGAAAAATAAAAAGAAAATACAATAATTAATATAAATATTATGTTTTCATTTGAGTATCATCTGTTGTTGATGTGTCTTTAGGAAGATCGGGCTTCCATGCTGTGCATTTTCTACATAGTTAAACATTTGTATTAGGAGCATGAACTAGCTTATGATGTTCCAATCTAAAAGTAGTGATCCTAGTGTAAGTGGGCTTCTCCAGTAACAATTTCTTGACCATCCATAGTAACTAAAAATCTTAAGTAGAAAATTGACAATTGTTTTTCCTTTTAAAACTGAAGTCTTCTCATGAGTATTGTGAATCTTATGTTTTTCTTTTACCAACAAAGTTTCATATATTTCTCAAGACAATAAATTACCTTGCATATCCTAGCAAGATGGTAGTCCTACCCTAGTTCTTTTATCAAACATGGTGTTGAATTTATCTACAGCTTGCTTGATCTCTATCAACTTTTTTTTTTTGACTTCATGTATGCATTCTTCACCACAAACTTATTCATTTCTAGAACACATAATGTTATTTCTTTAATCTCACGCTCTTATAATTCTTGATATGATTTGGAGTTAACAAAATATGTCAATTTTTCAGCCCATAGAGCTCTATTTTGTAGTTTTTGTTTTTTAGCCAAGATGAGCTCTTGTAGATGTCTGATTATACCTTTTTCTTCTAAAATCAGAACCAATGACTCCCATATTGTTTCATTACTCTTATAATCTCATTCCAAATAATCTGTTTAGCTTCAATTAAGGACATATTCCCATTTACCTTCTCTATGATATTTTTATTTCTTCACAAGTTGCTTGATAATCTTCTTTGTATTTTCCCATATTTTATTTTGACATTTGAATTTCATTATCCTTAGCACGTATAAATTTTCTGGTTTCCTCAAGATCACTTTGGGATTTCTTCATATCAATCTCTACCATCCTCAAATAAGTATTTAATTGTGATATTTTAGTTACTGGGTCGTAAATTTTAGATGAAAAACTATTTTGTAGACATGGGAATAAATCTTCCCCTATATCTTGGCCATTGTTTCTTTCAATCTAGAAACCTCTTCATTCCTATGCAACATTTGGTGTAAATTTTTCTCTTTCTTAGATTCCACTTCTGCTACTTCAGCTATCGTTGGTTGTTCTCAAGTAGGGAGCTTCAGCTACTTTCTTAACACATTGGATTTTGATTCTACACTCTGAAACAGCTGCTACACAACTAACTTGTCATTGGGGTTTACTCCAATCTTGACAATTATCTTTTTTAATTCCTTATTTTGGGTGGTGAGAGCTCTGGAATTATCCTTTTCTTTCTTCAACTACTTGATTACATTTCCCAACATGTTTTTATATTTACTTGCAGCTGCACTAATTTTATTCAAATAATTGACAATTAAAATACCAGTTCGCATATGTAAATTAATTTTATCAGGTAAGGAATCTTCCTGGAATCAACAGTTAAATTGGTAGTCCTAAAATTGCTTAATGACCCTACTCTCATTTCATATGGGTGTGAAAATTTAATTTTGAGCTAATATTTCTCTAAATCCATTGCAGTTATTAATATGCTCTGATCAGGGTTGATTTTAGACTAATCTTGAGCCTCCATACTTGCTCTAATCTTTTGATTATTATTAGAAATTTGGGCAAAAAATTGCTTAATTAATGGTACCTGATCATGAATAGCCTCATGCATGGATGGTGAAGCTAGTATATTTTGTATATATCCCAACTGAATTGATAAAATTTCCAGTGCATATGGAATTTCTTTTCTTAGTTTAGCTCTCTTTTCAGCTCCTTGCTTCTCTATATCAACATTCTGTTCTCTATCTCTTTTATTCCCCTTTTTAGAGATAGTAGAAGTTTCAATACTAGTGCTGATAGCACCTGCAAAACCCTTATTAGCCAAGTTTTCAATTTCAGGCCTACTCTCATGAGCAAAAGCAGAGTAACCATTCTCAACCCTTCTTTTGGAAATCACTTGATATGGGTCATAAGCCCACTTTTCACCTAGTAATATACACATGTCTTCTAACATTTGGTTTTCTTATTTTGCACCTTGCCTCATATTTAGTATGAAAGGTCCAATAGTCATTGGAAATTTAAATAAACTTCCTTTCTTCATTGGAACAAAGTCAATCTGGTCCAAATTTAAGCTCTACATAATAAATTCTAAAGAAAACATTCTCATGGGGACAAAAGTAGGAAATCTATATGGTTCAACCCCTGTAACATACAATATGATTCTTGAATAATCATAAAAAACAAAACAATCTCCACATTTGCAACTATTAATGAGTTTAAGGAATTTCGTAGCCTTTGGTAGAAAACATGGAGGAGCATTCCCATTCAAGATTTTACAGGAAATTGGCAGGTAGTTAGCAGCGAAATCAAATAATCCCTTATCACTAGGTTCATTTCTTATCAGGTCAGTCCAAAACACTATTGACTGCCTCTTCTTATTTGAATCCATAATTTTTAACCCTAAATTAAAAAAATATTTTGCATTTTGATACATGAACAAATAAGTAACAATTGAGGGAAACTTGAAAGAACTTGTGATGGCTAAGCTCATTAATCGAGAATTAATATTGTCCTACCAGAAGAATGGGGTGTCCAGCACTACTTATAATTTCATCATCAAAGAAAAAAAATCCAAGAATTGACCTATCAATCTGAGAAGAATCTTCCTTTCCAAGTATTTTAGATAAAATTGTAACACAGGCTTGACCTCTACATCAAATATTTGCATGGGAAATAGCTTGTCATCTAGAGAAAATCATCCTTTTTTTGGCTTCAGAAAGAATAAAATATGCATGTAATCTTTCCCTCCAAGATTGTCATAATATTTTGTTAATGACTCTTTGGTAAAACTATCATAGTACTCAGACTCTCAGAAGTAGAAGGCTTGACGAATTAGCAGGGATGAAACATGGAAGACACTTTCTCCCAATTGGTTCATTCGAAAACAATTGTTGGGGTATAATTTTGTTGCTAACCAGTGTATGAATTCTAGGAAAAGATGAGTTTTCGGGACACATGCAGACAAGTCTCCAGACCTAAACATGGTTGTGAAGAGAGGGGGACTTTTTTTATTAAGAATGACTTGTTGATACAAAGGTGAATGTTCTACTATGCAACCAATGTCCATTACATCCTGCTCTATATCCATGAGAGGAATATGACTAGAGGAACCAGAAAATGATTACTTGGCCATGTTTACACTTAGGATGACAATTGAATGGACTGAGAAGCAGGGGGAAAGGTGATTAGGATGGTTTGGATGATTTGAACTGAAAACTACAGGTGAAAATAATGGGGTTTTGACTCACAATTTATAGGCGCAACGCGGATTTGCGGGGGAAACAATAATTAAATGCATGACAAGAAAAGTACGGGAATGATTTAGATAGTGAGTTGGATCACTTACTAACGTTGTCTCCAGCCACTTACATCACCGCGTGGGCACTTCTGGTTATGAAAAGCTCTTTAGTGGTGTGCCACTGCAGTGAACATGGGCTATTTCTTTGAGTCAACAAGGCTACATCATTCTCAACTGTGGAGGTACCCAAAGTTTATATGTCGGGTTTTTTCTGCCCATGATTTCCTTCTGATCAAATCCCAACTATCATTATTTCAATCCTACCCAGTGAGTTGCACGACCTTTAAAAGAATGGTCGGACCTTACAAATCATCCAAAAACACTACTGACTACCTCTTCTTATTTGAATCCAGAATGTCTAACACTAAATTCAAAAAATATTATGCATTTGGATACAAGAAGAAATAAGTAACAATTGAGGGAAACTTTAAATAACCTGTGAGGGCCAAGCTCACTAATTGAGAATTAATATTCTCCTGCCAAAAGAATGGGATGTCCGACACTTCTTCTAGTTTAATCATCAAAGAAAAAAATCCAAACATTGACATGTTGATCTGAGAAGCATCTTCCTTTCCAATTTTTTTTGATAGAAATTGTAACACAGGCTTGACCTCTACATCAAATATTTCCAGGGGAAATAAATTTTCATCTAGAGAAAATAGTCCTTTTTCTAGCTTCAAAAAGGATAAAATATGCATGTAATCTTTCTCTGCAAGATTTTCATACTATGTTGTCAATGACTCTCCAGTAAAACTAACATAGGAATCAGACTCTGGGTAGCAGAAGGCTTGACGAATTAGCATGGATGAAACATGGAAGACTCTTTCTCCCAATTGGTTCATTACAAAACACTTGCTGGGATATAATGTTGATGCTAACTAGTGTATGAATTATGGGAAAATATGAGTTTTCAGGACACATGCAGACAAGTCTCCAGACCTGACCATGGCTGTGAAGACAAGATATTTTTTATTATTAAGAATGACTTGTTGATATAGAGGCAAATGTTCTACTATCCAACGAGTGTCCATTACATCCTGCTCTATATCCATGAGAGGAATATGACAAGAGGAACCATAAAATGATTACTTGGCCATTTTTACACTTAGGATGACACTTGAATGGACTCAGAAATGAGCAGAAATGTGATTACGATGGTTTGGAAGATTTGAACTGAAAACTACAGGTGAAAATAATGGGGTTTTGACTGACTATTTATAGGCGCAACGGGAATTTGCGGGGAAAATAGTAATTAGATGCATGATAAGACATGTACGAGAATGGCATGGATAGTGAGTTGGCTCACTTGCTGACGTTGTCTCTGGCGGCTTACATCACCATGGGGGCACTTCCGGTTACGACAAGCTCTTTGGAGGTGTACCATCGCAATGAACATGGGTTGTTGATTTGAGTCAACAAGGCTACATCATTGTCAACATTGGAGGCGCCCCAGAGTTTATCTGTCAGGTTGTTTTTGCCCACAGTTTTCTTCCGATCAACTCCCAAATGTCATTCTTTCAATATGGCCCAATGATTTGCATGTCCTTTAAAAGAATGGTCAGACCTTACAAATCTTCCAAAAACATAATGCTAACGTTTTATCATATAAATTATTTTTGGCATATGGAATTTTTGGTTCATTTCTATTTTTAAAAAACATTTTATATAATTTTTTTTTTGAGATACATTTAAAAATAAAATTGTAAATGAGCCACGATAACACCAATGAAACCTTCCTCTTGATCCATCTATCCCAAGACACAAATATAACCTCTCGCTCATATGCAAAATGATGCCATATAATGATGGATGATCATCTATGAAAGGGAAAAAAAACAATTTCCTATGACTTGGAGTGCTAGAGGCATAGAGAAAATCATACATGATATGGGGAAGGAAATGAATATAATGTCGATATCCTGTCTCTTTGATTGTATTTAGTCCATCCCATGAGGTGTATAAATACCACTATAAATTGGTTGATTTATTTTAGCCACAGACTCTAGTAGGTGGGCTTCAAGTCAAACCCATAAACCCCACCTGAACAAGAGGATAATTTTTTTATTTTTTCATATATTTAAGGATATACGTGGTTTTGTGTTATCGTACCCACGTGTGTACACACTTTTTAAAGGGCAGAGTCGTGTATGGAATTCAAAATATTGTTTTTTAATATAAGATCAAGTTTGTATGGGAAAGGGTTGCACAAGGCCATACAAGATCATCATAACTACATGAGTCCTAAATTATGTTATAGAAGTTTTCCCCTAATATATGAGGTCATAAGGGTTACATGATGGAAAAAATGTATTATGTCTAAATAGAGAGATCATTTGAGAACTTGAGAGGAGATCACCAGATTGCAGCCCGTTGAGTACCGACAGAAGGATTTAGAAAAAAGACTTATTTCTGAGGCGGGCATACCCATGCTTAGAGATATTAAATCATGTATGTTGATCAAGTATAAATAGGATACACCATGTATACATAAGTGTACATAAAGAAATAAATAATACATAGTGGATTGTCTGATCATAGCTGCAACAGAACACAACCGAACTACATCTCAATATCACATATAGAAGAAAGTATGATCAATGATACTAAAATATTGCTTGATCGTTGATTTTGCATAGCTGATCCTCATAAGTAACAAGTCGTATAAGTGGAATAGTGGTACTCCATAAACTTGGGTGCCAACATACAAGATGTTGTTGTGATGAACTAAAACATATAAGCATGGATGGTATGATTGGAAGAAAATTGAAGGAGTTTTCAAGTGAATTAAGATGATGACACAACCCAAGGTCTTCACCGACCACTGATGGTACATTTCTACACAATGGGAATAAATGAGCTTAAGTCGACCACGTGAGAAATCGTTTGATTACTGAAAATTTATATATACCATTAAAAAATGTGAGACAACTCACCGATAATGATGATGAGTGTCAAGGTACCCCATTACAATCTAACAAGTGAAAATAAATGTGTTCAAGTTGAACACATGAGAGAATATATAAATGAGGTTAACTTGATGTATTCTCATTGTTCACAATGAAGGAGTCTACCACTGATGATTAAAAGATCCAAGTTACTGAAAAATGACTCTAGATCATGTTCTTAGAGCAATGAGTTTGATTTGATGGGAAAAGATCTACTAGAAGGAAGGAATTAAGGCATCCCACATCAACCAACACGAGTTTAACCCTTAGGAAATTAATTTGGAAGAACTTGGATGAAAATAGATGAAGTAACCATTCCAAAGTACATTTCTGGCATACACAAGATGTGGCTAGCATCTAACAAAAACCTTATGAACCAGAAAATAATGAAATCTAAAATAGAGGCAAGGAATCCACCAATAGGGTCAAATGGAAACAAAGGTACTACACGAAACCCAAATTGTGATAATGTAAGTTGGCATTGAACATAAGGTAAAACACTCAATCAAATACCCATCATACTAATCTATTTTGAACACAAGGCCACATATCAATTATGTAAATAGGGCCAGGGTGTGGCACTAGCCCTACTCTCAAAGAAATTTTCCAGAGTTAATAAGATAAGACTCACCAACAAGAAGTTAATGGACACCTTATTAACCATCATGAGTGAAGGACCAAATAGTTGATGTGATACTAAAGATATCTTGGTAGACTGGGTATGGCTGAATGAAAATGAGTCAAGAGACACCATAGAATGGCCGACATAGGTTGACTTCCATTCAACAAAACCATGACATAGTGTGACTTTGTAGCAACATAAATAATAATGTATAATTTTTCAATTAATGAGGCATTAACAAACTCTCCATATGATTGGAAGAGACATTAAATGAAAGGAGGACTGAATCAAGAACAATATTATGGATTTCCTTAAGTCAAACTCAGTCCCATCCCAAATGGAGGAAAGACTTATTTTGAGTGTTTTATTCAAGGGAGGCATAACTAGCTCTTGTTGCCATCAAATGTGGAATAAAATATCCTGTTATATCTCTTTTTGTAATATATGAATTTTTTTATCTTTTCTATATTTAAAGCCTAGAAAAGAATAAAAGAATGCCTATAATAAAGTGGAGAGAATGAGTGTTAAGGGAAGATACAATAGTTCATGGCATTGGAACGTTCCTATTCTCAATGAAAGGTGGTGGATACTAGTCATCCATAGTCAAAGGATTGTTCTTTCCATTGATAAAAGGTGTCAAGTCAAAGATGCTAATAAATGCATGATTTAGAGCTGCATAAAATTCATGGTCAAAAGTGGCTTTTACATGAACCTAAATGAAGCCAGGTTGGGGCCAAAAGGTATAAGTACTGAATATGAAATTCAGTAATACAAATTAACACATGGGAGAATCTAGGGTATAAAGCCATAAAGATAGCAAAGAAGAAGAATGAGGCTTCAACACAAAGTCATGGCAGGACAAAAAATGACTCCCGAGCCTACACAATTCTTGCAGCATGGGAAACATGTGCTAGCGAGGATATAAATAGGAATCACACAAAAGGAGTGGCGCTACCACTAGGTTATTACTTTATAAGATGGCGAGTGAGGCTGGGTTGAAAATCAAAACATAATGGGGTCAACCCTTTGGCAAAATATTGCAGTATGAGGTGAATATGCATAATGCAATAGAAAAGTAATATGTCTTAACCTATATGCCAGTGAATAAACTGATATCTAACACAATAGGTCTGCAATTCTAGAGTGGAAGTGGTGAAACAAAATCACTAAGTCTTCATTTACGCTGGAAAAAAACCTTCCCCGACACTTCAAGCCAAAAGTTAAAAATTTCATGAAATTTTAAAGTTAAAAATAAAGAACTATACAAAAGTAGGTTTTTTAACTTTCATTATAAAATTATTTTTCAACTCACCCAAATTAATTTTAATTTTGTAAGTGTTTGAGAATAGAGAGTTTTGGAGAAAACTTGGGCATCTAAATTCAACCAATTTCTCCAACGAATTCATCCACCATGGTTTCCAAGTAACTCTAAATCCATATCTTGTCCATTTAATTGCAATTTTTCATGAGTTTATTTGATTTTCACCAAATAATTTTTGTTTCTAAAATACCTCTCTGCATGTATTAAGGTTGAGACTTTTAAAATCGTTTGTATAAATCCCTACATGTGAGTTTCCATGATAAATTCACTTGTATACCAGACTGTCTTTTAAGAAATCCATGTACAAGCAGAGAAAAATGAAAAAAATCAATTTTAATGGATGAAATCTCTTAATTTTGCAAGATGTCAATAATTTTTAGATAGAGGTAACACAATGATGTTGAAAATGAGGTTTTTAATGATCCTAAATCATTGGATGCATTAAGAAATTAAGGGTTTCTCGATTTTTTTATGATGCCAAAAATGAAAACACAAACTTGATTACAGGAAATGCTTATCCATTACTACGACCCAGAGAAGGAACTTTTTGTGATTGATCATATTCCCTAATAGTGAGAGGTAAAGGATATATACTTCATCCTAGGACTTTCCCAAATAGGGGAAGCAGTCGATCTGAGAGGGACAACCTATGGATTCCTTAATGTTTTAGAATTCATAGGTATTTATTGTACACTAAAGACAGACAATATTGGATCACATATTACAATAAAACATTCTAGAAGGTTGTCGATCAAAATCATCCACTTTATTATTTTTATACTAGAAATTTCATCCTCATTACATCATTCTTCTCGTCTGGCCATGTTCTTGGTAGTATAATGCTTGCAATCGATGGCCTTTGATTGGTGCACAACGCTCTTGGTCAGCATAAAAAAATAATTTACATCAGTGATAGAAGGAAATATGAACAACTTTGGCTATGTAAGCATTACTTTGCTCATTTTTCTTTTAGCGAGTTCAAGTACTTTGACCCAGAGTGTCTACATCCACTAGCAGTCCTCGAGATCCTAGGATGGTTAGACAATAACACTTGATCAAGTGACTTAGTGAAGGCATAGTTACCTGAGAAGATTTAGACGATGAGTTCTTCCTTTGGTGGTAGAAACAGGTCGTAGCCATAGATGATTACCCATACACAAACATAGATTATTGAGAGGACCTAGATCTATTACTTCCCGAGGGTGCTGCATGGGGTGACATTCATAAAAATTTTAACTCTATATTATTTAATTTTATTTGGATTTTTGAATATGATCTTAAAAATTTAAAAATATTTTTTCATGAAACAAAAATATTACAATATTAAATGATCATCATGCAAATGTTGGACAAGTGAAACCTGAGGGTATACCGAGGCATAACCGTCATGGTTGAGATACAGAGAGATCCATAGCAGAGTCTGAGAGAGTCTCGCATGCAGTTCATAGTATCTTGAAGAGATTGACTCATCAAGTTCCTATGGCAGTAGGAAAGGATCTCCCTAAGGCCATACAAAGACAGGCGATAGGAGTACCACGAGAGTAGGTGCGGCTCTTCTGAAAACTAGTAAATTCCATTATCTTTTTCTGAGATGCTCATGATACAGGGAAGGGACCACAAATTTAGATTTAGATGATTGATATTTTCTTAGATATGGACATGATCGGGCTTAAGCCCTAATTTTTTAGGAAATTTTTCCACATTTTATAATATTTTGGACATATTATTCCTATCTATATACATAGATTTCGTGATGGTTTGACCATATATAAAAATTATTTTATGATATGTTTATTTTTAATGTCATTAATGATTAATATTCCAATCTATTTCTTGATTAGCTATAGAATCAACAAGTGAATTTTATGATCGTGGAATACGAATGAAAGTAATAAAATTAGATGATACTTGTAATAATATCACTCTCAGAAATTAGAGATGTAATAAAGGATCCCTCACATGATACATGTTATTAAACTGAGACATAAACAACTATGAATCCAAATAAACTACTAATGATTCAATACCAATATATATTTCCTTGAGTGGTAAATTAATGACAACACTTTTTTCAACCATATTTTTGGAAGAAGGATTGATACATATGCCTCTTGAGACTAAAAACTGACCAGATGGATAATATATTATCGAATAAATGGAAGCTAAGTTCAGAATATTTCTACTAGCACCATTGGTGAGCCCTAAATACACCATATCATCCATCGAAACCCAGAAAAGGTGACCAGAAATACCATCATCACCAAGAGACCCATAGACAAAAAAAAAAAAAAAGTACAATTTTTACAAAATGAATCACATGTGTTAGGTCCCTATATTACTAGTGTACTCCCTTGTTGTGTTAGTGTAGCCCCCTTATTGTTACTGCTATACCTCTATAGTCCCCATATTTTTATTATTATGCCCATAAAACTCCACTATTGTTAGGACGGATAGGATTATATTATGACCCAATTGACTCCTATATATATAAATGAGGTTTGGTCAATTGAATCATCCAAGAAATTTTCACTTATGTAGTTTAAACAAGGTTTCCCCCTCGAAGTGGCTTATTTTTAAGGAGTTGATCTCTCTTTTCTTCTATTTTTGGAGCTGGGTTTTTAACATTTGGAATGAAATTTTTGGATTCTAGGGTTTCGCTGCTCCAAACAGAACATCATGGAGTTCTCGCTATAATTTTTTTTATACAAAGTTTTAGAAGCTGAAATTTTCACCACAAGGAAGAATAATCCTGAGGAACTTCGTATAAAATTTTTAGATCTTGGTTCACAACATTTTAAGGGTATGATATGTGGAAGTTATGATGTTTGCAGGCTCCCAAATTTCATCTAAAAGAGGTGACCTTGGGAAAATCATCATAAATCTCTCTCTAAGCATCAGATTTGAGTTCTATAAAAAGTGGCCACATGTAAACGGACTGTAATTTTCTTTGTATCAATTTGAGAGCCAAAGGAGGAAACAATGACACATGGCATGCCATACACGTTTAGTCTACTGAACTAGTCCATAACTAGGTAATTGTGGGAGATTGGTCATAACTTTTTCTTGAAGAATCAAAATCATGTCACACCTCTAGTATTTGAAAGAAGATTTATAGGGCTACTATGGGACTGAAGATAAAATCTCAAGGATCTAAAATTATAGAGATACATGATTTTCAATATCATGCTCCTCAAAATCAAGAAAAAGGTGTGTATTTTGCAAACAAGTTTGCATAACATTTGTTTGAGAAATTAGTTTGGAGTGATTCCAAGGGAATATTGAAGCATAGATATCAGTATTGAGTTATATAATGCCTCCAAAAAATAATGACCAAAATGTAGAAGGTGCATTGGTAAGGCCAAAAGGCATGACCAAAAATTCATAATGACCCACATGAGTTCAAAATGTTATTTTCAGAATATCTTCAGTCTTCATTCTAAATTGATGATATCCTAAACGAAGATCCAACTTGGTAAAATAAATTGCTCCATGTAATTCATCCAATAATTCATCAATCATAGGAATGGGAAATTTATATTTAATGGTGAGATTATTGAGCTCCCTATAATCCGGACACATGCGCCATGATCCATCCTTCTTGTGTACCAATACTACAGGAGCAGAGAAAGAACTTTGACTAGGTTGAATTATACCTACCTCTAACATTTCTGCAATCATACGTTCAATTTCGCTCTTTTGGAAGTAAGGATATATATAAGGCCGGATGTTTGGAGGAACACTTCCTGGAATCAAATTAATAGCATGATCATGATCACGAATAGGTGGGAGTCCTTTGGGAGTTTCAAACACCTTGGAATGATTGTCCAAGACTTGTTGGAGATCTGCAGAAATAGATGATTTTGATGTCGGAACTTCTAGTGAGCATAATTGTGCAATTACGCTTCGTTGTTCTTTCTTTAGAAGCTTTGTCATGACATTAGAGCTTATTATCCTTCCCGGCTTCCCTTCAATACCCCGTAATTCGACTTCCTTTCCTTCTGAAAAAAATGTCAAGAAAAGTTCTTGAAAATTAAAAGCTACCGTCCCCAAAGATTGTAACCATTGTACTCCTAGTACAACATCAGCACCTCCCATAGGAATGGAAAGCATTGGAATATTCAATATATATTCCCCCATGGTTAGCTTGATATTATGGCATTTTCCAGAGCAATTTATAGTTCCTCCATTTGCAACCATCACTTGACATTCTGGTGCTGGGTATAGGAAACAATTCAATTCCTTGGCTACCTTACAATGAATAGAATTATGGGTACTACCTGAATCAATCAACACTATTACCTTTTTCTTCTTGATATGTCCTTCTATCTTGAGAGTTTGAGGAGTGGTAATTCCTACCAATGCATTACATGATATGGTCAAACTCATTTCTTCCTCTTCTAGGGTTGGTTCCTGGTGTATATCCTCTTCTTTTGAAGATTCTTGTTCATTTTCTTCTTCCTCTTCACAATCTATGTAAAATAATTTCTTCTCAGCACACTTATGACCTTTAGTTTATTTGCTATCACAACTATAGCAAAGCCCTTTTGCTCTTTTTTCTTCCAATTTTTGTGGTGTCAACCTTGTAGGTTGTGGAAATCTAGGCATAGCAACACTTCCTTCTTTATAGAATTGAGTGGTAGGCTTCCTTGTCGCCATAATTTTACATTCAACTTTTCTTGCCAACCTGAATACCTTCTCCAATGAATCAGGTTCCAGAATGCGAACTTCATGTTGGATGTTATCCTTTAAAGTGCCTATGAAGAGATCAATCCTGTGTTCCTCTGGAATATCAGTTACCCTTATATTCAATTTTTGGAAGTCCTCAATGTGCTCCCCACTAAACCCTTTTGTTTGAGATTTATCAATTGGCTAAAGAAGGTGTTGCTCTTTGTATCCTCATAATGTGCTATCATTTCCTCCGTAAAAATTGACCAAGTGACAATTTTTTTACGGGAGCAAAGCCATCGATACCATACAAATGTATTTTGTTCTAAATGTAAAGTTGCAATGCGTACCTTTTGTGTGTTTTGAACATTATGTAGATCAGAATATTGCTCCATCTGTAGTATCCATGTTACAGGATCCTTTTCATCAAACTTCCTCATATCCATTTTTGGAATATGGTGGTTCTTTCCTCCAACATTAGAGTTTATGAAATCACGATTAACATTTATTTTGTTCTCATCATGAGTTTCCTCTACTATATTTTCACCACTAGGAAACATTTCTTGTATCAACTTTGTCAAACCTTCCATCTATTCTTTTAGATCATTCTTCATGTTTTCCATCTTAGATTCCATTCTAGCTTCCATGCCATCCATCTTAGCTTCCATGTCATTCTTAAAACCATCCATCTTAGATTCCACTATTTCTTCAAACCATCCATATTATTTTCCATGCCTTTCTTCAAAACTTCCATGTCATTTTTTTTTCTCTTTGCGAGAGTGAAATTTGTTGCACTTGCTCTTGTAATTTTAATATGTCATGTTGCCATTATTCATCTTCATGAGTCATAGTAGAGCCTTCTAAAGGCTTAGTAGGTGTTGAATTATTTTTAGGGGCTATTTCAGAATCCAATATTGATATCTATTCTACAATATGCCCTTGGAATCAATTCAACTTGATTCTTCAAACAAGACTTATGCAATTTGGAAAAGAAAAATACACACCTTTTACTTGCTTTTGAAGAGCTTGATATTGAAATTGAATTATCTATATAATTGAGGATCCTCAATATCTGAAATTCAGCCCTATAGTAGCCCTATAAAGCTTATTTAAAATGCCACATGTCTGACCTAATTTGGATTCTTCAAGGCAAAGTTATCTCCAATCTCCCACAATGACCCAATTATGGACTAGTTCAATAGAGAAAAATTGTATGACTTGCCACGTGTCAATGTTTCCTCCTTTGGTTATGAAATTTATAGTCAAGAAATTACAAGCTGTGTACTTGTAGCCACCTTTTACAAAATTCTAGTCCAATTCTCAGAGGGAGGGTTATGAATATTTTCCCATGATCACCTCTTTGACATGAAATTCGGGAGCCTAAACAAGCCCTAACTTCCACATACCTTATCTCCGAAAATGTTACGAACCAAGATTTGAAATTTTGCAAAGATGTTCCTCAAGATTTTGGTTTTGCACTCTAAAAATTTAAGCTTTTGAACCTTTGTAGAAAAAAATGATAGAAAAAATGACATGATGACCTGTTTAGGTTAAATTCAGGAGCCTGCAAAAATATCTAATGTCCATAGATCATATCTCTGAAAATATTGTGAACCAAGCTCTAAAATTGTTCGACGATGTTCCTCCGGATTTTGGCTTCGTACTCTAAGAATTTTAGCTTCTAAACCTTGGTAGAAAACAAATTATAGCGAAAATGCCACGATGACCTATTTGGAGCAACGAAACCCTAGACTCCAAATCTCTAATACCAAATGTTGTGAAACCAGATCCAAAAATAGAAGAAAAGAGATATAAACACCTTAGAAATAAGCCACTTTGAGGGGGAAACCTCCAATAAATTACATAAATGAACAATTCTTGGATGATTCAAATTACAAAACCTCCTTTCTATATATGGGAGTCCATGGGGCCACAATCTAATCCTAGCGAACCTAACAATATTAATTTAAGGGCGCAATAATAATAATATGGGGGTTATAGGGGTGTAATAATATCAATAAGGGGGTTACACTAACAATAATAAGGGACTGTAATAGTAATATAGGGACCTAACATTCACATCCATTAATCCCTCAAAAATCTCTAGTATGATGCATGAAGAGGATTAATTGCAGTATGATATATCAAACTTACGATACCAAGTGCAACAAATTTTGATCTTACAAAGAGAAATCAAAGATAAATAGATGGTTTAACAGAAAAAATTAAGGCTAAGTTGGATGGTTTTAAGTATCAAATTAAAGCTAATATGAATGATAAAGTAATGGAAGATCACATCAAGCGTCAACAACAAGTTCTCCAACTCTCAAAGGATAATCTAACTTTGGTGCAGAATCAATTGAAACACCAAGAAGATCAACATCACAATGAAATAAGTTATGAAGAAATCACAAAAACAAGAACTCGACACCTACGAAATTGATCAGAAAGTGGAATAACTTACCCACTGAAGGTTCAACATGGGAGGATGAGAATTTCATATAGAAGCATCAAGAAATAATCAAGTGTTGATGGAAACAATTGTTTGAAGGAGAGGGGCATGCTAGGTCCCTATAGTACTAGTGTATTCCCTTATTGTGTTAGTGTAGCCGCCTTATTATTATTTTTATACCTCTGTAGTCCCCATATTTTTATTATTCTGCCCCATAAAACCTCACTATTGTTATTGTTGTGCCCTTACATAATTATTTTTAGGTTGGCTAGGATTATATTATGACCCCTTGGACTCCTATATATAGAAAGGAGGTTTTTTCATTTGAATCATCCAAGAATTGTTCATTTATTTAATGTAAATGAGGTTTCCCCCTCAAAGTGGCTCATTTCTAAGGCGTTGATCTCTATTTTATTCTATTTTTGGAGTTGGTTTCATAACAACATGTTAGAAAATAGCCTAGGAAAAATAATTCTTAATACATAGCTGATTTATGGGCTTTGAAAACATGTTTTCTTCAAAGTCGACCAACTCATATGCACCTTTCCTCAATAACTTCTTCATAATAAAAGGATCATACTAGATGGGTTTCAAATTACCTCCCCCAAGGTGACTTTATCTTGGTCATAGATCAAGACAATGCCACCTTCAGATAAAACCTTAGGATGTACAAACTTTTCATGTTGGAATTTTACTCTCTTTTTATGAGCTTCATTTATTATGGTTGCATTTCGGGGCTGCTCATCAAGATGTTCCAAATGAATAAAGCATTATTTAAGAATGGAGGTGTCTAGAATAAGTTGGACTACTAATTTTAGATATGTCTCTCATTCCACATGGAATATTGATTCCAAACCATAAACTAGCTGAAAAGGAGTAAATCTCATAGCGGTCTTGACAAACATCTGGTATGCCCAAAGCACAGGATATAGCATGATGTTCCAGTTGGACTTATCTTTATTCATTTTCCTTTGTAGGATATTTCTGAGGAATTTATTTATGACCTATTCTTGGCCATTATCTTGAGGACAATACAAAGATGAATTCTCCTGCCAAAATCCCAATTTCAAAGCCAAATCAGACATCATCTTATTCTGGAAATGAATACCATGATCAGTGAAAATATATATGTGTAAAATGATATTTTTGAAAAGGAAAAGGGTTTTTGTCTCAATGTCATTATTGAAAGTAGGGATATATTTAACCCACATAGTAAATTAGTTTAGCGCTACGATAATGTACTTAGTGAATGGACCCATAATGATGACAGGGAAAAGAAAAGTTGGATGGGTGCACATTTTCTGAGTATACATTTTACAAGGATGGCACTTCTTGACTGCTTCAATGAAATACTTGGAAATCGAGGGCCAAAAATAATCAGCGCATAAAAAAATTAGGTTGTAGCAAGCCCTTATATATGACCTCCACAAGCTCCACTCTGGAAGTCATTCAAAACAAACATATATTCTTTTAAGTTTAAAAAATTCCTAAAAATTGGGCCAATCCCGTGATGATATAAAGTATTACCGATAGCAAGATAATTTTTAGATAGGTGACGTAATTTCCTATGTTCATCCTTAGAACAAATCTAAGGGAACTTCAAATTCTGGAGATATACTATGATCTCTCCATACCAAGGATCCTATGAAGAGATGAGGAGGATATGTTTATGAGGGAATAAATCCTCATAAAGAACATCCTCTTAGCAAGGAAACTCTGAAATTAATTCCGCAAATACTAAATATTTTTTGGACACATATGACATATATTCAAGATAAAATTCTTGTAAAATGACAGTCCATTTATTA
Organism: Pinus albicaulis; assembly: GCA_034641835.2. Taxonomy (NCBI): domain Eukaryota; kingdom Viridiplantae; phylum Streptophyta; class Pinopsida; order Pinales; family Pinaceae; genus Pinus; species Pinus albicaulis. Next base: position 531,820,277 of record CM076582.1, on the reverse strand, counting down.
TATTTTCCCCCAATCATTTGCCTACTGAGAACAAGTTGAAATGGATTGATGTCATCCAAATATTTTTTTTTCTAAGCATAATATAATGACAGAATCGCTAGACAACATGAACTGATGCCAAAGCCAATGTCTCTATATGAGAATACCCAGGTTTGGTACCGAATAAGCCTTGACTCATATAATAAATCACATTATGTCTAAGATCATGGTCTTTCTGAACTAGAACCATACCGATGGTTGATTCTATTTCTGCAAGACACAAGAGGAAATCCCTGCTATAATCGGGTGGGCTCAAAAGAGGAGTAGAGGTCAATTCCTTTTTCAAATCATCAAAGGAGCGTTGACAGAAATCACCCCAAACAAATGGAACTCCTTTCTTTAGTAAACATATAAATCCTTTCGTAATCTCAACATAATTTACAATAAATCTCTTTAAAAAATAGCTTTACCTTGGAGACTTTGAATTTGACGGATAGTCGACGGCGGAGGAAATTGAAAAATTGCCTCAAAATTGAAGGGATAAACATAAATCCCTTCACTAGACATGATGAATCCCAGTAACTAACCATATTTAATTGCGAAAATTCATTTACTAGGATTCAATCAGATCTTATAATGATGACAAAATTCAAAAAATAAAGGAAGGTGCTTTGGATGATCCATTCTATTTCTATAGAAAACAACTAAATCATATAAATATGCTTAGATTATGTGTTTAATGATATGGAAAACATAGAAAATGGCCCACTAAAAAGTAGCTCCAACATTTTTTAAGAAAAACAAAAATTCCTGTATGCAAACCTACCTGAGGGGAAAATAAATGTTTTCTTGTGTTGATCTTTAGGACAAATAGTTATTTGATTGTATCCAAAGAATTTGACCATGAGTTAAAATATTTCATTTCCTACACACTCATAAATGATATGCTCAATAAATGGAGTGGGGAAATTATCTTTAGGACAAGAATTATTCAAATCCCTAAATTCGATGCATACCTAGATCGTTCCTTTCTTCTTATCAACATAGACTAGATTCAAAACCCATTCACTCAACGGAACATGGTATATGAAACTCGCCTTAAGAATATTTTCTACCTAAAATTTAATAGTTGTAGTTTTCTTGGGATTAACCAATCGAATATGTTTCCATACAGGCTTAGCGTTTTTTTATATCTTGATCTAATGTTGAAGTATTGAAGGATCAATTCGAGGGATTTCTTCATAGGACCAAGAAAATACATCTTGAAACTCCTTAAAGAGATCAGTATAAATTTTTATTTCTTAAAGGGAACATTTAGCCCCAGTGAATACCTTCTCAATGATATTGGATTCTTGGAAATTGTCACTGGAATAGTTTCCAAGATATTACACATAGAACCTACAACAAAAATATGTGATGGAGCGAAACGTTTTACAATTTTATGAACACTTCCAGTTCGAGAAGGACCAAATAAATTCAACTCAAATTCATGAAAATAAGGGAGAAAATATGATCGATTATAAAAGTAATCCCACATTCTTTCTACACCAATCATTGCTTCTAAAATTTCCTCTTTAGATGGTAAAGCAATGTCAAGGAAATCCATAGTTGAAGTAGAATTGATAGTTGAGAGTGGAGCCACATCACCATCCATATCCTCTAATGGGGGAGGAATGGGGTCATATTTTGCATAACTCATACTAGATTTATATAAAATTTCCATTGCATCTATAGGATATGACATTCCACCTACTTTCTCTTCTTCCACTATGGTTGTAAGAGGGGGAAAGGTCCAAGTATCATAGAAATAATTAGTTTCAAAACAACCTTTTAGAGGATCGATCCTAGAAGATGAAATGGAATTTATATGAACAACAGGAGATGGAAGATCAAAGTTACCCGTGAATGAGAAATACATTCAAAATCCCAATTTCTTGGCAGGTTGCATGGTATTCTTCACCAAGGGAAAATAGAGTCAAAGGATGCATTGGGATCATTAGGAGAATGATCCATTTGATAAATTTAAAAAATTCTCCCCTCATGAGGAAGAATAATATGCGGAATAACAATGAAACAATGGAATCCATCGCATAAACCCAATTTCGACCCAATAAAATATTATATTTGAGACTGGCATCAACTATCTCTACCTCAACTTTGACAACATTACCCCCAACGCAGACGGGAAAGGCTAGACGAATTACATGTGGCCTATGAGAATGACCATCAAATTTAGTAAGGAGAGTCAGAGATGGAAACAATTCCAATGGCTCGATATATTTCCAACATGACACTGACATAACACACGTGGAAGTCTATTCATCAACAATAGTTAGAAATGTAGTCTTCTTTCGATATGTAGATTAATCTCCAAATCCATATGACGAGGGAGTTTATTTTTAACACTTGACATATCAAATGTAATTGCGAGAGATTATTTTTGGATATACTACAATGACCATAGTGAGAAACACACTCCTTTGTGTAGGACATGATTGGAGTAACTCTAATGGTGACATTTGTTGGGCCGAGGAGAAGGTAAATTTTACCCCTATCTTTACCACGATTTGTTATTTAATTTTATATATTTTTCCTTCATCTTAGCAATAAAGTAAAGGAAAATAATGCAAAAGTAAGGTAAAATGAATTATTGATAAAATGTGTGTTGAATATCATAAAAACTAATTTGTTGTTGTCTTTAATGATAGGGAAGCGAAACAGACAAAACACTGACCAGGATGACCAAATGATGTTGAACCCTCGGTTAAACTAAGAGGGGGGGTGAATCGGTTTAATGTAATCATGGTATTATTAAAATTTATCTTACACTCATTCACATATTAATTTTGTGATCAACTTAACATAAAATGGAACAACAATCATAATAAGTGAGCAGTAGGTATTAAGCATAATAAATACAGAGTCTCAACACATAATCATCATGCATATAGACAATAGATATAAGTGGAAACCCATAAGGGAGAAAACCACATCTTATTATTGTTGTGATGCAAAGGAAAGCTCCAACTCCCTCTCACCACTAATTTTCTGTAGGCTCCAACCTATAGGAGGCTACTACCTCAATTCTACAAGCTACAACTTGCAAGGAAGCTCAAACTCCCATCTATTTTTTGTAGGCTACAACCTACAGGAGGTTCCTACCTCAGCGAGCTAAAACTGGAAATTTATCAAGCTACAAATTCATATGGAAGCACCAACTTCCACAATGTACCATAAAATCATACACTGATTTACCTAGATATCAGCTCTATTTTTCTTTCTTCACTGTTGTCCTTCCAGCCTTCATATCTGCCATATATTATCTCTAGATCTTCACAACTTCTCTATCTGCTCCTTCTTCTTCATACACTCTCTCCCATATACTCCTCACACTCTCTAACTCTTTTCTGCATATTTTGGTAACATTATTTATAGAGATCACCTCATAACTATTTTCATTCCACAGGGAATTCGAAATGAACAAGTATGACTCTTTGTCTTCCCCCTTCTCATTTTCTTATCTAGCACTTTCAGAATAATAAAACAAACTTTATTCCAGTGGAGTTTTTTTTTTTCCTACGGATACTTTCCTTTGTATCACATACAAAAAAAAAATTTAATTCAATTAAATTATAGTTACAACACATTTATTCCAATTCGACCCTTTCAGCTCTTTGTTTTCTGATAATTTGTCTTCTCTGCTACTATCACTGTCTTTTAATTTTTTTCTGTTATAGTCTAGCTCTGCTGCATAACTTCTCATTTTGTCTATATTGACCCATTCTATTGAGTTTATAACTGTGTCATCATATCTCCTTTTGCTCGACCATGCCTCTTTTTCTCATGCCCACCGCATTCAACCTTCACCGCTCTTCTAAACATCCAGTTCTACCTTTTCCTCTGTGTTGGGTCCTTACCCAAGCCTTTCTACCTGTGTTCATGCTTTCCTTTTTGTTTTGCATTATAAACCTCCTTTAGTTCTCTGAAACTATTTACATAATAAAATCCACATCCTACCAGACTTGAAATGCTTTAGGCTGCGGCTTTGTTCTTTATTGTGTCTGCTCTTTTTATCTCACTTTGGAAATTCAAATATCCCATTCCTTCATCCATCTGATCTCCTGATATGGAATGTGTGATCGGTCCCACCAGGGTGTACTATCACTTTATCGCACTTCATCATTTCAAGCATTCTTTGCTATATGGCTCCTTTTCTTTCCGATGCGATTTACAAAGGAAATCACTTACACCCGGACTTGAAATCTCTTTAAATAATGGTTTTGAGTTACATCCAGCTCCTTTATCGCACTTTGTCCTGAGCTAGCAATGAAATTTTCATCACCTCCATCGCATCGCATTCATCAATCGTATCACAAGTTCTATATCTTACGATTTCTGATCACATGGGCATCGCCGATTGTGATATGCAATAGCATAGCATCGCATTGCCTCGCCACATCGCATCGCATACATCGCTCGCATCACATCGCCTTGCCACTTTGTGGTATGCGATGGACTTTACATCACCGATGCGTGATGTAGCGCTGTGTCACCACGTGTCTCTTCGCATTGGAAAATCGCATCGCTTCTATCCTTCGCATCACATAGTCAATTCTACGATTACGAATTCTTATAATATGAGCATCGCTGATTATGATATATGATATGCGACAGGTCCCACTCCTTTGATCATTTCGGCCTATTATGTACTTTGGTTCAAACACAAGATATCAAAATTATAATATATATATATATATATATATATATATATCTGGGCCCACAATATTCCTAATGGTCAATCTTACTTTTCAAAGACATATGGTTATAAACCATGACAAACCCGTCTCATGAAATTCAAACCAATATATCAACTTTGGTGAAAATAAAAAAGAATCCAATAATATAAATATACTTGGGTCAAACAAAAATTGTCAATGCATCTTTTCCCGTGATATATCCGCTTATGATTTCATATTTAAGGTTTAAAACTCTAAGTAAACCATATTATTACTTATGGGCCCACAACTTTGTTTCATCGTGCCTCTTCATGATATTTCCAAAGCTTACACTTTATGTTATAAAGATAACATAATACATTATATCTTACCCTTTCCACCCATGAACAGGCTGCACATATGTCCAGGCATGCTTGCACGTTAAATCATATATGGCCACAATTTACCAAAGGAACATATGCTCATACTTCCGACGGTTGACGCCTCATCGTGCTCCAACTCAACAATCCAACGGTTATCGCATAACTAAGATGCATGAATTTTAACATACATTGTTTTAAACCCCATGCAATTACCGATGCGAACACCTTCGGATCTCCCACAAATCTAATCGAACGAAAATCGTGTTCATTCCACCTCTGTAGTTTATCAACCAAAAGCGACGAGAAATGGGTGGTATGGAACTCGTGATGTGTCGCAATATCATTTGATTGCATTCGACATAGGAAAAACCGCTCATAAGCCAAAAGCGGCACGACAACAATGTATGGTTTCTTTAAAACCGCTTTTCCTTCAAACTTTGTTTTAAAATGCGTTTAGACGTAGATTTTCACCATTTCTTCATTTAAATTCAATTTCTCATGAAGCCTCCTTTCCATTGCATAACTCAATAAACAAAGACTGATTATCCTGCACTCTGAACCAAAGAACCAGAGTTCTAATTTCCTTCCAAACCCTTATTACAAAGGTTAATAACTCTCGATGCTACACAGGAAACCATAAATCACTGAATTTTCAAAGGGATAAAACCCTCCTTTCTGCTGCGTAACTCAATAACCATAAATATATGAACACTGCTAGATCTCAAGCAAATGAGCCAAAATTCTCTAAATTCATTTGAATATGATCTGCTCCCTTGTCATGGTGCTGCCCCTTTGTGCTCCATTTCCATCAATGAAAATATTTACAACAGTCTCCCCCTTTGGCATTGATGGAAATACTCCAATGCCTCCTCCAGGACTTCATCTGCTTAGTTTTCAGAAGACCCTTTCATAGTTTTCTTGCTTTTCCTCCCCCTTTGACATCAATGGCAAAGGGTTGTACTTTGATCTTGAGTACCTATTCCATGCACTGCTCCATTGCTATAGCTCTTTTGTGACAATTTATTGACTGCTCCCCCCCTGGAATGATGCTTTATTTATTTGATATTGACTATCTCTTGTCTTCTGCGCTGATCTTGTTCCTTGTATGCAACCCTTATTTTATATATATATATATATATATATATATATATATATATATATATATATATATATATATATATATATATATATATATTCTATCATATCAGAGAGTAACATCTGTAGACACTACCCCTAGTTTGTCTCTTAGATATTCAAATGGTTCTCTAGCGAGAGGTTTTGTGAATATGTCTGTTTTTTGTTCCTTGGTTGGTACATATTCCAACTTTACTAATATATGTGCTACTTGTTCTGAGGAAGTGGTACTTTATTGGGATTTTCTTTGTTTTTGAATGAAGTACATGATTTTTTGATATACTTATTGCACTTGTATTGTCACATTTGATAGAAATAGGTTCATCAATGCTTACCTTCATGTCTTGGAGAGTTTGTTTCATCCACATTGTGTGCAACATGTTCCTCCTACTATGTATTTTGCTTCTGTTGTAGATAGAGAGATAGAAGTTTTCTTCTTGCTTAGCCCTGCCACCAGACTTTTTCCAAAATAGAATGCACCTCCACCTATGTGTTTCCTGTCATCCACACAGCTGGCCTAATCTGCATCTATGTATGTTGTCAATGTGAAGCTTTTTCCTTTTGGATACCATAGGCCATAATGTGAAGTTCCTTGAAGATATCTAAATATTCTCTTGATTGCAAGTAAATGATTTTGTTTTGGTGCTGATTAATATCTTTCCACAAGTCCTACTACCAGCGTAATGTCTGGTCTAGAAGTAGTTCGGTATAGTAGACTTCCTATCATGGATATGTAAATTTTTTGATCTACATCTACAGATCCATCATTAGCACATAGTTTGCATCTAGTGATCATGGGAGTTGACACAAGTTTGCAGCCTTCCATTTGAAACCTTTTCAACATTTCTCTTAAGTATTTTTCTTGTGAAATGAACATTCATGTGTTATTTTGTTGAATTTGAAGTCCTAAATAGAAGGTGAGCTCTCCAATGATAAACATCTCAAATTCTAATTTCATTTGTTCAGCAAACCCTTTTGCCAACTCATCTTTGTTCCTACCAAACATGATTTCATCTACATACACTACTACAATCAAGAATTCATTATCATTAGCATTTATGTACAAATTTATGTCTACTCCTCCTTTCTTGAACCCTTGTTTTTGAAAGTATTTGTCCAGCCTTGAATACCATGCACGAGGAGCTTGTTTTAGAACATATAAGGCTTTCTTTAATCTACACACATAGTCATGTTTATCTGTCAATGAGAATCCTTCAGGTTGTTCCATGTAGACTTCTTCCTCTAAATCTCCATTCAGGAAGTAAAACTTCGCATCCATTTGATATACCTTGAAATCATGATAGCATGCAAAGGCCAAAAACATTCTGATTGCTTCCAATCTAGCTACAGGGGAAAAGTTTTCATCATAATCAAGTCCTTCAATTTGTGAATATCCTTTGCATACAAGTCTGGCTTTATTTTTGATTACCTGCCCTTGTTCATTCATCTTATTCTTGAAAATCCATTTTTTTCCAATGAAATTTTTCCCAATGGGTCTTGGAATTATTACCAAGGTATTGTTATTCTCAATTTGGTTCAGTTCTTCATTCATAGCATTCACCCAGTTTATGTCTTTGCTAGCTTCTTCAAACTTATTTGGCTCTATTTGAGATAGCATGGCTAGGTATACTCCTTCTGTATGTTAAGCAAGTTGTCCTCTTGTCTGGACTCCCACACTCTTGTCTCCAATGATTTGATCTTTTGGATGGTTCTTTTGAGTGTGTCTTGAGGGATCTTTTGAGTTTAATTTCGTATCTTCTGTTGTTTTTCTCATTTCTTCATTATCTTGGTTCTCATCTTCATGATCACCTGGAGGATTGCTGCATCTAGTGCTTCTTATTTTGTTTGGTAGACCTTCATAAAATCTTACATCAATGCTTTCCACAATTTTGTGCATTCTTTTGTTGTAGCACCTGTAACCATTAGTCTTGGAAGCATATCCTAAAAATATTCCTTCGTCAACTCTTTCATCAAAATTCCATTACTTTTCATCATTATTTTTTATGAAACACTTGCTTCCAAAGACTCTGAAGTGCTTGATTGATGCTGATTTACCATGCCATAATTTAGAAGGATTCTTATCACAATTTTGTCTTAGATGAGATTTGTTGAGAATGTGAACTGATGTGTGTACTTCTTCTGCCTAGTAGGTTTGGGGAATGTTACTTTCTTACATCATAGCTCTAGCAATCTGTTGTACTGACCTGTTTTGCCTCTCTGCCACTCCATTTTGTTGAGGTGTACTTGAAATTGTAAACTGATGTTTTATCCCATGCTCATTACATAGGTCTGCAAAATCATAGTGTATGAATTCACTTCCTTTGTCTGATCCGATACACTATAGCTTGCATCCTATTTGATTTTTTGCCAATGCCTTGAATATCTTGAATTTCTCAAGTGCTTCAGATTTATATTTAAGAAATGCTACCCATGTCATTCTGGAAAAGTCATCTATTATCAGCATGAAATAAGATTCTCCGCTTGGTGCTTTAGTTCTTGAAGGTCCACACAGTTCCATGTGTACAAGCTGAAGTGGCCTACTTGTTGATAGTTCATCTTTGGTCTTGAAATATGTGTAGTTCCATTTTCCCAATTGACAAGATTTACGTATGGTATTTGAAGGCTTCTTTATTGCTAGCATATCTCTGACTGCATTCTTCTTTCTCAAACTGATGATGTGGTCAAAGTTTAGGTGTCCCAGTCTTCTATGCCATAACCATGATTCATCAAGTTTGCTTATGAGGCATGCTTCATTCTCTTCTTCCACTATATAGACATTACATTCTATTCTAACACCTTTAATCAAGGCCTTTCCTATGGTTCTTGATCTTACCTCAAAATCTTGGGCTCTGAAAAGGACCTCACAACCTTTATCACACATTTGACTGACATTTAGCAGGTTGGCTTTCAGCCAATCCACAAACAGTACATCTTTAGCCTTTCCTCTTCCATTATTCAGACTGACTGAGGCTTTTCCTTTGATTTTCCCTGCTTTATCATTGTTGAATGTTACATTTCTAGATTTCTTTTCATCAAAGGTTACAAACTTGCTTCTATCTCCAGTCATATTCTTTGAGAATCCACTGTCCATATACCATTGGCTTTTCTGATCTTGGGATATTAGAGCTAGGTCACACTTATTCAACTTCTTTTTCTACTGCAGGGAGCTATTGGTTTGGCACCTTTTTTGAGATGATGGACCACATTCTTTGAGAGGACATTTGGAAGACATGTGTCTAATTTTATGGCATACAAAGCATTTGATTATATTTTTAAATGGATTATGTGTACGAGTGAACTCTCCATTGTTCATAAATCTCATTAGGGTTTTGAACATCAATTTTTGTCCATATGTTCTGCACTCCATGGCTTTATGGCCAAACCCCTTACAACAAAAACAATACCCATGGAAGTCATTAGTGTACCTGGTGAAGGGTTGTCTTCTCCATTTGTTGGCTTGAGGTAGTATTTTCAATTTTTGCATAATTTTCTAGTTGAAATTGATTCTCTTTATCTAACAGTATGCAACAATATGTCCTAGTTTGTTGCAGAAAAAACAAGTGATATTTCTTATAGGAGGAAAGAATCTCTTTTGACAGCTTTCGAATTTATTCAATTCATATTCAGGATTGTAAGAACCTTTTTTAGCTGACTATTTCTTCGTTTCATTCTTTGTCTCTTGATGTTGCTGCTGGCTTCTAGTTGTTTTATCACACATCAAGCTCTTGCTAGCTTCTAGTTCTGTAGTTCCTATTTGAGCTACTTCATTTTCCTTTATAGATTTTACAAAAATGATATTCTTGTTATCTTTTTCCTTGGACTTACTTATTTCTCCTTCATATCCTATCCCAGCCTTTATGAGAGGATACTTTTGAGCATTTATAATCTTTTCCAACTATTCAGTGCTTGTCATTTGAGGAGTGTTTATTGATAAATCCCTTTGGGTGTTTACTAGTTTCTTTCTCAGGCATACCACTTCTTCTTCCAATTTCTCTTGCTCCTGATGTTTATCTTTAATTTTTTTTAACAGAATGTCTTCCACCTTCTTAGCTTCTTCAATTTATACTTTCAATTGAATGAGGTCTTCTGAATTTAGTACCTCTTTTACACATTTGAGGAGAATATCTTTCTGTTTTCTACACTTGAGTTTAAGTTTGTCTATTTCCTCCAGGGCACTTCTTAGCTCCCCCTCAAGATCTACCTCACCTTCTTCCTCATCTTCTAGAAGGAATCCTTCATACTCTTCCTTGGCCATCAACAAAAATTTAGAGGTTCCTTCTTCATTTGACGATTCATCTGAGTTTTCAGATGCATTGCTATCTTGCTGAGCATAAAATGATCTTTATTGAATCTCTTCCCTTTCCGCCAGTTATTTGTTTTGGTTTTATTTGTTTCTTGAGTTTGATTATTTGTTTTCTTAAGAGGACACTTATATGCATAGTGCCCAACTCTTCCATAGTTAAAGCATTTAAATGGAATTTTACCTTTATAATTTCCTGAGCCTCTATCCAATCTTCTAAAAAATATGGCCTCTTCTTCATCAGAGCAAGAGAATGTATCTTATTTTTATTCTTTTCTCTTCTCTATATTAGAGGATGCATTCCTCCCTCACATTTGAATTCCGCTGTGGAAGTCTCATCTCATAGGCTATTAAGTTTCCAAGTAATTGGCTCATGGTCAATGTTTCTCAGTCAGTTGTTTCTTCTATGGCAGAAACCTTGGGGTTAAAACTAGATGGTAAATATCTCAATATATTTTGAACAATTACACATTGGCTAATGGTTTCTCCTAGAGCTTTCATGTTATTCACAATTTGTGCAACCTTTAAGAAAAAGCTAGCAACATATTATTCTTCATTCATTTTCAAATTTTCAAACTGGGCTCTACAGACTTATAGCTTGGCAGCTTCACTTTTTTATCTCTCTCATGGATACTTTCTAATGTATCCCATATTTCTTTGGCAGTTTTGTCGTGCATCACTTTGATAAATTATGCCTCACAAAAACCACCTAAGAGAGCATTCATGGATTTTGCATTAGCTATAAAATCTTGTTTGGCTTGTTTCTATCTGTCTATACCCTTTGGGGCATATCCTAATTCCACAGCATGCCAAACCTCTATTCCTAGAGACGTTATGTACGTCCTCATTCTTATTTTCCAAAAGGCATAGTTTGTGCCAGTAAACAGAGGGGCTTTATTTGTTGAGCATCCTTCTATACTAGTCATCTTGGGGACCAAGGATCTCTTTCTAGTTGTTAAACTGATAAAAAAGGAACTTGCTCCGATACCAATTATTGAACCCTTGGTTAAACTGAGAGGGGGGTGAATCAGTTTAATGCAGTCATGGTCTTATTAAAATTTCTTTTATAGTCATTTATATCTTCATTTTGTGATCAACTTAATATACAATGGAACAACAATCTTAATAAGTGAGCAGCAGATATTAAGCAAAATAAATAGAGAGTATCAACACATAATCATCATGCATATAGACAACAGATATGTGGAAACCCATAAGGGAGGAAACGACATATTATTATTGTTGTGATGTAAAGGAAAGCTCCAACTCCCTCTCACCATTGATTTTCTGTAGGCTCCAACCTACAGGAGGCTACTACCTCAATTCTGCAAGCTACAAATTGTAAGGAAGCTCCAAATCCCATCTATTTTCTGCATGCTACAACCTACAGGAGGCTCCTATCTCAGCTGGCTACAATTGGAAATTTATAAAACTACAACTTGATATGGAAGCACCAACTTCCTCACTGTACCATAAAATTATATACTGATTTACCTGGATATCAACTCGATTTTTATTTCTTCACTATTGTCCTTCCATCCTTCATATCTGCCCTATATTATCTCTGGATCTTCATAGCTTCTCTGTATACTCCTTCTTCTTCATACACTCTCTCTCATATACTCCTCACACTCTCTAACTTTTTTCTACATATGCTGGTAACATTATTTATATAGATCACTTCATAACTATTTGCATTCCATAGGGAATTTTAAATGAACAGGTATGACTCTTTGTCTTCCCCCTTCTCATCTTCTTGTGCAACACTTTTAGAATAATAAAAAAAACTGTATTACAGTGGAGTTTCTCTTTTCCTATGGAGACTTTCCTTTGCATCACATACAACAAAAATAATTAATTCAATTACATTTATAGTTACAACACATTTATTCCAATTCGGCCCTTTCAGCTCTTGGTTTCTTGATTATTTGTCTTCTCTACTACTGTCACTGTCTTTTTAGTTTCTGCCGTTATAGTCTAGCTTTGCTGCATAACTTATCATTTTGTCCATCTTGACCCATTCTATTGAGTTTCTAACTGTGTCATCATATCTCCTTTTGCCCGAACATGCCTCTTTTTCTTGTACCCACCACGTTCAACCTTCACCGCTCTTCTAAACATTCAGTTCTTCCTTTTCCTCTATGTCAGGTCCTTACCGAGCATTTATACCTGTGTTCATGCTTTCCTTTTTGTTTTGTGTTATAAACCTTCTTTAGTTCTCTGAAACGATTTACAAAATAAAATCCACATCCTGCCAGACTTGAAATGCTTTAGGCTACAAATTTTTTCTTTATCGAATCCACTCTTTTTATCGCACTTCAGCAATTCAAATATCACATGCCTTCATCCATCTGATCTCCCAATATGCAATGTGTGATGGGTCCCACCACGCTGTATTATCACTTTATCGCGCTTTATCATTTCAAGTGTTCTTTGCTATATGGCTCCTTTTCTTTTCGATGTGATTTACAAAGGAAATAACTTACACCTGGACTTGAAATCTCTTTAAATAATGGTTCTAAGCTACGTCGCATCTGACTCCTTTATCGCACTTTGTCTTGAGCTTTTGATGAGCGATATGCAATGAACTTTGCATCGCCTTCATTCCATCACATTCATCGATCACATTACAAGTTCTATAGCTTACGAGTTCTTACAACATGGGCATCACCGATTTTGATATGCGATAGCATAGCATCACATCACGTCGCCACATCGCATCTCATCCATTTCTCACATCACATCATCTTGCCATTTTGCAGTATAATATGGACTTTGCATCGCTGATGCGCTATGTAGCACTGTGTCACCACATGTCTCTTTGCACCAGCACATCGCATCACTTCTATCCTTGGCATTTTGTTGCCAATTCTATGACTTATGAATTCTTATCATATGAGCATTGCCGATTGTGATATGCGATATGTGACGGGTCCCACTCCTTTGTTCATTCCACCCTTTTATATACTTTGTTTCAAACACAAGATATCAACATTATAATATATATATCTGGGCCCATAGTATTCCTAATGGTCAATCTTACTTTTCAAAGACATATGGTTATAAACCATGATAAACCCTTCTCATGAAATTCAAACCAATATATCGACTTTGGTTAAAATACCAAAGAAGCCAATAATATAAATAGGCCCGAGTCCCACAACAATTGTCAATGCATCTTTTCCCGTGATCTATCCGCTTACGATTTCAACTTTAAGGTTTAAAAATCTAAGTAAACCATATTATTACTTATGGGCCTACAAATTTGTTTCACCGTGCCTCTCCACGATATTTCCAAACCTTACACTTTATGTTATAAAGTTAACATAACACTTTATATCTTACCCTTCTTGCATATCAACAGGCCACACATATGTCAAGGCATTCTTGCATGTTAAATCATATATGGCCCACAATTTACCAAAGCAACGTATGCTTATACTTCCAACGATTGACGCCTCATCGTGCTCCAACTCAACAATCCAACAGTTATCGCATAACTAAGATGCATGTCTTTTAACATACCTTGTTTTAAACCCTGTGTAATTACCAACGCGAACACTGTCAGATCTCCCACAGATCTAATCAGACGACAATCACGTTCATTCCACCTCTGTAGTTTGTTAACCAAAAGTGACACGAAATAGGTGGTATTACGCTTGTGATGTGTTGAAATATCATTCGATCGTGTTCAACATAGGAAAGACCACTTATAAGCCAAAATCAGTACGACAACAGTGTATGGTTTCTCTAAAACCACTTGTTCTTCAAACTTTGTTTTAAAATGTGTTCAGACGCGAATTTTCAACATTTCTTCGTTTAACTTCAATTTCTCATGAAACCTCCTTTTCATTGCATAACTCAATAAACAGAGACTGATTATCGCTGCGCTCTCAACCAAAGAACCAGAGTTCTAATTTCCTTCCGAGCCCTTATTACAGAGGTTAATAACTCTCGATGCTACACAGGAAACCATAAATCACTGAATTTTCAAAGGGATAAAAGCCTCCTTTCTACTGCATAACTCAATAACCATAAATAAATTAACACTTCCCAATCTCAAGCAAATGAACCAAAATGATCTAAATTCATCTGAATCTGATCTTCTCCCTTGTCATGGTGCTACCCCTTTTTGATCCTTTACCAGCAATGCTTAGATTCACAGTGAAATATAAGGGTCTAAACGAAGCCTTCAGACTCTATAGGACTTAAGTCCTGACCCTTCGAGAAAGGGAAATTCTTGCAATTTGCAGGAAGGAGAGGGAGAAAACAACAATGCAGTACATGTAAAAACTCCAGAGCTTGGATCCCCTGAGAGAGTGGTTGAGATAGAGAAATATAGTATCCTATATTGCAGAAGTTTTGCAAGGCCTCCTCCAAATCGACTCCCTAATTCCACTCAAATTAACCCCCCAAATCAAGAAATCCTTGACGATGATTGGCACATCTTTGATCAGATGGCGCACAACCAAAACAAGAGACAAATATCAACATTGGAGTATCCCATTGTTGATCCGGCCGCAAATGCCCCTATGAAAGATATTCTGTTACAACACATCCCCACCTTCCATGGGCTGACTTCGAAATATCCGGATGCATTTTTATTTGAATTTTATGTCTTATGTATGGGATATGACTACATCACTGACCCTCAGAAACTGAAACTATTTCCCTCTACTTTGAAGGGGACAATATTACGTTGGTTTATGGAGCTTGGTGGAGGAACCATTAATTGTTGGGATCAAATGAAAAACTATTTTATTAACAAATAGCGAGACTAGTATCAGACTCGAGAACTAAAAGATGAAATCTTCAATATGTCCACAAAAAAGAAAGAGACATTAGAAGAATACGTTGAAAGATTTAAATATAATTTGCAAAGATCTCCCCATACTACATTTTCTAAAGATATTTTAAAAGAAACAATGATTAAAGTAATGAAAGAATAATGAGTCAAAAAAATTAATATAATTGGAAAAGGGGACATCTATCAAGTATAATATGATGACATTATTGCATTATGCATCAGGTGTTCTCGAAGTAGTGTGCTAAGCAGGCCAATTGGACGAGATTCAGTTACAAGGAATTATAAACAGTTATGTGGCAACACGACTAGAGTAGAATTCAGTAATATGTTATAATATTTTAAAACCGATATCTTACGCACCCTCACAACACAGCTAGATTTCCTACAAGCCATGCAGAAGCAAGCTTTAACAGAACAGAACTTGGCTAGTTTTTTCCCACGTTGTCGAAAGAAGCACAACCAGCAGGAGTGTCCATTAGACATGGTCCAGACATGTGCTATTTGTACCAAGGACCATGCCACTGACCATTGCCCTTCACTCCTAGGGTTTAAATAGGTTTTCAAATAGGTCAAAGAAGAGACAGAACCAGTGTATTTAATGAATCAACATCGGTAGTGGAAAGCATGACCAGATATGCCACAAGACTCATCTCAGTTATTTTCTCCTCCACAATTTGATCAACATAACCATAGAACAACATGGCAGGGTGAATCACCTTTTTATGTTTGGCCATCCCAATAATTTTCCATCCCTCCTTGCCCAACACAGTCCCCTTCAGATAAAATTTGGTCAATTTTTCCTTTTTCTCCCCCTTACTGGCAAAACAATCCATATCAGTCAATGTGGCTTGCCTCCACTTCAAAGAATATAAATTGGTCTCTAAACTGGCAGTGAACCCAGGGAACGACTAATTTACCTATGGGAACAGGGGCTCAAAATCAACCTACAATACCAGCTCCATACCTATTCCAACACAATCGTCAAGCTATTATGTGTCCTCAAAATCTAGCTCAACCCAATCTTAATCCAAATAACAGACTGGTTCAGCGAATCTAGACTATTGAGAACCCAAACCCCGAAACTGAACAGAAGTAATGCAATGAACTTAGGTTGAGATGAGGCCATGTTATTTCACTTGAAGAAGATATGGCCCTACCACAAATTTATTCTGAAATTCCAACAATACCTAAATAATCAACTGTGACAGAAATATAGATAGAATATGGGAAGGACACACTTGACCAAAAAGATCCTGAAAACCTTATTATTTCCTCTCCTCCATTCCCTGAAATATTAAAACTACCTAAATCAATAGTGTCTTCAGATTTTGATCTCCTAGGAGAATTAAAAAATATTTGCATTAAAATTCCTCTCCTACAGGCTATATAAGACATTCCTATCTATGCCAAAAAAATTAAAGAACAGTGTGGGAAAAAATATGTGAGGAAAGAAATGATTGTACCAACTGTTCATGTAGTGGGAACACTGTCAGACTTACTCATGGGTAAAGAAACACCAATAAAATATGCGATCTAGGAAACCCCATAGTCACAATACATATCTTTAGCTACTCCTTTTCAAACACATTAGTTTATTTGAGGGCGGCCATTAACATCTTAACTAACGAAAACTGCGAGAAGTTAGGGATAACATCCTTGGAACCCACATCAACCTTGTTGGAACTTTCTGACACATATGTTATCAAACCAGAAGGTACATTAGAGGACATCCTAGTTTTTGTGGCCTCATGGGAGTACCCGACAGACTTTTTATTTATTAACCCAAAAATTAGGCTAGATGTGCATCCCCTGATAGTGGGAGAACCTTGGTTAGCAACGACCGATGCTTACATAGGTTGTCGAACACGCAGCATGACCATTGCTAGAGGAGGTGCCATAAAGAATATTGTCATATAGCCTCCTGCCAAACCAAGTCTTCCCACTATAAATATTCACAAACAACAACATACATACTGGGAATAAAACATCCATTCGCCGCTGACAATAGTTGAAGCACTCGAATTAAAAGATCTAACTGAAGACAATGTAACCAATAACTTCATGAACAAACCATCTACTTAAGAAAATTTAAAGTGCCAAATGGTAAAAGTATTTCTTGATAACGAAGCACAAGAGGACCCCTTAGCAGACATTGATAACCAAAAAAATACCCATGATTGTTGTTCAGAAAAGCATGTCAATTGACACTGAGCTAGGAAAAGTTTTAAATATTAATGGCAGTCTAGATAGTAACCAACAACAAAGTCTCATTAAAATTTTACAAAAATATAAGGGAGACTTTGCTTGGGACTACCCAGAAATGAAGGGTATATATCCTCAACTATGCACACATCACATTTATACTGAAAGGGATGCTCAGCCTATTCGACAGCCTCATCAGATGTTAAACCAGCATCTAAAAGACATTTTAAAAGACGAATTACAAAATATGCCAGATGTAAACTTCATTTATCCTATTTCAGAAAGAAAATGGGTCTCTCCTCTAGTATTCATTCTTAAGAAGAATGCTAAGTGGCGAATGTGTGTGGATTACAAAGAAATGAATAAAGCAACAAAAAATGACCACTTCCCCCTCCCTTTTATTGATCAGGTCCTTGGTGAATTGGCATGAAAGCAGTTCTTATCTTTTCTTGATGGTTTTAGTGGTTACAATCAAATCTAGATAGCCCATGAGGACCAAGATAAAATGACCTTTACCTACCCTTTGGGTATAATCTCCTATAGGGTATTTCCATTCGAACTACACAATTCCCCAACAACATTGCAAAGGGCCATACTCAGCATTTTTTCTGATTTAATAAATGAAGGGATCGAGGTTTACATGGATGACTTTACTCCATATGGAGATGACTTTGATCAGGCACTGAAAACACTAGAAAAATTATTGGAACGATGTATTTCTACTAGATTATGTTTGAGCAACGAAAAGTGTAACATGATGATGACCGAAGGAGTGATCCGAGGACACTACATCTCTGTAGCTGGAATACCGGTAGATCCGGCAAAGGTAGAGGTAATTATTTTACTAGCCATACCTTTTACTCAGACATAGGTACGTAGTTTCCTTGGATATGCAGGGAAGTACAATAGGTTGATAAATAATTTATCCCAAATTGCTGCACCCTTGTATGCATTAACTAGAAATGTTGAATTCCATTGGTTTGATAAATGTGACACTGATTTTTCATATTTGAAGAAACTGGTCTTGACTACACTAGTCTTACATGGCCACAATTGGGAGATGCCTTTTCACATTTCCGTGGACGCATCTGAAATAATGATAGGGGTGATTCTCAGTCAAGAAGAGGACAAGAAACCCTACGCTATCTAATATATCAATAAGAATCTCACTCCTACCAAATTACACTATACAGTGACCGAAAAGGAGTTCTAAGCTGTCATTTATGCTATTAATAAATTTAGAAATTATATAACTGGCTATCAAGTATTCATGTATATCGATCACCCCGCCATTAGATACTTAGCCAATAAAATTATTACAAATGGAAGAGTGATTAATTGGTTTTTTAATTTACAAGAGTTTTATATAACTATAAAGGACTGACCAGGAAAATATAACGTAGTTGCATATTTCCTATCTAGAGTTCCAAAGTCAGATGACCTACTAGCAGTGGATGATCAGTTCCCTGATGATAATTTGTTCGTTGTAGCACTAAAAACACCATGGTATTCAGATGTAGTGAATTATCTGGTAGTAGGAAATAAGACACTTGACATCAAAGGAATGGAAGCTAAATTTTCAGTGCAGTGCTAGATTCTACTAGATCGGTGGATATCTTTTCCATACAAGAGACTTTAATATGCATATAAGAAAATGCATCCAAGAAGACAAGATTTATGACATCCTAAGGGCCTGTCATGATGAACCATGTGGTGGCCATTTTTTAGATTGTAGGACGGGGCACAAAGTATTACAAATGGGATATTATCAGCCTACAATTTTTAAATATGCCAAAAAATATGTCCAATACTGTGATACTTACCAAAGAATGGGTCGTCATGGCCAAATTGACGAGATGCCATTGCAAACACAATTGGTAGTATAAAATTTCAAACGGTGGGCACTAGACTTTGTTGGACAATTCAACATGCCATCAAATTAGAAGACCTACATAGTGGCTACCACAAATTATGTGACGAAGTGGGTAGAAATAGTGGCTTTATCGAGAGCTACAGAAGAATCTATGATCAATTTTCTTTTTGAGCTAATTGTACGGTATGGATTACCTTAAGAACTGATAACTGATGGAGGGGCACAGTTTGTGAAAAATAAAATTACGTCCACTCTAGATAACCACCATGTCACCCATAGAGTCACCTCTCCCTACCACCCATAGGCGAATGGGTAGGTTGAAAGCAACAATAAATTCCCTGAGGAAATTCTCACTAAAACAGTCTCAACACATTGCCAGGATTGGGCTATTAGACTTCCAGGGGCCTTGTGGGCTTATCACAAAATGTGGCGAAACACCACTAGATATTATCCATACCATCTGGTATTTTAAAGGGAACCAATTTTTCCTATTTAATTTGAAATAAAGACTCCGAGAATAGCCCAAGAAGTGTGTCTGGATTTGACAGAGGGCCAAGTTAGAAGACTCCAACAAATAAATGAATTGGTTGAATCACGACTACCTACTCTACATCACACTGCAATTATTCAACAACAACGATCTTAGTGGCATGACAACCTCATAAAAAAGAAGACATTCCAAAAAGGAGATTGGGTACTCCTCTACGAGTCTATATTCCAATATTTCTTGGGTATGTTGCAAACAATGTGGCTCGGGCCATACGAAATTCAAGAAATTGACAGCAACAATACCATTAACTTGACTAGCATATATGGATCTAGATCCGCCTTTTGAGTCAATGGACACCGGGTGCACCTCTATCATAAACCACTTACGAAAGAGGCTTTCTACCAGTAGGTGCGTGATGACCCCAACATCAAAATTTTAGATGCAGGGGATGATGGCCCGGTAGCTTTAAGTTCATAAAAAAAAATTATTTCCTCTTGTAAATATTGTACATATGTTTCCTTCAATTTATAGTTCTTCTCATTGTTGTACATAAGAATTCCATCTCTTTCTTTTTCATTATTTTGATCCTCACAATTGCATTATTTTTCTATTTTATTTCATTTGTGTGCTTTTTTGTTCAATCTATTGAACAAATTTTGTTCAATTGAATTAAATATCTGTCATTCAATTCAATTGAACGACTGTGTTTTTAGTGTGTTTATTTATTATGTTTAAACCTTTGAACAATTGTTTTTCAATCGAATTGAACAGTTGTCGTTCAATCGAATTGAATAGTTGTTGTTCAATTCTAATGAAAGATTGTGTTTTTTAGTGTGTTTATTTATTATGTTTAAACCTTTGAACAATTGTTTTTCAATCGAATTGAACAATTGTCGTTCAATCGAATTGAATAGTTGTTGTTCAATTCTAATGAAATATTGTGTTTTTTAGTGTGTTTATTTCTGCTGTTCAAAACATTTGAACAATTGTTGTTCAATCGAATTGAATAACTGATGTTCAATCAAATTGAATGCACAAATGAATGGATTTGTTTTTTAGTGTGTTTATTTCTGCTATTCAAACCTTTGAACATTTGTTGTTAATTCAAATTGAACAACTGTTGTTAAATCGAATTGAACAGGTGTTGTTCAATTGGAATGAACGACTATGTGTTAAAGTGTGTTTATTTATATTGTTCAAACCTTTGAATAGTTGTTGTTCAATCGAGTTGAATAGTTTTTTTTCAATTGAATTGAACATCTGCTGTTCAATTGAAATGAATGGTCTTTTTTTTGTTGCCTGATTTTACTTTTGTTGTTCAATCGAATTGAACGGTTGATTTATTTTCTAGCATGTTTTTTTTTCTTTTTTCTTTCTATTTTTTTTCACAATTTTTTGTGTTTTGATGATTTCTTTTCGAATATCCACTCTTCCTTTACACATCCTTGCCATAAAAATAATTTTAGGAAAAGGATTCGGCACAGAAAGAGGAGAGAAGCAGTGATATTAGTAATATTATGATCTTTTGAAATTTTGATGGAAATCTCTACTTCGGAAGCTAACATGGCTTATTTGTATAATGAAGGTTTGGATATCTCCTATTCAAACATATTATTACACAATTCATTTTCATAGTCTTATGCGGGTATATCTTTATACACTCTCAAGTATTAATTCTCCTTGACATGAGAATATAGGAATAAGAGTATTAATTACATTGGCATTATTTTAATGTCTTAGACTATCCCTAACTCTTACAGAGTTAATGAGCATCCCTCCATTTATATATGAAAGAAAAATACTATGTCTATGTGAAATGTTTTAAGAGAGAATAGGGGTCCTCATCACGAGACAACCTACCATGATCATAAGGATTTAATAGGTGACATTCCCACAATGGCTAACACATGAGGGTAGTGACCTTCTTGACAACGAAAATTGCTTTAAGGATAGGTGTTACACAACATTTTTTCACTGTCCCTGTAATCCCTGTCCTACACATTGGAGGAACATTTTTGTGACTAAAAAAAAGTGTCATGCCTTACAAAGACTATCATTGCATCCCTTTCCATGAGGACAACATTCCTTCTGTTGACAAATTCCTGAGTAGACCATCAGAAACACATGTTTTTTACTTGGCACTAGTAGACCGTTATGCCCTCGCACCAATGAGGAAGATTAACATTGGGCCCCATGACAATTGGCGCTCTGTCCCAGTGATCAACCTGCATCAACCTATTTATGGAATTTTTTTAAATATAAAGGTGAAGTTTCTATCCTAACAACTTCATGTGTGAGTCATCTGTAGTGGTTAACCTAAATAGCCATGGACTCCCTCCTTTGGCTTCCTGTTTCCACCTTTTGGGGAAACCTCCCAAGGAATAAGGCCTCCCTTCCACCATTGTAGGGATCCCGAATTCCTCCTCTCCCTCTATAAATAAAGCCGTCTTCCATTGAGGAGATAGTTGAACATATTATAGCTTAAATGATGAAGAGAATTCCTGAACTTTTCACTAGGAAGATAGAATGGAAAGAGACCTTTGTCTAGAGAGCTTAGGCTTGTGTCCGTAACCCATTTGAATTCCCTAAAGATCCTTCGAAATGTGCTTTGACTTAACCTCGATCAAGGAGGCTACGACGTCAACGCTCGAGTTGTAACTATTTCTTCTATTTATGTATACATGACTATTGTCTGGTTCCCTTATTGCGTTAATGTGTTTTATTTGATGCAATATGCTTAGCCTTCATTAACTGGTTAGTTAGTTATGAATGAAATATTTTTTTTGTATGTTGCTCTTTTTTGTTGATTTTTGTGCAGGTATCCAAACACTAATGCAGAAGGATTGTGACCTATTGAGACAAATATCAAGAAGCCACCGCATCATTGGACTGCAGGTAGGTCGATCTACCATGTCTTTTTCATTCATTAATTAGGAACCTACACATTAGCTTGTCCCTTTTTTGCAAGACCCACTCTACGGCTAGAGGGATCCTCTCTATACGCAGAGAGGATTTACCTTCCTAAAAAATTAGTGACTCCACTGGGGAGAATGTGATTTTGTCATTTTGTTGCCTTTTATGAGTTTGTATTGTCAAGCCGACTTCAGTCATTTTCTTGCTTGTCTATCTTTTTTTGCTTGTTTGATTGTCTGGAACCCTCTTGTTCAGCTCCAGAGTGTCAAGATTGACCTCTTCTCACAGGTTCTTTCCTCCTCCCATAGCTTTCTGGCTTGGTGAGAGTTTCTCTTGAGTAGTCACATCGATTGGCATAGGTTTATTTTGTTGTAGTAGTGCCAACCCTTGTTTGGCATAGATTACTGCCTCACAGTCACGCCGAGTCTTGTAGGATTTGGTTTCACCCTTTTGCTGAGTTTTTGGTTAGTTGTGCTTGACTCTGGCTTTTTTCTTGATTTTCAATTAGTATTTTTGGAGTTGTTTTGACTGCTTTAGGATTGATCTTCTTAGTTTTTTGTTTATTTTCTCATCAGTGCAGTTAATATCCCTAGGGTTCTAGGTGTCTTTTGCTCACTAAGCCTTCTAATTGATGTTTGGGTCTTTTTTATCTTTGTCAATTCGATTCCCTGATCAGTTGCTTTAGAATTTCTTGATCCTTTGAGTTTTTGGTTTGTTGAATGATTACTTTTATGTTTTTTTGACTCTCCATATCTTCGTTTTTGAGCATAGGTCACATTGCTCATTTGGGTAATTTTGAAAGCTTTTACTTTGATTGAAAGAGTGCATCATTGGTTTAAGTACATTTTTATGTATGTATTGCTTTCGGATTATTCGTTTTGAGATCTCTACATTCAGAGACTCTAAACTAGTGTTTTATTTGATTTTTGATGTAATTAGTGCATTGTGTGCTTCATTCATTTAAAAAACAAAAAATTACATCCTTTCATTTGCATCGAGAATGAAAATTTATTTTGCATAACTAGCGCTTGCATCTAGGAAAGAGTTTTTCGTTTCTCATTTTGATTGTGTTAGATGCATTAGGGACTTCTTCGTATGATTTCATTGTTTGATGCTTTCTCAAAGATATTTACCCTTCACTTAGTTAGCATTCATCGAATGGAAACTGGTGTTATATTGCATGTAGCCTGCATTTCGGAAATTTGAGATTAAATTCTGTAGGGCCATGAAATTAAAACATTATTTCAAGATCAACTGTAAAATTTATTCAATTAACCTAAGGAAGCGTTGGAACCTAACGCAAAAAATTTTAGAGGTCTAGGCTAGTGACGTGTTCCAGTGTCGTTAAACCTAGTAGCTGTCGTTCTCCATCTGGCCTTAGACAACATTAGTACAGAATTTTGCTCCCCGTACCATCGTGTATATAAAGGGAGACCCTCATAGGTTCGAACCATTTATCCATAGGAAGCCGAGTCTTCCACCCTTTAACTGTGATACACTGAACATAACATTTGGGGAGACTACCTTTACACACATTAAGTCCTTGGTCATTTCTCTTTCATTTGATCACCAAGGTGTATATGGCAGTCCACAAAAATTTGGTACACCCTCTTGCTTATATTACCTGAGTAGTCATTTCAGGTCTTTCGTGACTCCTTAAAAAAAGAAGAGATCATCGAGAACTTGTATTTTCACACTCCTTTAAAATTGAAAATGACTAGAGTCATATTTTCTCTTTTTCTCGACTCTTAAAAAATGAAACAACAAATTTTTGTTCCAGTGTCATAAAATTAATTACCCACAATCACATGCCCATTAAAATTTCTTTACCTTGCTTGTTTTTGTCATTCCTTAGAGTTTGGTCTTGAAGCCTTGAATTGGCTATCTCATTATCCTTGTTGTGTTGTATTGTCACAGTGGCGAAACCACCAGTTTTGTTGCCTTCTTCACTGCCTCCTAGTGGTAGTTCTTTTCCTGACGTTTCTTTTGAAACCCCTCAGTCCATTAGGTCTACCGAGCTTGTGCAGCCTATTCTCCCAAGTTTTCAACCTCTCGCTACCCAATCCCCTCCTGAGGAGTCATTTGAGTTCAATTGGCCTCCTCAGGGTGCTTGATCTGATTTTGGGAGTGAGGAAGAATTCCCTCCTCTTACTTCAGGATCACCTTTTATAGTTGCTACTATACCTCCTTGTCCTCGTTGTATTTTCGAAGATCTTAAAGCTTCGTTAGAAATGGATTCTTCGAGTCCTGTTAGCAGCAAATAAGTTCTTATTTCCATAGGTGAATAACAAATTTTCCCTGAAGATCTCCCGTGTGTCTCTAATCAATATTCTCCTCCATCGGTGTCACTTCCACCCAGTTATGGGACTTCGAGTCAGATTATTTCTCGTGTTTTGTCCATAGCACATTCCAGTACTTTGACTCCTCCAAGGAGTTTAGTCCTTCCTTCATTAGGACTTTCTCCTTCGACACCTAGTTCATCGGTCGTTGTTACATATATCCCAATCGAACCTACCATTTGTGTGGCTTCATCTACGCCGGTTGTTACAAATTAGTCATCAGGATCTTTTCACACTCGTAGGTCTATATTTCTTAATCCCATGTGGCCTGTCAATCTCGACCCAGGTAAATGATAACCCCACACTATAGAGGCCATGCCTGCTTCTAGTGTGGCTATGACTTCCTCTACTATTCCTGGCGGCCTTACTTTTGAAGAGTATATGTTGGCTCTTCAATAGTAGAACTCTCAGGGTTCTCAATAGCCCCAAGCTCCTGAAAATCCTCCACATCACTATGATGTCTATGGTAACCCCATCTATATGCCTCCTAGTGATCCAAATCAAGCTCTATATCTACCTCCGATTGATCCTTATCAGACTGTCCCTCATCAAGGGCTGGTAATACAAGGACAACCCTCTGTTCTACAAGGACAACCCTCATAGGGAAAACCTTTGATCCAGGAGGGACAACCTTATGTTCTGCAAGGACAACCCTTAGAGGGTCAACCTTTGGTCCAGAAACCCTACGATCCTTCCGGTGAACCTTAATATCAATATAAATTGGGAACATATTATGTTCTTGAGGGGGAAATGTGTCCACCATAGGGAGTACCTTTTGTGCAACATTAGCAGCCTTACGTCCAGCAAGGCCAATAATTTGTACAACAAGGACAACCCTGCAGTCATGCTCTTGGTCAACCTAGTTATCAGGGACAACCTAGTCCATCAAAACCATCGGTCCAACCCCTTTAACAAGGGAAACTTGGTGGCCCTCAACAACAGATTCAACCAATTTAGTAGCCAATTCAATATGTTCAACCAGCTCAGCAGTCGGTTCAACATGTTCAACCAGCTCAGCAGTCGGTTCAACCTGTTCAACCAGCTCAACAACCCATTCAACCTTCTGAGTAGGGTCCATCTGCTCAACCTCAAGGTGCTACTTATCCTCCTCAAGGTCAATATCAGGTGGTATATAGTGTGCCCCAAGCTTTCACTTATTACCCTCAAAGTCAATCCCAGACGGTGTATAATCCATCTCAAGAAAATTCTTACATTCTGCAACATAATTCATACGTTGCTCAGCAAGGACCTCAATGGTATTCTTAGAATCGATATCCTGGTCCTCAACCCCAGTATGGGCAGAAATATCAAGCTTATAACCCCTACGGTGAAAATCCTCCGAGAAAAAACATATGGGGGTAGAATTTCTCCCACAATGGGTGGAATTCTAACACGGGTCGTTATCAAAGACCTCTAGTGCATTTTAATCCTCAATTTCCATTTCTCACTATGTTGGAACTGCTAGATGTGTTAAATTTAATGAACGATATGATTATTCATAACCCATATTGGCCTCCATTTCCAACTAAGATTCTTGGTGATTGTGATAAATTTGAGGGCAAGTCCAAAGAAGACCCCCAAGCGCATGTAATGACCTACCACTTGTGGTGTTCCTATAACTCTTCGATTGATGATTCCATCCAAATCTATCTTTTCCAATGGACTCTTACTGGTGGCACTGAAAATTTATACATTGAATTATCTCGTGGAATTTTTCAAGATTTCAACTCTTTAGCCATGGTGTTTCTTACACATTTTCAGATACCGGTTTGCTATGAGACCAGGATGCACCTCCTCAAATCCTTGAAATAGGACCGAGCTACTCATATCTCATATCATATTCATAAATCGAGGAGTCGTCATCGCTTGATCAAGTTTTATATTCCTAATTAGCTTCTAACTAATTGGTTCACTACCTCGTTTTTCAATCAAATCGCTAAAGACACAGATATGGGGGCATGTGTAACTGAAGAACAGGCCAGTGCTTGTGCCCAGTACCTTGATCTTGTGTAATCTCAGTTGGGTATGTTGTATGATATCTTGCCCAATGCTCCTCGACATGGAACTTCCAAAGCACTAGTGACACCATTGATCAACAATATCATAGGTTTCGTGTCTCAAACTTCTAAGAAGTCTTCTCCTTAAAATCCTGGGAAGAAAAAGTCTAACCCTTCCAATGATAGAGCTTCTTAGTCTACCCCGAATCCTGATAAAACCATGGAATTCAACACTGTTCAAGATAATCTAGTGGATAATACTTTTAAGGGAATAAATAAGGGTAAAGGTAAGGCCAAAGCCGATACCCTGAAACCATATTTGTCTAAACCTCATGATGATGACGGTTCACAGCATAAGCCAAAGTACCCTTGTTTGATTTTTGACAAAGAGCACTACACCAAGGATTGTCCTCAATGGGCCGAAGTAAGTAGATTGCTCAAAGGAACCTAGGGAACTATGAATATTCTCAAAGAACCTTTTCCATCACAAAAGACTGAAATGGTAGAGCAACCTCAGCCCTCTGCCCCATTTGGCTCTCAGGTTTCCATAATGAACAGTTCTACATCCATTTCTATCACTAATCTATCAAAAGATTATATCGGATCATGTTAGGAAGCAGGGAAAGAGATCGCTGATGGTCCTCCTCCTCCACCTGCTTCTGGCCCTATTTAGATTGAAAGTCCTAGTACTGAGCCCATTGTAAAGCCACCTTCCAAAGGTGTACTCCATAAGTATTCTTACAATCCCAACTCTTGTGCTGCTCAAAATTATAGTATTGCTGAGGATATGGCTTAGGCACCATCTCCAATATCTGCATTAAAAGGACTTCATATTTGTCTGTTTCAACAGAAGGCTTTGTTATATGTGATCGGTGGGGTTGATCTTGCTGATTCTAGCCTTCTCGCTTTCGACTTGGAGAATTTTGTCCCATGACTCCTGCACCAAATTGCGCTCATCATACAAGTTGGTATTAATGGTCTGAATATCCATCAGGTGGTTGTGGATAGGGGTGCTTCTATGTGCATCATGTCATATGCTTACTGGAAAGCCATTGGTTCCCCAACTATGAATTCACCACCAAATGCCATTGAAGAATTTGATGGAAGAGAATCTAAACCTCTCAGTGTTCTCGCTAGTTTACTGATTACATTAGAAGTGAAGACAGGTAATGTCGAGGTTGAAGTAGTTGATGCCAAGCTCAATTATAATCTTCTCCTCGGTCGTAGTTGGACTCACGCCATGCTATGCATTCTATCGAGTCTCTTTCGTGTTTTGAAATTCTCGCATGAAGGAAAGATTCTCACTGTTTATTAATTGTCATTCTTCACTTCTTCTTTCGAGAACAACGTTCTGTATGTGGATCAAATTCCTACTCCCTATGAGAACGTAGGGCCGGGTCTCTTCAAAGATCCTACCCTCATGGGTATTTTTCCTCTTCATCCACCCAACACTATTCAGATTAATATTATCTCTCGATCTAATGACCCATGGAGCATCCCTTCACCTGAGCAGATCGATTCTTTCATAGATTCGATGTCCTTAAGTCCGATCGAGATACACTATTGTGAAATTGTTTCAGCTTCGAAGCCTCTACCTTATGATCATGCTCCTTTGAGCATGTCTCTTGATGCTTATTCTCAATCCCCTTGGCTCAATGATTCGTATTCACTCAATCCCTTGAAAGAGATATTTTCCTCTGATGAAGCCATCGTGCAAACTATGTCTCTCAAGGATCTTCCATGTAATGATAGTCATCATATTTCCTCATTCATGGCTTGTCTCAGGGCCATGTCTATGTGTCTTGAGAGGTTTATGTAACAGGTTGCTTCTCCTATGCTTCAAATTCCTATTCTGACACATGAATTTTTTATAGAAGGTAACCTGAGTAACATCACGCAAACGATTCCTATCGACATTTCCATGAAACTGGGAATCGTCGAGAACATCTATATCAGGGTCATCGATTATTCAGATGAAGTTCATGTTTATAGTAGCATTTTTTGTGAGTTCTTCTTCGCGTGGTCCTATGAAGAGATGCCTGGCATCGATCCTAGTATAATGGTGCATGACATTCCTACCTACCCTGGTTTGAAGCCTGTTTGTTAGCGCCTTAGCCCTGTGCACCCTTGAAAGGCTTCCACCATTAAGGGTGAAGCTGAAAAACTTCTCAATGCTTGTTTTATCTATTTGATTCCTTGGATAGAATGGGTATCCAAAATTATCCCTATAGATAAGAAGCAGGGTACCATTTGGGTCTGTGTTGATTATCGTGAAATAAATTGGGCCTGTCCTAAGGATAATTATCCTACTACCTTTATCGATCAAATAATTTATGACTGCGCTGGGAGTGAGATCTTTTCCCTCATGGATCGTTTTTCTAGCTATAACCAAATTAACATCCTCTCAACTGAACAACATAAGACTGCCTTCATCTATCCTTGGGGTACTTTCACATATAAGAAGCTCCGTTTTTCCTTGAAGAACGATGGTGCCACATTTCAGCAGGCGATGCCATACGATTTTCACAATATTAAGCACATCGTTCAGCCTTATCTGGATGACCTTCCGGTTCATTCAACCATACATAAGGACCACCCTGACCATATTTGTCATATATTTCTTCATTGTTGACGCTATAACATCTAGTTAAATCTGCTAAGTGCGTCTTCTGCATCAATTCCAGTAGACTCTTAGGGTTTATCATTTCCAAACATAGGATTCGCCTCAATCCACTCAAAGTTGAGGCTATCATCAATCTCCTCTCTCCATCCTCATTACATAAGGTACAGATTCTATAGGGGCAGGCTAATTTTTTATGTCATTTTATACCTAACTATGCCGAAGTGGATAAAGGATTCACGCGATTACTAAAGTAGGGTGTCCCATTCCTTTGGGATGAGATCTCCCATAAGTCTTTCAATGCTTTGAATACAATTCTTGTCAATCCTCCTCTATAGCATCTACCAAACTATCATCGTAGTTTTTCCCTCTATTTAGCCATCGCTTTCAGCACGATTGCCATGGTTTTGGTGCAGGACGATGATGGCGGTGACGAGCATGTTATTTACTACCTCCCTTGTAACATTCTCGATACCGAAACGTGTTATTCTCATGTCGAGAAGTGAGCATTAGTTGTGGTTCAAGAAGTTCAATGTTTTCGACATTATATTCTATTGTGTACTGTGACTATGATTTCTGACTGTAACCCTATGACCTATATATTGTCTTGACAATTGCTGCATGTCAAGTACTCGAAGTGGATTGTCATCCTACAAGAGTTCGATTTGGAATTTAATACTACCAAGTTGAAGAAATTGCTAGTCTTTGCTAAATTTCTAATCTGCTCCCTCCCCTCTGACTCTGCTCCGTCTGGTTCTGAGGAATGCATTCTGGAAGATTTTATTTTTTTGATTAGCACCCTTGATCCTTTGTACAGTGATATCATCGTATATCTTCAGACTTCTACTTTTATGTCTGAGTTGATGAGGGATTCTCGCTAATGCATCCATCATCAATCACAACCTTATCGTATAGTTGGAGATACACTCTGTCGTATGAGAGTAGATTCCATTCTCTATCAGTGTTTGACTCTTGAGGAGGATGAGAAAGCCCTGAATGATTGTCATAGTGCCACCTGTGGTAGCAACATGTCTGGTTATGCCACTGCCCAAAATATTCTTCATGTTGGGTATTTCTGGCCCTCCATCTTCAAGGACTTCATTGTTGCTTCTTGGTAGATTTATCAGCATAAGATGCACACGCCACCTACACATCTCCACCCTATCATTACTGTTTGTCCCTTTGCGAATTGGGGCATCAATTTTATGACGTGTAACCCTCACTCGGCTAGGGGGCATGCTGATATCATCAAAGTTGTTGACTACTTCACCAAATGGGCTAAAGCAATGCCTGAACTTGCCGCTGGCGGTAATACAACAACTCAGTTCATATTCAATCACATTATTTCTAGGTTTGGTGTCCCTCAAGCCATCGTTACCAATCATGGTTCCCATTTTTGAAAATATATGGTGGTAGAGTTGACTTCCAAGTTGGGTCTGCATCACGACATCTCAATGCCATACTATCCTCAGGCAAATGGCCAGGTTGAAGCCATGAATAAAGTTCTTGTCACCATGCTTCAACGTACAATTGGGATGCACAAATACAATTGGCATCTCATGTTATTTTCGGCTCTTTTGGCACCCCGAACCTTAGTTAAGGATGTGACTAGATTCACTCCATTTCATCTTGTTTATGGTCTAGAATCTACCCTTACAATTGAGTGTGAAATACCTTCACTCAAGTTGGCTATTGAATTGCATCCAAATGCTTCGCAGAAGAAGAGAACCTTTTATACTTATAAAGGCTAGATGAAAGTCACCACTTTGCTACTTTGGTCACGAGGCACAGAAGAAGCAGGTCATAGCTCATTTTGACCAGTTGGTTTCCCCTCGTTCCTTCATAGAAGGAGACCTCGTCCTCCTATACGACCAAGCTCATGATAAGTTGGGGACAAGAAAATTTCAACACATGTGGCATGGGCCCTACATTGTTAAACGTGTCTTGCAGAATGGGGCCTATGAGCTCATTGATTACGAAGGTCATCCTTTGGGTCAACCTAGAAATGGGTTTTATCTCAAAAAATATTATGCATGAGTCATTCGTGCATGTTTTGTGTACATAGGTATTATTTTCATTTTTCTACATTTTTGTCTTGGTGTGATTTCTGAGCATTTTCCTACATATTGGGTCGTTGCTTATTTTGCATATGTATATTACCCCTTATATTGATTTCATGAATTCTTTCCGTAGTACCTGAAACTTTTCTTTGGCATCCTGGAATGATATCTTCAAGGAATTTATCTAGGATGAACTACAAACAATGTCACTAAGTATAGTGCTGTCACTGAACTATTAACTGAGGTGATTACCCTCGGCATTCATGCATTAGTTATAAATCTACATTCACATCTTGTTGTTCTTTAACTTAATGGACATTATTCAGTTAGAAACCCTCTAATTTTAATGTTGTATTTACATGTTCATTTGGTGGAAAGACATTTTTATTATATCACATATCAACATATTCCTATGCGAATGAATGCATTAATTGATATAGTGGATGAAATTGTATTAGATAGAAAATTTTGTAATCTGTAAAATCATCATCATATGAAAAATATCCATATAGGAAGATATATTTACATATATATCGAATGTTTGCATCAGTTTGCATCATAAGCTCAAAAAATATGTGTGTTTCTGTTACATCCTCAGACATAATGTCTCTCAAAAATATGCAGAAATAAATCCTAGGTGTCTAATCGACATGATGCTCGTGGTAGCATGTCTGTGCCCGTACAATCTACCTCATCCAATGGTGAACTCATTTTGACAACCCTACAGTGTGTCTCTAGTATGTACAAGGAACATTGTATAGTAGCAGATAGTGAGGGACCCCGTGAGAGATTCCCTCCAGGTTGCGCATGATTTCCTCCTCCTCGCCTCCCTCACCATGATGGGAAATATCAAAGTCATGAGGGATTCACCTCGCTATCAGATACATGCCTACAGGTATTTTTGGGCCAACATCTGCAAACAAATGGATTTAATGTCATAACATAAATAGCAAAAAAACTCATAATACTCATAAAAATAAAAAATGAGTCTTGCCAAGTGCTTTATCCCAATCCTCTCTTTATGGGAGTGGGAGATCTGGATCAGTAATAAAATATTTTCTAGAGTAGGGCCAGTCCTCCACGACAATCAGCTATCGGCAGAGCCAATCAAAGAACTTCGGTCTCCAGGAGATCTGTTGACCAGCCCTTGACCTTGGCATCAGCGACGCCCAATGGGCCATCCATGGATCCTATGCTGGTGTTGTCAGAACTATCACTACTTGTCACTGGAAGGTTGGTATTCATTCCAAAAATAACATTACTAAGATCGATCCATATCCAAACTGCTTTATTTTTGTCTTCTTGCATTTCGTTAGTTGACGTTTCATATTGATCGTCACTACCTCTGTCAAGTTGTATAGGGTCGGTGTTAGAGAGTCTTCTGCAAGAAGTAGCTGTGTTTTTGTTGCTTCGTGTGGTTCTTGTGATCCTATAGCTCGCATGATGGTGTGAAACACTACTTTTAGTGCCAAGTCTAGGATGGTTTGGATATCCACTTTCCCGCTTCTTGATCCCTTCCATGCCCTATTTTTTACAAATTCCCCCACAGGGTTCCAAATTTGGGGTTTTAGGTGATGAAAGAGGAATTAAAATGCATGGAATAATGTTGGTCCTTACATGGAGCTGACAGATTCGAGATTGACCTACCAAATTTCCCACTATCATCGCCGCAAAGTCACAAGTCTAAAATGGGTAACTATTGCTCCACAAGAGGTAAAAGTGAAAAGTAATTATTTTTTACCCTTTTTGGCATTTTATAACTTTTGAAAACCCTAATTAGGTTTTAAGACATGTTTTTTTATTATCACATTGTGTTATTTCGAGAAATCAGTTTTATGTTTTCCTCTTCTGCAACGACTGGTTTTTAATGAAATAGTGATGAAGTAACGAGTTGTATTTTATAATTTTCTGACTCGGTAAGAACACAAAAAATTCACTGCTGGAGTCATCTTTCAGCGCTTTTCTAACTCTCTAAAACTAAAAATATTGTCGAGACTCTTGTCATTTTGAAATCGTTAAATGGCTGCGAAATGATATCTATGCAATATATGTTTACACCTTTTTCGGGCTGGGATAGATTATTTACAAAAAAGGAATAACTTAGCCTGTTGTGACTAAGAAGTTCTTTCAAATATTGTTTTCTACCTTTTCGAATCTGAAGGAATATTTACGACAAGGGACTTGATGGAGTTTTCTTTTCTGCTTCTTTTCAAACTCTCTAAACATGAAAAGATGTCGAGTTTTTCCTTTGTCAGACTCGTTAAACCTTGATGACATTCGACATTGTCACCATGGCGTTCACCGATTTCGTCCTTTCTAGGGCTCGTAAAATGCACTAGGATGGATTTTTCCGAAGGAAAAAGTCACATTGCAAGCATATTCTATCCCCTTCAATCTTGTTTTTCAAAAATAATTTGGGTACTTGCCTGAAATGGTGGGGGAAAACATAACCAATTTTAGTTTGTGTCAGCAATATGTTGCTTTTGAACATGACACTTGTATGCATTCATGTCGGGTGGGGGACATCTCATTTCGTCATTTTTACCTCCATGGGTTTGGGTAATCTGTTTTGACCTCTCATCTTCTCTTTGCCACATCATCATGACCTCATATCCCTTGATGTCAAATACTGCCATATCCAGAGTCGTGTCGGTGATATGTTCAAGAGAAGCTTTCCTCTGTAGCTTTCAACCTTCATCTGATCCTCTGTTTTGTCCTAATTAACTATCATCATGTTCCTTTGTCTCATGTTTATGATGTGGGAAACATTATGGCCCTCACTTGACCAGGCCACTTATTGCCGACTTCAGCTCATTATCCAAGAAGTTGATCTAGAGACTCCCTTCCAGTACCTTGGATCTTGCATGCCTCAATGACAGGTTTTTCGCATTCGATGACAGCTCCACATCAGTGTCCTTCGATCAAGTGATTCTATGAGTGTCCGATATCAGATCATTGTTCACATTCCATGGATTGTAGCTGTTGTAACTTGAGAGCCATTCTCATTATTGGTGGTTTCTCTCATGCATGTTAACAACTTCCATCATTGGCTAGTAATCAAGTGACTTTCATGCATGTTTGGCTTCAACTCACATGTCTGCATGCTTGAATTTGTAATTTTTTGAGTTGATATGGAGCACAAGACCCTGCATTATGTCTGATAAGGTCCAGGCTATAGGATATTATGGTTTATCATGACTTTTATGTATGAATATTTTGATTGGATGGCTGCGACCATACCTGAGTCTATTTGTTGAAACTTACTATTGGATGGCTACGTCCACACCTCGAATCTTAGTTCATATATGTACTCTATTATAGATGAATGCACCCATGCCACATGTTCATGTATAAGAGATATTAGTTGTATTTTAAATTACAGGTCTTCCAACAACAATGTTTGGTTTGAATGCGTTCTTCTAAAGCATTTCACCCCTCCGTCTCTCTTGGACCTCATGCTTTAGGAGGCATCTGTTACACAACATTTTGTCACTATCCCTGTTATCCCTGTCCTACACATTGGAGGATCATTTATGTGACTAAAACAAAGTTTCATGCCTTGAAAATACCATTATTGCATAGCTTGCCATGACGACAACATTCCTTCTGTTGAAAATTTCCTATGCAGACCATTAGAAAGACATGTTTTTGCCTTGGTTCTAGTAGACTGTTATTCCCTCTCGCTAATGAGGAAGATTAACATTGGGCCCTCCACAAATTTGTGCTCTATCCCAGTGAGCTACCCATGCCAACCTATTTATGGAATGTTTTTTAAATAAAGAGGTGAGGTTTCTATCTTAACAACTTCGTGCATGAGTCATCTGGAGAGGTTCGATTGAATAACCATAGCCTCCCTCCTTTGGCCTCTTGTTTCCACATTTTAGGGAAACCTCCCAAGGGATAGGGCCTCCCTTCCACCATTTTAGGGATCCCAACCTCCTCCTCTCCCTCTATAAATAAATCCATATTCCATTGATGAGCTAGCTGAACATATTAGAGATGAAACGCTGAAGATAATTCCTGAAATTTTTTCTAGGAAGATAGAATGGAAAGAGACCTTTATCGAGAGAGCTTAGGCTTGTGTCCTCACCTTATCTAAATTCCCCGAAGATCCTTCGAAACATGCTTCGACTGAACCTCGTCGAATGAGGCTATGATGTCAAGGATCCAGTTGTAACTCTTTCTTATCTATATATATATGTGTGTGTGTGTGTGTGTGTGTGTACATGACTATTTTCTGGTTCCTATCTTGCATAAATGTGTTTTATTTGATGCAATATGCTTAACCTTCCTTGACTAGTTAGTTAATTATGAATGAAATCATTGTTTTGTATGTTTCTCTTGTTTGTTGATCTCTGTGAAGGTATCCGAGCACTAGTGCAGAAGGATTGTGACCCATCAAGAGAGAGATCAAGAAGCCATCGTCATTACAATGACTACAACATTGGACTCCAAGTAGGTTGATCTACCCTGTCTTTTTCATCCATTAATTAGGAACCTACACTTTAGCTTGTCCCTTTGTTTCTAGACCCACTATAGGGCTAGAGGGATTGTCTTTGTCTGCAGAGAGGATTTACCTTCCCAACAATAGGAGGTTTCATCACGAGCCAACCTAATCACTCTGTTAGAATCCCCATGAATGGCACTATGAGTATCTGGCCACTGCACCAGCACAATCGTCTCTCCATAAAAGAAGAAAAAT
Source organism: Pinus albicaulis (assembly GCA_034641835.2). NCBI lineage: Eukaryota > Viridiplantae > Streptophyta > Pinopsida > Pinales > Pinaceae > Pinus > Pinus albicaulis. The sequence goes on along the minus strand of CM076582.1, from coordinate 531,783,763 downwards.
GTCTACTTAATATATATATATATATATATATATATATATATATATATATATATATATATATATATACATGTATGTATGTATGTATGTATGTATACATACATACATATATGTGTGTGTGTGTGTGTGTGTGTGTGTGTATTATTTCTATGTGCAAATTGTTTAAGAGAGAATAAGGGGTCTCATCACGAGCCAACCTACCATGATCATAAGGGTTTAATAGGTGACATTCCCACAATGGCCAACACACCAAGTAGTGACCTTCTCGACAAATTTTAGGTCCCTATATCACTAGTATAGTCCCTTATTATTGTTAGTGTAACCCCCTTATTGTTATTATTGTACCCTTGTAAACCCCATTTTGTTATTATTGTGCCCTTAAATTATTATTGTTAGGTTGGCTAGGATTATATTGTGGCCCACTAGGATTACATTATGGCCCCATGGACTCCTATATATAGAAAGGAGGTTTTGTAAATTGTATCATCCAAGAATTGTTCATTTATGTAATGTATTGGAGGTTGCCCCCTCAAATTGGCTTATTTCTAAGGCGTTGATATCTCTTTTCTTCTATTTTTGAAGCTGGTTACAAAACATTTGGTATCAAAGGTTTGGATTCTAGGGTCTCGCTACTCCAAACAGGTCATCGTGGAATTTGCGCTATAAATTTTTTTGACGATGTTTCAGAAGCTGAAATTTTTAGGGTGCGAAGCTAATATCCTGAGGAAGATTCTCTAAAACTTTTAGAGCTTGGTTCGCAATATTTTTAGAGATATTATGTGTGGAAGTTAGGTCTTTTTCAGGCTCCTAAACAGGTCATCGTGGAATTTGCACTATAACGTTTTTTCTACTAAGTTTCAGAATCTAAAAGTTTTAGGGTGCAAAGCTGAAATCATGAGGAAACATTTCAAAAAATTTCAGAGCTTGGTTCGCAATATTATTGGAGATATTATCTGTGGAAGGTAGTGCTTTTTTAGGCCACCGAATTTCATCTCAAAGAGGTTATCGTGGGAAAATATTCATAAATATCTCTCTGAGAATCAGATTGGAGTACTGTAAAAGGTGGTCACAAGTACACAGATGGTAGTTTCTTGTCTATCAATTTCAGATCCGAAGGATGAAATAGTGACACGTGTCAAGTTGTACAAGTTTTCTCTACTAAACCAGTCTAAAATTGGGTCATTGTGGGAGAGTGGACATAACTTTGTCTTGAAGAATCCAAATTAGATCAGACCTGTGGAATTTGAAAGAAGCTTCATAGGGCTATTATAGGGCTAAATTTCAGATATTTAAGATTTTCAATTACAGAGATAATTCAATTTCAATATCGAGCTCCTCGAAGCAAGTAAAAGGTGTGTATTTTTTTCTGAATTGCATAAGTCTTGTTTGAAGAATTAGGTTAAATTGATTCCAAGGGAATATTGTAGAATACATATCAATATTGGATTCTAAAATGGCCCCTAAAAATAATTCAACACTGATCAAGCCTTTAGAAGGCTCTACTATGACTCATGAAGACGAAGAATGGCAACATGACATATCAAAATTACAAGAGCAAGTGCAACAAATTTCGCTCTCACAAAGAAAAACAAAAAATGAAATGGAAGTTTTGAAGAAAGGCGTGGAAGCTAAGATGAATGGTTTGGAAGCTAAGATGGATGGCATGGAAGTGGGCATGGAAGCTAATGTGGATGACATGGAAGCTAAGATCGATGAAAAAATGAAAGACAACATGGAAAACATGAAGAAGGATCTAAAAGTAGACATCGAAGGTTTGGCAAAGTTGAGACAAGAAATGTTTCCTAATGGTGAAAATATAGTAGAGGAAACTCATGATGAGAACAAAATAAATGTTAATCGTGATTTTATAAACTCTACTGTTGGAGGGAAGAACCACCATATTCCAAAAATTGATATGAGGAAGTTCGATGGAAAGGATCCTGTAACATGGATACTATAGATGGAGAAATATTTTGACCTCCATAATGTGAAAAACACACAAAAGGTACGCATTGCAACTTTACATTTAGAAAAAAATACATTTGTATGGTATCGATGGCTTTGATCCCGTAAAAAAATTGTCACTTGGTCAATTTTTACAGAGGAAATGATAGCACATTATGAGGATACAAAGAGCAACACCTTCTTTAGCCAATTGATAAATATCAAACAAAAGGGTTTAGTGGGGCACCACATTGAGGACTTCCAAAAATTGAATATAAGGGTAACTGATATTCCAGAGGAACACATGATTGATCTCTTCATTGGCACTTTAAAGGATAACATCCAACATGAAGTTCACATTTTGGAACCTAATTCATTGGAGAAAGCATTCAGGTTGGCAAGAAAAGTTGAATCTAAAATTATGGCGACAAAGAAGCCTACCACTCAATTCTATAAAGAAGGAAGTGTTGCTACGCCTAGATTTCCACAACCTACAAGGTTGACACCACAAAAATTGGAAGAAAAAAGAGCAAAAGGGCTTTGCTATAGTTGTGATAGCAAATACACTAAAGGACATAAGTGTGCTGAGAAGAAATTATTTTACATAGATTGTGAAGAATAAGAAGAAAATGAACAAGAAGAGGATATACACCAGGAACCAGCCCTAGAAGAGGAAGAAATGAATCCAACCATATCGTGTAATGCACTGGTAGGAATTACCACTCCTCAAACTCTCAAGATAGAAGGACATATCAAGAAGAAAAGGGTAATAGTGTTGATTGATTCAGGTAGAACCCATAATTTTATTCATTGTAAGGTAGCCAAGGAATTAAATTGTTTCCTATACCCAGCATAAGAATGTAAAGTGATGGTTGCAAATGGAGGAACTATAAATTGCTCTGGAAAATGTCACAATATCAAGCTAACCATGGGGGAATATGTATTGACTAGTCCAGTTCTTTCCATTCCTATGGGAGGTGTTGATGTTGTACTAGGAGTACAATGGTTACAATCTTTAGGGACGGTAGCTTTTAATTTTCATGAACTTTTCTTGAAATATTTTTCAGAAGGAAAGGAAGTCGAATTACGAGGTATTGCAGGGAAACCAGGAAGGATAATAAGCTCTAATGTCATGAAAAAGATTCTAAAGAAAGAACAACGAGGTGTAATTTCACAATTATGCTCACTAGAAGTTCCAACATCAAAATCATCTATTTCTGCAGATCTCCAACAAGTCTTGGACAATCATTCGAAGGTGTTTGAAACTCCCAAAGGACTCCCACCTATTCGTGATCATGATCATGCTATTCATTTTATTCTAGGAAGTGTTCCTCCAAACATCAGGCCTTATATATATCCTTACGTCCAAAAGAGCGAAATTGAACGTATGATTGCAGAAATGTTAGAGGTAGGTATAATTCAACCTAGTCAAAGTTCTTTCTCTGCTCCTGTAGTATTGGTACACAAGAAGGATGGATCATGGCGAATGTGTCCGGATTATAGGGAGCTCAATAAGCTCACCATTAAAGACAAATTTCCCATTCCTGTGATTGATGAATTATTGGATGAATTACATGGAGCAATTTATTTTACCAAGTCGGATCTTCGTTCAGGATATCATCAAATTAGAATGAAGACTGAAGATATTCCAAAAAAAGCATTTCGAACTCATGAGGGTCATTATGAATTTTTGGTCATGCCTTTGGCCTTACCAATGCACCTTCTACATTTCAAGGGTTGATGAATTCCATTTTCAAACCCTTCCTTAGAAAATTTGTGCTAGTATTTTTCGATGATATACTAATCTACAACAGGTCTTGGAAGGATCATGTTGAACATGTTGACAGGGTGCTCAAACTATTGCAGGAGAAACAATTATATGCAAAAAAAATCCAAATGTTTCTTTGGAGTACAAGAGGTGGAATATTTGGGTCATATTGTATCTCACGAGGGTGTTAAAGTAGACCCTAACAAATTAAAGCCATTAAGGAATGGAAAGTCCCCACAACCATAAAGAAGTTGCGAGGATTTCTCGGGTTAACAGGGTATTATCGCAAGTTTGTTAAGAATTATGGGAGAATAGCAGCACCTCTAACAACATTATTGAAGAAAGATGCATTTTCATGGACTCTTGAAGCAACTAAGGCCTTTGAACATCTTAAAGAGGCAATGTGTCTAGCACCGGTCTTAGCTACGCCAGACTTCACAAAAACCTTTATTGTTGAATGTGATGCCTCAGGAAATGGAATTGGTGCTATTTTAATGCAGGAAGGAAGACCCATTGCTTTTGAAAGTCGTCCAATCAAAGGAAAGTATTTACAGAAACCTATTTATGAGAAGGAAATGTTAACAATATTGCATGCACTAAATAAATGGTGAACTTACCTAATGGGAAGACACTTCAAGGTAAAAACTGATCATGATAGTCTTAAACACTTTTTGGAACAAAGACTATCTTCAGAAGAGCAGCAAAAATGGGTCACAAAGATGTTGGGTTATGACTTTGAAATAAACTACAAAAAAGGAAAACTTAATGTTGTTGCAGATGCACTCTCAAGAAAGAATGAAGAAGTGGAAGCATTGCTTTGTGCCATTTCTATTATCCAACCAAATTGGATAACCGAAGCAAGAGATGAATGGAAGAAGGAAAAAGATGTATGGACACTCATTCAAAAGTTGCGGCAAGATCCTAGTATATCTGATACATTTAGTTGGAAAAATGATTCCTTATGGTACAAAGATCGCTTATATATTTGTAAGAATTCCCAACTAAAACAAAAGATTCTTCTGGAATTGCACACTTCTCCTTTAGGAGGACACTTGGGAGTTTTAAAAAATTGCCACAGGGTTAAGAAAGAATTTTTTTGGGATGGTCTTAAATCTGATATTCAAAATTTTGTGACGGACTGTTTGGTTTGCCAACAGAATAAAATTGAGACAATTAAGACCCCGAGACTTCTACAACCTTTATCCATTCCAAGTCAACGTTGGGAGGAGATTTCAATGGATTTTATCACAGGTTTACGTAAGTCTGAAGGAAAGAGTGTCATCATGGTGGTAGTTGATAGACTTACCAAGTATGCACACTTTTGTGTATTATCTCATCCATTTAAATCAAGTACGGTTGCTACTACATTGATGGACAAAATTAAAAAGCTACATGGAAGCCCAAGGGTTATTGTGAGCGATAGAGATCCCATTTTTACTGGAAATTTTTGGACGGAGTTATTTTATTCTTTGGGTACTCAATTAGCTCATAGCTCATCTTATCATCCTCAATCTGATGGTCAAACTGAGATAGTAAATAAATTTTTGGAAGTATTTCTTCGTTGTTTTGTATCTGATAAACAAACACAATGGGTCAAGTGGTTACCTCTCGCTGAATGGTGGTATAACACTTCCTTCCATACTGCAGAAAAAATGACCCCATTTATGGCACTTTATGGATATCATCCACCATCCATCACATCATCTTTAAGGGGAAATTCGAAGGTTCAAGCAGTGGAAGATCACATCGAGCATCAGCAAGAAGTTCTCCAACTCTTAAAGGATAACCTGAATTTGGCACAAAATTGAATGAAACAATAGGTAGATCAACATCACAGCGAGAGAAGTTTTGATGTAGGAGATTGGGTATTTTTACGGCTACAACCATACAAACAAATGTCCCTCAAGCAAGCTAAGAAGGATAATAAATTATCACCAAAGTACTATGGTCCTTACAAGGTGTTGTAAAAGATTGGTACTATGGCATACAAATTGGAGCTTCCTGCTTCTTCGCGAGTACATCCAGTTTTCCATGTTTCATGCTTAAATAAGGTTATAGGTGAAAATATTCTAGTTCAAACAATATTGCCATAACTTGATGAGGAAGGAAAAATCATATTGGAACCTGAAGCGGTCATGGAAATAAAAACTTGACAGCTACGGAATCGATCAATTTCAGAGTATCTCATCAAGTGGAAGAACTTACCCACTGAAGATTCTACATGGGAAGATGAGAATTTTATACAGAAGAACCATGAGGTACTCAAGCGTTGAGGACAACACTTTTTTGAAGGAGAGGGGCATGTTAGGTCCCTATATCACTAGTATAGTCCCTTATTATTGTTAGTGTAACCCCGTTATTGTTATTATTGTACCCTTGTAACCCCCATTTTCTTATTATTGTGCCCTTAAATTAGTATTGTTAGGTCGGCTAGGATTACATTATGGCCCCATGGACTCCTATATATAGAAAGGAGGTTTTGTAAATTGTATCATCCAAGAATTGTTCATTTATGTAATGTATTGGAGGTTGCCCCCTCGAAGTGGCTTATTTTTAAGGCATTGATGTCTCTTTTATTTTATTTTTGAAGCTGGTTACACAACAACAACTAAAACTATTTGAAGGACAGGAAGTCTCATCACGAGCCGGATTGATCATGAGTTGACCTGATCACTGTGTTACAATCATCGTGAATGGCACTATGACTATCTATCCACCACACCAGCACAGTGGTCTCTCAATAAAACAAGAAAAATGCCTACTTTTAAATAGAGGATTCTAGCTCATTCCCAGGTTAAAATAGCAACCCTGTCAAGGGTATGAACGCCTGTTGGCAGTAATGGCTCTTCTTGTGGTATCAAAGTATTTTTAAAAAAATATCTAATTACTTTTATATCTTGTATTTTATATTTATCCATTCCTAAAATAAATGCACTGCTTGAATAAGTGTTCTCAATACCTACCTGCATAATTAACTATGATTCAATTATCTTTTCATGCTGAATTAAAGGATGATAGCATCAATCATAATATGTCACTTGTCAAGCTTCTGTAATGCTATGCCCTCAAAATAGGACATCCTTTCATAATAATTTCTACTCTTCTTTTCTCCCCTTATTCAGTCATTTCCACCTTATGTACAGTAGTCATGATTACCAGCTTTTTACCTTTACTTCATGTTCATTCATGATTATTACCACCTTTCCTCTTTTCTTGAGCTTTAAGGCAATGGATGCCCTTCTTCCTTTGGAGGGGCTACAAATATCCATGATGAATAAGCATGTTTAAACATACGATTGGGATGCAAAAATCCAATTTCCATCTCATGTTATTTTCGGCTCTTTGGGCATCCTGAATCTCGGTTAAGGATGTCACCAGATTCACTCCATTTCAGCTTGTTTATGGTCTATAATCTACCCTTCCGATTGAGTGTGAAATACCTTCGCGCAAGTTGGCTGTTGAATTGCTTCCAAATGATTCACTAGAAGAAGAGCGACTTCTATACTTAAAAATGCTAGATGAAAGTCTCCACATTACTAGTTTGGTCATCGATGCATAGAAGAATCAGGTCACAGCCCATTTTGACCAGTCGATTTCCCCTCATTACTTCATATAAGGAGACCTCGTCCTCTTATACAACTAAACTCATGATAAGCTGGGGGCAAGAAAATTTCAACACATGTGGCATGGGCCCTACATTGTTAAATGTGTCTCGTAGAATGGGGCCTATGAGCTCATTTATTATGAAGGCCATCCTCTAGTTCAACCCAGAAATGGGTTTTATCTCAAAAAATATTATGCATGAGTCATTCGTGCATGTTTTTTGTACATAGGTGTTCTTTTCATTTTTCTACATTTTTGGCTCAGTGTGATTTCCAAGCATTTTCTTGCATATTGGGTCATTTATTATTGTGCATATGTCTATTACCCCTTATATCGATTTTATGAATGGTGCTTTCCACACTACCCGGAACTTGTCTTTGGTAGCCTGGGTGATTTATGATCCTCCTGGTGAGTTGATATATCTTCAAGGTATTTGTTTAGGATGAACTAAAAACAATGTTGCTGAGTATAGTGTTGTCACTGAACTATTAACTGAGGTGATTACCCTCGCCATTCTTGCATTGGTTATAAATCTAGACTCACAACTTGTTGTTCTTCGACTTAATGGACATTATTCAGTTAAAATATTTCTAATTTAAACATTGTATTTACATGTTCATTTACTAGAAATACATTTTGATTATATCACATATCAGCATATTCCTAGGCGAATGAATGCATTAATTGATACAATGGCTGACATTGTATTAGATAGACACTTGTGTGATCTGTAAAATCATCATCACACAAAAAATATCCGTATAGGAAGATAGATGTATATATATATATTGAATGTTTGCATCAGTGTGCATCATAAGTTCAAAAAATATGTGTGTTTCTGTTACATCCTCATACATCATGTCTCTCAAAAATATGCAGAAATAAATCCTAGGTGTCTAATCAACATGATGCTCATGGTAGCATGTCACTTCCTGTACAAGCTGCCTCAACAAGTGGTGAACTCAGCTTGACAGCCCTATAGTGTTTCTTTGGTATGCACAAGGAACATCATCGAATTGCAGATAGTTAGGGACCCAGGGAGAGATTCCCTCCAGGTTGTGCACGATTTCCTCCTCTTTCACTGCCTCACCATGATGGGAAATATCAAATTCGTGAGGGATTCACCTCGCTATTAGAGACATGCCTGCAGGTCTTTCTGGGCCAACATATGCAAACAAATGTATTTAATGTCATAACATACATAAAAAAATAAATCATAATAATCATAAAATTAAAAAATGAGTCTTACCAAGTGCTTTATCCCAATCCTCTCATTATGGGAGTGGAAGATCTGGATCAGTAATAAAATATGTACCAGAGTAGGGCGAGTCCTCCATGACAATTAGCTGTCAGTAGAGCAAATCAAAGAACTCCAATCTCCAGGAGATATGTTGACCACCCCCTGAACTTGGCATTAGCGCTGCCCAATGGGCCATCTGTGGCTCCTATGCTGGTGTTTTCAGAACTATCACTTCTTGTCACTAGAAGGTTGGTAGTCATTCCAAAAAGAACGATACCAAGATGGATCCATATCCGAACTGCTTTAGTTTGGGGTTCTTGCATTTCGTCAGTTGATGTTTCATATTGATTGTCACTGCCTCTGCCAGGTTGTATAGGGTTAGTGTTAGAGAGTCTACTGCAAGAAGTAGCTATGTTTTTGTTGCATCGTGTGGTGCTTCCGATTCCATAGCTCACGTGATGGTGTGCAACACTATTTTTAGTGCCATGTCAGAGATCGTTTGGATATCCATTTTCCCGCTTCCTGATCCCTTCCATGCCCTATTTTTTTCAAATTCCCCCATAGGGTTCCAAATTTGGGGTTTGAGGTAATGAAAAAGGAATTAAAATGCAGGGAGGAATCTCAGCTCTTACCTGGAATTGACATATTCGAGATTGATCTACCGAATTTCCCGCTATTGTTGCCGCAAAGTCACTAGTCTAAAATGTGCAACTATTGATCCACAAGAGGTAAAAGTGAAAATTAATTATTTTCTTACCATTTTTGGCATTTTATAACTTTTCATAACAATAATTAGTTTTTAAGACATGTTTTTTCATTATTACATTATGTTATTTCGAGAAATGGGTTTTATGTTTGCCTCTTCTGCAACAACTAGTTTTTAATGATATAGCGATGAAGTAATGAGTTGTATTTTATAATTTTTCGGACTCGGTAAAAACACGAAAAATTCACTGGTGGAGTCATCTTTCAGCTCTTTTTTGACTCTCTAAAACTGAAAAATATTGTCAAGACTCTTGTCATTTTGAACTCGTTAAATGGCTGCGAAACGATATATACGCAATATACGTTTACCCCTTTTTCAGGCTGGGATAGATTATTTACAAAAAAGGAATACCTTAGCCTATTGTGACTAAGAGGTTCTTTCAAATATTGTTTTCTACCTTTTTGAATCTGAAGGAATATTTACGAAAAGTGACTTGATGGAGTTTTCTTTTCCGCTTCTTTTTGAACTCTCTAAACATGAAAAGATGTCGAGTTCTTCCTTTTCCAGACTCGTTAAACCCTGATGACATCGGACATCATGACCATGATGTTCACCGAATTCCTCATTCCTAGTGCTCGTAAAATGTACTAGGAATACCATGAGGACAACATTCCTTCTGTTGAAAATTTCCTAAGAATACCATCAGAAACAAATGTTTTTGCCTTGGTGCTAGTGGACCATTATGTTGTCGCGCCAATGAGGAAGATTAACATTCGGCCCTGTGGAATTTTTACTTTGTCCCAGTGAGCTACCCACGCCAACCTGTTTATGGAACATTTTTTAAATATAGAGGCAAAATTTCTGTCTTAACAACTTCGTGAGCGAGTCATCTAGAGTGGTTCAAATGAATAACCTTGGCCTCCCTCCTTTGGCCTCTTCTTTCCACATTTAAGGGAAACCTCCCAAGGGATAAGGCCTTCCTTCCACCATTTTAGGGATCCCAACCTCCTCCTCTCCCTCTATAAATAAAGCCATCGTCCATTGATGAGCTAGCTGAACATATTAGGGATGAAACACTGAAGAGAATTCCTGAGCTTTTCACTAGGAAGATAGAATTGAAAGAGAACTTTGTCGAGAGAGCTTAGGCTTGTGTCCTCACCCCGTCCAAATTCCCCGATGATCCTTCAAAAAACACTTCGAATGAACCTCGTTGAAGGAGGCTATGATGTCAAGGGTCCAGTTTTAACTCTTTCTTCTATATATATATATATATATATATATATATATATATATATATATATATATATATATATATATATATATATATAGACATGACTATTTTCTAATTCCCATCTTGCGCTAATGTGTTTTATTTGATGCAATATGCTTAACCTTCCTTGAATAGTTAGTTAATTATGAATGAAATCATTGTTTTGTATGCTGCTTTTGTTCGCTGATCTCCGTGCAGGTATCTGAGCACTAGTGCGGAAGGATTGTGACCCGTCAAGAGAGAGATCAAGAAGCCACCATCACTACAATGACTACAACATTGGACTCCAAGTAGGTTGATCTACACTGTCTTTTTCATCCATTAATTTGGAACCTACACTTTAGCTTGTCCCTTTGTTTCTAGACCCATTCTAGGGCTAGAGGGATCATCTCTGTCTATAGAGAGGATTTACCTTCCCAACAATAGGATGTCTCATCATGAGCCGACCTAACCGCTCTGTTACAATCCCCATGAATGGAACTATGACTATCTGGCCACTGCACCAACACAATGGTCTCTCCATAAAACAAGAACAATGTCTACTTAATATATATATATATATATATAGATATAGATAGATATAGATATAGATATAGATATAGATATATAGATATATAGATATATCTATATCTATATATATATATATATATATATATATATATATATATAATTTCTATGTGCAAATTTTTTAAGAGAGAATAGGGGTTCTCATCACGAGCCAGCTTTATCATGAGTTGAATTGATGAATCTATTACAATCCACGTGAATGGCACTATGACTATGTGGCCACCACACTAGCACAGTGGTCTCTCAATAAAACAAGCAAAATTCCTACTTTTAAAGAGAGGATTATGGCTCATTTCTAGGTTAAAATAGCAACCCTGTCGAGGCTATGAATGTTTACTGGTAGTAGTGGCTTTGCTTGTGGTATCGAATTATTTTTCTAAAAATATCCAATTACTTTTATACGTCATATTTCCTATTTATCCATTCCTGAAATAAATGCACTGCTTGAATAGGTGTTATCACTACCTACCCTCATAATTAACTATGATTCAATTATCTTTTCATGTTGAATTAAGGGATGACAACATCAATCAGAAACTGTCACCTGTCTTGCTTCTATAATACTATGACCTCAAAATAGGACATCCTTTCATAATAAAATCTACTCTTCTTTTCTCCCCTTTTTCAGTCATTTCCACCTTATCTACAGTTGTCATGATTACCAAATTTTGACCTTCACTTCGTGTTCATTCATGATTATTACCACCTTTCCTCTTTTCTTCAGCTTTAAGGCCATGGACGCCCTTCTCCCATTAGAGGGGTTACAAATATTCATGATGAATAAGCATGCGAGTTAACCATGTGACTCCCTTCGGATATGCTGATTGGACTAAAGAACCATTTCATTTATGTCATGAAGTTACATTTTTAATAATATATTTTATAAAAGCCGTATGCAGTGCTTATGATATTTTAACCAACAAAGCTGAAAGAAACACATGCAGAAGAAGAAACCAGTACCGATAAGACAATATCCATGGGGGGGAATTCTCTCTGAAATGAACCGCCAATTTTTCAAGCCTCGAAATAAACTCACACCATTCTCCAACAAGATAGTTGGATTCCATATCTACATAGTCTACAAGGGTTTAATACAGAGACAGTAGTTGAATTCTTACAAAACCCGCGGGAAGGGCATACCATAATGAAACGAATAATCATACCAGTCTCTGAAGAAATAATTGCTCAAGTCTCTAGAATTCCAATAGAAGGAGAAAGATGGACTGAAAAACATGTCCATCTACAAGAAGAAATTTCAGTGTATCAGGACCCAGGTGAGCCACTGGAAAAAAAGGGGAAAGGTATTAATCCAACGTCCTTGCGGCAGCCTTAGCAAGAATTTGAAGTCTTCATTCAAAGATATATCACATGTGATGGACACCAGGATGTGGTAAAGTCCCATCAAATTAAACTATTAGCTGTTCTCAAGTGAAAATTTTCAGTTAATTTTCCCTTTTTCCTAAATTATGTATTGCATAATACTGCTGTTTGAATTAGAAGAGCTATAAACCCCCAAGAAGTTATCAGTCACCATGGCTTGATTAAATTTATTATCATCCATGAGTTAAAAAACATCAGATAAAATGGGACAACTTTTTTAATCCTGTCATACTTGCCCCGTGAAGAAAACCTCGACAGAGAATAGATGGAACTCCCTAGAATAGCCATACCTAGGAGAGAAAGGGGGAAGATGACACATGTTTCAACCATAGAACTAGGAAAGTGGAGATGGTCTAAAAGGTTACAACTACGAAAAAAACCTTTGTATTTCCAGATGAGGTAGTACCATCCCATACACCACCTTTGAGCACTCAAAATATGTCCTTACAAGACTACGAGGAAGAAATGGCTCAATTACTAGAGAAAATGAGAACATCTCATGAAATGGGAAGCCCATCTAAAAAATCCGAGGAATAGAGGGACCTTTTGAACCCATATGCCTCTGCTAGAAGCTCTGGATATACTAAAATCTTACCTCCCCATGATGAATTGCAGGCTTTGAGGGTTTTATCTCCCTCTGATAATGAATGGGTGAGTAAGGAAGACCATATAGAGAGAATATCTTAATCTGGAAAGAGTCATAGGATACTGTTCTATTAGAATGGGAGTCAAGTATTGAGATAGTCCCCCTGATGCCTGAAGAAAATATTATTCCACCCAGTCAAGACATTAATGTTGAAAGAACCTATTGGATGCCTGAAGAAAACATGATTTCCCATAACCTTAGAACTGGCACAACCATTCCTGAAACTGAAGCCACTGCTACTCTTTCTCTTGCCAAAACCTTACTAAAAGATAATTAGTTGAGGTTAGTTTAAGGAAAATGAACAAGAAATGCAAGAAATTGAGAGAAATGGTAAAACAACGAAGGAAATGGTTGGAAGAAGTAGACAAGGCTTGCAATCCTAAGAAGGAACTAGCTACCATGGGAACCCAAAAAAAGTTTGTTACCCAAATGGTAGATACTGCTAAGATTTCTGTACAGACTAATTTAATAGATACTGCTGAAGTTTTTGTATAGATTGATTTAATAGACAATGTTGAAGCCTTTGTGTAGACTGATTTGATAATTACAGGAGACAAGGGGACTCAAACATAAGTAACACCTGCCTACACTCCCCTGATAGACAAGTCTACCAATCAGAAGCTTCACAATGAATTAATTCAAGTTCAACATGAATTGGCCCAATATAAGAAGGAAGTAGTACCCTTATAGGAACATTAGGCACCACTAAAGAGATTCAAAGACCATTCTGCAACTGAAGACAAAACCTTTTTCCCAAATTAAGAAAGAAAGTGAAAAACTGAAGAAGGCACAGGATTAATTAGAACATGCTAAGAAACAAATCAGTGTTCTTTGTTCTCTTTATTTAGATGTATTGACTTACAAGGAACCAACCACTAATTATGCTTTATTGTTAGTGGAAAGACATTTGTTGCTAAAATTCAAGGCTGTCAAAGTAGGAAAACTAACTAGCTTCAAAACCATTGAGGAGTTTATCCAATGTTGTAACGATCAGGATGAGAAAACCCAAAACCTTTTGTGCGAATTTTATTTGCACAATTTATTTTTAGAGGAGGATAGAGACAAGAACCCAAGTCCCTTCATAGGGGCTGTTGAGTTCCAAGCTTTTTTGTCCTTTTCAAAAATCAGACTAGATGGGCTAAGGCCTACAATACCTTTCAGAAAAGAGAACATGGCCTAAATATATGGTTGAGAGGGGAACCTACCAAACCCCTATACTTGTTTACTCAACATAAGAAGTTTATGCAACGAAAAGGAGTGATAGCCAAATTGGGACGTATTCACAAGGATATTGTGCAGAATGGGTGGGCATACTTCCAGGACATTAAGGAAGAAGCATTATCAGCCACCAAACAAAAATGCCTAGCCTCTACAAATAATATTAATAACAGAGAACCATTTGGGTATAGGAACTTTAAAGTTGTTGCTTCCTATTTCCTTATGTGTAGCAACCTAATTTTTAACATGGGTCCTACATGGATAGGTTGCAGATACAAATTCCCCATAATATGGTACCCTCCTGAAGACTATCATCATGATTATGAGTTACCAGAGGGGCACACAAACTCAACATTTGGAAAGATAAAATAGATAAATGGTTTTAGACTGTATAAGGAAGAAGTATATCCTACGTATTATTTAACCCAGCTACACCTCAACCATTTTTTTGCATGAGGACCTTCAAAAAGGTAAGCAGGGGTGTATGTTGGGCCGAGGAAAGTGTACATTTTACCCATATCTTTACCATGATTTGTCATTTACTTTTATAATTTTTTCCTTCATATTAGAAATATAGTAAAGGAAAATAATGCAAAAGTAAGGCATAAGTACTTATTGATAAAAGGTGTGTTGAATCGCATAAAAATTGATTTTTTGTGGTCTTTATTGATAAGAAAGAGAAATAACCAAACTGTTGACGAGGATGACCAAATGACAACAGATAAGGAAAGAGAACGGAATCGTATCAGCTCTATGAATGAGCAGAAGATGTAGAGGCCCACCTACTCTTGGAGTATTTAGTTGATAACCATGAAGCGGAAGGATCTCATGAGGGCGAGGATTCGTTACTCTGTTTGATTTCACCTTGAAGCTATAAAAGGCTAGAGATGAAAGGGATTAGACAAAGTTCATGTACTATAATTTTCCTATAATAAACAGATTGGGACAGAATCGTCAAGTTCATGCTAATGTATTTCTCTATTGATTAACGAAGAAATTGGCATCCTTAGTATAAAAAACTTCTGAGTATTCCTTAGTAGAAGAATTCTAGAGGCTTCGAGCCTAGCCATGGGGGTTCTCCTCCTATTCTGTGCTATACATTTATTTACAGAACTTGCATTTTCGGTTATTATCTGCATTTCATAACATTATCACTAAATTGGTTAATCGCAGGTGTGATATGTTATAATTTCATTTTCAGTAGATTAGATTTATCATTCATTTTCTTTTATCACGAGTTGACCCTTTTACATTCGTTAGACTAGTTTTAGCATGGTTGTTGTTCAATTCTGCATATAGTTATTTCTTGAATCTTTCCATCATAAATTTGAATGTTTGGTTCGGTGTTTAATTCTGAATGATGCTATTAGTTTATTAATAGATAATTCCATTGCAAAATATAGAATAAATGATTGTTGTTCAGTTCATTAGGATTTTTGTTCAATTCCTTCAGGTAGTTGCTCAATTCATTAAAGCATGTTGTTCAATCGCAATATATTCCTTATTTTAGTCTTGAGTGGTTATTTATGCATAAAGCATAGAAAACAATCTTATCCTTTGATTGGTATGAAGTATTTCATAGTTCACATTCAAGTTGTTCTGATTGAACTTCGAGAATTAGAAAATCTTTCTTAAAACGATCTAGAGTAGTTAGCCTCTGATGTCACTTGAATATATTTTTCTTACAATCTTGAAACAACAAGACTTGTCCTAGGTTTATAATTAATGTAAATCATTAAGGTTACCCTTAAAACAGTCACCTTTTTGACCGAACAATGTTGCATAGGGGCTTTGAGGTGTATCTTCAACAATAGAATAGTTCTTAGTAGCCCTAGTGTTGGGATTGTAATTCGAACATTTTGTAGTGAATTTCGACATATCGAGTATAGGATCAAGTGTGGGTATTTTCATATGAAAAGGCTCTAGGATATCAGAGGAAAAATTAGCCTTAGAAGGATCTGGCTCTCCATAGTCATGTGATATTGTTGCAACATCAACATGAGTGTAATATTCCAAAATATTTCTACAATAATTCAGAATATCATTTTTTGTTGATTTCACCTAGGAGGAGAATAAATGGGTAAGGAGACCCATGCATAATGAAAATATCAGTAAAATATATCATATTATGAAATGGGATCATCATTGGAGCTAGTTTTGACACCCTCATGTGTGAACAGGGTTATTTGCAAGTGGACAAGGTCAAGTTTGACCAAGTCAACAGTGGTGGGATAAGAGGTGGAGACAACTTAGAGAAACAACACAGTATGAATGAGAAGAGGGTTATTTTGTGGAAAGGAGTGGGACCCATGGAGAGGGGCTTTCACTTGTTAAAAGGAGGGCAAGGAAGCCATTGTTTCTCATGCTTTGTATTATTCATCTCATTGTCTTTTTAGACATTGTGCATTCTCTAATGTTTAGCAAGAGTTGCCGGAGGAATTCCTGTTTAGGATTACTTCTCCTTCGTGAGAGGCCTCTTGAGGGACTGTTCTTCATTATCCACATTTCTTGGCTCAAGTCAAAATCATCCTCCTCTAGTACGGTGTTATTGCTGCAGCAACATAATTTTTTATTGTACGGTGTTGTAGTGGAGGACCTCAACACCATTTCCAAAGTTGATTTCGGAGGAGGGAGTCTCCATTCCTTTGGAAATCTAGTGAGGAAGGGTTAAACACTTATTTTAGATCTTGGCATCAGGCCAAATCTTTCCCTTGCCCCTACAATGCAGTTTCATCTAGTAACTACGTTATTTTTACTGAGCATTTGCAGTGAGGCTCTTTTAGATTGTCTAGAGGGTGAGAGCTTAGGTGAGAGGATCAACCTTTCACTCTAGAGATCCATTGGAGAATATCTTGTCATTGGTTGTAGCATCTTCAATATTCTCTACTTATTTCCAGTTCTTGAGTTGCTTCTGCTACCCAACAACTCTGACATTTTGTTGATTTTGTATTTTATAGCCAATCCTTCAAGGATTGACATGAGGTAGCCTTTGGGAGCTGAGATATTCACTCCCAATGATGTATTCGACCATATAATTGTACATCCATGTATTTTAAATATGTAGCATGCAGTTGCTCTATAAAAATATGTTGTCATAGCTTGAGCATACATTTGTAGCAGTGTTCTATTATGTTTCTTGTACTTGTTTCTTGAGGCTGAGCATTGCCTATCTTGAGTAACCTTTTTTGTCAAGATCTTGTATTCATTTGTTGCTGCTATTATTTAATGATATGGCTATGGATTTCTCTCACATTTCTATGAGTTGAGTGTCATTGCTACTTCATTTTTGTGTTTGCATATTGCTAGATCTCCAACTTTTAGAATATCTTGAGATATTCTCATTGTTTTAGCATTTTCCTAATTTGTAATATTACAGTGGTATCATAGCATGATCTCTAGCTCAACCAGTGGATATTATCCATGGTGCTATCAAGGATAGAGAAGATGACGGCTCCACTATGTGGAGAGAAAAATGAATATAAGCTTACAAAGCTTCTTCCAAGATCTGTATAGAGCCTTCGTAAAGAATTCAAGAAGATAAGGAGGGAGATATGTACAAGATCTCCAAGAGGGTTTGAAACTGAGTCAAACTACAGATTTTCTTATAGGGAGTGTGAGCATGCAGCCACACCATATGAGGTACAATGCAGTCACATGACCAGCTTTTCCATAAGAGGGAAAGAGGAAGGAGTAATGTCGAAGAAAGGAACTCTTAGTGGTTTCTTGCACGTGTATGAATCTCAAACTCAGAAGTTTAGAGATCATATTACCTTTCCAGAGTTTTGCAAGATAATGGTGAGGAGGAGAAAGTAGCATAATATCGATATATTTATTTTATCCGTATTTTATGGTTCCCCTACATGTTCATCGAGGGCTTGGGTAGAAGAGATAGACACCTTCCTGCAGCATCATTCGATTTGCAAAGATGAAGCCATCAGAATAATAGCGCTGCACTTTGGAGGTAAGTTTTATGCATGGTGGTTATTTGAGTCATTTACTTTGAAGACTTAAAATACTTCTTCCTATGCAATGTTCATTAGAACTTTGATGGAAATATTTGGTAAGAGGAATTTTGAAACACATGTGGAGGAAACAAGCACATCTAAACAAACAAAACCCTTGCATGTGATGAATAAAACCATAGACTTAGAATAACTTCAGAGAAATATGAAGGAGGCTGATATCTTGCATAATAATTTATTGGAGGCAAGACCTTCATCTTGTATTTTGGCACAAGGAGGCAAAGAGATACCTTTTCCAAAAGAAGATCCAATCATTGGAGGGTTGCTGACTCATGTTGAGGAGGCTAAGGGCCACAACATTGTCATTTCTAGAGTTGATCTATCACCTCATGCAGAGGAAGGAGGAGCTCTTGCTCCCACTAGATAAATTCTTGCATATTTTCAAGGAAGTCCCCATGATCTCATACATGGAGGTCCAAGCACAATCAGTGAGTAGCAAGATTGTGCAGCATGGGTAGCTGGAAGGAGGAGGAAGGGAGGAAGAGAAACATCATGTGATGAGAGGCACACACCCTTCTCTATTTCAGAGAGCTAGTGCAAAGAGGAGGCAGACTGTATTGCGCTGTGAGAGCAAGGGAAAGGTTTCCCAACCATATTTACAGTCCACTCTTGACATTGGTGTCTCACTGCATAGGGGCATTCCACCAAGGAGGCCACCAAATCTATCATTGATGAAAGACATCTTGTCTTTGGATTCACCGCTCTTGGATTTTGGGGAGGTGAAGAGTTTGGAGTAGAAATTTGGCATGGGGGATGCCAAAGTAGCAGAAAAAAACATGAGGGGAGCTTCACATGCCAGATTACCAGTGCTGTCTCTTAGGAGGATTGATCCATATTGGAGGTCTCAACTCTTGGTGGAGTACTCCAAGGATCTTGGTGCATGCATGGTTCTCGATGACCCGGATAGAGATGAAATATACATGGTAGATGATATGTTCATCTATTGACGTGGCAGAGTCTTCTTGACTAGAGATTCTAGTCTCAAGGAGAAGCTACTAATGCAGCACATGAGGACTTCTTTTCCATGCATGTTGATGCATATCTTACGTTGGCAAAGGAGTTCATTTGGGAGGGCATTCAGCAAGACATATTTCAGTGTATGGAGAGATGTAGAGCCCAAATGATGATGGAGGGGATGTCATAGCCACCTTCCTACTCATTGGAAGTGAGGGAGCTTCATCAGTTGAGCCATTTTAGCTCAAGTATTTGAGGACATAATGGAGAATGTACAATTTCACCTTATGCTTTGTACTTCTTGTCTTTTTATGAGCAGCATAATGTACCAAGGAGGATTATTCCCTCTTCCATAATGTATAATGATGTACTTCAATATATTTCTAGCATTGATATTGGCTATCTCATTGGTGGTTTGTGGGGAAAGCCACATGACTTTTGGTGTGCACCATTGACACCCTTTTGTACTTTTATGCTTATATCTTGTAAAATGATTGTGGCAGAAAAAAAGTGGCTAGAAAATCACTTTTTTTATTTTTATTTGATGCAGGTAAGAGATGCACCATGTTGGTTCCTTATATGGTACCTTGATCCACTTTCCAGTAGTCATGTGACAAATTGTTTCTATTGGTTTGTGCTTCCATGTATTGCTAGTATCTCTATCTTCATGGAAATCTTTTAATGGAGAGTGGGCTTGAGACTAGAGATGCCCATTGGGAGCATGATTCTCCCTACTATACATGTGGTACATTTCAGGAGGAACCATGGGCCAACCATGAATGCCACATTACATTTATTTTCTTCTTGTGGGAGGAACCACTTGAAGAACTTGAGGAGGCACTCCATGGATCATAAGGAGATGGAAGAGTTAGCACAATCAACTCTTTTCCCTTTGAGGATGAGGGGAGACTCATCTATGAGCCATCCCATTTATATGAGCAAAACATATGGTAAGAGTGTTGTTGATTTGCACAATGATTTGTATATATATATATATACATCTCTTGACCATATATGTGTAGGGATTTTCTCAAAGGAAGGATATTCTTCCTTTTAGATCTAGTGGTCTACATAAGGCCATTTTGGATAATCACTCCCTAAGAGGATATGGGAAGGATATTTCTCATGGAGAACATACTTACATTGCACATCACATCATTCACTTTCTCCATATTTGTGAAGAGATTGGGGTAGCAAGCAAATGGTGGGGAGGCTACCCATCATTTTATTTTCTATGGTAGTGGAGAGTCAAACTGCAATGGCTACATTTGAGGGACCATTTTCCTTCTCCTTTACTTCACAGGGCAGCCATCATGATTCTCCTTATGGTTCCCTTGATTGATATTGCTAAAGCTTTCCTTGGGAGAATGATTGGAGTAGAGACACATTGGGTGGATGTGTCCTTGGAGGGAGAAAACTCCCACACACTTTGCACTACATGTTATAAAGGGAGCATGGGAGATGGTATGGCCACTACAGTAGGTCATTTGTTTCCTTGTGAGGTGAGCCATATGAGGAATGTGATGCCATATGATGATGACTTCCAACTCATCACATATGAGATGATTTGGTCCAACATGTTTCATAACGTTGGAGGAGAGATCCTTAGAGGTCTAATATTCATCTTGCCAATTAAGGGAAATGTCATTGTAGCCGAGGATCAACATACACTCTACACTTATCCTAAGTGAAGAGGAGGAAAATGTGGGGTAGGCTATTTTGTCTACCAAGATCAGATTTTCAGCCCACCTACATTGCTAGAGCCGGAGGCAGAAGATGACTTTCAGGAGTTTCCATGTTGATAGGTAACTCATTTTGCATGGATGATTGCTTGGGGGATGGAGGATCCACATGAGAAATATGTTCCTCAACACATCATAGACTCCATGCCTTGATCAGGAGGCTTTCCAATTCTGTCCTTGCAGTTTCTTGAGGACAAGAAACATTTGGGAGGGGAGGACTGTAATATTCCAAATTTTTCATACAATAATCTAGAATATTAATTTTTGTTGATTTCACCTAGGAGGAGAATAAATGGGTAAGGAGACCCATGCATAATGAAAATATCAATAAAATCCCTCATAGTATGAAAGGGGATCATCATTGGAGCTGGTTTTCACACCCTCATGTGTGAACAAGTTTATTTGCAAGTGGACAAGGTCAAGTTTGACCAAGTCAACAATGTTGAGATAAGAGGTGGAGAGCACTTAGAGAAACAACGCAGTATGAATGAGAAGAGGGTTATTTGGTGGAAAAGAGTGGGACCCATGGAGAAGGGCTTTCACTTGTTTAAAAGGAGGGCAAGGCAACCATTGTTTCTCATGCTTTGTATTATTCATCTCATTGTCTTTTCAGACACTGTACATTATCTGTTGTTTAGCAAGAGTTGCTGGAGGAATTCCTGTTTAGGATTCCTTCTCCTTCTTGAGAGGCCTCTTGAGGGATTTTTATTCATTCTCTGCATTTCTTGGCTCAAGGCCAAAGCATCCTCATCTAGGAAAGTGTTATTGCTACAGCAACATAATTCTGTGTTGTAGGGTGTTGTAGTGGAGGACCTCAACACCATTTCCAAAGCTAATTTTCAGAGGAGGGAGTCTCCATTCCTTTTGGAGGCTAGTGAGGAAGGGTTCAACACTTATTTCAGATCTTGGCATCAGAACAACTCTTTCCCTTGCCCCTACAGCGTAGTTTCATCCAGTAACTACGTTATTTTTAGTGAGCATTTGCAATGGGGCTCTTGCAAATCATCTAGAGGGTGAGATCTTAGGTGAAGGATCAACCTTTCACTCTAGAGATACATTGGAGAAGATATTGGCATTGGTTGTAGAATCTGCAGACTTCTCCACTTATTTCTAGTTCTTGAGTTGCTACTGTTACCCAACAACTCCGGCATTTTGCTGATTTTGTGTTCTATAGCCAATCATTCCAAGATTGACATGAGGTAGCCTTTGGGAGTTGAGATCTTCAGTCCCAATGATGTATTGGGCCATATAATTGTACATCCATGTATTTTACATATGTATCATGGAGTTTCTCTATAAAAAATTTCTTTCATAGCTTGAGCATACATCATGTGTAGCAGTGTTTTATCATGTTTCTTGTACTTGTTTCTCGACGCTGAGAATTTCCTATCTTGAGTAACCTTTTTCCTCAAGATCTTATATTCATTTGTTGTTGCTATTATTTAATGAGATGGCTATGGATTTCTCTCACATTTCTATGAGTTGAGTGTCACTTCTACTTCAGTGTTGTCTTTGCATATTGTTGGATCCCCAACTTTTAGAATATCTTGAGATATTTTCATTGTTGTAGCATTTTCCTGATTTGGAATATTACAATGAGACTTAACCATATATACATTCAATGCTGGTTCCCCATCCCATTTTCCCCCTGTAGGGGTTCCAGTACTAGCACTAGTGCCAACAAGCATCTGTCTCCCTTTGGAAAAAGGGTTATTCAGCACATCCTGGGAACTAGAAGAACACTGTTGAGATAAGAAGCACAGAGCATCTAAAATTTTATTGAAAATATGAGTAATATGATCCCCACTATATAAATTGCATGGGAATTTATATTTATTTTTTGATTCCTTCTTTCCCTCTCCAATATTATTACTGGGTTTATTTGTATTTCCCTTCCCACCCTTATATTTCTTCTTACCATTTCCTTTCTTCTTCCCATCTGATTATCAGTTTCCTTTAGTATTTGAAGACTAAGTAGCATTAATTGCTAGATGTTGAGAAGGAATATACACTTACGGTGTAGCCTCTACTGAAGAGGAAGATTGCAAATACAATTGTTGCAATTTATTCAATATGTTATCTTTACTAATATCGATTAACCCTAGAATTCTGTCAGCATGGGGGCCTGGTTTTAGTTTGGCTAGATTGATATTTGTTCAAGAAGCATCATGAAAAATATTGTAAAGGAATCTATACTAAGAATAGATGAGTTCTAATTTTTGGGCTCTTAAAATATGGTATGTTCTTCAATGAACACTCTGAAATCTGACATATCCTTATAAATATTCAGTTGCAAAGATTTCAAACCATTCGAGAAGGAAATCATCAAGGATATATGCCTTTGTTAGCCTCTTCCTTCTGCACCACTCTTGAATGTGTTTAGAAATGTAAGTAGACTTATCCTACTCATAATTAGAGAGAAGTTCAGTTTCAGTGTCATATCAGACAAGAAATTGAAAATGGTCTAGAAACATGGTAGCCAATTCACCAAACATTCAAAAATACCCCCCATAAGCTCAATCTACCACTTTTTCTCCTTTCCAGTTAAGGTGCATTGGAAAAGTCTCAAATTGATCGCATCATCAATCAAGGAGTTCGATGAGAACCCTAAATGGAACATGGTTATATGATTTGTTAGATCGTCTCTAGACTTCCCTTGAAATTTTGGAATACCAGATGGAAGTTTGGTGGGGACCAGAGGCCAAACAAGATTTTATCAGATCATATCATTCATAAATTTTGAAAGATATGGCAACTTCAAAGTTTCCAAGAATAGGAAGCACAAAGGAACGCAATAATTCCACACACCAAGAGTAGAATTCTCGACATTCAACAAAGAGTACCTTGTATTTTGATAGGCAATAGGTTCCCATGGGTTACTCATAGAAGGAATTGAACCATAAGGAGGGCCTTGTGGTCTATAATTAATCGGATGGTATCCACCCCCTGCTACAGGGTGAATAATCATAGGAAATTCTCCTCCCATCAGAACATGATATGAAGGGGAAAGCCCCTAATAAGGATTCCATGCACTATCTAGAGAAGGAAATACATGTGAGGTCCATGTAGAGGGGAAGGGAATAGTCCCCTATTGACCAAATAAATGGGAAAAATCCCTAGCCCCAAAACCACTTACAACAAGATTTTTCCATCCCTAGTTCCCTTGAAAAAGATTAACATGCTCAGTCTGGCCAGAGAAGGGCATCGATCCTACGTTCAAAGATGGATAAAGAGGAGGATTATGTCCACTTCCAAAAGTGAAACCTTGAAAATATGTTGAACCACTTAGAATTGAAGTCATATATGTGGAAAAAACATAATTAAAATTTGAGGGAACTAAAGCAATCTCGCTGGATGGCATCTCGAAAGGATAAGCACTAGTGAAAGGGAAGGAAGGTTGGGTGCACCCATTGAAACTGGAAATGGGGGTAGAGCGAATAACTATTGTACTAGGTGTGATAGTAGAGGTATGAATAGTACCCCCTCATGCAACTTCAATAAGAGTATGAACACTAGAAGTATTAGTAGCCACATTTTTGCCACTAACATTTTCCATTGGAAAAAATGGAGAATGAACAAGGCTAGCCAGCCTATGAGTCCGGTTGCCCACATACTCTATAACATAAGTAATATTAGAAGGAATATGTTACGAAGGAGCCATAGGATACTTAGGGACATCTTCAATTTGAACTTTGTCTTTTGATTCGAAAGAGTACCGAAGCAAGGACCAAAGCTTTTCTATCCAAATTATAAATTATACTAGTTTCACCCCATGAAATGAGAGCCCTTTCAGAAGGATCAATCTCTTATGCATTAATTGATAATGGTAGAAAATCAAAAACATAAGTTTTCCTACTTCTTAAAGATGAAGGCCCGACACTTACAGGCGAAATCCCATGAAGTATCCTAGACCAACAAACTAGTCGATTAACCACTTTTAAATATCAAGATAAATTTAAAGACTAAAAAAAATAAGTATGGAAACGTAGGAGTACATATAACTCAACAACTTCCAGGTATTTTCGCTCTAGGTGATTAGGACCAAAGACTAACATACCAAAAATAAAAGGTAAGGACCTTTCGAAGATATTTTTGGATAATTATGGCCCAAGACAACTATCTAAGTTATCAAAAACAAATACGCTAACCTCTAGACAATAGCATTTTCTAGAAGTACAATGGAAGTGATGCCATGTATCTCTCAGATACCACAGAAATTCTCCCCCACAATCATCTATGTGGTCCCTAGGATATGAAACTAAGGTCACCAGCTCCTAATCAGAGGCCAAGTGAAACAGTCATGGGCACGCAATCCAACAAGTAGGAGAGGGGCTATCTCTGTTTCATTATCTTCACATGTCCTCGTGCTTGACTCCTATGTTGAAGGAGCTTTCTCGGACAACACAATGATGCTAGATTTGCACTCTTTAATCAACTTTTATACTTTCATTTTTGAGTGGTCGTGGAGATTTTACCCTCCACACACCTATTCCAAGGCCCTAAATTCCCTAGACCAATTGATGTATCTATGAAAAAAATAAAATTCTAGTTCATTTTAGATTAAGCGCTTGATACTTTTGGTTGGTATTTTGGTCAAGGGGAGCATAAGTGGAACTTGTAATATCCTAAGTCCCTATATTACTAGTGTAGTACGTTATTGTGGTTAGTGTATCACATTTATTTTTATTTTTGTACCCTTGTAACCACCATATTTTTATTATTTTTCCCCTACATTATTATTTTTAGGTTCATTAGGACTATATTTTGATCCCATAGACTCCTATATATAGAAAGGAGGTTTTTTCATTTGTATCATCCACTAATTTTTCATTTATGTAATGTAAATGAGGTTTCCCTCTCAAAGTGGCTGATTTCTAAGGTGTTTATCTCTCTTTTCTTCTATTTGTGGAGTTGGTTTCATAACATTTGGTATCAGAGCTTTGGATTCTAGGGTTTCGTTGCTTCAAACAGGTCATCATGGAATTTTCACTATAAATTTTTTTCTACGAGGTTTCAAACACAAAAATAACAAAACCCACTTCGCATAAATCCTAAGGAACTTCGTGTGAAAATTTCAGACCTTGGTTCACAATATTTTCAAAGATATGATATATTGAAGTTAGGGTTTTTGCAGGCTCCCAAATTTCATATAAAAGAGATGACCTTGGGAAAATTGTCATAAATCTCTCTCTGAGCATCGAGTTGGAATTCTGTAAAAGGTAGACTCAAGAAAATGGACCATAATTTGTATTAATTTCAATGGTTAAGGAGGAAACAATGACACGTGTCACTCCATACAATTTTTCTCTACTGAACCAATCCATAATTAGGTCATTGTGGGAGATTGGTCATAACTTCGTCTTGAAGAATCCAAATCAAGTTAGACCTGTGGCATTATAAATAAGATTTAAAGGGATACTGCAAGACCAAAGATAAAATCTTAGGGATATGAAATTACATATATACATCAATTTCAATATCAAACTTCTCAAAATCAATAAAACGATGTGTATTGTTTTTTGAATTGTAGGTCTTGTTTGAAAAATCAGTTTGAAGTGGTTCCAAGGGAATATTGAAGCATATATACCAGTATTGGGTTCTAAAATTCCTCTTAAAAATAATTCAACACCCATTAAGTCCTCAGAATACTCTAATATGAATCATGAAGAGGAACAAGTGCAACATGATATATCAAAATTACAATAGCAAGTGCACCAAATTTCGCTCTCACAAAGAGCAACAAAAAATGAAATGGAATTTTTGAAGAAAGGCATGGAAGCTAATACAAATAGTTTGAAGAAGGACATGGAAGATAATATGGATGGTTTGAAGAAAGGCATGGAAAATAAAATGGATGGCATGGAATAAAAAATGGAATACATGAAGAATGATATAAAAGTAGACATGGAAGGTTTGAAGGAAGGTTTCACAAAGTTGATACAAGAAAAGATTCCCAATGGAAAAAAGATAGTAGAGGAAAATCATGATTAGAAAGAAATAAATATTAATTGTGATTTCATAAACTCTAATGTTGGATTGAAGACCCATCATATTCCAAATATCGATACGTGGAATCTTGATGGCAAGGATCCTATAACATGGATACTACAAATGGAGAAATATTTGGATCTCAATAATGTGAAAAACACATAAAAGGTATGCATTGCAACTTTATATTTAGAAAAAAATTCATTTGTATGGTAACGATGGCTTCGGTCCCATATAAAAAAATTGTGACTTGGTCAATTTTTATGGAGGAAATGATAGTACAATATGAGGATACAAATAGAAACACCTTCTTCAGACAATTGATAAATCTCGAACAAAAGGGTTGAATGGTGGAGCACATTGACGACTTCCAAAAATTTAATATAAGGGTAACTAAGATTCCAGAGGAACACAGGATTGATGTCTTCATAGGTACTTTAAGGGATAACATATAACATGAGTTTCACCTTTGGGAACCTGACTCATTGGAGAATTCATTCAAGTCAGAAAGAAAAATTGAATGTAAAATTATGGCGACAAGGAAGCCTACCACTCACATCTATAAAGATGGAATTTTTGCTACTCCTAGACTTACACATCCTACAAGGTTGACACTAAAACAATTGGAAGAAAAAAGAGCAAAAGGGATTTTCTACCATTGTGATAAAAAATACACTAAAGATCATAAGTCTGTTGAGAAGAAATTATTTTACATAGATTGTGAAGAGGAGGAAGAAAATGAGGAATAAATTTCAAAAGAGGAGGATATACACTAGGAACCAACCCTAGAGAAAGAAGAAATGATTCTAGCCATATTGTGTAATTCATTGGCAGGAAATACAACTTGTCAAACTCTCAAGATAAAAGGACATATCAAGAAGAAAAAGGTAATAGTGTTGATAGATTCGGGTAGTACCCATAAATTTATTCATTGTAAGGTAGCCAAGGAATTGAATTTCTTCCTATACCCAGCACCATAATGTCAAGTGATGGTTGCAAATGGAGAAACTATAAATTTCTCCAGAAAAATGGCATAATATCAATCTAACCATGGGTTAATATATATTGAATAGTCCAATTATTTCCATTCCAATGGGAGGTGCTGATGTTGTACTAGGAGTACAATGGTTACAATATTTGGGGATGGTAGCTTTTAATTTTCAAGAATTTTTCCTGAAATTATTTTTAGAAGGAAAGGAAGTCGAATTACGAGGTATCTTACAGAAACTAGGAAATATAATAAGCTCTAATTTCATGACAGATCTTTTGAAGAAAAACAATGAGGCGTAATTGCACAATTATGCTCACTAGTAATTCCAACATCAAAATCATATATTTCTCTAGATCTCCAAAATGTCTTGGACAATCATTCCAAGGTGTTTGAAACTGGCAAATGAATCCCACCTATTCATGTTCATGATCATGCTATTCATTTGATTCCAAGAAGTATTCCTCCAAACATCAAGCCTTACTAATATCCTTATGTCCAAAAGAAAGAAATTGAACATATGATTGCAAAAATGTTAGAGGCTGCTATAATTCAACCTAGTAAAAGTTAGTTCTCTACTCTAGTAGGATTGGTTCACAAGAAGGATGGATTAGGGTGTATGTGTCCAGATTATAGGGAGCCCAATAAGCTCACGATTAAAGATAAATTTCCCATTCTTGTGATTAATTAATTATTGGATGAATTACATGGAATTTTTTTTTTTCCAAGTTGGATCTATTATCACCCTAGGAATTCTTAGGTCGTGGGATTTTTGTTTATAGTTAAATAAAACCAGGGGTAACCAAGAACCTCTTTTAGATTTCAGGATCTAGCCTTCCTGAATTCCGGAGAGGGGTCTCTCCTTAAGATTTAGCTTTGTTTAGTAATGGATTTTAGGCTAGCTATGAGTGGACAATTTGGTTTGTTTTTAAAGTTTGGTGGGAATAAAGGATTACAAAGGAAACCATAAAAAAGATATATTTAACCATTGGGCAATGGGGTCAAATTTCTAGCTAACAAGACTTGAAAACTAAGGTCAAAATATGCAAATATGCTAAGGGCAAGTTAGATAACTTTCAGAGGGTTTGAAAGGCTAATTTGATGAAGGGATGTGATTCTGGACTAAGCGAAATTAAGAATCCTTAGATCATAGAAAGGAAGAGGGAAAGGTGAGGTCAAATGAAACTAAAGAGAATTTAAGAATTCTCTAGTCTAGAAATTAGCAGAAAATATAAATAATGACAACTAGTAAATACAAAGAGTTTTTTAACACTAATTCTGTAATAACTTTCCTAGTTTATCATTTAAGAAGGAAAATACATATGATATATGAATGAAAATTAAATAAATACACAATGAAAACATGAAAATACTGTACTCATTTGTTTATCTCATGAATCCTTAACTATGATTTTTTTTTTTTTCTTCAGTTTCCAGCTTGCTGCTTCAATTTAACTCACAAAAATTCCAAATGTTTCAACAAAATAAGTCTATAGTAATATTCAGATTTTATTCCACACTGAATAATTCGAAAGATGAAGTATTTATAAAATTTAATTACTTACAAAATATCTCAAAGTTTGAGATAATATATTAATCAAAAATAGGAAATATTACATAAGAAGAGGGACAATAGAAAAACAATTTGCAAGCTGTCCTCTTTTACAAGAAAAATAGAATAATTTATCTACTTAAAGTGATTTTTTGTTTAGCTGGAAGTATTACTGGCACTTGGGGCACTATCTTGTGGAAGATGACTTGTAGTGCACTTTTCCTCTTTTACGTTCTGCTCTGATACTCTTTAACTCTGTTTTCTCACTGTTTTACTAATGTAATTGAAGAATAACCAAGAGTAACATTTGTCTTTACTGATACTCTTTTACCATTGATACATATTGACCATTTATTTTTCACCTCGATATAATTTGACTGCAAATTTTCATATTAAATCAGTGAATTCTTGCCATTGATCTGCGCTGGGAATTTTCATGCTCTTTAACCTCCTGTAACTTTCATCTGCTTCTATATATTTTGCAAAATTGGGCTTAACCACAAAAATATGCTTGATCTCATTCTACAAAAAGAATAAGTTTTCAAAATATTCTAAAATGATTTTACCAGTAGGAGACCCTTGAGGTAAAGGTTTATTGACCTGCTCTTTGGCATATGCCTTGATTTTGTTGCCATGATCTTTTTGTGGCATTAAAATTCTCATTAAATGCATGAATATCTGGCAAATCTACTTGTGAAAGTACTATGTATTTGGCCTCAAATCTGGTGATAGCCAATTTCATATCTTTTCACCTGTCCTCCAAATTATTCATTATGTTTCTTTTATTTAGGACATTTTTGATTTGGAGTATACTTTCAGTTCTATCCTGAATTTTTAACTCTTCCAGTTCCTCTCTGTGTTTACTATTCAAAAATGTGATAAGCCTCAAGGCTTGAGCAGGCTTATTAGCCAATTCTTCTTTGGTCTTCTGTATTTCTATCTGTGCTCGTTTAAGTAATTCTTTTTGTTCATAAATTATTTGGGTTGAGGGCCATTGAAAATGTATGCCCTAAATGATGTTATTCCACAAATAATTCTTAATGTAGGATACCTACTCAGTGAGATTTACCTACTGTTGAAGAAACTTAACCTGTTCCTGCAATCTGTTGGCCCTTTGTTCATGTGCTTTTGAAGTGATTAAAGCATCTTTATTGGATGTTTCCATATTTCTGATGGTGCCTTTTAAGCCAATTATCTCTTTATATTTTATAGACATATCTTCCATAGCCTTGACTATGGTAGTTGTTTCTCTTATTGTATTTACCTGTGAAGTTGATGAAGAAGTAGCAGATATGTCTTAAGTAATTAACACTGTAGTTGCCAATACTCCTTTTAGTGCCAAATGTTCTACCAATGTTGAGGGAACAACTGTACTTACAGTTGGAATAACTGTAGGAATGGAAACTTGCTGATTTTTCTTCAAATTTTCAATTTCTTGCATAAGTGCTTCTATCTTAGTTTCCATATTTTTTATCTGGGCTGTCATTTTCAAAACAAGATGCATATTTTCCTCTTTCTATGTCTTTTCTTGAAGAAATTCTTTTGTTTGAGGGTGCTCACTCTGTGGTAACTTGAGCTGCTTTCTTAACGCTGTAATATCATCATTTTTCTGTCTTATTAACTTCTTAGCAGCTTCAGTATTAGAAGCATCTGCTCCAGACTCAATTACCAAATCTTCTAAGGATTTTATTCTCAAATCCTTGGTATGTAAAGATGCTTTATCCAACTTCATTTGAGTTTGCAAGTTGGATACATTCTTTTGGAGCATAGTGGCACTCATTGTTTTGCTTACTAATTTAGAATATAACATTTCTGATGCACTCCTGTGAAATTCTATTTGATCTAGCTCATGAATAGTATTAGCATTTAGTGAAAATTTTGTATTTTTGTAATCTGAAGCTAATTTTGGATGTGCTACCACTGTTTGAAGAAAATACATGATCATTTGGTTGGTTGAGTAATCAAATGCAGTTACTAATTTGTCCTTATCTCCTGGTTTTTCCTTGGGAAGTTTAGAATAAACTTCATTTTTGATTTCTTCATTTTTCTCTCTGATTAGCTTGAACCTCTTATGAATATCAAAATGAGTTTCTTCAGTTTTTTTAGAAGAAGAGGGAGCTTCTGTATCCATTTCCATTTCAACCATCTCTTTGCCTTTACCCTGTGCTTGTATCTGTTCATTTGGAATTTCTCTGAATGTCTCATTTACAATGATGGTGGCTTCATCATTTGTCTGCTGCTCATTAACATCATCCACATCTATGACTCCTTTTTATAAATTAGTCATTTTGGCCTTTTTACTGTATATTGTCTTGAATTTGTTTTCAATGATTGTTTCGGCCAAATATCCTTCTTCCTTCCTTGGTATTTTGTTGGATGTCTATGTTGATTGGTTCACTGTAACCACATGTACATTATTCACCTATGTTTTCTGTGTATCAACATTCTGCATTCCTTATGCATCATCATCAATCAAAGTATTTGGTTCCCAATCAAATTGATTGGAATATTTTTCAATTATTAGATTTGACTCATGGAGGAATGGAGGAAATTTACATTGGACCCTGAGATTACTTATAATACCATTAGGGTCATAGCTCCAGAAAAAAATTTCCTGAAACTTTAATGCTGATAGTTTGTTGCTTGTTTCCTTCAAGGCATCTCTGTTGTTTACAATGAAAGAGCCATTTTACTTTTCAATTTAAATTGTGCCTTGTTTTTAGATGCTATGAAATTTATTGCATCAGCATTCAAAATCTGTCTTATGTACTACAGAGCAAAGATCCTGGTGGTCAAAAACTTTGGCAATTTGTATGGGGCCAAGATTGCACCATATATTCTAATCTCAGTGTGATTTTTGTATAAATAACAATCACCCACTTTAAATTTTTCAAACAACTATAAAATCATTTTTATATCTTCATTTATTCTTGGTGGTTCTGCCTTTTCGAGCAAACTGATGGCAGGTCTAATAAATAAGTCATTGAAATCACTGTAACTATACTCACTACTATTTTTTCTAAGAAGAGAGGTCAAAAATATTATTGAAAGTGGTTTGCCCTCCATATCCATCTTCTATACTGCAAAGGGAAAATTATCTGCTTGAATGAAAAAGAAGAGATGTAACAGATATGAGGTATATCTAAACACTCCTTCATCAGGAAATTTTATCAGCTGATAATGAATACTGTCAACAATAAATTTAGCAAAATCAAAGACCAACTCTGGTTGCTGTCTAGGAGGCAAAGTGGAGAGGAAGACTAAGATGGAGGCATCTGTGAATTCATCATTGACATAACCTAAAATAAATGATAGCATGAAAATGACCTATTTGGAGCCTTCAGGAAAATCAAAGGTATCATAAGGAGGATTCACCTTGGGATGATTGACATGATTAGGCATGAATATTTGAAGGATTTCAAACTTCCTAGGGAAATCTAGGTTCAAAAACATCTGGGTCAGGTCTTCAATTTATAATGACACTGCTTGTGGGTCATGGTTTAGATGGAGCATGTTATTAATTGATTTAGTAGTTATGTAAAATAAGACCTCGCTATTTTTATTAACCATGGACCTTTGATCAGGAATATAATGCATCTGACACAACCTGATGAAATCCTGAGCAGGATGAGTGATGGGAACCACATACTTGGGCAAATGGGACTCCCATAGAGGTATGTTATTGGCCTCTTTCTTTTCAAATTTCTCTTGACACCAATTATGCTCTTCGAGAAGATCAAATTCCAGAGTGGCATTAGCAATTCTAAAATCTAAGTCAATCAAAGGATTGTTGTTTTCACTGGCGACAGGAGGTTGTAAAGGTCTAACAATTTCAGTAGAATCAGCAGTTAAAATAGGAGTAGGCTTATCAATTCTTTTTGGATTTGGAAGCTTGTTGGAGGCAGGCTTCTGAGATTTAGGACCTCTAAACTTGGGAGTAACTTGTTTCTTAGTCATTTTTTATGAACAAAGAAAGATTAAACAGTTTACTAAATTATTTTTTGAGAAACAAGAGGCAATTGAAAGGATTCACTAGAAAATTCATACTTTGAGTATGGTTCTGGATGATAAAAGAGTTTTATATGCACAGAGGAAATTTTTAGATCAATTTCAGTAGTGAAAATGATATTTTAATGGGCTAAAACCTGCTAAAATGGAAAATGTGTATTCTGAGGAAATTTTGACAGGGTTTCCCCTGTATTTTGGAGGTTTTCAGATTTCTCAAATAGATATTTAAGCTGTATTCAGAAAATAGTAGTTTAATTGGGGAATTCTTCTTTAAAATTGAAGATTTTATAGATAGGATTGGCAAAAAATACCTGTAAAAGGTATAATTGCGGCTAATGAAAGTTGCAGTTTCATCACAATATTCAATTCTGCTGAATTGGGCTAACAGAGATCATGAAGGTTTTCAAGAATGATTTTAAGAGTAAAATGACTCTTCTAATGGAAAATTGTTTAACAACTTCGAAAATGGTGAAAAGAGGTTCTGCAATGGGTTCTCAAAGGTTTACTGTGTAAAATATGTGAAATGTAATGAAAAACGTTAAGTTTTAATGCATTAAACGTAAGTCTAATCACATTTCAATATCATTTATTGCAGGTTGCGAGGGACTGATTTGTGCCTAAAGGATAAACCAAAAATGGTTTTCGCATTAATTTTTAGCAGTAAGTGTTTTTGAGCTTGAGCAATGCGATCCAATACCTTTTGGACACGTAGTGGGCGATGATTTTCCAAAACAACTTTTTTCGCAAAATATTTTTGGAACTTCCTTCAATCACTTTAAAAATGCGAAATGGAATAGGTGCTGTTGGACCAAGTGGAGTGGAGCTAACGGTCAGGATTTTATGTGAAGTTGTGGGGTAAATGCAATGGAGCCGGGGCTTAAATTTCTGACTATAGATCTGACAAAGGGAGATTGACGGTCTAAATTTAATCCAATAATAAATGGTGGGGACGGGGTCAAAAGGATTTACCCAAGGTTAAAGACTGAGGTAATGGGATATATATCGAGAAGTAGGATTAAGCTATAGTTTTTAACCTTGGGTTAAGGGAGACGGGGAAGGAAAATATAGATGGAGGAATGGGTGAGTGAAGTTTCGTTTAAATTAAACTTCGGTTATATGTTTTTTTGCTTTAAACACATATAAAATATGTTTAGTCATTTTTTGAGTATTTTAATATATAGTTAATTTAATCATGTTGATTTAATAACCATAAAGGGTGGGATATTTATATAAGGATATATTTAGTCAAAGGGGGTATAATGTTGGTTTTATTTACCCATGTGGCAATAAATAACTTTGGCTAATGTTATATTAATGGGTTTTTTGGGGTTATTTTATAAAAGGGAATTATATAATATAGGAAAAGGTTATTTTATAAGGATTTATTAAATAAGTTAAAGTTAATATGAAAAGGGGACAATGTATACTCAAAATAGATAAAAATAACTAAGAAAACTGAAGTTTTAAGGCAAATTTGGAATTATAATAACTTAATCACTTAAACTTAGGATAAAATGTAAATTTTGAGGGTTTTATTCTTTCAAATGATGTGGGAAGTTAATAAAATGAGCATCAAAGTATCTTTAAGTAAAAATAAAGTTTTTAATTATTATTTTTAGGGAAATGAATGCATGAATGGTAAATGATGTGATTTTATGGATTAATATAGACATTTAACACTTTCAACTAATCAGCCATAGAGCCTTGGGTCCGGTCCAAACAGAAGTCAAGGAAATGCCTTGAGCCTTTCTGACTGATAGTTTAGAATGATAAATGGCTATGGGGAAGGGAAGTTATTTATTTGCAGCCCTGGTGAATAATATTTACAATGATGCTTCTCACCTTCTTCTACCTACCTAATTTAATTGCTAACATTTTTTCTTCCATTTTTTATTAGGTGCATTTGAGCTAGCAACATTTACAACATTTATTCTTTCATAAAGCAATAAAACTATCTAATTATACACTTATTTCAACCAGGAATCGAGATTAAACTATTGGATTCAGTTATTATCTACCTAACTACTGAATTTGTCAAGGTTAGATTGTATGAAAATTCATTATTCTCTATCTACAACATTTGAAATTGAAAGGTGATAAGTCAAGATTAAATTTTTCAACTCATCACAGATTATGGCATTTATTGACACTCTACCATAATCAACTACAAAAAATATTGGCACTTATACTTGCACACTTTCATGTTTTATTCATCTTTTTCTTTGGGGTATCTTATTTTTTCTAAGTCCTTTGATTTTTCTTTTAGGAATTTTACCCTCTTTTTGCTTCTCTATTTTTCTTATTTTTTTATTTTTATTTTTTACAAAATATGAGAATACAACTTGCAGAAGACAAAGTATGTGCATATTTACAAGATTATCATCATTCAAGTCAAAATTATGAATCCTATATTTATATGTCATTAACATCGGCTTCACTTGGGGATGGCATTTCCTGGTGGACTGTCAAAAACTCTGAGATCAGTAGCCTTCATCTTTGACTTTGGTGATCCTGTAATTGTCTTCTGTTTTTCTACAACAATTCATATTTATGAAATATTATACTGTAAAGCTTAGGGCCTTCTCTTCAGGCTTCAACTTTGTAGATAAAATATCCAATCCAATCTACACACTGACTATGAATATTTACAATGATAAAGTAAGTGAATCTAACAGTTGAGTGACTCTGAAGAATAATAGTGTTTCAGCATCCTACCATTCACTAGTCCTTCTTGAAGTTCATTTCCATCCAAATTCCTGATGAAAAAGGAATTATTACCTCTATAACCATATATAACATAGGGTCCTTGCCATATAAAGTCGAACTTTCCGTGTTTTCCTTTATCCTCTCTTCGTGAATCCCATCTCAAAACTTCATCTCCTATGAAAAAAACATCTTCTTTAACCCTTTTATCAAAAATATTTTTGATTTTATCCTGTAAAACTTGTGATTTTTCATAAACTTCTTCTCTAGTTTGTTGGAGATGTATGGTTTCATTGATACTTCTTTGAATATCATTTGTTTCCACCTATGATTCCTGGATAATTTTCATGACTGGGACACCCAAGGAAGAAGGGAAAACAACATATGTTCCATAAATGATCTGATAAAGTGAATTTCCAATAGAATTTTTTGTGGTAAGTCCATCAGCCCAAAGGGCATAGATTAGCTTTTCGTTCCATGTCTTTTTGTTTTCTCGAAGTAGTTTTTTGATGATGTTGATTAATCTTTTGTTTGAAGACTCTGCTAAACCATTACCTTGGGGATAGTAAGTAGTGGAATGACCTAAGGTAATATGGTATTTATGATAGAAATCAATCATTTTATTGGATTTGAAGGTAGCAACATTGTCTGTGATAATTTTATGGGGGCATCCAAATCTTGATAGAATATTACTTTCTAGAAATGAGATTATGACTTAATCTATAGTTTTCCTAGTTGGAATGGCTTCTATCCACTTGGTAAATTAATCTGTAGCAATTAAAATCCAATTATGTTAGCCTGAATAGGGAGGATGAATTTCACCTTTGAATTCTAACCCCCATAGTTGAAATGGTTTTTCAGTTGATATAGGCTTAAGGGGTAAAGGAAAAAGTTTCTTTTTCCTTTCAAAAATTTGGCATTTGTGGCAAGATGTGACAAATTTTTTAACATCAGAGAATAAAGCTGGCCAGTAAAAACCAGCTCTCAGTATTTTTTCAGTTGTACTCTTCTAGTATAGGTGGCCTCCACAGTCACCTGCATGAAATTCCACAAGAATTTTGTCAGCCTCAGACTTTAATAAACAATTTAGTAAAATCCCAGTATTTTCTTTCCAGTAAAGTGCATTGTTTAAGATACAAAACCTCATTACTTTCTGATTGATGAATCTTGCTTTGGTTTTAGTTAGCACTGGAGGAGCTTGTAAATGTCTTAGTACAAAGATAATATCAGACTACCATGGTGAGCCTAGATAGACCTCACTGATCAATGGAGTGGCCATCTCCTCATGGTGATCTATTTATGCAATGAAATTAATATCTAAAGCATTGCAATTTGATTCAGCCATCAATCTGGCTAAACCCTATCCTTTAATGAGTTCAGTTGGTTTGATTTCCAGATCATGCTCAAGGATAGTGGATATCCACTTTCCTCTCCTACCATCAGGTCCATCCTGTGTCAAAATATCTTTAATTACTGCATTAGGGACATATGCAATGATGTGTGAATGAAGAATGTAAACTCTCAAATCCTTGATGGCTTTAACCAGAGCCAAAGCCCGTTTTTCTATTATATTGTATTTCAGAGGTGCATCTCTGAGGGATTTACTAAAGAATGCAATTGGTTGTTCAAAACCTTGATCATTTTTCTGCAGAAGAACTGCAGCTATGGTGTGTTCAGATGAAAAGGAAACGATTATGAAATCTTTTGTATAATCTGGGCTAATAAGGACTTGTGATTTTGTCAAGGCCTGGTTTATGGATTCAAAATATTGTTTGGCCTTTATTGTCCATTTTATTGAAGAATCCTTTTTAAGCATATTATTGAGATATTTTATGATTTCAGCGAGATTAGAGATGAATCTTATTAGATAATTGATTTTACCCAAAAATTCTTAAAGTTCCTTTATGTTCCTTGGTGGTTGAATGTTTAAAATGGCCTCAATTCTTTCAGGGTCTATTATAATTCCTTCTTTGGAGATTATGTGACCTAACATTTTTCCTTCTTCCAATCCGAAAATAGTCTTTTTAGGTTTAAGGGATATATAGTATTTTCTACATTTGATAAAAACTTGTCTCAGGTGATCTAAGTGTTCATCATTTGTTTTTGAAATGACAGTAATATCATCAAGATAAATAACTAAAAATTCATGGATCTCTTTAGCAAAGGCAATATCCATTGCTCTCTAAAAAGTAGCTTCTACATTTTTTAATCCAAAAGGCATTTTCACGTACATGAAAGTGCCCCAAGTAGTAGTAAATGAAGTTTTAGTTTGATCTTATTTATGAACTAGAACTTTATTATAACCAGAGAAACCATCTAATAAATAAATTCTTGAAGAACCTGCCACCCTTTGCAAAATGTGATCCATTTTGGGCAAGGGGTAATTGTCTTTCAAGGAATCTTTATTAAGATTTCTAAAGTCTATACACAGTCAGATTTCTCTTGTTTTCTTTCTGGTGGGCACTAGATTAGATACCCAGTCAAAATACCTGACTGGTGTGATTATTTGTGCATCAAACATTCTTTTAACTTATTTTTTGATTAAAGGTAACAAGATTGGATTAATCCTTCTTATTTTTTGTTGGAAATGTTTTTGATTTTATTTTAAAGGAATCTTATGTTGAATTATGCCTTCGTTGTAAGTTTTTAAATCTTCCTAACCCCATGCAAAGACATCCTGATATTTTTTCAAAAGTTCTATGTATTTAACCTTTTCTTTTGATGACAAGGATTTTGATAGTTTGATCAATTTTTGTTTTTCTTCTGTTCCTATGTTACACTCCTCTATATCAGACCTGACTGGTTCAATTTTTGGCCTTTTGGGAACATCGTTAGAATCAAATAAGTCTTCTAGGGGATTCAAACCTTTGTGTAAAATGTTATCTTTTAAATCAATCAAATCTGGTTCATCTTCCTTCGTTTCTCTATATCTACTTTTTCCAATTCATCTATGTCACTCTGAGTAAATATAGTAGGTCTATCAAAATTATGTACATACAAATCATCTAAATCATCTATTTGACAAAAATTTGAATCTATATTACAAGGTGAATATATATTATAGTCATTATCAATTTGGCAATGTTGAAATTCTTACTCATTGTTCAAAAAGTGATAAATTTGTTCATCTTCTGAGAAAATTTTCTAGTATTTCACATTATCTAGGACAGTGGACCTATGTTTGATTTCAGTAGTGCATTTCTGTAATGGTGAAAATGGGAGTTTACAACTGCTGGCAAAGGTTTCCAAACAATGGGCTTTCATGTGCTTTTTTCTAGGGATGATAGCAAACTTGCTTTCTAACAAATCTTCAACTAAATCTGTTGTTTTATCCCTATATCTGGCCAATCTGGGGTTGTGAAAAGAGTATTTTGCACTTATTTTCTTGATAAATATCTCCGAATATTCCATGACTAAAATTCTTTTCCCTCCCAACATTCTAATAATTTCAAAACCTAAGATTAAAGCTTCATATTCAGCCATGTTATTTGTACATTTGAAGCTCAATCGAAAGGCGTGTCCTTGGGATTGGCTTGTTTCAATATTGCTAATCCATACACCGGCTCCAACTCCTGATTTATTTATTGATCCATTAGAATATAAATGCCATAATGCCTCATGACCAATGTAATCATCCATTATTCTAAGCTTCTTATCAGTGAGTTCAGTTTGGTTATTATCATGATCAGAGTTATTGAGAATAAAGGAGTCCAGATCAGTAGGAGTTGAATAGATTGGGTAATTGGTGGGTCTGTCAGCACTACTGATCATATACTTCACTAAGGTTTCTCTGTAAAGCTTTTTAGGCTGTCCAAATACTGAGATAGTGGCATAACTCATGTCAAGTTGTAGAGATCCCTGCAACTTTGCTCCCCATGAGCGAGAAAGAAGCATGGCATACTTTGGTGGGATATCAGCTACTACAACATCCATGATCATGATTTTACCAGGATATTGGACTAAGTTTACACATGGATCTTTAATCAATCCTATGCATTGAACTTTGGATGAATCAAATGAAAGCAGGTCTTTATATGGTCGGGTTATGTCTAGATTCACGGTTTCCATTATTGCTCTAGGCATTAAATTGTGGGAAGCTCCACTATCTAGCATAGCATTGTGTAATATATGGTCATGTATTGTAAGACTTAAATAAAATGGAGGTACTGACCCATCTTAATTCTTACCATCTACATTTGGACGAAAGATTAATTTAGGTCTATCATCATTCATATTTATTGTATCCTCATTTTCATTCACATTCAACGTTTTAGTAATAATTGATATATAAAAGTCATTTTTAGCTAATTAAACTAAGGGAACAACTATTTTTAACTTGGATATTTCAGATTGCATGTTAAATGATGACTGAGATTTGATGGCTTGAACTAACTCATCTTTTGGAACTGTGGTTTGGGATGTTTTTTCTTGTGTTTCAATAGTTTTACCTTTGGCTTGAGGTTTTCTTTTGTCTTCTGTTTGAGTTTCCTGGTTTCTGCTAGCTTTAATTACTTTTCAGGAATATTTTGAGGGTTAGCAGATGTTTTATCAAATTTGGGATCATCAACAGAAGCTTTAGGATTTGATGATTTTGAATCAGCTGGTTTTTTTTTTGGATCAAAAATTGTCATTGAATTGGTAGACTTTGTGAAATTAGTCTTTTCGGCATATTTGGAGGTTTGAGCCACCTCATCAGTGATATGTACAATATTAGGACTAATTTTTTTTTTAGGAATGGGTGGGTTTGAACTTTGTTTATTTTCTTTGGGAAGAATCTACAAAAGTTTCGTTTTGGGAGCCTCTGTTATTTTTGTTTTGATTTTGTTGAGTTGGAACATTTTTTTTTTTCAGTAGGCTCATTTTTTTTTTTCTCCTAAGATTATATTGACTATGAATCTCATTGATCGTAAAGTCATAACCTTACTTATAATCAAATGATTCCCCAGATTCCACTTT
Source organism: Pinus albicaulis (assembly GCA_034641835.2). Lineage (NCBI taxonomy): Eukaryota > Viridiplantae > Streptophyta > Pinopsida > Pinales > Pinaceae > Pinus > Pinus albicaulis. The sequence continues at coordinate 531,742,511 of CM076582.1, read as the reverse complement.
GAATTGTTGTAGCTCAAAGAGTTCTTGGTCCTCCTGTGTGAGGAAAATTGTATTACTCTCATCTATCCACATAACTATGTTGATGTCTTCCTCATCCTCAACATTGTTTTTTGAACTTTCTGCAAAGTTTTCTTGGAATGGGGGTCTTATATTCTGATCTGGGGAAGGTTCCTTACCTTTCCCAGGATTGTTGTTTTTCCTGTAGTTAGGATTCCTGATTTGGGATTGATTTTCCCATTGTGGTTTTCTTTCAATGTGATCTAGTCTCTCAACTAATTTTTCTAATGTTTTGGTAATAAAATCAAATTTACCATCTAAGTGTGAAGCTTCTTCTTTGATAGTAACCGTCCCCTCATTTCTCATTCTAGATTTCTTGGCAAGGATATTGATTTCTACACCTACAACCTTTTGTTGCATTTGTTCTAGGGTATTTGCATCTCTTTCTCTAAGTTGGTAAGCCATGTCTACATCAAAAAAATCAGGGAATTTGAGTAGCACAGAGTACGGAGTGGGTTTAAGGTATGCAGGAATAGTGTTGTAAACACTGTTGTATCTGGTGCAAAAATCTTGGATAGAATCATTAGGGACTCTCTTAACAACATCAAACTCAGATAGTATTTGCGTAGGATTCTTCTTCTTTTCCCATTTATTTAGGAATGCTCTATGAAATGCAGCTAGGTCTGATATACTACCAACACCTAAACTTCTAAACCATGTTTTCACTTCTCCAATTAAGCTTTGTACAAACAACCTCATTTGGATATTAGATTCATCTATGTCATAAATTTCCAAGAAATATTTCATTCTTGTAATATGTTGTTGTGTAGTAATTTGTGAAATATTATCAAACAATGGGATATCTTTTTGATAATTTTGGGGCATGTCATGGAGATTTTGAGGTAAGACCAAGGGAGCATATCTAGCTACCATGGCTGGATTTTTACTGAGCTGGGAGGTACAGTAGTAGTGGAAGGGATAGTGCTAGTTACAACAATGGATGTACTTGAAGAGCTAGGAAAAGGAGATGAAAAAGAAGTAGTATGGCTGGAGCTTATAGTGGTAGTGGATGTAGTGGACTGAGTAAATGATGGAAATACTACTTTGGGTTGCAAGGGAATCTTAGGGATGAAAGGATCCGTTGATGAACTAGCGGTGGATTGAGGATATGATGAATATATTATCCTATGCTACAGAGGCAACTCAGGACTTATAGGCTCTTGAGGTGAACTGACAGTAGAATCTGTAAATGAGGTGGCAGCATACATAGTAGAATCTGATATTGGAAATACTATGGTGTATAGTTGGGAAACTAGAGGTTTGAATTGAGACAAAAAATTAGCTAACTTAATAGCTTCTTCAATGTCTTTAATTTTTGTGACACTTACCCTTTTTACTGGACTTTCACTTTTAGTTTTGTTTGGTTTAGTAGGTATTGAAATAATTTTATGTTTCTCACTCACATAAGAGGTAAGAACATGATCTAAAAAAACTTCCTTTAAATTAGTTTCAAATTTGGTTCTAAATAGTGATTTTTCAAACTTCAAGTCAAATTCAATATCTGATAAGCTTACTAATTCTTTGGGTAAATAATTAGCTCTTCTTAGGGGTACTTCAGTTTCTGAACTAACAACTTACTTTTTCCTTTTTCCTATCTAGTTTGGATTTTCTACTATATCTGGAGGATTGGGATCAAGGTTGGATCTAGTGTAATAGACTTTCTCAGGAGCCACAATGTTTATTGGATAAATATCCACAACCTTTAAAATTAATCTTAAAGTATAAAAGATAATGTTTAAAAATATTCCTCCAAGATTAAAATTAAAACTGGAGAGTGGTTAGTTCCCCAGTATGGTCACCAGTATGTTATCACCCTAGTAATTCCTAGGTCATGGGATTTTGGTTTACAGTTAAAGAAAACTAGGGGTATCCAAGAACCTCTTTTATATTTCTGGATCTAGCCTTCCTGAATTCCAGAGAGGGATCTCTCCTTAAGATTTAGCTTTTTTTAGTAATGGATTTTAGGCTAGCTATGAGTGGACAATTTGGTTTGTTTTTAAAGTTTGGTGGGAATAAAGGATTACAAAGGAAACCATTAAAAACATCTATCTAACCATTGGGAAATGGGGTCAAATTACTAGCTAACAAGACTTGAAAACTAAGGTGAAAATATGCAAATATGCTAAGGGCAAGTTAGATAAATTTTAGAGGGTTTGAAAGGCTAATTTGATGAAGTGATGTGATTCTAGACTAATGGAAATTAAGAATTCTTAGATCACAGAAAGGAAGAGGAAAAGGTGAGGTCAAACGAAACTAAAGAGCATTTAAGAATTCTCTAGTCTGGAAATCAATAGAAAAAATAAATAATGACAACTAGTAAATACAAAGAGCTTTTTAACATTAATTCTGTAATAACTTTCCTAGTTTATCATTTAAGAAGGAAAATACATATGACATATGAATGAAACGTAAAGAAATACACAATGAAAACATGAAAAGATTGTACTCATATTTTTATCTCATAAATCCTTAACTATGATGCTTCTTCAGTTTAACTCACAAAAAGTCCAAATGTTTTAACAAAATAAGTCTATAGTAATCTTCAGATTTTATTCCACACTAAATCCTTCGAAAGATGAAGTATTTATACAATTGAATTACTTACAAAATATCTCAAAGTTTGAGATAATATCTTAAGAAAAAATAGGAAATATTACATAAGAGGGACAACAACAAAACAGTTTGCAAGCTGTCCTCTTTTACAAGAAAAATAGAACAGTTTATCTACTTAAACTGATTTTTTGTTTAGCTAGAAGTATTGCTGGCAATTGGGGCATTACCTAGTGGAAGATGACTTGTAGTGCACTTTTCCTCTTTTACGTTATGCTCTGATACTCTTTAAATATATTTTCTCACTGTTTTACTACTGTAATTGAAGAATAACCAACAGTAACATTTGTTTTTACTGATACTCTTTTACCACTAATACACTTTGACCACTGATTTTTCACCTTGATATACTTTGACTACAAATTTTCATAGTAAATTAGTGAATTCTTGCCATTGCTTTGTGCTGGGAATTTTCATGCTCTTTAACTTCCTGTAACTTTCATCTGTGTCTGTATGTTTTGCAAAATTGAACTTAACCACAAAAATATGCTTGAACTCATTCTGCAAAAATAATAAGTTTTCAAAATATTCTAAAATGACTTTACCATTAGGAGACCCTTGAGGTAAAGGTTTATTGACCTGCTCTTTTTCATATGCCCTGATTTTTTTGTCATAATATTTTTGTGGAATTAACTTCTCATTCAATGCAATAATATCTGGCAAACTTGCTTGTGATAGTACTGTGTATTTGGCCTTAAATATGGTGATAGCCAAGTTCATATCTTTGCACCTGTCCTCCAAATTATTCATCATGTTTCTTTTATTCAGGACCTTTTTGATTTGGAGTATACTTTCAGTTATGTCCTGAAATTTTAAGTCTTAAAGTTCCTCTCTGAGTTTACTATTCAAAAATGTGATAAGCCTCAAGGCTTGAGTAGGCTTATCAGCCAGTTCTTCTTTGTTCTTTTGTATTTCTATCTGTGCTCCTTTAAGTAATTCTTTTTGTTCATAAATTATTTGGATTGAGGGCCATTACAAATATATGTCCTGAATGATGTTATTCCATAGATAATTATTAATGTAGGATACTTGCTCAGTGAGATTTACCTACTGTTGAAGAATCTTAACCTGTTCCTGCAATCTGTTGGCCATTTGTTCATGTCCTTTTGAAGTGATTAAAGCATCTCTATTGGATGTTTCCAAATTTCTGATGGGGCCTTTTAAACTGATTGTCTCTTTATCTTTTATGGACATATCTTCCATAGCCTTGACTATGGCAGATGTTTCTCCTATTGTATTTACCTGTGAAGTTGATGAAGAAGTAGCAGAGATGTCTTTAGAAGTAATTGACATTGCAGTTTCCAATACTCCTTTCAGTGCCAAATGTTCTGCCAATGTTGAGGGAACAACTGTACTTACAGTTGCAATAACTGTAGGAATGGAAAATTGCTGAGTTTTCTTCAAATTTTCAATTTCTTGCATAATAGCTTCTATCCGAGTTTCCATATTTTTTATCTGGGATGTCATTTTCAAAACAAGTTGCATATTTTCCTCTTTCTCTATCTTTTCCTGAAGAACTTCTTTTGTTTAAGGGTGCTCACTCTATGGTAATTTGAGCTACTTTCTTAAGGTTGTAATATCATCATTCTTTTGTCTTATTAACTTCTTAGCAGCTTCAGTATTAGAAGGATCTTCTCTAGACTCAATTACCAAATCTTCTAAGGATTTTATTCTCAAATCCTTGGCATGTAAATATGCTTTATGCAACTTTATTTGAGTTTGCAAGTTGGATATAGTCTTTTGGAGCATAGTGGCACTCATTGTTTTGCTTACTAATTTAGAATATAACATTTCTGATGCACTCATGTGAAATTCTATTTGATCTAGCTCATGACTATTATCAAAATTTACTGCAAATTCTATCTTTTTGTAATATGAAGTTGATTTCGGATGTGCTACCACTGGTTGAAGAAAAGACATGATCATTTAGTTGGTTGAGTAATCAAATGCAGTTACTAATCTATCCTTATCTCCTAGTTTTTCCTTGAGAAGTTTAGAATAAACTTCATTTTTTATTTCTTCATTTTTCTCTCTGATTAGCTTGAACCTCTTCTAAATATCAGAATCAGTTTCTTCTATTCTTTTAGAAGAAGAAGAGGGAACTTTTGTATCCATTTCCATTTCAGCCATCTCTTTTCCTTTACCCTGTGCTTTTATCTATTCATTTTGAATTTCTCTGAATGTCTCATTTACAATGATGGTGGCTTCATCATTTGTCTACTTCTCATTAACATTATCCACATCTATGACTCCTTCTTTTTCTAAAGTAGTCATTTTGGATTTCACATATATTGTATATGAATTTGCGACAACAGAGGAATGGAAGCAATTTACATTAATTTGGTAATTTGAGATTACTATAATACCATGGTCATAGCTCGAAAAAAACTTCCTGAAACTTTATCTTTGATAATATTGTTTTATGAGCATATATTTGTTTATGAAAGAATAATGTTATTTCATTTAAATTATACTTCTTTTTACATGCTATGAAATTTATTGCATCATTCAAAATAATCGCCTTTGTACTCTAGAAAAAGATCTGGTAATTGAAAAAACGACATGGTGCTTAATAGGGCCAAGATTACCTGTTATCTGGTGTTTTTGTATAAATACCAATCACCCACCTTATAGTTTTCAAAAAACTGTAAAATCATTTTGATATCTTCATTTATTCTTGGTGGTTCTGCTTTTTCTAGCAAACTGATGGCAGATCTGATAAATAAGTCATTGAAATCACTGTAACTATACTCACTGTTGTTTTTTCTAATAAGAGAGGTCCAACATATTACTGAAAGTGCTTTGCCCTCCATATCCATCTTCTGTACTGTAAAGGGAATATTATCTTCTTGAAAGAACAAGAAGAGATGCAACAGATATGAGGTATATCTGAACACTTCTTAATCAGGAAATTTTATCAGCTGATAATGAATATTGTCAGCAATAAATTTAGAAAAATCAAAGACCAACTCTGGTTTTTGTCTAGGAGACAAAGTGGAGAGGAAGCCTAAGATGGATGCATCTATGAATTCATCATTGACATAACCTAAAATAAATGATAGCATGGAAATGACCTGTCTAGAACCTTCAAGAAAATCAAAGGCATCATAAAGAGGATTCATCTTGGGAATATTGACATGATTGGGCATGAAGATTTGAAGGATATCAAACTTCATAGGGAAATATAGGTCCAAATACATCTGGTTCAGGTCTTCAATTGATAATGACACTACTTGTGGGTCATGGTTTAGCTGGAGCATGTTCTTAATTGATTAAGAAGCTATGTAAAATAAGACCTCACTATTTTTATTAACCATGAACCTTTCATCAGGAATATAATGCATCTGATACAACCTAATGAAATCATGACCAGGATGAGTGATGGGAACCACATACTTGGGAAAATGGGACTCCCATACAGGTATGTTATTGGCCTCTTTCTTTTCAAATTTCTCTTGACACTAGTTATGCACTTCTATAAGATCAAATTCCAGAGTGGCATCAAAAATTCTAAAATCTAAGTCAATCAAAGGATTTCTGTCTTCAGTGGTGACATGAGGCTATAAAGGTCTAACAATTTCAGTAGAATCAGCAATTAAAACAGGAGTAGGCTTATCAATATTTTTGGATTTGGAAGCTTCCTGGAGGTAGGCTTCTGAGATTTAGTACCTCTAAACTTGGGAGTAACTTGTTTCTTAGTCAATTTGGATGAACAAAGCAAGATTAAATAGTTTGCTAAATTAATTTTTGAGAAACAAGAGGCAATTGAAAGGATTGACTGGAAAATTCAGACTTTGAGTATGGTTTTGGATGATAAAAGAGTTTTTTATGCCTAGAGGAGCTTTTTAGAACAAGTTTAGTAGTGAAAATGATCATTGAATGGGTTAAAACCTGCTAAAATGGAAAATGTGCATTCTGAGGAAATTTTGATAGGGTTTCCCCTATATTTTGGAGGTTTTTAGATTTCTCAGATGGATATTTAAGCTGTATTCAGAAAATAGCAGTTTAATTGGGGAATTCTTCTTTCCAATTGAAGATTTTATAGATAGTATTGGAAAAAAATACCTGTAAAAGGTATAATTGTGGCTGATGAAAGTTGCAGTTTCATCACAGTCTTCAATTCTACTAAATTGGGCTAACAAATATCATGGAGGTTTTCAAGAATGATTTTCATAGTAAAATGACTCTTCTAATGGAAAATTGTTAAACAGCTTCGAAAATGGTGAAAGGAGGTTCTGCAATGGGTTCTGAAAGGTTTACTGTGTAAAATAGGTGAAATGTAATGAAAAACGTTAAGTTTTAATGCATTACACATAATTTTAATCACATTTCAATATCATTTATTGCAGGTTGGGCGGGAGTGGTTTGTGCTTGAAGGAGAAACTAGAAATGGTTTTTGCATTATTTTTTAGCAGTAAGTGGTTTTGAGCTTGAGCAATGCGATCCAATACATTTTGGACACATAGTGTGTGGTGGTTTTTCAAAACAAATTTTTTCACAAAATATTTTCAGAACTTCATTCGATCACTTTAAAAATGCAAAATGAAATAGGCGCCATCGGATCAAGCGGAGTGCAGCGAACGGTCAGGATTTTATGTGAAGTTGTGAGGTAAATGTAGTGGAGCCACGGATTTAATTTCTAACCGTAGATTTGAAAAAGGGAGATTGACGGTCTAAACTTAATCCGATAAGAAATGGTGGGGACAGGGTCAAACTGCTTTACCCAAGGTTAAAGACTGAGGTAATGGGATATATCAGGAAGTAGGATTAAGTTATAGTTTTAACCTTGGGTTAAGGGAGTCGGGGAAGGAAAATATAGATGGAGGAATGGGTGAGTGAAGTTTTGTTTGAATTAAACTTCGGGTTATATGTTTTTTTTTCTTTAAACACATATAAAATATGTTTAATCATTTTTTGAGTATTTTATTATATAGTTAATTAAATCATGTTGATTTAATAACCATAAAGGGTGGGATATTTATATAAGGATATATTTAGCCAAATCAGGTATAATGTGGGTTTTATTTACACATGTGGGGATAAATAACTTTGGCTAAAGTTATATTAATGGGTTTTTTGGGGTTATTTTATAAAATGGAATTATATAATATAGGAAAAGGTTATTTTCTAAGGAGTTATTAAATAAGTTAAAGTTAATATGACAAGGGGACAATGTATACTCAAAATACATAAATATAACTAAGAAAAGTGAAGTTTAAAGGAAAATTTGCAATTATAATAACTTCATCACTTAAACTTAGGATAAAATGTAAATTTTGAGGGTTTTATGCTTTCAAATGATGTGGGAAGTTAATCAAATGAGGATCAAAGTATATTTAAGTAAAAATGAAGTTTTTACTTATTATTTTCAAGGAAATGAATGCATGAATGGTAAATGATGTGATTTTAGGGATTAATATAGACATTTAACACTTTCAACTAATTAGCCATCGAGCCTTGGGTCCGGTCCCAACAGAAGTCAAGGAAATGCCTTAAGCCTTTCTTACTGATAGTTTAGAATGATAAATGGCTATGGGGAAGGGAAGTTAGTTATTTGCAGCCCTGGTGAATAATATTTACAATGATGCTTCTCACCTTCTTCTACCTACCCAATTTAACTGCTAACATTTTTTCTTCAATTTTTGATTATGTGCATTTGAGCTAGCAACCTTTACAACATTTATTCTTTCAGAAAGAAATAAAACTATCTAATTCTACACTTATTTCAACCAGGAATCCAGATTAAACTTTTGGATTCACTTATTCTCTACCTAACTATTGAATTTTTCATGGTTAAATTGTACGACAGTTCATTATTCTCTATCTACAACATTTGAAATTAAAAGGTGATAAGTCAAGATTAAATTTTTCAACTCATCACAGATTATGGAATTTATTGACACTCTGCCATAATCAACTACAAAAAGTAGTGGCACTTATACTTGCACACTTTCATGTTTTATTCATCTTTTTCTTTGGGGTATCTTATTTTTTCTAGGTCCTTTGATTTTTCTTTTAGGACTTTCACCCTCTTTTTTCATTTCTATTTTTTTTTTATTTTTTTTTTATTTTTTTTACAAAATATGAGAATACAACTTGCAGAAGGCAAAGTATGTGCATATTTACAAGACTATCATCAGTCAAGTCAAAATTATGAATCCTATATTTATAGGTCACTAACAGGATCTCCATTCAGGATATCATCAAATTAGAATGAAGACTAAAGATATTTTGAAAACAACATTTCCAACTCATGAGGGTCATTAGGAATTTTTGGTCATGCCTTTTGGCCTTACCAATGCACCTTCTACATTTCAAGGGTTGATTAATTCCATTTTCAAACCCTTCCTTAGAAATTTTTTGTTTGTACTTTTTGATGATATACTAATCTATAGCAGGCCATGGAAGGATCATGTTCAACATGTTGACAAGGTGCTCAAACTATTGAAGGAGAAAAAAATATATGAAAAAATCTCCAAAATTTTCTTTGGAGTAAAAAAGGTGGAATATTTGGGTCATATTGTATCTCATGAGGGTGTTAAGGTAGACCCTAACAAAATTAAAGCCATTAAGGAAGTGAAATTCCCCACAACCATAAAGAAGTTGCGACAATTTCTTGGGTTAACAGGGTATTATCACAAGTTTGTTAAGAATTATGGGAATAGCAGCACCTCTAACAACATTATTGAAGAAATATGCATTTTCATGGACTCTTGAAGCAACTAATCCCTTTGAACATCTTAAAGAGGAAATTTTCCTAGCACCCCTCTTAGCTACACCAAACTTCACAAAAACCTTTATTTTGGAATGTGATGCCTCAGGAAATGGAATTGGTGTTGTTTTAATGCAAGAAGGAAGACCCATTGCTTTTTAAAGTCATCCAATCAAAGGAAAGTATTTTAAAAAAGCTATTTATAAGAAGAAAATGTTGGAAATACTAAATGTACTAAAGAAATGGCAGCCTTACCTAATGGGAAGACACTTCAAGGTAAAAACTGATCATGATAGTCTTAAATAATTTTTGGAACAAAGACTATCTTCAGAAGAGCAACAAAAATGAGTCACAAAGATGTTGGGTTATAACTTGGAAATTATCTACAAAAAAGGGGGGCTAAATGTTGTTGCAGATGCACTCTCAAGGAAGGATGAAGAGGTGGAAGCATTTTTCTCTTTCATTTCTATTATCCAACCAGATTGGATAACCGAAGTAAGGGATGAATGGAAGAAGGATGAAGAAGTGTGGAAACTCATTCAAAATTTGCACCAAGATCCTAGTACATCTGATACATTTATTTGGTAAAATGATTCCTTATGGTACAAAGATCGTTTATATATTTTTAAGAATTCCCAAATAAAACACAATATTCTTTTGGAATTACACACTTCTCCCTTAGGAGGACACTAAAGATTTTTAAAAACTTACCACAAGGTGAAGAAATATTTTTTTTGGAATTTCCTTAAATCTGATATTCAAAAGTTTGTGGTGGAATGTTTGGTTTTCCAGCAAGATAAAGTTGAGACAATTAAGACCCCAGGTCTTCTACAACCTTTATCCATTCTAAGTCAATGTTGGGAGGAGATTTAAATGGATTTTATCATAGTTTTATCTAAGTCCTAAGGAAAGAGTGCTATCATGGTGGTAGTTGATAGACTTACCAAGTATGCACACTTTTGTGCATTATCTCATGCATTTAAAGCAAGTACAGTTTCTACTGCATTTATGGAAACAATTCAAAAGCTACATGGAAACCAAAATACTATTGTAAGCGACAATGATCCCATTTTTACTTGAAATTTTTGGACATAATTATTTTCTTGTTTGGGTACTCAACTAGCTCATAGCTCATCTTATCATCCTCAATCTGATGGGAAAATTAAGATAGTGAAATTTTTTTTGGAAGGATATCTCCATTTTTTTGTATCTAATAAACAAACATAATGGGTCAAGTGTTTACATATAGCTGAATCATGGTATAAGACTTCCTTCCATATTGCAGCAAAAATGACCCCATTTATGGCAATTTATGGATATCATCCATTGTCCATCACATCATATTTAAGAGAAAATTCCAAGGTTCAAGAATTGGAAGATCACATTGAGCATCAAAAACAAGTTCTCCAACTCTTAAGGGATAACCTAATTTTTTCACAAAATCAAACGAAACAATAGCAAGTTCAACATAGCAGCGAGAGAATTTTTAATGTAGGAGACTGGGTATTTTTACAGATACAACCATTCAAATAAATTACCCTCAAGAAAGCTAATAAGGATAATAAATTATCGCCAAAGTAATATGGTCCTTATAAGGTTTTATAAAAGGTTGGTACTATGGCATACAAATTAGAGCTTCCTGCTTCTGCTCAAGTGCATCTAGTTTTCCATGTTTCATGCTTAAATAAGGTTATAGGTGACAAAATTCCAGTTCAAACAATATTTCCAGAACTTGATGAGGAAGGAAAATCATATTGGAACATGAAGCAGTCACAGAAACTAGAACTCGACAGCTACGAAATCGATCAATTTCAGCGTATCTCATCAAGTGGAAGAACTTAACCATTGAGGATTCTACATGGGAGTATGATAGTTTTATACAGAAGCATCTATAACTACTCAAGAATTGAGGAAAACACTTTCTTGAAGGAGAGGGGCATGTTAGGTCCCTATATTACTAATGTAGTCCCTTATTGTTGTTAGTGTAACCCCCTTATGTTTATTGTTGTACCCTTGTAACCCCCATGTTTTTATTATTGTTCCCTTACATTACTATTTTTAGGTTGGATAGGATTATATTGTGACCCCATGGATTATTATATATAGAGAGGAGGTTTTTTCATTTGTATCATCCAATAATTGTTAATTTATCTAATTTAAAGGAGGTTTCCCCCTCGAAGTGGCTTATTTCTAATGCGTTGATCTCTCTTTTCTTCTATTTTTGGAGTTGGTTACATAAAAATGTTTTGATGCAAACAAATCAATATAAAACTAGGCTACATTCAAGTGAAACTTATTTTTCTTCAATGAAAAGTTATTTCTACAAGGTTGTATGATAGATCTAATAAATAAAAATTATTATACTTTTCATTTTAACACACTCGTATATTCAAAATCTATCAAAAGGAGACTAAAAATGCCTAAAATGCAGACTACCTTAATGCATAGTAGCATGCCAAAATGGAATATTCTATGGAATATTCAAAACAAACAAATGTTCTCTCTCAAAAACAAAAGCCAAAATTTGACAATCAAAATGAAGGAAATATCAAAGAAGGAAACTCTCCAAGAAAAGAAAATTTCAACCTCAAAAAGAAGGCTCACACACTTCTTTGAATACAAAGGTCTAGAAAACCAAAAACCAAAGAAGAGAAGGGCATAAAAAATATATATATATATATATATATATTTTTATTTTCTTTTTCAGGACATAAGAAAAAAGTTTCAAAAAGGAGAAACAAGCATTCATTCAAAATCAAAAATCAAGAAAAGAGACTCAAACCACACTAGCCATAAATAATCATAAATATGACATGAATAATGTCAATAAATACCAAAATAACTTGAACCACTTGATCTGAAAGACACATAAGAGATTTAGGAGAATAGAAATATCTCAGAGAACTAAAAATTTTCATTGAATTATGATTAAAATGTCTCTTCTCAAACAATCAAAAAGAGGTAACATGATCCAATTTCAAGGATGCAAAGACAAGTGATTAAAATATTGAGTTATGAACAAGCTGAGGACTAGAAAACTATACCAAAATAACAGAATAAACAGAGAGTTCTTAAAGACAGTCTTCAACCCACCTTTCAATGCAAAAAAAATTGAAAAGCACAAACCCTAGGTTGACACAATATTTTGCAAAAGGCATGGAAAAATTAACAACAACAAGAAACAAGTCCGTTCCAGGTTGTAAATGACTTCAAGAAACCAACAGAAACAAGGCCAAATCCCTAACACAAGCCATAATTGGAAAAAACAAATTTTCCTATCTGTATGCAATGGTATCAATACAAAATCGCGTGTATATGTGACTGTGTCTAAACAAACTAGTGTAAGCACCCCTAAAATAAGCTCGTGTAAATGGAAAAGTAGGGAAAAAATAGAAACATGGACCTTATATAGAAGATCAAACTAATTGACCAGACTACAAATGTGTCAACAAGACTAGAAAAATAAATAATCGATATGAAAAACTTAGATCAATTAAAAAGCAACCCTTCTAGGAAATACTTGACTATATTCCCTAGCAAAATCACTAGTTATATTGGAAGGAAAAACTTCCCTAATTTAAGGGTTGATAACCTAAATAGATCGAAAGAAGATCATCAACAAGAAGAATATGTTCAAGCATTCAAACCATATAATCTACTAAATTTGGTTTTGAGAGGATTACTTGAAGATCCTACATTTGATGTTGATATCGTAGGGTCCAAACCCTCTACTTCCTCCAAGTCGAACAGACCTTGAATAATATTCAAAGAGGAATACACATAGCAAGTAATTCAAGGTGCATACATAATAAACATGTCATACAATCAATTATAAGCATATAAATCATTAAATGTCACATATAAATCATGAAAAATGAGATCATATCATATCAGAAATGAGACATAAATTCTTTATTGATATCAACAAATAGTAGTGCAGAGATACAACTTGATACAACCACAACACTAGGAAAACTCTCATTCAGATCTGTCTAACCCAAGCCTCAAATATCACCTCTCAGGCATATGAAAAGGAATTTCCTATAATGATGGATGAGCATCTATGCAAGGAATCAATGTTTTCCTATGATTGGGAGTGTAGGAGGCATAGGAAAAATCAGACTTGATCTGGGTAACGAAATAATTGTAATGTTAATATCCTATCTTCTTGATTATATTTAGGCCATCCCATGACGTCTATAGATACCACCAGAATTTGGTTTTTTTAGATAGGTTGCAGGCTCCTGTAGGTGGGTTTCCAGTCAAACCCGTAAACCTCAGCCTAATAATAGGATATTTTATTTCATATTTTTAAAGATATACATGGGTTCTGTGTTATGGTACCAACTTGTGTACACACTTTTGAAATGGCAGAGTCCCTCATGGAATTAAAAATATTGTTTTTTAATATAGGATCAAGTCTCTATGGGAAAGGGTTTGGCAACACCATACAAGAACATCATAACTACAGGAGTGCTAAATTATGCTATAACACAGGTTGAGATGGAAATATGTGCCCACCACTACATATCAACACAACCCTACAACTAGAAAAATATATGCATCAAATGACCAATAACACAATGAGATAAACTATCATGGAAAATATGAGTTGAATTTAACCAAAATCTATTATATTCCACAATACTACTCTAATCACTGAAGTAATGAAACTAACTCTTAAGTTGCAGAGAGTAAGTATGCAAAAGGATTACAATTAACATCTATCCATTTTCAATAAATAATAAAAAATATTTTTGGACTGATATTGTAAATACTTTCAATCACTTTTCCCACAAGAGAGGTGATAGGAAAGCCTGTAATCATACGGTTTTATAGCTTAATATCTACTTAAACAAAAGAAATACATGAAATGTTGTGAAACAAGAATAAGAAAGAAATATAGAAGAGGGATTGAAGCCTCTGGGATGGGCCCAAACCCAAGGGTTTCAACCCTCTATAACTAACTCAGATGTAAATCAATGAAAAACTTCTCATTAACATAAAATAGTATTTTCATACATCAAATGAAAGGTAATAATAATAATAATTTCAAGCACTATGCTCAGTAGCTACTCTTAGCTGAATCAAAAATATGAATCCTAATGAGCCTTTCAGTTGGTTTATTTATAAAAAAAGGTAGTTGACAGAAGCTCCCTTTGAAAGAGGAGTGATTCCCTTTAAGATCTCAAGAATTTGGATCTGGTCCTCCTTGAGCTTCACATGTACCTCAAGTCACTCAAATGCAAGTGAATTTAAGCTCCTCTATGAGGATTCAATGACATCAAGCTAAGTTAGAGAGTTAAGGAGGTGGATAATCCCCCCATATATTCTCTCTTCGTTGTATCCATGAAGCCCCTGCATATTAAATGAATAAAAAATGCTTCTTCCTCCTGACATTTAATCACATTAGGCCACATAATATGAAAAACACATTTTATTCTTATTATTAAGCATATTATGACTAAAAAGCAATTTTATTGTGACAAAGTGCTTGGTTTCTTCCTTCTTGTAATCCCACCAACAAGGGAGTGTTGATTTTGAGTCCAATCCATTTTACTTTCACTACTTGCATGATCATTTTATATTATGGGATTCTTTCCAAGACATTCCTTAGCCTTTCTGGAGAGTGTTACTCTCTGATTTGTAGATTTTGAGGAAAGGAATTCCCCCTTATTTGACAAGCTTGCAAACTCTTTGTTCCTAACATCCTAAACATGTCCTCAAAGTGTATAATGCATTTCTTTAGGTTTCTATTTACTTGGGTACTAAATCAGAATCAAAGGATATTATATTGTGATTGTTGATGATCATTGTAGGGATTACCAATTCTGCTATGATGTATAAGGGCTCTTTCTCTTCCTTTTCCATCACCTTCTTTACTTCTTCAACCCTTGTCTCATCATGTGTTAACCAATATGCTAACGACATCAGCTAAATGTCTCCCAATCTTGAATTCAAGACCCAAAAATTCAAAATATATTAGGCTCTAATTATGCATATAAAACACAGCTAGTTTTTCCATCTCCTCCATACTTATCTTTTTGCAAATTCAATAAATTTATTGTAGCCCTGGAAAGGAAAAGACCCATAATGTGATAATTTCTTTAAGTAGAATTGCAGCCACTTCTCCTTAAGGAAAAGAGCACAGGATTTTTGTGGCTACCTGCATTGTATGCTTTCATAGAGAGACTTGCCATAGTTGGAAGTTGTGTTTCCTTTCCTTGCACTTGTTCTTTTAGTATTATGCTCTCTTCCAGTACATTCTCCCTCATTGTTGACTCCCTTAGTTTCAAGTCACTTAATTCCTTTCCCATTCCATTGATCTTCTCCTCCATTAGTCCCATATCTTCTACATTTTTGGATTTGGAAATCTTCATCCATCTATGTGTTCTTCCTCTTTCCTTCTCTAGCTCAAAGAAGAGTTGGATAGTGAACTTCTTGGATATAATCCTGCATCCCTCAACAATTGTTTACAATTATTTGGGTTGGTCTATGGCTTAGGCTCCTCTAGCTCTTGGAGGCCTTTCTCATCCTTTATTGAGGTGTTTTTTCCTTACCGTAGCTCGTCTTTCTTCTCATGTAGCATCCTTGGTTTCTCCTGTAGCCTGTATGCTTCCTCCTATAGCTCCTCTTTTTATTCTTTCCCAATGGTACTTTCTATCTTGAGTCTCTTAAAGGTATCATCCCTAGTGATGGCCCTTCCCACAGGTATCACAGGTAGCTTGGATTTTTCCTTGGGAGAGGTAACCTCCTCAATATTCCCTTCACTAGGTCCTATTTCTTTCTTCTTGATTGGTGACTGATCAATAGTGATAAGTATTTTCAAAGGAGGTTTTGGTTTCCCTTGCCTAATCATGGTGCTCTTTCTTGTTTTGAAGTATAGGGGACCTTGGACTGACTGCCTACTTTTGGGCTTGACAGGTGTGCCCAATGTAGCCAATGTTGCAACCACTTCTTTCTTAGTATTCCCTGTAGAGAGACTTGTTCAGTGTCCTTGATTCTCTATCTTTAAGGGCTTAGAAGTCCCCCAGGGCCCTATTTTTCTCATAATTTTTTCTATCCTTTTTCTTCCTTAATTTATGCTTCTTCTTCCTCTATTTCTCCTACCTCTTCTTCCTTTGCATTTTGTCCCCTACCCCTAGTGATAGGGCGAAGTGTTTCTCCATGTATGGTGGCTTGGGTTTCAATTAATATTTCTATGTCCATGTCAACAAAATTATCCCATAACATAGGGTTCCTTAAGTGACTCAAAGCATCCATCAAAATTAAGTTAATGAGGCCATCACGGGTGTTGTGGTTCATTCGCAATATCCTTTCTTCTAATTTTTTGAAAATACAAAAAAATGAAAAAATAAATAAAATATGTGTTAAAGTAGAGCTTCCTCATAATTTAACTAAAGTTGTAATTGTTTTGTTAAGGTTCGAGTAAGTAATCGAGTGGGATTCGAGGATTTTCTTGTCAGAGGATAAAGGCAGCAACCTGCGGGCACATTCAACACATGGGTTAATAGGGAGGGTACCTCCGCAGTTGACCCCATTGATTGACCAGTTGATCTTGATCGACGGTCTAGATTGACTGCGAGGGCAAGGCTCCGATGAGCGCTCTATACCCCAAAGGCCTCTCACAGTGACGTAAGCTGTTGGTTGGTAACAGCTTTCAGCCACATCATGGTACCGTTTAAAAATATCTTGTGCATCAAATCAAAATTTAATTTCTAGACACCGTGCCATATATTTAAACATGTTTTTATTTTCAAAAATTAAATGTTATACCTTGAAATTTTTAACCTGATTGCACCAGTGTCTTCCATCATTGTTTACCACCTTGAGCGATATCATGGCTAAAATTTCATCTCTTTCTGGCTCATCCATTCATATTCCTCTCATGGACACTGAGAGGGATATCTGAGATACCATTTTCTCTCTACAATATCTCCCATTCTATCAGCAGGTCTGTTTGAATGACAAAGCATGTCCAATTTTATCTGCCATGGCCAAGTGAGGTGTACTGACTGCATGTATCCATAAAACTTATCTTTTTCCTCAGTTTGTGCACTAGCTAGTATATGTTATATATAATCATGGTAAATTTTTTTTAATGAATTTTCTAGGAGAGAATGTTATGAAAGTCTCAGCCCAATTAATTTTTCAAGCCTTGTGTTACCCAGAGTCAGAATCTTATGTTCAATTCACTGATCAATCATTGGCAACGCATTATGATAATCTTGTAGGACAGGAATTGACCCAGTTCACCTTCTTCCTAAGGCCAGCCATTATGCATTTTTCACCAGATAGTAAAGAGTTATCCATATAAGTCTTTGATGTAGAAGTTCAACCAGTGCTAAGGTGTATATTAAAGATTCTAGGAAAGGAGGACAATATCTTAATTGAAAAATTAGTTCTGGGACTATTTGTGTTGACGATGAACATGGGAGTAGTTCTAGATATTCCTTCTTACTGGCAGGAGGTCGTCAATACTAAAATCATGAGTTTATCACTCACTGGGTCATTCAAGTTCCCTTCTCATATCATTTGTCTCTTTTTATATCAAAATCTGGAAGAATTATTGCATTTGTGGTTGAACATCATGGATATAAATAAAAATAAGCAGTCAGTAGTTTTTTGGACTGATGTAGTAAGGGAAGAACAAAATGAGGAGGGTCTATTTGATTTTTCAAATCATTTCATGTCTACTGCCTATAAGATTTTGAATGGGGTTTCTCCCCCATGTTTATTTCCAAAGGCTCAAGAATTTCTTAAGTTGGGTTCAAATTGTAAATTTTGAGATTTGTATGTGTATGGAGATTACTCAGAGATCAAAATTTATGGGGTTAGGGTGGAACCATATAGGCTTCCCACATTTGTTCCTATGAGATTATTTTCCTTAGAATTTATTACATAAAGTTTGAATGTTGACCAAATGCATTTTGTCGTAATGAAAAAGGGTCACATTTTTAAATTAACTATGTTTGTGGGTCCAATTATAGTCAACATGAAACAAGCAGCTGATGAGGTTAATAAGATGTTAGATGCTATGCATTTTTTGTTAGGAGATAAATGGGCTTATGATCCTCATAAAGTAATTTCAAACATGAGAGTTGAAAATGGTTACAAAACATTTGTTCATGACAATAGACCTGACATAAAGAAGTTAGCCAATAAGGGTTTTTAGGTTATGCTAGTTCTAGTATACATAATCCTATCATATTTGAGAAATAAAGAAAGAAGAGAAAAGAGGCAGTTGTAGCTTCTGAACATGAGGAGAAAAGAGTCAAAGAGAGAAAAAAATTCAATGAAGACATAGCAGGTGCTCAACCTAGTTTTCTGCTTCAACTAGGAGATGAACATAATGTTCTAGCCTCACCAAGAAGACATGGATATTCTCAGGAAAAAATACCTTTGATTAAACAAGTATTTTCTCAAATTGTTGAAAGGAATCAAAATATGAAGGCTAGCATGGAGGAACAATCTGAATATCATGTAACTCTAAACCAGACAAGATTGTTGACTGCCATGGATCTAGGAAAAGATCAATTTAAAATTGTTCTTTCTCACCCTTATGATATTACTATGGGGTCATCAAGTAATTTCAATATTGTAGATTTAACTTTTGATGTGAGAAATATTCCTTTGCTTGATAACGTCAATTTACACATGCAAATAGGTCAATTAATAGTGAATGATTTGACAAAAACTAATACAATGCCTCTTAAGGTAGAGAATATGCTTGGGAAGGTGATCAAGAAAATGGAATTGGAGAAAGCCAATTCCAAGGCTTTAACAACCCAAAATGAAGAACTCAAGAAGATAATTGTAAAAATTTGAATAGATCGAAATGATAGGTCTATTATGCAGAAATTTCTACAAAGTGCACAATAAGATATTTCTGTATTGAAGAAAAAATTGAATTTACCTACAGGGGAGCATTTGATGGTAGCAGAGGTAGAAAAAGTGGAAAGTGAAAAAGAGAGCGTTCTTTAGCAGCTCTTATAGAAAGAAGAAGAAATTTCTAAGTTGAAAGAAATAATACTCAAACTGCAAACCAGATTTATTGTCATTCCTATACCATCATTTTTCCATCTGGAAATGATGATCCAGTAGCACAGTTATCTCAATTGAGCACTGAATTGAAAATGGCATAGAAAGATCTAAAAAAGGCACAAAATGATCTGTAAATAGCAACAAAAACAATGCAAGCCAAGGATGGAGAAATTGATATGTACAGGGCAGATTGTCAAATAGCTAATGCTGACATCAAGAGTCTGAAAGAGAAATTAAATGGAAATATAAATTTTATATAGGCTAAAGATATCATATGGAATGAAATCATTGGAGATATGAAAGAAGCCTGGGGATATTTTACTATTTTATTGGAAGAGAAAAGCATTGTCAAAGATTTTGAGGAGAAAGTTGTGGTAGATAAGCAGAAGACCATTAACAAAGCCATATGGTCCAATAATTTCATTGATTTCATTGATTCAAATACTGATCAGGTGTTATAAGAAAATGATGTTAAAGATATGATCCTATATTCTGTAGAGATTAACAAGTTAATTGTTAAAAATACTTGCAAGAATATACTGAAAATAAGTTGAGAGAGATTAAAAAATCATTGAACAAATTTGATAATAAGTATGACAAAAGACCTAGAGTAGGATTTCCATCATGCTGGGACCTTAAAGGCAATCCTTTATCATGGGATTCCTATGAGCCATTATTGGTATTGACAAAAATTAAGGTGGATAACACTCATGAGAAGACTCATATCTTGAAAGGAATAAAAGTTATTAACATTCATTAGAGTAATTTTCAGTTATTATGGACGGTAAAGACTTTATTTACAGAGCGACCAACATTTAATAGGATCATCGCCTTTAGGCTAGAGTACCACAAGCTGATCAACTACCCTAAGACAAGCATTGAATTATGGAAGAAATGCATAGCTTGGATGCCTTTTCTACCTAATGATCCCTCATCTTATAAAAATGACAAGTCAGATAATCATGGAAATGTAGCAATAGTGTAGTGAATTCATATTCAATAGATACATTAGATTTTTAATTTTATTTATCTCTATTAAGAGAGTTCAATTGTAATGAGATATTTTGATGATATGAAATAGGTAGTTTAAGAAATTTCAATTATTTTGAGCAGTTAAGAGTAGTTTCAGTAGTTAAAAACTGCTTTACATTGTATTTAAAGAGAAAGAGAAGAAAGGAAAAGTTACTGAGTTTTGGACCTTTGGACTAATACAAATTTTGTACTCAATTTTCTGATGATTAATTAATGAACATCAAGATTCTTGCATCTATTAATTTGATATTTTTTCCAGTTTCCATTCTGTATTTTTCCTTCTATGAATAGAATGAAGTAATGTAGTTGCAGGTCTCTTTTTACACATGTGAATAAGATTTAAACATCCTTAATGGGCGCTCCTTCATTTTAACTATTCCACTTTCATAAAATTCTTTTGAAGTTTAAAGTGATAGATCCTGTTTACCAGCATATCAATTTGGGATCCGTTCATGTTCTTCTTATCAATTCAATTAATATTAGTAGATAATGGCATTGTGAAGCATTTATTGCATCAGATTAGTGAGGGTTTCAATAATTAATTTCTGAAGGTGATTAAGAAAAGACCATATTTTTGCGACATATATATATAAATGTCTTGAGCACTGATTCCTTACCATAGCCAAGTGATTGTTTCTTAAGATACAACATTTGTTGGTGTCGTTGCCAGGGACGAAGAAACAAATTTCATACCCTAGGTTCTTGTTATATTTCCTCTGGTTGTTTAGAGAGGAGGAAATATCAGGTTGTGTTTTTATTTTCATAATTTTGGTGTATAAAGGACCTCATATGAGGTCATATACCTCACAACAGAAAGTTTCTATTCTGTCATATCCTGAAAAATTGGTTTCTAAAAAGGCTCAAGAACCAAAAACTCCTTCCATAGCCGATCCTACTCTGCGTGCACCTAGCAGTAGTTCACATAACCCTTCATTTAAGTATATTTCCGGGAAACTCACTTTCTTGGAACAAGAATCCTTTTCCCCACCCATGCATTTTCAAGAACCAAGGTTAGAGGAACAACCCTTTGAGTCTATTTCATTTACCTTCACGTAAGCTCAACCAAATACATCAGCTAGTTCTTCTACCATCATTTATCAACCCCTTCCCATCTAGTCGTTTCACCCCCTTCATTCACATTCACAACTGGTTCACTAAACCCACCTACTCAAGTAGAGATTAACCAAGGCATAAACATGACGGCCCCTTATTTCTTAATGAATAGGTATGCACCGTTAAATATTCCACAACCTATGAATGACAAGCTCCAAGAATATCTCAAGTTACTTACTCATTTTACTAGTGAAGATGAAGTGACTACACAACAACATTTACCATTTTTTTTCACTTTTGCTGAGAATCCAAATCTAAAACATGTGGATGTAGTGATGAGACATTTTGTATAGTCTCTAAATGGAGAGGCAAGAAAATTGTTTAAAGGTTTAAAAAATGCCTCAATTAACAATTTGGAGGAATTAGAAAAATAATTCACTCAAATATGGGGCGAAAAAAGAGATCATGGTTACTCATTGGAAGAGCTTAATGCAATCAAGAAAAAGTTTAATGAAAAAATGACTAATTTTATTAAAAGACTCAACAAATTGTATAATATTTTACCCATAGAAATTAAACACCCTCCTATTGGAGCAATGGTATTTTTTTCTAGAGATTTTGAGTCAGATTTTAGTTTCACTTTAAGGGAGAGGAGATATCCTACTCTTGAAAAAATCAAAACTTCTGCTTTGGAAATTGAATTAAACATACTTCTTCTGGGAAAACACAAGAAAAGTATTCATTTCAAGAGAAAGACAAGGCCAAAGAAGAATCACCATAGGATTAGTGGATTGATGACATGACAAAGTTTATCAAGAATTTGTCGAATAAGTTAGTAAAGATGGAGTTAAAGAGTAAAAAATCCCAAAGGCCTTCACAACAAAACAAAGGAGTTTTCAACCCTCAATTTACAAATAATCCCCTGCAAATCTTGCAAAGGGAGATAAAATATCAAGACCAAGTTTAGGCACCACTATATATAGAAGCGGCACCTTCACAGTCTGCTGAAGATGATCAAAGGGAAGTTGAAGATAAGATATCTACCATGTACATGGAAGAATATGAGGAAGAGGAAGAATGTTAAGAAGAATATACCAAAGCTTAGGTGTCCTTTGACCAAGAAGAGATGGATTATTATTGTAAGAAATTTATATATTTTATGCAAGCAGAGTTGCATGAGAAATATGATTTAAGGTCAAGAAAGCGATCAAGGACGCATGATGATGAAGAGCAACAGAAAAAGTCAGTATCTTCTCCAATGGTGACTCCACAATCAAAGAACTCAATAATTCAATCAGATAATGGAAAACAACCTATGAATCCAGTAAGTGGAACAGAAATACAACAGGCTAAGACTTCCCGAAACAAGTCTATTGATACTAGTAATTTCGAGAAGGTTGTTACTGTGCCTAAAAAAATTTATAACCCTAGTAGAAATCAAGAAAAATGTGAGAAATTGTCAAACAAAATTAAGATTTTATTTTATCGAAGGAGCTAGAAAAGGTCAAAATCCAAGTACCCCTTCTTGAGCTAGCTAAGACACCAGGTTACAAGAAAGAGATTACAAAATTGATTAACCTTTCCCTGTCTGATGATATTGGTGATACTGTGAATTTGCAAGAAGAAAAGCCAGTGGTCACTTTCGGTCCACATGTGGAGGAGGTAGATTCTTGTGTTCCCCCATTTTATATATCATTGCTTCTTCATGATTTATTTCTTCATAATTGTATGTTAGACTCAAGTCTTCACATAATCTCACGCCATTATTTGTAATGTAAGAATTGAATTTACAGATTATTAAACCCCATAGAGACATATATTCATTTCATTCAAAAAGGGTGAAGTGTGTTGGGCTTATCAAATACATGGTGATATCCTTGGCCCAAATTCCAGCGAAAAGTATCATAACGGATGTAGTGCTCGTAGATATTATGGCTAGGTTTGGTATGCTTTTTTCCAGATCTTGGGGAGTGAAGCTTGGAGGAGTTTTAAATCTGGACTTCACATATGCTATTATTCCTATTTTTAATGGGGAAGAAAGAAGGTTATATAGAGAAACAAGATTTGTTAAAACTACCACAAAGAAAGATGCAAGAAAAATAAGATATTTCCTGTTTTATGTTGCATGAAGATGCAGAGTTTGTTGAAGACTGAGAGAAGTAGCTCTCTTCAGAAATTGTACATAATGAGCTGATTTCAAACAAAATTTGGAACTGTTATTTTGATTGTGCCTATTCAAAAGATGTCACAGGAGATGGATTTTTACTAAAATTTCCAAAAGGTAATCTTTTTCCTTTTTATTTTAATCTTGAATTTGAATCAACAAATAATGTAGCCGAGTATGAGGCATTAATTTTAGGCCTTCAAACTGCTAAACAAATGAGAATCTGTTGTATTTCTATTTTTGGTGATTTTAAGTTGATTATAAGACATATTAACAACCTTTGTCAAACCAAGCATCCAAGGCTAAGATAATATAGGAATGAAGTATGGGATTTGATTAAATCTTATTTTGAAGCTTTGAATGTTCAATTCATTCCAAGAGAAGAAAAAATAATGGCAGATTCGCTGGCAATTGCAGCTAGTACTTTCAAGCCACCTATAAATACGAAACTAAGATATGAAATTGAAATGAGGCACATAGCCTCTATTCCTGACAATGTTAAGCACTAGAAGGTATTTGAAGATGATGAGCAAATAATTAATTTTTTGACAATGATTGAGAATTTTAAAGATATTGAAATGGACAAAGAGAGTGAACAGATTGATCAGAATGAAGACTTGAAAAATATTAAGCAATCAATAGGTGATCAGAAAAGAATCCGTTTGAAAGATAATGTATTGCCTAGAGGATTAGTTCCTCTTGAAAGATAATTTGATTCAAATGATGTAGCAATGGATCCAAAGAAGGTACCTCAAGAGGGTGAGATGGAAGATTTTAATCTGGGAACTCAACAGGAGCCCAAGGTTGTCAAGTTATTCAAGGGTGTCCCTAAGAATTATAAAGAAAAATACATTGATATTTTCAAAAAGTATATGAATGTGTTTGCATGGTCCTATGAGGATTTGAAAACATATGACCTAGACATAGTTCAACACAAGATATCGTTGAAGGATGGGACCAAGCCTCACAAATAGAAACTTAGATAGATCAATCCATTGCTTCTTGCTCTAATTGAAAAAGAAGTGACGAAATTGCTGCAGGCAAAAATTATAGTCCCACTCATATATTCAGACTGGGTTTCTAACCTATTTCTTGTGAGGAAAAATAATGGAGAAATAAGGTTATGTGTTGAACTCATGAATTTGAATAGGGCATCACTTAAAGATAATTATCCTTTGCCTAAGATGGACTATGTTTTACAGAAAGTGACAGGAGCATATAGATTGTCTATGGTTGATGGTTTCTCTAGGTACAACCAGGTAGTAGTTGAAAAATAAGATCAGAAGAAAAAAAAATTTACCACACCCTAGGGAATGTTCATGTTTGCAAGAATGCCATTTGGTCTCATGAATGCAGGTGCCACTTTACAGAAAGGTTTCCTGAAATGTAGAAAATTTGGGTTGTCATTGAATCCCAAAAAATATTTATTTTCTTTGGAGGAAGGAAAGTTGTTACAACATATAGTTTCAAATTAGGGAGTAAAAATTGATATAGCAAGAGTAGAATCTATTCAGACAATTCCTTTTCCCAGGAGTAAAAAGGATATTGAGAGGCTTTTCAAAAAAAAAAAAATTCCAGAGAAGATTTATCCCGAATTATGCTGAAATTTTCAGAAACATAACACATATGACGAAGAAGAATGCAGAAGTAAAGTGGGACAAGGATGCTAGAGAATCCTTTGCTAGGATTAAAGATGCCCTTCAGGAAGCTCTAGTTCTGACCAGTCTAGATTATCAAAAGGCTTTTCAAATATTTTCATTGGCATCACCTACTACCATTGTTGTTGTGTTGCTGCAGAAGAATGAAGATGGTAAAGAACAACCTGTGGCATTTTTCAGAAAATTTCTCGGGGACGCTGAACTTAAATATAATATTTTGGAAAAATAGGTGTATGCTTTAGTTAGAGCATTAAAATAATTCATGACTTATGTGTTGCAGTCCTAGATAGTTGCTTATGTTCCTAACTCTGCTGTGAAAGATGTGTTAGTTCAAAGTGACGTTGAAGGTAAAAGAGGAAATTGGATAGCTAAAATCCAAGAGTATGGCTTAGATATCAAGCCTACCAAATTGGTCAAAGATCAGGGTTTGGCAAAACTGTTGACAGAGTCAAATTTTCAAGCTTTGGGGATTAATTTCCTGGCACCCTTAGATGAAGATATTGATGAAAGGAGTCAGAGCAGTACAAAACCAGCAATTAAATAAAAATTCTTGTTCTATGATTGGTATAAGGATATTTTTCATTACTTATGTTTTTTCTCTTATCCAAACTCACTAAATAGAAAAAATACAAATCTCTTAAGCTTAAATCACAGTCATGTGTCATAATTGATGCTAAGTTATATTGGAAGGATCCTGCTGGCATCTTGTTGTTGTGCTTGACAGAAGTTGAATCAATGGAAGTTGTAAAAGAATATCATGAGAATTTATGTGGATGTTATTAGAGATGGAATTTTACTGCTCATAAAATCCTCAAATCAGGTTTTTACTAGCCCTCCTTGTTTGCTGATGTATACAGAATGGTTAGAAGCTGCCATAAATGTCAGTTATTTGTAGAAAATAAAAGGTTAGATCCTCCACCTCTTCTCCCAGTATTCATTGAAGAACCCTTTAGGAAATTGGAATTATATTTTATTGGGGAAATTAACCCACCATCAAGTGGACAGTTCAAATGGATTCTGACTGCCCTAACTATTTCACAAAGTGGGTGGAGGCAATACCTACCAGAAAGGCTAATGACTAGGTAGCAGTGAAGTTTCTGGAATAAAACATCTTTAGCATGTTTGGATGTCTAATCAATATTTTAACTAACATGCCCAGGTATTCAATTCAGTTCGATTCATTAATTTTTGTCAAACATATAATGTCATTCTATCTCATTCTATAGCATATCATCCTCAAGGGAATGGGCTAGCTAAATATTTCGATAAGACATTGGTCAAGATTTTGAAGAAGACAATTAATGAAAATCAGAAAAACTAGGATTCAAAATTGAAATTATCTCTTTGGGTAGTACGAGTAACTACTATAAGATCTATAGGTAAGTCTGCTTATGAACTGGCTTATGGAACTCAGGCTTTATTTCCTACTCAGTTGGCTATACCAGTGATTTCTTTTCTTCAGGAAGCACAAGAAGAACCTAATACATTGGTGAGAAGATTGAACAAGCTTATAGAATCAAGTGAGAGTAGGAACAAAGTTAGAGAAAATTTTATCACCTATCAAGAAAATATGAAGTCTATTTTTTATAGAAAAGAAAAAGAAATTATTTTTAAACTTGGAGATTTGGTATAAATATGAGATACCAGAAGAGAAGAGAAAGGAAAACATAGTAAGTTTGACCTACTCTGCTATGGCCCATACAATATTTTTGAGGTCAGATCAAATAACACATTTATTTTGGAGAATCTTGATGGAGAGACAATACAACTGCCTGTGAATGGGCAGTATCTCAAGCATTGTTTACAACATAGAGATTTTATGCTCCACCATTGTACATATTCAGATTTTTCATTGTTTATATTTCGTCAAACAACATTTGAGTCCATGACCGAAGTGAAGGCACTAATCTGCAGTTCTTAGTGTTTTGTGGCAAATAACACTATCCCTAGGTGGAGCCAGATGTTGTGGTTCATTTACAATATCATTTATTTTATTTTTTTGAAAATATAAAAAAATGAAAAAATAGATAAAATATGTGTTAAATTAGAGCCTCCTCATACTTTAACTAAAGTTGTAATTTTTTTGTACATCTGAAGTTCAAAACTTTGAAGGTTCCATGAAATTTGGTCCTAATGTTTCGGTTAAGTTTGAAGGAAGTAATCGAGCAGGATCCAAGGACTTTCTTGTCAGAGGATAAAGATGGCAACGCGTGGGCACATTCAACACACATGTTA
This sequence comes from Pinus albicaulis, assembly GCA_034641835.2. Taxonomy (NCBI): domain Eukaryota; kingdom Viridiplantae; phylum Streptophyta; class Pinopsida; order Pinales; family Pinaceae; genus Pinus; species Pinus albicaulis. The sequence goes on along the minus strand of CM076582.1, from coordinate 531,714,946 downwards.
ATGGGGAGGGTGCCTCTATAGTTGACCTCGTTGACTGACCAACTGATCTTGATCAAAGGTCCGGATTCACTATAGGGTCAAAGCTCCGATGAGTGTTCCATACCCCAAACGCCTCCCATAGTGATGTAAGCTACTAGTTGGTGATAAATTTCAACAATGTCACGATACCGTTTAGTGGTCTCTTCTCTGTCAAATAAACATTTAATTCTAGACCTCACACCATCTATTTAAACCTATTTTTTTTTCAAAAGATAAATGTTACTGCTTGTATTTGTCAACCATGATTTCACAAGCGTCTTCCATCATTGTTCACCAACCTTAGTAGAATCATGGCTAAACATTCATCTCTTTTTAGATCATCCAGTCATATTCCTCTCATGGACACAAAGAGGGATATCTGAGATACCATTTTCTCTATATAACACCTCCCATTATATCAGTAGATATGTTTGAATGAAAAATCATGTCCAATTTTCTCTGCCATGTCAAAGTCAGGTGTATTGTCTGCATGTATCCCTAAAAATCATCTTTTTCTTGAGTTTGTGCACTGGCTTGTATCTGTTATTTATCCTGGTAAATGTTTTGTAATGAATTGTCTAGGATAGAATGTTCTAAAAGTCTTGGCCCAGTTAATTCGTCAAGCCTTTTGTTACCGAGAGTCTGAACCTTATGTTCAATTCGCCGACGAATATTTGGCAGCTTATTACAATAATATTGCAAGACAAGAATTGACCTAGTTCTCCTTCTTCCTAAGCCCAAGCACGAAGCAGTTTGCACCAGCTAGTAAATATTTCTCCATAGAAGTCTTTGATGCAAAAATTCAGCCAGTGATGAGGTTTCTATTAAATTTACTGGGAAAGGATGATAGCTTAATTCACAAATCAGTTCTGGGACTATTTTCATTGATGATGAATATGAGAGTAGTGCTATATATTTCTTGTTACTGGTCGGAGGTCATCAATACTCACCTCATGATTTTATCACTCACTAGGTCATTCAGGTTCCCTTCTCTTATCATTTATCTCTTTTTATATCAAAATGTGGAAGAATTCTTGCATTTGGCGTTGAACATCATGGATATAAATAAAAAGAGGTAGTCAGTAGTGTTTTGGACTGATGTAGTAAGGGAGGAACAAAATGAGGAGGGGTTGTTTGATTTTTCAAATCATTTCATGTCTACTGCCTATAAGATTTTGAATGGGGTTTCTCCCCTGTGTTTCCTTCCAAAGGCTCAAGAATTTCTTCAGTTGTGTTCAAATTGTAAATTTGGAGATTGTTATGTGTATGAATATTACTCAGAGATCAGACTTTATGGGGCTGGGGTACAACCATAGAGGCTTCCCACATTTGTTCCTATGAGATTATTTGCCTTAGAATTCATTAGGCAGAGTTTGAATGTTGACCAAATGCAGTTTTTCCCAATGAAAAATGATCACATTTTTAAATTACCTATGTCTGTGGGTCCTTTTATTGTCAACATGAGACAAGTAGCTGATAAGGTTAATAATATGTTAGATGGTATGCACTTTTTGTTAGGATATAAATGGGCTTATGATCCTCATAAAGTAATTTCAAATAGGAGAGTTTAAAATGGTTACTCAACATTTGTTCATGACAGTAGACCTGACATAGAGAAGTTAGCCAATAATGGTTTTTTAGGTTTTGTTAGTTCTATAATACAGACACCTATCATATCTGAGAAATCAATAAAGACGAGTAAAGAGGCAGTTGCAGGTTTTGAAGATGAGGAGCAAAGAGCCGAAAAGAGAATTAAATTCAATGAGGACATAGTAGTTGCTCAACCTAGTTTTCTACTTCAACTAGGAGATGAACAGAATTTTCCAACCTCACCAAGAAGACATGGTGATGCTCAAGAGAAGATACCTTTGATTAAACAAGTATTTTCTCAAATTTTTGAAAGGATTCAAAAGATGAAGGCTAGCATGGAGGCACAAGCCGAATATCAAGTAACTCTAGACTAGGCAAGATTGTTGACTTCCATGGATCTAGAAAAAGATCAGTTTAACATTTCTCTTTCTCACCCTTCTGATATGACTATAGGGTCATCAAGTAATTTCAATACTGTAAATTTAACTGTTGATGTGAGAAAGATTCCTTTGCTTGACAAACTCAATTTACACATGCAAACAGGTCAATTAATAGTGAATGATTTGACCAAAACTAATAAAATGGCTCTGAAGTTAGATAATATGCTGGGAAGGTGATCAAGCAAATGAAATTGGAGAAAGCCAATTACAGGGCTTTAACAACCCAAAATGAAGAACTCAAGAAGATAATTGTAAAAATTGGAGTAGATCCAAATGGTAGGTCTGTTGTGCAAAAATTACTACAAAGTACAGAATCATAGATTTATGTATTGAAGAAAAAATTGAAGTTACCTACAGGGGAGCATTCGATGGCAGCAGAGGCAAAAGAAGTGGAAAGTGAAAAAGAAAGCCTTCTTCAGTAACTCTTACATAAATAAGAAGGAATTTCTAAGTTTAATGAAATTGTACTGAAACTACAAAACTAGATTGATTCCCATTCCTTTACAATCATTTTTCCATCTGGAAATGATGATCCATCATCACATTTATCTCAATTAAACACTGAATTTGAAATGGCATAGAAAGATATCAAAAAGGCACAAAATGATCTGGAAATAGTAACAAAATTAATGCAATCGAAGGATGGAGAAATTGATAAGTACAGGGCAGATTGTCAAAAAACTAATGGTGAAATCAAGAGTTTGAAAGTGAAATTGAAGGGAAATATAACCTTGATAAAGACTGAATATATCATATGGAATGAAATCATTGGAGAGATGAAATCAACCTAGGGATCTTTGACTATTGTATTAGAAGATAAAAGCATCGTTAGAGACTTTGAGGAGAAAGTTATGGTAGATAAGAAAAAGACCATTAACAGAGCCATATGGGTAAAGAATTGTATTGATTTCATTGATCCAAATATTGATTAGGAGTTAGAAGAAAATTATGTTAAAGATAGGATCCTATATGCTTTAGAGATTAAGAAGTTAATTGTTATAAGTTCTTGTAGGAAGACCACTGAAAAGAAGTTGACAGAGATTAAAGAAGTAGTAAGAAAATTTGATAATCTCTATGACAAAAGAGCCAGAGCAGGATTTCCATCATGTTGGGACCTTAAAGGAAGTATTTTACCATGGGATTCCTATGAGCAATTATTCATATTGACAAAAATTAAGGTGGATAACACTCATGAGAAGACTCATACCCTGAAAGGAACAATAGTTATTAACTTTGTTTAGAGACATTTTCAGTTATTATGGATGGTGAAGATTTTTTCTATAGAGAAACCAAGATTTAATAGGATCACCGCATTTAGGCTAGAGTACCACAAGCTTATAAACTCCGCTAACACAAACATTGAAGTGTGGAATAAATGCAGAGCTTAGATGGTTGTTCTACCTAATGATCCCTCATTTTGTAAAAAGGACAAGTCAGATAATCAAGGAAATGTAGCAGCAATGGAGCAAATTCATATTGGTAGATAGATTAGAGTTTTAATTTAATTTAATCTCTATTAAGATATTTCAATTGTAATGAGATATTTTTATGATATGAAATAGGTATTTTAAGAATTTTAAAGTAGTTTGAGCAGTTAAGAGTTGTTTCAGCAATTACAAACTCCTTTACATTGTATTTAACGAGAAAGATAAGAAAGGAAAAGGTTCTGAGTTTTGGACCTTTGGTCTACTGTAAATTTTGTTCTCAATTTTCTGATGATTAATGAATGAAGATCAAGATTCTTGAATCTGTTGTTGTTGATATGTTTTCCAATTTCCGTTCTGTCTTTTCCCTTCTATGAATAAAATGAAGTAATGTAGTTTTTGGTCTCTTTTTACATATGTGAACATGAGTTAAATATCCTTAAAGGGCGCTCCTTCATTTTAAATATTCCACTTTCAGAAAATTATTCTAAATTTTAATGTGATAGATCATGTTTACCAGCATAAAAATTTGGGCTTCCTTCATGTTCTTCTTATCACTTCAATTAATATTAGCAGATAATGGCATTGTGAAGCATTCATTGCATTAGATTATTTAGGGTTTCAATAATTAATTTATGAAGGTGATTAAGCAAAGACGATATTTTTGTGACAGATATATATAAATGTCCTTAGCACTGGTTCCTTCCCACAACCAAGTAATTGTTTCATAAGATACAACAATGGGAAATGTGTTGATGCTTCCATTGCCTAATGTTATCATTCATTTCAATGATTCATTATAGGAGGAATGGGGAACACTTAGTCTGCGGGATTGGTAATTATTCCTTGGATATTAGCTCATGGAGTATCCTATAATGATAGCCATATAAAATGCTCAGCCACCCCTCACAAGATATGTATTTGAGAATGCGGTATGCCATTTCATCCTAGGTGTAAGGTAGAATTTATCTTCTTACCCCGTTCTTATCCTCCATATGTTTTTATTTCTGAATGAAAATTTTCTTCCTGGTTGTAACACTTACTTCCTTTTCCTCCTTGCTCCATCGAAATCCTAAGGGTAAGATGTTTATTCTGGTTATGGTTTTAGGACTTAAAGAGATGTTCAGTCCTCTAACAACAATAGCAGCACTACATTCTCCTTGAGAATGTAGTGCCATGGAAAATTCTTGAGTGATCCCATAATTATACCCTTTAATTTGATCAAATAAACCCATCCATTGATGTCTTAGAATTTTTTTTTACGAAAGGATGGTTTTGGTGAATTCTTTTTGCTTCTGTGGGATCTCTTCTACTGAATCCTTGCCACGTTTACTCTACTACTCCTTCTCAGTGTTACTTAGGTGTAAATTTCAATTTTTCCTTAAATAAATCTTGGTGGTAGAAACAATATTAAAACTTCCTTTTTATCAGTAAGTGATAAGGAGGAAAAAAAATTATATCAAAACAAGATCCTTTTCTGTCCCTATATTTCCTTTAGACACAAAAATTTCCAAACAGAACTATTTCTCAAATGTTCATTATAGGGCACTAAGTTCGGGTAGAATTTCCAATGCAATTATATAGAAATTAGAGAGGAAGAATCGAGTTACTCCTTTTCAAAATAGTTTTTTCATGTTCATGAGTGTTTGAGGACAACTTTGGGTCACTTTGACTACATTTATTCCTTCAATTCCCTTCTATTTCTTCTTCTCAGCCCTTCTATAGTGATTCATACCCTCTTGTAGCTTCTCCTATATCACCTACAAACATAGTTAGAAGCAGCTCATGAACACTTTAGGAAGTCTGATAACAATAGATCGTCCTTCCTCTAAATTTTTTTCCTATAAATGAGTAATAGTGCAAATGGGGTCAATCCTTATACCTAACATTCCCTTTTTTGTTAAAGGCCTAGAGTGCTTTGGTGACATGGCTCTTACGCAAATTTCCTTTTTTTGAATCATTGTCTCCACTCGTAATCATTACTCCACTCCTGGTGATCATTACCTCACTCCTCATAATCACCACCTCGCTTAATTTGACTTCTCCACATTAGATGTGTGACTGAATGAACTTTAGTTTACTAGTTGAGGTTGGCCAAGTTCACTGACCACCTCCATCCCATTAAAACTCCTTTCTCGACCATCAACATGTTTTAGTTTTATATGTATAGGGAAGAGGTGAGGGTTATCAAACCTGAGCCTACATTTGGATTGATTTTTTGTAGACACTTGCATGCTAGATATGGACCTCATAACGTCAACATCTCTAGGGAGTTGATTTTATTTTCTTGTTTCTATTCAGGTATCCATAACTTGATAATATTATGGCCGATAACTTGATGTCTATGTAGGTTCTTTCCTAGTGTCCAAGTTTTTGTTGGTGGGGTGGATGGAATTATTCCTAAGGATGGTGTGTGTCTTCTCTGTCTCATAAATGGATCCATGAGGCCCTATGTGGGCGAAATAAAAATAAAAATTAAGGATTCCTATTGTGAATGTATAGGCTACTGTAGGAGGAGTCTCCTTCCTACAAAAGTCACTTAATCTATCTTTTAATTCCTCATTTTTCATATCAAATTGATATCAATCCATGAAAGGTATGAGGATAGGATTAGGATCACGAGGAAGTCATGTGGGTGATAGAATAATGGAAGAAAAATATTTTATATGTTTTTTGGATGCATGGCAGAGTGGAAATATAGTATAACTTAGGCTAGATGGAGTGGATGGGTGATGGAATAGATATTGGTGGACCTCTCTAAAAATTACCTAAAGAAGTAATGACCCCCTGGTCTCTTTTACCAATTACATCTTCTTATTGTAGCATTTTCAACTCCTCTTGTAGTGTTATAGGCTCCTTCTATAGCATTACAGGCTCCTCCTGTAGCATTACAAGGAGGAGGAAAAAATTGATTATTTGGTGGGCTAGATGATGGACAGAGGTAGGAATGTGAGTGGAGAGTGTCGAAATGAAATTTATATCTAGAATATTGGAGGAATACGCTTGTAAATTTTTTCCTATAATCATGGTTTTTTTAATTGTTTGGAGTCCTGCAAAATAATGTTAGAAAAAGTGGTGTAAGAACTCCTTCCCTATGTTTTTATTTTTCTATTTTTCTTGTTTTGTTTTTGAGACAAGAATGGTTCCTTTGCGGAGATGTTTAGCCTGCATTCCTGCGTTAGGAAACTCACATGATGTTATCACTTAGGGATATTTTATTTTTTATTTCCTTTTTTGTTGCTAATGGGTTTCCTTAGAGATTTTTTCAACCTAGGAGTTGGCCTTAGATGCCTCTTGGAGGTTTTCATCCAGGCCATATTTTTTTTTTATGATTTTTTTGGACCAAGGGCTATGATCCTCCCAATCACATTTAGTTCTCTAGTGATTGAATTTACAAACTCTTTCTTTGACAAATTTTTCTTGTACAATTTCAACCTATGACCATTCATAAGCGTTGGAAATGTTGTCATTGATGGAAAAGGAAGTGGCACGAAGGAGCATCTAAATAGCAACAAGGAAAAGGGAGAAGTAAGGAGCAGCATTAGACAAGAAGTAGAGATAGTAACAGAGAGATAGCAGAAGCAGCAGAGAGGAAGCAAGGCAGATAAGGAATTGAGGTAGCAGACAACGCAGAGACAGTGAATAGAAGTAGAATGAGAGAATGTAAGGATGAATTAATTGTTGATGGGTCGCAGCCACAAATGACAGAGGAGAATTAATTTTGTTTGGGTGAAGTCGTTTCACAGTGGAAAAAGGATTTTCCCGTAGATCTGAACTACGGAGGAGTAGAGTTTTATTAATATAGTCACTTAGGGCGTTTAAAGCCCTCAACGACCAAAATGAAGATAAATTGATTAAATAGCGGAAGGCTTAAAGTTTTTGAAAAGAAGCAGGACAAGTGGTCCCTACCACTTTAGCGCAAATCGCAAGATCGCAAGTTTGAAGTATTAGTGTCTTGTTGATATGGATTTTTGCAATATGTGATCATCGTGCCATCGCACCATCACAACATCGCAATGTCACATAATCGCCCTCCGCCCATGCCAGAGTTCCATTGGTTGTTTGCGATGCGATCTTCGCGCCATCGCACGATCGCAGATCGAACATTCATTGTGTTATCACCTTATATATTTGAATCTCCGTTGAAAACCGCGATGCGATCACGCCATTGCAAATCTCAAGTGTTCCGCCTTTTTTTTTTATCACGCAATCGCGTGTTATTGCGCGTGCAAGTTGCCCAAGCGATATCCGTCAGATTGGATGATGTGGCATGATGGAACGTGAGCCCTTCGATCGGGTCGATTGTTAGCAATGGGCCCCAGTTTTAAAATAATATTGTTTAAGCCATCGATTATGCATGTGGGGCCGGATCCAAAGGTCTATTTTAAAAAATGCCATTTGATAAAAGCACGGATTATTAATATTTAATTATCAAAGGGTGTGAATAATATTTATTTATCAAATTCCATGAATTTGATAAATAAAATTCCAATAAAGTAAAACCATCAGCGGCTTCTTAATATTACTTAACCTTGGCTATAGTATTATTTGGCAGAGAAAAAGAATATCTATGGGACATTTCATGCATGGAAGAACAAAGATTTGGATTGGTTTGAATTTTAATATGAATACCATTGGTAGTTGGATGGTTTTGACTCATGGTTTTACAAAAGGCAAAAACTATATAAGGAGAAGATAATTAGAGTACGTGGTGTTCATGGTAAGGGTTCTGAATTAAAAAAAAAAAAAAAAACCTCTAAGGAATATCTATATGGGTGAACTCTGTTCTTAATTGATAAATATGAAACTACGATGCACCCATGGATATAATGATCTGACGATGGTGAATCTCTCATTTGAACGACGGACAAAATCATGAAGAACTGGTGTGAGTGTACTGAATGAATAAATCTGGTGGCCTGCAAGGTAAGTCGTGTGGAAACTAGTGGATCCAGTATGTAAATTGATGAAACATGGTCCGCAGTGGTGCTAAGGATCGAAGACTTCAGTGAGGGGGTTGTACCTCCCTTCCAGTGGTAGCTGGTAAATGAGAATAGGGGGTTGTAGCTCCCTTCCAGGAAAGGCTGGTAAACGAGAGAAGTGTGTAGCCTTCCGTAGGTGGGTGCATGCGTGCTAGTATAAGTCTGCGCCAACATAAAATTGTAAGAAGTTTTCTCTATAATAAATATTGAAGACTGAGATAACAGCAGCGGTGGTTTTCTCCCAAATTGGGTTTCCACCTTAAATCCTGGTGTTCATATGTGTTTCTTATGTTTGATGGTTGTTCTGTTATTTCTATTCATGCTTACTGCTTATCTGATGAATAAATGATGCATTGATCTAAGTAAAGACATAATAAGATCTCTGGACATACAAGTTGGATGCAGTAATGTAACATATGGTTCTAAGAGAAGGGAAAAATAAAAATTGTCAGTCAGCTCTAAATACTGATTCACCCCCCCCCCCTCTGAGTATTTTTCCTACAATAAGTGAGGGAATCCCTTCGTCATCAATTATTTTGATCTTTACAGACCCCTTATCATGACACTTCTCTACTATATAGGGACCAAACCATATTTTCATTAACTTTCCCTTAAAATCCTTGACTCTAGAATCATACAAGAGGGCCCAATCTCCTTCTTGAAAATTATTTTCTCTGATGTGCTTTTCATTCCAAATATTCCTTTCTAGTATATTACCTTAGTATGTAGGAGATATTGCATCCTAAATTCATCTAGAACATTGAGTTGGAGGAGCCTCTCATGTTGTGTTATAGGGAGATACATGTATAACTGAACTACCATCCTCAAGGTGTTATACTCAAACTTAATAGACAACGGGGCCTTATTCTGATGGTGGTCTTCCAAGTGGAGTGAATGTAATGGTGGTCTTCCAAGTGGTGTTGTAGGTACAAGTGGTTTCCACAAGTCTGTCTTCCAAATAGTTTCTACTATTTCTAACAACCTTGGTAAGAATATTATCCAATGATCTATTTCTCATTTCCACCTAGAAATTTGTTTGAGGGTGATAAGAAGTATATTTCATATGCTTGATGTGGTGTTTCTTCATAAGATCTTCAATCAGACTTGATGTAAATTGTGTTGCCTGATTAGTGACTAATTCCCTTGGAAAACAAAATTTGTACAAGATGTTCTCCCTCATGAATTCACCCACATTTTCCTTAGTTTTTTCCATTACTGATTTTTCTTCAACCCATTTGGTCAAGTAATCAATGCATACAATGATATACTTTTTTTTTCCTGATGGGGGATCAACAGGTCCACTGAAATCCATGCCCCAATTTTCAAATGGCTGTAGATTCAATTGAGGTTGTGAGGGAATTTCATTCTTCAGTGTTGGCTTACCAATCATTTGGAATTGATTACACTTCATGGTCTACCTCCTTACATCTTGACGTAAAGTGGGAAAATAGTAACCTGATTGTATAACTTTGAAGGCTTTCCTCTTAACATAAAAATAACCCCTAAGAGTTCCATCATGGAATGTTGAGAGGATGTCAAATACCTCTTGTTCCCTCACAAAACTTCTAACGATATATCTATTCCAAATCTAAAAATATTTTCCCCAACCCAAGTGAATGGAGCACTTTTCATGACAAAGTTTCATTTATCATTGGAAGATAGGTTAGGATGGAACCTACCAACAACCAAATAGTTGGCTATATTGGCAAACTGAGGAGAAAGCACCGAGATGGAAAAGAGATGTTCATATAGAAGTTGATCATTTGTCATTTCTTCATTTCTTGTAGGTAGGGCTAGTATTGAAAAGAAATCTAAAATCGCATTCTCTTTCCTTGGTTTATCAACAATAGTCAAATTAAATTGCTACAATAATAAAATTAATCTAATGATCCTAGCATTGAAATCATGTTTTTCCATTACATACTTAATGGTTGCATGATAATTGTGAATCAAAGTTTGATAACTAGTGGTATAATGCCTAAACATGTTCAAAGAATTCACCATATCCAAAGGTTCATTTTTAGTGACAGTATAATTTAGCTCAGATTTAGAAATATTCTTACTTATGAAATAGATAACATATGAAAACTTATGTTCGAATTGTCCTAAGGAAGCCCCTATAGGTTTGTCCGATGAATATGTGTATATAGGGAAAGGTAATGCCCAGTTGGTACCCCTAAGGATGTGTGTAGTGGTTAGCTTTTATTTCATTATTTCGATGGCCTCTTGATAGTTGTTTGTCCAACAAAAACATAAATCTTTAACCAACAGTCCAAATAAGGGTGAACTCAGTTTACTAAAATATTTAATGAACATTCTATAATACCCATATAATTAAGGAAACCCCTGAGATATTTTTATTTTTTAGGGATAGGGACCCTATTGATGATGGAAAACCTATTTGGGTCAACCAGTATCCCTTCGTTAGATATGAAATGGTAAAGGAAATTCCTTGCATTCATCAAAAAATAAAGTTTCTCAAGGCTCAATGAGAGATTCATTTCAATTCATTTCTTCAAGACTTTGGACATATTAAAGAGTGACTCGTGGAAGTCACGTCCATAAGGAGTGAAATCATCAATGTATATCTCAACATAGTCATTATCAAGTTCAACAAACATACTTATAAGTTTCCTCTGAAAAATAGCAGGGTCATTGCACAGATTGAATGGAAAAACTCTATAGGAAAAGGTACCACAAGGACATGTAAATGTGGTCTTGTCTTGGTATTCAGGGCTGATATGAATTTGGTTGTATCCACTAAACCTATCTAGGAAGAAGAATATTTTTTCCCTACAAGGTCATCTAATACTTAGCCAAAGAATGGAAAAGGGAGATGGTCCTTATTTTTTGCCTTGTTCAGTTCCCAGTAATCAACAAAAATTATCCACTTCACATTCTTCTTATGGACCAAGACAAGAGGTGACACCCACTCACTATATGAAATGGGGTATATGAACCTTGCATCCAGTAGATTTTGTAGCTATTATTTCAAAATGTACTTAATAAATGTGTTTGTCCTTGTCAGGGGTTGCCATTTAGGCTTTCATCCCTCTTTGATGTAAATATGATGAGTAGAAAATGAGGGATTCACACCTTTGATTTCATTAATCCGAAGAAAAATCATCCAGGGATTTACTCAGTAAATTGAAAAAAAATTCTTCCTATTTGGCCAAGAGAGAGGGGTATATATTTAGATTTCTACATGGGCCAAACTCTATAATCATTGAATGTTCTAGGCTAGAGTCAATAGAACACAACTTAGTCCAAGGGATAATCCCATATTATTTCATCAGTTCATCAACTAGTATGGTTGTGGGAGGTAAATTTTGTAATAAATGGTCAATAATATCATCTTCATCAATTTTCCCTCCTTCTATAACAATATCTAGAGTGCACACTAGGTAGGTGGTTGTGTGATACAATTCATCCTCTTCCTAATCATCTAACTATAAAGGTAAATATTGTTTAATAAAATATTGAGTGGGAGGATACAACACAAATTGATTTCATAAATTTCCATTCCTTATATTAATGTTCCCAGCTAACGTAGGCATCATCACTAGCCAACCAATCTCTTCCTAAGATGACAGGATATCCATTAAACATTGTTTTGGGTTGCAGGACTAGGAAATTAGTATGTTACTCCCAAGATTCAATGGATACCATGAAATCCTTAGTTATTCCCTATGAATCTATTATGGATTTGTCTGCAAGATCCAAAAATGTGGTGGTGTTCCTTAAATCCCCTTATATATTGAGCTTCAACATGGTTTCCCTAGTCATCACATTGATTTCAGCCCCAAGATCAATCAGGGTATTAGGGACGATAATTCCATCGATGTGCACATCAAATACTAGGCTATCAAGGTCTAGGTACTTTGGGGATATCACCCTTCGAAACATCAGATCAAATATCTATCAACCAACACTGATGGTGGGGGTATATCTTCTTATTCTCCCAAGCCTTTTGAAACATTTTTCCTTAATAAGATTGTTGTATATGGGAACATATTTATTGGCCTAAAGAAAGGGTATATTGACAAATAAATTATTAAATTATCCCAAAATTCCAACCTCTTCTTGTGTGTGCTAGTTAGGGTGGAACAACCTTTCAGGATAAAAGAGTTGTCTTCCTTCTCTTATTCAATCTCTTCAGGTTGAGTTGGGTTATTATCTGGGAACACCCTCGTAGACCGAAGTTTGAACACCCTCCAAGAACGAAGGCATTAAAGTAGAAGCATGGTTGGTTTTATGCCTCCACCCCATGGAAACTTTTAGGGGCTAATATTCAAAGACGGACTAATTTTCCATGGTTTTTACATAAATAAGATTCGCCAATTTCCTATTTTCTCTAAAATTGATTTTCCCAAATTTTATAGCATAAAATTATGTTATCCTAAAAGTCACCAAAAAGCTATAGATACTATATAAATTCATTATGAATTTGGATATATTTAAAAAAATATCACCAAAAATTTTACAGTCTGCATATTAGTGACTCGTAAAATTTTATAGTCTGCACTTAAAAGTTTCCTTGCTCCACCCTTGCAAGGGGTTTCCCCATTGGGAATATTTGGGTGGATGAGGATTATATGGAGGAGGTGTGGGCCATGTGTTGAGTCCCGAATTTGCATCTTTTCCATACACTTTTCCATACCTTTTTCACTCACCTAAACCTCCCAAAATTGTCAATATCATGTGAAAAGGGTATCTAACATGGTTTTTAATTATGTTTTTGTGTTTTCTATTTGATCTAGATTTTTTTCATACAGCTGCGGAATCTTGCCACTTTCCGCAGCTGCTGAAAATTTCCGCAGCTATTTTGTGGAATTATATGCTACAGGTGTCTACAAGGGAAACGAGCCACATGGGCAGGCTAGGAATGACGAGGACATGGTTAAATTGTCCTGTTGGTTCAAGCAAACTCGTCCAAAGAAGCCGCGGTCAAAGCCGTCCATGTGGAAGTCAACTATGGAGTTTCATGTCGGCCGGACTCTGTTTCGTGGCAAATAAACATCCATACGGCCGTTTCTAAGCTTGCGGAGGTTAAATCGACATCTGTGCAGAGCTCTAGAGTTGAATTCAAGCATCCACCTTCCGTAGATCCACTTTCCAACACGGCCATACTCCTATATCCGTGGACGAAGTGGTCTACGTGCTCTCTGTCATCATAAACTTCAGGAGACAGTTACAGTTTATTGTTTTATATAGAGCGTTTGCATACGCACAAAAAGTTAGTTGTTAGTTGATAGTTGATGTTAGTGAATGTACTCTAAGTATTTGTTAGCTTTGTTTTGCAGTGATTACGCCGCCTTGGAGCCGTGAGAATAATACCTGCCTATTTGGAATGAACTGCTTTTTAATATGAGAAGACTCTGTTTTTCAACTTAATTCGTGTTGGAGGATCGTTACCAAGGCTGTGTAGAGGGCCCCTGCTCAGCTAAGGTTTTGTGTATTAGTGTATATTTCTCATTTCATTTCTTTAAAAGTCATTGTATCATAATCTATCCATATGTTCATACTTTGCAGTTGTTTCATTTCTGTTTATACATTTCCATAATTTCCATTTCATTTCTGTCTTTCATGTTTTATGATTGTTAATCACTGATCAGTTTTCTTGTGCAGGTTTTAGGTAGACAGCCCGGGCATTTTCATAGTATTTTGACTAATGATATGAAACTAACATTGTTCTGCTACTAGTTTGCTTTTCATAGCTTTTGTTTAACTTCAGTCTTGCTTTGTACATTTCAGTTTTGCTTATCTGATTCAGTAGTTAAATTTAGATATATTAAGCTGCCCATAGCGTCTTCAGTTGCCTCCGAAAGCCACAGCTGGACTGATGGTGAGGGACTGCATTATGAAATGTGTAGTTTAGTATTAGTTTCTTTTCTGCAAATTTAGATATATTAAGCTGCTCATAGCATCTTCAGTTGCCTCCGAAAGCCACAGCTGGACTGATGGTGAGGGACCGCATTATGAAATGTGTAGTTTAGTATTAGTTTCTTTTCTGCAAATTTAGATATATTAAATCATATATGACATCTTCAGTTGCCTCCGAAAGCCACAGCTGGACTGATGGCGAGGGATTGAATCATGAGTGTATGGTTTAGTATTAGTTTACTTTCTGCAAATTAAATATCATTTACACAAGTTGTTTATGATTACTTCCGAAAATCATAGCTGGTCTAATGATGAAGGGTCAGAAAATGAATTGATGTAATCTGATTTAGATTTATTTTGTTGCAATTTTGAATTTCCTTAAGCATAGTTTCTTTTGTGTTTAGTCGGCAGCAAGAATAGTTTGGTTTTCATGTTCACTAGTTTACTGTTTTGATTCATTAGATTAGCAGCACCTTTTCATTTCAGCAGTACACTTTTACTTTCTTTCAAGTCTTGTCATTGTAATTTTCAATTTGCTTTTAAAGTTTCAAGTTGGTAAATCATTATAGGGATATCACTTCCTTGAACAAATATAACCAAACTTGCTTTTCATTTTAGAATTTCCATTTCACCTTAGAAAAACCAAAAACGACAAAAGTTAAGAAATAGGTTATCTTGCACATATAGTGCGCCGCACTTCATCAGCTTACGATTCCCGGATTGAAAAATTAAATGCAGCAATTTAGGACACACTAAATTGACCAAACATTTTGGCGCCGTTGCTGGGGAAGTGTAACTAGGTAGCCAATTTCTTAAAAAAAAAACATAAAATCATAAAAGAAGGGAAAACTTGATAACTTCTTGAAGTATGCTCTCCTCTTGCACCTAGTGTGATCTGGAGGATCAGAAAAGAGAGTTATAGGTTTAGTAATTTCTTAAGTATGCTCTCTTCTTGCACCTAGTGTGATCTGGAAGATCAGAAAGAGAATTATTAGCCCAACTTTTTAAAAAATAAAAAATGACATGCATAGAGCAAGAGATTCTAGGGGAAGGTTTATAGCTAAAGCCAAGAGTTCAATTTTCATAACTCCATCTTCTTCAAGGCATAGACCAAATTCGCCACCATCTACCCCTAGCCTTAAGATTTTTGGAAGTCAAGGAACAGCTGAATTAGAGGATTCTCCTATACCACCTACTAAAACCCACTTAGAAAACAAAGAGACTTTCTCTCATCCTTCCTTGGTAGAAGAACTAGAGGACTATAAGGACTCTAAAGAAACTATCATGGCAGAGGAAGTAATAAATAGAGGTGAGGTAGAAGAGGAGGAGATAATGGAGATAACAATGGTGAAGGAAATAATGGTAGAAATAGGGATTTGTTGGGATTCCCTATAGCTGATGAGGAAACTCATGCAACAATGAAAAATATTTCACCATCTGTTCTCCCTAACTTTTATGGATTGCGAAGTGAGGATCCTGAAACATTTCTGTTTGAGTTTGAAGTAGTGTGCCGAACTTATGACTATATGGAAGATTCTAAAAAACTCAAACTATTTCCTTCAACTTTGAAGGGATCTGCTTTGAAATGGTTCATGGGATTAGCCACTCAATCTATCCGGACTTGGAATGATATGAAACAAACATTTTTGGATAGATACTTGGATTATTGTATGCCCACCAATCACAAGGATGAGGTATTCAAAATGATGCAAAAAGAAGATGAAAATTTGGAAGACTTAATTGAAAGATTTCAATACAACTTGAAAAGAGAAAAGATGAGAAACTTAGATAATGAAACCTTGAAAGCCCTCCTATTAAAAGCCATTAGAGATGAATGGATAGACATTTTAAACATGATGGGGAAAGGAGACATTTCTCAACTTCCATTTCGTGATATAACAGAACTATGTATCCATCTCTCAAGAGGAAAATCTAAAACTGGAAAAGGGCCTAGGGATTCTTCTCTTATTAGAGCTAACAAATCTGCAACTGGATCAATAAGTAGGGTAGAGATTGGTAATATGCTTGATGAGTTCAAAACTGATATCTTAGGGAGCCTTAGTGAACAACTAGACACCCTTAAAATCCAAAACAAGCAGAAAGCAGAAACAGATGCTTTAGCCATCTTTGGTCCGAAATGTAGAAAGAAACATGCTTTAAGGGAATGTCCCTTGGATGCAAAAGTTGTAGAAACATGTATGATTTGCTCAGAAAATCATGAGATCAAGGATTGTCCTTCAATCTCTGGACTCAAAGCTGTTTTTCAAGAAGATCCAAATTCAGTAGAATCTCTCTGTTTTGTCGCAAGGAGACCTTGGCAGGGACAACAATCTCAAGGGCTTAATAACCCTATGAATCTTCAAACCCCACCAAATTGGAATCCTTGGCAACAACCTTGGCCCCAACATCAGAATTCATATCAGCCATGGGTATAGGGGATGCAAAATCCTTATGGGAGATTTGCTCAATTTTATCAATATCCTCCATCTTTTCAAAATCAACAAGCTCCACAATTTCCAAGCCCAAATCCACAACTTTCATTGCCATTTCCACAACAAAAACCTTCTCAAAAAAATACAAATCCTCAACTCATGCTCCCATACCAACAGAAGACAAATCAACTTCCAGCTCAGCCATTGCCAAATCCTAACAATAAGAATCCTCAAACTACTTATATGGTAGAAGGACAAAAATTTCCTACCTATATGATTGTTCCTCTCAACGATGTACAACTCAGATCTGGTAGAGTTTTAGAAAAACCTTCTATAGACATTCAAGAGCAAGATACCTCTGAGGAGGACTCTCTTCAAGTCAATAAGGGTTCTGAGGAAGAATCTCTTCAAAATTCAAAAAAGAAAAAAGAAAAAGAAAAGCTAACATCCACAACTCCTATAGTTGAGCAACCTGTATCTTCATCTACACCTCCTTTTCCGGAAAGACTACAAATTGATAAGGGGGTGGAAAAACAAATCTTGTTGCCTAACTATGACTTTCTAGATGAATTTAAGAATGTTTGTATCAAGATTCCATTGCTACAAGCCATTCGAGAAATTCCTATTCTAGCAAAAACCATAAAGGAGTTGAGTTTCAAAAGACCAGGAAGGAAACTAAAAGACACAAGAATAATCCACCTGGTAGGAAAGATTGCAGACATTATGATGGGAAAAATTACTATGCAGAAGTATGTAGATCCAGGAAGTCCAATTGTCAAGACACATATAAATGGAATAGAAATTCCAAACACATTGATTGACTTAGGGGCTGCTATCAACATTATGAGTAGACAAACTATGGACCAGCTAAAACTTCCTAACCTTCTTTTTACACCTACTTTGCTGCAACTTGCAGATCGATCAATTATTAAACCAGATGGTGTATTAGAAGATATTTCAGTCTCCTTAGATTCTTGGGAATATCCAGTAGATTTTATGATTTTGACTCCCAAGAGTAATCTAGGAGGGCACCCACTTATCTTAGGAAAACCTTGGCTAGCCACAGCTGATGCTTTCATTAGTTGTAGATCTGGGGATATGTACATTTCTAATGGTAATTCGACAAAGAAATTCAATTTGTATCCTCTAGCAAAAGCAATTACAGAAGTAGGAGACAATGAATGGGTCAATGATGAGGACACTATACAACCTGTCTTTACCATTTCTGAAATCAGTGAGGATAGTCAAATTCTGAACACATTAGAAAATTTTGAGACATCTTCAGAATATGACCCCACACAATTTCAGTTGGAATCTGACATAGAATATTTTTCATCAAGACAAATGTCTCTTTACTCTATGGAAGAGTTTGGTAGTTCTACTATTGAGATTTTTCCAGGAAAAACATTGAATATCAACAAACATTTGGAAAAGTCACAACAAGAAGAACTAACCAAAATCTTGCAAAAACATTCTACCGCATTTGCATGGGAGTATACTGACATGAAAGGTATTGATCCTAAGACTTGCATCCATCAGATCTATATTGAGGAAAACAGTAGACCAATCAGACAACCTCAAAGAAGGATGAATCCAAATCTTAGGGAGATAGTGAAAGAAGAGCTCCAAAAACTACTCAATGTAAACTTCATTTATCCAATTTCAGATAGCCGATGGGTTTCTCCTCTGGTTATAATACCTAAAAAGAATGGTAAATGGAGGGTATGCATTGATTACAGGGAATTGAACAAAGCAACTTTGAAGGATCACTTTCCTTTTCCTTTTATCGATCAAGTATTAGATACATTAGCAGGTAAAAAGTACTTTTCATTTTGGATGGTTTTAGTGGCTATAATCAAATTCAGGTAGCACCTGAAGATCAAGATAAGACCACATTTACTTGTCCATGGGGAACTTTTGCCTACCGAGTGCTTCCTTTTGGGTTATGTAATGCACCAAAAACATTCCAAAGAGCAGTACTAGGAATTTTTTCTGATCTAATCCATGATTGTGTAGAGGTTTATATGGATGATTTTACAGTTTATGGTAATTCATTTGAAGAGGCATTAGAAAATTTGGAAAAAAGTTCTTATAAGATGTAAAGAAACAAACCTTTCATTAAGCCATGAAAATGCTTTATGATGTTTACTGAAGGGATTGTTTTAGGACATCATATTTCAGGAGATGGGATTAAGGTTGATAGATCAAAAGTTGAAGTCATCTCCAAGTTGCCTATTCCAAATTGTCAAAGAGATGTTAGAAGTTTTCTAGGATTTACCGGTTACTATAGAAGATTTATAGAAAACTTCACTAAAATAGCATCTCCACTCTTCAAGTTGCTTACAAAAGACTGTGAATTTAAATGGGATCCTGATTGTCAATCAACTTTTGAAACTTTGAAAACAAGAATATCTGAAGCACCTATCTTAAGAGGACCAAATTGGAAACTTCCTTTTCATATTTCTACAGATGCTTCAGATACAGCTCTTGGAGCCGTGTTGGGTCAAAAAGATTTAATTCCTTATGCCATTTATTACACCAGTAAAAATTTGACTCCCACAGAGTTGAATTATACTGTGACTGAAAAAGAGTTCTTAGCTGTTGTTCATGCAATTAATAAGTTTAGACATTACATAACAAGCTATGAAACTTTTATTCATACTGACCATTCTGCAATTAGATATTTAATGAACAAACCTGTTACTAATGGCAGAGTGACAAGATGGCTTTTACTTTTGCAAGAATTCAATATTACCGTGTTGGATAGACCAGGAAAACAGAATACAGTAGCTGATTTCTTGTCTAGAATTCAAAATACTAAAGAAGATTCTCCTGTAGAAGATAAGTTTCCTGATGAATATTTGTTTGCAGTAACTATTAAGACCCCTTGGTATGCAGATATTGCTAACTATTTGGTTGCAGGGAAACTACCTTCACATTTATTTCCAAGAGAAAAACGAAAAATTATTCAGGAGAGTTCAAGATATTCATGGATTTCTAACGAATTGTTTAAAACAGGGCCAGATCTTGTGATCAGAAGATGTGTCAGGGAAGATGAAATGCCTGATATTCTTAAGGCATGTCATGATGAACTATGCGGCGGACACTTTGCGGACAAAAGGACGGCCTATAAAATCCTTTCCTTGGGATATTATTGGCCTTCTCTCTTCAAAGATGCAAAACAATATGTCAAAAGGTGTGATAGCCGCCAAAGAGTAGGGAAACCTACCCTTTCAAATGAAATGCCATTGCAAACACAGGTACTCATTGAACCCTTTGAAAAATGGGCTTTAGATTTCATTGGACCTATTAATCCACCATCTAAGCAAAAGAAGTATATATTGGTTTGTACCGATTATGTTACTAAATGGGTAGAAGCCAAAGCATTAGTATCTGCTACTGAAAATTCAGTTGTTCATTTTCTTTATGAGGATATTTTTACTCGCTTTGGTGTTCCAAGAGAAATTGTGATAGATCAGGGGAGCCAATTCACATCCAACTTGGTGGAGAAGTTGATGGAAGAATACAAAATCAAGCACAGAAGATCTACTCCTTACCATCCGCAAGAAAATGGTCAAGTGAAGTCTACAAACAAAGTTCTTGAAAGTATCATCACCAAAACTGTTCATCTACATAGAAGAGATTGGGCAGAAAGGCTTCCTGAAGCCTTGTGGGCCTACAGAACTACATGGAGAAATACAACATGACATTCTCCCTATGAACTTGTTTATGGGAAAGAAGTCTTTCTCCCCATTGAGTTCCAAGTCAAGACCTTCAAGATAGCAGTTCAGTTGGGGATGGACTTATCAGAAGCCCAAAAGCATAGAATGGAGCAGTTGAATGAGCTAGATGAGATCAGACAAGAAGCAATTCTAAGAACCGATCTAGTTCAATATCAAAGAACTAAATGGCATGAAAAATATATCAAAGAAAAGAAGTTTCAAGAAGGAGATTGGGCATTGTTATTTGATTCCAAGTTTAAAGATTTTCAAGGGAAATTTCAGACTCATTGGCTTGGGCCATATGAGATTGACAAGATCTTTAGCAATGGAGCCGTAAGAATCAAGACCATTGATGAGTTTCAAACTCCTCTTATTGTGAATGGCCATAGATTGAAAGTTTATCATAAGCCACTCTCAAAAGAGGATTTTGTCAAGTTGTTTCAAGAAAGTTCTGCAATCAGGCTGGTACAGAAGAATTCTTCTTCTCCACCAGCCTAGCTTTTGTTTTTCAAGTTTTAAAAAAAAAAAAAAAAAAAAAAAAAATGGTATAAGCCTGAAAACCAATCATTGATTGGCAGTCTTATACAAAAAATATGGGGTGAAAATCAGGGACACCTGACACTCTATATTTTCCAAAAAAATATGTCTTTCATTTCATTTCATTTCACCACCCACTCCATTTCATTCCACTTCATTCCATTTCATTTCATTTCATTTCACTTCATTCCACTTCATTTCATCCATTCCATCAATAAAAATCTTTTTCATGACCATTTCCATCTGGTCATTTGTCATTTGTTCATTTCTATTCAACCAAGTAATAGATGTGTCAGTTTCCGCAGCTGACATCTGTTTCCGCAGCTGACTCCAGTTTCCGCAGCCAGAAGCAGATTCCGCAGCTACTACTCTGTTTTCAAAGAGAATGTACAGTCAGTTGTTATTTCTATAATTATGAAATAAAATGTAGGAGAGAGGATCAATGGAACATTCAAGACACTAATGAAGATCAATCAGTTGAAGACCAAGGGCAAAAGCAAGGATTCCAAAGGTATGAATAAAGTTTATTTCAAATAGTATTGAAAAACACATTTTATATAATTTTAAACTATGAGCTCTACCCATAACGCGCAATGATTATATTGACAGTCCCGTAACCTTCCACGATCTCCATGTTATCCTCTTGCATTTATTCACAAACGGTTTCATCATTGAAATTCCGATTCTCACTCATGTTCCAATATCCTACCGTAGATAATGAGACGTATTTGAGTTGACAAAGGACTCTTACAAGCCGCATAACTTCATAATCATTGATTGAAACGTGTTCATATTTATTACACAGCCACCAAAATTCAAAACGCGGCCGAATGCATTATACTTTGTTAACCTCTTTGTCATGTCTCTGTCGTGTTTATGAAACCCCACTCTACTCATTCTCACTCCCTATTTCACTCCATTTCGTTCCTTTTGCTCACTCTCACTCCCGTATATCTATCCACAGTCTTACTCCATTCCGTTTATGGTGCTCATTTCCATTTTATGATAACATCCCCACAGTATTGTGCTCGATCCTGTGTATTCCATCGTTCCATTTCCACTTAAACCCTCACAGAGACAAACTTGTGAAGCACAGAGAAGTGAAATGGGAAAATTATTAAGGGCAGAGCCGGAAGGACCGAAGTTTATAGAGGGATATCCACAAGCAAAAGAGATGTTGAGGAAAGCTAAATGGCTGCGTTTTATTCAGAAATTCAGGGGTTACCACAGAGAAGTTACAAAAGTGTTTGCAAGATCATTTGATGGCTCGGAAGCAGAAGTTGGAGACCTCAAGTTTTTGGTCAATGAAGCATCAATAGCAACAGCCACAGAGCTTCTTCAGGAAGGAGAATGTTGGTTCAAAAATAAAAGTATCAGTGATGAGGCATGGAGAACAATTCTACGAAATCAAGGTATGGATATCATTGTTTTTAAAAGAGGAATCCCTGTGCATGCAATAAAAGAAGAATGGGGCACTTTACTACTAATTGTTCAGAAATTTATTACATGTGAAGGCCATTTTGGGTCTATGTACATGTACCATACTAGGCTATTGATGAATTTTCTTGAAAACCAAACTCTCAATCTTCCTTATTTTCTATTCAATAGCTTGAAGAAAATGGCTGTGACTGTGCAAAAACACTTGGGAGATGTAGAGCCTCATCTTTATCACCATGGCCTTATAAAAATTCTGATTGAAAAGGAGCTAAAGGAAAGAAAAGATACATGGGAACAATTCCTAGTTAGAAACTTCTTTGAAGAACCTCAGGAAATTCCTGAAGGTACTTCAATTAGAAGGAGTAGAAGAAAGAGAATGAATGTTGAAACCCAAATTGCTCCTACTCAGGAAATTCCCGCAGCTAGCACAGCAAAAAGAAGTAGAAGGAAAAGAACAATAGATGAAATCCAAAATACTTCTACTACTACTATAAAAAAAACTGATAGGGAAGAGAGATTGGTAAAAAAGAAGAAGAAGGAAATTAAAGCTAAGAAGCCAATAATACCAAAAGGGAAAGAAATTATTGAGGCTGTCCATAAAACTCCTTCTGAAGAAGAAGAAGATCACCAAATACTATCTGACAGATTAGTTTATCTTCAAAAACAGTCATCCATATCCAAGAAGGCAGAGACAGGAAAACAAGAACAAAAGGGTAGTGTACCACAGCATGTGAGGAGAAGCAGCAGGCTTAAAGGAAAATTGAGAAAAACACAAATTAAGGGTCCTCATTTCATTGATTTGGGTGAGGAGACATCCGAACAGTCTCCAACTGACCATAGTCCATTTCAGTCAGTTAGTGAACCTGATTCCTTTCACTCCCAATCAGACAATGAGCATACTCCATCTTATTCTCAGCAAAATATTGATGTAAGCCCTCCTCGGCCAGATTTTGAACATAATTCTCCCTTGCAGCATTTTGGGGACAACCCAATGAAAATGACACCGGAAGTAGACCCCAAGCAACAGGAGGTATATGACTATATAGAATCCTTGGAGAAGGCAGCCACAGGTCCAAGTACCTCTTCCATTCAGCCTCATACATTGCAGGATGATTTAGTTCAGTCATTAAAACAGGAAATTTTTGAGCTGGAGCTTTTGAATTGGCATATAAAAAATGAAAATGAAACACTGAAAGAACAAGGAAAACTGGACAAGATCATCCATGATAACACTATGTTACATTTGGGAATTTGGCAAAAGAAGAATAAGAAATTAAAAAGGAAATGCCAGAAATTGAGCAGAGCACTTGTGAATATCAAATTTAGGTGCTTAATGAAGAAACCCAGAATGATGGCAGTACCAAAGAAGAAGAGAAGGGGGTTGGATGTGCTGGCTGAAGTATCAAGGCACATGAACTGAACAAACAGTATCAAATTTTGGTTGCATGAGGACATGCAACACCTTCACAGTGGGGGTATGTTGAGTCCCGAATTTGCATCTTTTCCATACACTTTTCCATACCTTTTTCACTCACCTAAACCTCCCAAAATTGTCAATATCATGTGCAAAGGGTATCTAACATGGTTTTTAATTATGTTTTTGTGTTTTCTATTTGATCTAGATTTTGTTCATACAGCTGCGGAATCTTGCCACTTTCCACAGCTGCTGAAACTTTCCGCAGCTATTTTGTGGAATTATATGCTACAGGTGTCTACAAGGGAAACAAGCCACATGGGTAGGCTAGGAATGACGTGGACATGGTTCGTGTCCTATTGGTTCAAGCAAACTCCTCCAAAGAAGCCGCGGTCAAAGCCGTCCACGTGGAAGTCAACTATGGAGTTTCATGTCGGCCGGACTCTGTTTCGTGGCAAATAAACATCTATACGGCCGTTTCTAAGCTTGCGGAGGTTAAATCGACATCTGTGCAGAGCTCTGGAGTTGAATTCAAGCATCCACCTTCCGTAGATCCACTTTCCAACACGGCCATACTCCTATATCCGTGGACGAAGTGGTCTACGTGCTCTCTGTCATCATAAACTTCAGGAGACAGTTACAGTTTATTGTTTTATATAGAGCGTTTGCATACGCACAAAAAGTTAGTTGTTAGTTGATAGCTGATGTTCGTGAATAAACTCTGTTATCTGTTAGTTTGCTTTGTAGTGATTACACTGCCCTTGAGCCGTAACACTACCATTCTGTAATGAACTGCTTTTTAATGTGAGAAGACTCTGTTTTTCAACTTAATTCGTGTTTGAGGATCGTTACCAAGGCTGTGTAGAGGGCCCCTGCTCAGCTAATGTTTTGTGTATTAGTGTACATTTCTCATTTCATTTCTTTTAAAAGTCATTGTATCATAATCCATCCATATGTTCATACTTTGTAGTTGTTTCATTTCTGTTTATACATTTCCATAATTTCCATTTCATTTCTGTCTTACATGTTTTATGATTGTTAATCAATGATCAGTTTTCTTGTGCAGGTTTTAGGTAGACAGCCCGGGCATTTTTATAGCATTTTGACTAATGACATGAAACTAACATTGTTCTGCTGCTAGTTTGCTTTTCATAGCTTTTGTTTAACTTCAGTCTTGCTTTGTACATTTCAGTTTTGCTTATCTGATTCAATAGTTAAATTTAGATATATTAAGCTGCTCATAGCGTCTTCAGTTGCCTCCGAAAGCCACAGCTGGACTGATGGTGAGGGACTGCATTATGAAATGTGTAGTTTAGTATTAGTTTCTTTTCTGCAAATTTAGATATATTAAGCTGCTCATAGCATCTTCAGTTGCCTCCGAAAGCCACAGCTGGACCGATGGTGAGGGACTGCATTATGAAATGTGTAGTTTAGTATTAGTTTCTTTTCTGCAAATTTAGATATATTAAATCATGTATGACATCTTCAGTTGCCTCCGAAAGCCACAGCTGGACTGATGGCGAGGGATTGAATCATGAGTGTATGGGTTAGTATTAGTTTACTTTCTGCAAATTAAATATCAGTTACACAAGTTGTTTATGATTACTTCCGAAAGTCATAGCTGGTCTAATGATGAAGGGTCAGAAAATGAATTGATGTAATCTGGTTTAGATTTATTTTGTTGCAATTTTGAATTTCCTTAAGCATAGTTTCTTTTGTGTTTAGTTGGCAGCAAGAATAGTTTGGTTTTCATGTTCACTAGTTTACTGTTTTGATTTATTAGATTAGCAGCACCTTTTCATTTCAGCAGTACACTTTTACTTTCTTTCAAGTCTTGTCATTGTAATTTTCAATTTGCTTTTAAAGTTCTAAGTTGGTAAATCATTATAGGGGATATCACTTCCTTGAACAAATATAACCAAACTTGCTTTTCATTTTAGAATTTCCATTTCACCTTAGAAAAAAACCAAAAACGACAAAAGTTAAGAAATAGGTTATCTTGCACATATAGTGCGCCGCACTTCATCAGCTTACGATTCCCGGATTGACAAATTAAATGCAGCAATTTAGGACACACTAAATTGACCAAACACCATGGTGGATGAGCGAAAGGGTACCAAGGATGGAAGGCTGCAGTCTGATTTGTGTTATAGTGAGGATAATGTCCACCATGCATGCCTTGTTGATATGGCTAAGGTCTTGGGGGTCTCCTTTAGTTAATGAAGCACAATTGTTCTTACCCACTCTCTACTCCTCCCTGGTATACAACCTTTAGTCCTGGCAGAGAGTGAAATTTTATATTGCATAATTCTCTCACAAATTAGGAAGAATTCTTTGCCATTCAGTGGGTATTCATTCCTATGAATTTCCTCTTAGTACATCTAGATCAAAAGATAAACAAATCTCTTTCTAGTTCCTATTGCTTTATTTTTATTTTCATAGTATGCATTTTCAAGGAAAAAGTATGCAACATTTTAGTCTTGAAATCCTCCGACATATTCCCTATCTCATGCTTGATGGATGTTGTCAAGGGAGAGGGACTGACCAAGATTTCTCTAGACCTACCCTTTTTCCCAGCAACCTTAGAGTGATTTTTTAATACACTTTTGATGGTAACATTAGGTAATTGGTAGATATATCTTCTAGATAGCATGTTTAGGTTTTACATCACATCTTCCATGAACCCCGAGAGAAGAAATAACGTGAGTGACTCAGGATCAAGGGTACAATTTTCCCTCCTATAATTGAGTTGAAAATTTTTCTCATAGTCCTCCACGGATTCATCAAGTGCACGATTCATCCTAAAATTTTCCTTGTATGTTTATTTTAACCTACAATATTCTTGGTGTTTTTCATTGAATGCTGGTTTCATTTCGGCCTAGGTAGTGATGCTCCATCAAAATAGACCCATAAACCTATGAAAGGATTAATATTTAAGGGTAGAAGGAAATAAATTCATCTTCTACTCATTTAAGGCATTGTCATAGGTCCTACAAGAAACAACAAACTCAAACATGAAGGTTTCATGATCCTCAGAGGTTAAGTCATGGAAATGTGGAAGGGATTAAGGGCTTATTTTCTTCAATTCTAGCCTCTCCATTAGTTTCTCTAATAGGGAAAATATCATTTTTCATGTTCATGCATGTTTTGGGTAGGTGAGGTGGTTTCTTCTTCTCCTATTAGATCTTTAAAGATTCCAAGTTTCTCACCTAAAGTGTTTTCTAACCCCCCCATAGTTAGAGAGGATGTTCACAGCCACCAAAGAAGAATGAAGGTTGGATGCTTAAGGGTGTGGGGGATTTTGGTAAGAATTCTCCTTGGTTACCACGACTCCTATGAGGCATGAAAGATTTTTTTTCACTTTTTCAAAGAAATAGCACTGATCAAAAATAGAAAAATGCAATTCTTAATCATAAAAAACACCTACCTAGAAACTTCCCCATCAACGATGCCAAAAAGTGATGAGCCCTGGTATTTCCCCAAGAGTGTTGCAATGCCCAAGGGCTTCTCAAGTCAAATTATCAAACTGGGGTTTGTACAAACAAAGAAGTGACAACGCTATAGGCACAATAGGTTAGGATCTACTCATGTCACTCCTATTCATGAAATCATATGAAAGTGTTTAGAGACCACTCCTCCAACTAATTTTAGTGAAAACCTCTTGTTAAAGGATAAATGAACATGATTCTAAAAGGTAAAAATACCAATCCTCAAATTTAAATGCTAATTGAAATTGCATAAGGGAATACATGCTACTCTAATTGCATAAAAAAATCATACTACTATGATTACCATTCATCAATTGTAAATGCTAATTGAAATTACATAATGAAAAAAGGCTAATTTACTTGTAGAAATAAATAATACTATTATGATTACCATTTATCAAATGTAAATGCTAATTTAAGTTGCATAAGAAAAAAAATAAGCTATTTGTAGAAATATATCATGACACTCTACTTGCATAATTGATTCAAATCGGTAACCAAATTTTCAAACATCATTTATCTACTCAGACTTGCTTGAAATTGAGAAATTAAATCTTTAATATGCCTATGAATAAAAGCACTAATTATAACTATTTTTTGTTGTTTGATGGTCATGATGAGGAAAGGAGGAGGTTGCAGTGGTATTACAGCTTATCTTAATCATCAACTCACAAGTCGAGGGTCACTATTCAGCTTAACTAGGTGAATGTCAAAGTGTTGAGCGAAACATGTTGATGAAAACAACGTGACATGCCTGCCATAGGAGCTGCTACAGGGGGCCATGTATTGCTACAAGAGGCCCTATTTTGCTACAGGAATGGTTCCAAGAGTCTTTTAAGGGAATAAATTTTTTCTTTAGGGTAGGATAAGATGGGTGAATGTAGGAGGAAGTGAATGAAGGGTGTGGGACCCCCCTAGCCAAGCGTAGGACCTCTCGGAGGTCTATATTGCACCAAGTTTGATGCCAAAGGTGTCCTAAATTTTCCTTAATAGAATGAATATGGAAAGAAAGTTTGGGAGTAGTGTGAGGTGCCTTAGAATAAGATGGAAATTTCCATGTGCAGATGAAAATACGTGCCCAGGCTGCAAATCAAGACAACCCTACAACTAGGCAAATATATGCATCAAATGACCAATAATGGAGTGAGATAGACTATCATGGAAAATATGAGCTGAATTTGACTAAAATATATTCTATTCCACAATACTACTCTATCCAAAATACTACTCTAATAAAGGAACTAATGAAACCAACTCCTACTTTACAGAGGGTAAGCATGAAAAATGATTATAATTAACATTTATCCATTTACAAGAAATCATAAACAAATATTTTTGGATTGAGATTGTGAATATTTCCAATCACTCTTCCCACAAGAGAGGTGATAGGCGAGCCTGCAATCACAAGTTTTTATAGCTTAGCATATAATGAAACAAGAGAAAGGCATGAAATGTTGTGAAATAAGAAAAATATATAAATACAGAAGAGATACTAAAGCCTCTGGGTTGGACCCAAACCCAAGGGTTTCATCCTTCTAAAACTAACTTAGATGTAGATCAATTGAAAACAGCTCATTAACAAAAAAATAGTAGTATCATACAACATATGAAACTTAAGAATAATAATGTCAGGCACTAGGCTCAATAGCTACTCTTATCTTAATCAAAAACTCAAATCATAATGATCTTTTCAGCAGGTTCATTTATACACAAAGGTAGCTGATGGAAGATCCCTAGAAAAGAGGAAATATTCCTTCCAAGGTATCGATAATTATGGATTTGGTCCTCCTTGAGGTTCACATGTACTTGGATTCACTCGAATTACAGTGAATTCAATATTTTCAGTGAGGATTGTGTGATCTGAAGCCCAGTTAGAAAGTTAAGGAGGTGTGTAATATTCCCAATTTTAGCCTCAAGCTAAAATGGAATATTATAGTTGCACATTTTATTTTTATTTAATAAAATGGGGAAGGAGACACCTTAGCCCCTTTTATATGAAGAAATAACACTCCTCATGTGAAAAGGAGGAGAATAAAGCAGCTGAAATAAACACCAAGGGTGTGAATGGAACCCAGCTCACTTGATTAGTCACCATTAAATAAAGTCATCAGCGTTGCCCAAGGAGGAAGAGGCTTCCTAGAGAAGCTGTGTAGTTTTGGAGGGAAGACACTAATGTGAGGGTGGAATCCCTAATTGGTGGGACCTTGGTGGAGAAGAGTTCCTTTTGTTTATAAGGAGGAGATGGAAGCCCATTTTCAATATGTTATGGTTTAGAGTTTCAGACATGGGTCTGCAAGCTTGCATCCCCGGGCTGTTTAGCAGGGTGATCATGCCCTCGAGCACTACGGTGTTCCCGATCAGGAATCCCTACCTCTTCCTCAAGGAAGGATGAGGATTGATCTAAATTTCCTCAATACAGAATTTTCCATAGCTACATTCATCTTCTACAACGTTATTTCTGCAGTAGAAAGGACGTTGTGTTGCTGGGTGCAGTAAGAGAGGAACTCATGGAGTCTCTCTTGTCCAGTTTTATTCAGTGGAGGAGTGATATATTCATTGGAGGAGCTGCAAGGAGGATTCCCAGGCTGTATTTCAGATCAGTGGCATGAGGCCACACTTCCATCATCTCCCACTGTGCAGTCCATGGAGGAAACTGCGTTATTTTGAAGGAGGCAGTGAGAGAGGGGTTTCTAGAGCTTCAGAGGAGGATGTTTCTATGACAAATTGATCAACACTTTGTATTAGAGAAATTATCAGAGGAGGTCATTTTCATTTCATGTCAGCCATAGCCTCATTCTTATTTTGGTTTAATTGTAGTGACAACTCAGTTGTCACATTTTGGTTTTCTCCGGCATTTCAAGAAATCCTCATGGATTGGCTAGAAATCTTGTATTTCAGACCATTATTTTTTATTGGGATATTTATTTTATTCCTTAAGAAAAATATATATTTTATTCATACTCAGTAGCTTATACCTTCATATACGCTACACAGTTGCAACTACTCTAGCATTTTGTGGAGTTGTAGCTACTCTTGTATTTCATTGCTATTTCAATGGAGGTTGGATCTTAAAGCTTGAGTGGCTTGTCCCTCATGATATTTCTTGTATTTTACTACTGATATTATAATATAATGATGGTTGTATCATTTTCCTTCTTATGGTGCATTTTAGAATTGTAGAGTTAACATTATGTTCACATATTTCTTTAAGCTCTCTCATTGAGCATTGTTTTAGAGATCTAGATTGGGGAGATCTGTATAACCCATCTAGAATAATTTCTTTGAGCTCGTTTTATGCAAGGGAGTTTTTTTATAGATTTTATAGGGCATCCCAATGGTGGTTTTCTTTATTTTTGCAGAGGCTTCCTTATACAGTGTCCTCAAGTACCCTGTAGCAGAAATTCCTGAGGTGGAATATTGCATATCCATAGACAGAGTCTGTGAAGGGCCAGCTAGCCTCAGGATCTCTCCCTTCTTTGGAAAGAGACATATCCTGTAAATTCCCCAAAATTTAATATCTGAAATGGACTTGTGATAGCTCACTAAAGAAGGAATTGGAATATCTCAAGATATTCCCGATAGAGCAGCAAGTTCCATATTTGGAATATTACAATGGTATTGGAGCATGATCTTGGCTCAACCTCTTCCCAAGATTTAATTCCATTAGCAAGAGGAGCTTCTCTCCAAGGAGAGGAGATTTACAGAGGAAATAAGGAAAGAGGAATGAACGAAGAGGAGGTCTCGCTTCTTCTTTTCCAGACCATTAAGGAGATTATTGAAGATCTTGATGAAAGGGAAATTTGGAGAAATTTTCTGAAAAGGGTTTGTTGATGGAAAAAATCCTAGCTACTTCATGAAGGGTGGGCATTTAGCCACACATGTAGATCCATAGCGCACTCCTTGTTCACTTGCATTACAAGGGAGTAGAGGATGAAAATGAGGCCATGGGAGGAGCAACACTGCAACTCAAGGTATGCCTCATGATTGTTGGTTTGAGGGTTTCATTTTTCATTGTCATGCAAATGCAAAAACATGTGATGCATTCACTAAGGGTTTAATTTAGAAAACTTAATGAAACTCATTGTGTCATAAACATAAAAAAATTGCATACACTGGAAAGAAACAACATCGCTATCACATTAGGAGGAGATCCATCACCACATGAAGGTGAAAGGGGAGGCATTGCTTCCACTAGAGGAGCCCTTGTGTTTTTGCAAGGAGTTCCAAATATTTTTGCATGTGGGTACCAAGACACAATTCCGGAGCCATATGCAACATTTTCTGGGGATTGTGAGATGTAGAAATAAAAGTAGAAGGAATAACATGAAGGGATGATGAGCATTCTCCCTTATCTATTTCAGAAATTTTCTGTAGAGGGGAAAGGGATTGCACTACACAGAGGAGAGAGGGACAAATCAGTCCACTCATACATGCAGTCTATTTCAGATCATGATGTCTCACTTTTGGGGGCTTTCCACCTGGGAGGCCACATTATCTAGAGATGATGAGAGGCATCATGTAATTTCGTTCACCACTCTTGGATTCCAGAGAGGTGGAGACATTAGAGGAATCCATAACAGCATAGAGATTTTGGTAATAAGCACAAGGATGAGGGATACACTCTCTCATTTTCAGTACTACCCATTCTCATCAGTTTACTGTGCAGATAGAGTTGTTGTATAGATGGAGGATAGCATCTTCATGATGCCAAATGAATACTCCACAGATTTGATGAGAGGGAGGATACTTTATTTGAGGAAGGACTCTTTCATGCATTGGAGTAGATGGAGGCCTCTCATGCATACATTGCCCAGGATCGGGAGATTCTTTGGAGGTGATAGTCTCTCATGGGAGGCTTATTTTTAGATATCATCATTTCTTTGAGCATGAGTAGCTGCATGATGGACATGGCAGCAACTTGTAGGATGAATTTGGCATGAGGGGATGTCAAGGTAGCAGGCAACAGCATGATGGAGCACCATATTGCAGAACACCAGCGCTGTCTATGTGGAGGATTGATCCAGGATGGAGGACTCAGCTTTGGGTGAGTATTCCCCCAGGATCTTTATGCATGCATGATTCTTGGATGGCATTGATGTAGATGGAAGATACTTAGTGGATGATATGATCATCTATCATCGTGGCAGACTCTTCTTGGCTAGAGTTTCTAGTCTCAAGGAGAAATTATTTGCATGCAACATTTGAGGACTTCCTAGCTATGGACTTGGATGCATACCTTGCCTTGCTAGAGGATTTCGTTTTGGAGGGTATTCATCATGATATACATCATCATATGGATATATGCATAGCCCATTTGAGTTTGGAGAGGTTGGCACAACCATTCCCTTACTCATTGGAGGAGAGGGAGAGCATTCAGTTGAGCCATTTCAGCTCAAGAGCTCTAGTGCATGATGGATAAGGTATACTTCATATTTTTTATTGTACTTATTTTCATTTATTGAGAAGCATGATTTATTAAGGAGGCTTGTTCCTTATTGCATTTTTCATGAGGAGGTACTTGCAGCTACTTGTAGCCTTGATTTTGGCTATTTTTGTGATGGTTGTGGGGGAAGTCACATGTTTCTCGGTGTGCACCATTGGTGCAAACTTGTATTCTCATGTTTTATCTTATGATGAGATGTTGTGGCAGAAAAAAAGTGGCTAGTACAACACTTTTAAATTTTTATTTTGAGGCAGGAAAAGGAGGCAACAGGCCAAGGAGGCACTGCGCAGTTCCATGAGTGGAACTTTGAACCACTCTCTGGTTGTCATGTGACAACTTTCTTATATTGCATATTGCTCCATTGTGTTTCAGATATTTGTATCCTTATGAGGAGCATTCATTGGAGAGTATTGTATGTACAACCCATTGGGAGCATGATTCTCCCCATTGTATATGTTTTGTCTTGCACGAGATACCATGGGCAAACCATGATTTCCACATTGCTACTTGTACCTTCTTGTGGGAGGGACCACTTGGAGAATTTGCAGAGGAATTTCATGGATGATTCTCTTGATGGGGTAGCTTGGGAAATTCTTGAAGGCCATCCTTTTCTAGCCCAAAGACAAAGGCAGCCCCATATGAGAAGCTCATGGAGAGAGGGCCATCATGAGAAGCACAAGCACACTCTCCATTCAGCACCAACACATTTCACAAATCATGGGTGATATTTTTACTTGGATGATAGCATGGATGAGAGGATAATCATTGGGAGAATAATTTTCCCATGCATATCATCACTCCTACCTTAAGGAAGCCTTAGCATAGCAAGAAGGATTCCACTACGCCTTCTATCTTTCCATGAGGAGCATTGTTGCCAGCTTGCATACTTGGGAGAGAGCATTGGAGGACAATTTCATTTCAGCATATTTGAGCAGAGGTGGGACCATTGGTGAGGAGGCTACAAGAGAAGAAGGGGGAGAAGATTTTTTTCTCTCTATGCAGTTGCTTGAGGGAAAGAAACATGTGGGAGGGGAGGACTATAATATTCCAAATTTTAGTCTCAAGCTAAAATGGAATATTATAGTTGCACATTTTATTTTTATTTAATAAAATGGGGAAGGGGACACCTTAGCCCCTTTTATATGAAGAAATAACACTCCTCATGTGAAAAGGAGGAGAATAAAGTAGCTGAAATAAACACAAAGGGTGTGAATGGAACCTAGCTCACCTGATTAGTCACCATTGACTACAGTCAATAGTGCTGCCCAAGGAGGAGGAGGCTTCCTAGAGAAGTAGCGCAGTTTTGGAGGGAAGACACTCATGTGAGGGTGGAAACCCTAATTGGTGGGAACTTGGTGGAGAAGAGTTCCTTATATTTATAAGGAGGAGATAGAAACCCATTTTCAATATGTTATGGTTTATATTTTCAGACTTGGGTATGCAAGCTTGCATCCCCAGAATGTTTAGTAGGGTGATGGTGCCCTCGGGCACTAGGGTGTTCCCGGTCAGGAATCCCTACCTATTACTCAAGGAAGTATGAGGATTGACCTAAATTTCCTCAATATGGCACTGGCCACAACTACAATCATCTTCTACAATGATATTTATGCAGCAAAGAGGACATTGTGTTACTGGGTGCAGCAAGAGAGGAACTCATGGAGTCTCTCTTGTCCAGTTTTCTTCAGTGGAGGAGTGATATATTCATTGGAGGAGTTTCAAGGAGGATTCCTGGGCTGTATTTCAGATCAGCAGCATGAGGCCACACTTCCATCATCTCCCACTGTGCAGTCCATGGAGGAAACTGCGTTATTTTGGAGGAGGCAGTAAGAGAGTGTCTTCTGGAGCTTCAGAGGAGGATGTTTCTGAGACAAAGTGATCAACACTTTGTATTAGAGACATTATTAGAGGAGGGAATTTGGATTTCAGATCAGCCATAGCCTTGTTCTTGTTTTGGTTTAGTTGCAGTGACAGCTTAGTTGTTACATTTTGGTTTTCTCCGGCATTTCTAGCAATCTTCATGGATTAGCTAGAAATCTTGTATTTCAACCCATCTTTTGTTATTGGGCTATTTCTTATATTCCTTCAGCCACATATGTATTTTATTCATATTCAGAATCTTATACCTTCATATACACTATGCAGTTGCAGCTACTCCAGCATTTTGTGGAGTTGCAACTACTCTTGTATTTCATTTCTATTTCAATGGAGGTTGGATCTTAAAGCTTGAGTGGCTTGTCCCTCATGATATTTCTTGTATTTTACTAATGATACCATAATATAATTATGGCTATAGAATTTTCCCTCTTATGGTGCATTTGATAATTCCAGAGTTAACATTATGTTCATATATTGTTGTAAGCTCTCTCATTAAGCA
The DNA here is from genome assembly GCA_034641835.2 of Pinus albicaulis. NCBI lineage: Eukaryota > Viridiplantae > Streptophyta > Pinopsida > Pinales > Pinaceae > Pinus > Pinus albicaulis. The sequence continues at coordinate 531,679,762 of CM076582.1, read as the reverse complement.
TTGTTTTAGAGATCTAGATTGGGGAGATCTATATAACCCATCTAGAATCATTTATTTGAGCTCATTTTCTGCAAGGGATTTTTATTAGAGTTTTTTTGGGGCATCCTAGTGGTGGTTTGTCTTATTTTTTCAGAGGCTTCCTTATACAGCGTCCTCAAGAACCCTGTAGTAGAAACTCCCGAGGTGGAATATTGCATATCCATAAACAGAGTCTGTGAAGGGCCTGCTAGCCTCAGGATCTCTCCCATCTTTGGAAGGAGACATATCCTGTAGATTCCCAAATAGTCAATCTCTGAAATGGACTTGTGATAGCTCACTAAAAAAGGAATTGGAATATCTCAAGATATTCCCAATAGAGCAGAAAGTTCCAGATTTGGAATATTACAAGGTGGAAAATCCCCCCCCCCCCCATATTCTATCTTCGTAGTCTCCATCAAGCCCCTGCATAGTAAATTCCTCAAAAATGATTCTTTTTCCTGTTGTTTAATCACATTAGTTGAAAAAATATGAATAACACCTTTTAGTCTTCTTACCAAGCATATTATGACTAAAAATGTGAATTATTATGAGAATTGGAGAGTTTTAAGGGCTAGAGGATAACATATTGAACTTCAAAATATAACTATTAATGGGACCCATCAATAGCCACGTGAGAAAGAATCAAACCATATAGTTAGTACTGATGAAGATTAGTTTTATGGAGTGGTTGAAGGTTACCATCAATTCTAAAGGGGGAGAGCGTTGGAAGCACGTTGTTTTTATTGATGTCAACCATGGATCGAACTGTGTTGGAATTAATTTCAACATGATGACTTTGTGTGATGTTATTATTGAATGTTGGTGTGTCTAGAAGTTCTCTTAAGGTTTTCTAGGTCCTAGAATGGATTGTGGACATGTGAGGATGATCAGAGGTTTCCTGAAGTGTTACAAGTATTTTAGAGGTGTTTGTAGGTTGTACAGGTGCTGGAAAATATGTGAAAGAATATGGAATTATTTTGTAGCAAAGTAATTTGAATTTTATAATGTATAATTCTTGAAAATTTGGAATTCACAAATTTGGTGTTCACAAATTTAGCCTTCACAAATTTGGCATTTGCAAATTTGCGTTCAAAAATTTAGCGTTCGCAAATTTAGCATTTAAAAATTTGGCATTCAATTTTTTGCATTTAGAAATTTGGCATTCGCAAATTTGGCGTTCATAACTTTGACGTTCATAAATTTAAAATTTTGCAAATTTGGCATTCACAAATTTGGAGTTTGCAAAGTTGGAATTCATAAATTTGGTGTTCAAAAATTTGGAGTTCACAAATTTGACATTCAGAAATTTGATGTTAAAAAATTTGGAGTTCAAAAATTTGGCATTGACAAAAGCTGAGGTCCACAAATTTGAATTGGTCATGATTAATTGTTTGATTTGGTCCTAATTGATTTGGTCACAAATAGGAAGTGGAATATAATTAAGATGTTGGTGTGGTCCAATTTGTGGCATGGGTAAATTGAGTTAAAATGAGTTGTCATGGTTTAATCATAGAATTTATATGCTATACATTTGCAGTAGAATGAATACACCTGAATCATAATGCAGGAAAGGAAAATATTGTATGTTTGAGCTTTAGAAGGAAGGAGGATTGGAATGGTCGTATTGATTATTTTTATTGCAAATCCAATTGTGGAATTATTGTAGAATATTGATGATGTTAGTTATATCATTGTTGGGGTTTATTAATATTGTTGTTGATGTAATGAATTATGTTTTTGGACCTATGCCATTATATTTGTTGATAAATTTTATATGCTATTGTTAGTATTTTGATCTACCTTCCATGTAATTTTACTTCTAGAGTATTAGCTCGATTCTTGTATATGTTGCCACTAGGGCTTGTTAGTTTGATATATTGTTGTTATATATGGGGATTATGTTGTTGGCGTTATATGGTTTAGTTTCTATATGCAGTAATTTTATATTAATGCCATGTAATTTTCAATTTTTTTGTTCATAATATTTGAATGTATGTTATTGTAAAGGTTTGACAATGATATGTGTTGTTTCTGAGGAGAGAAGAGTAAGTGGATCCAGTGTGAAAATGGGATGAAGTGAGGCCTATAGTTTTTTTCATTGATGTATGGTGGATTTATTATGAAAAAATGGGAAATGTAGTCCAAAACAACTTGAAGGTTGGGGCCTTTAGTGGGAGAGTGGCTTCCTGCTAGTAAGTAGTGGCTTAGGGATTTAGGGTGTAGCAACATCCTTCGGGTTATGGCATGATAACTTGGGAGTGATGGCTTCCATATAGTGGTGAATGGAAAGACTACTGGGTGTTGTAGCATCTAGCAAGTGGTGGTCTGCACAATTATGGGAGTGGAGGCTTCCATTAGGTGGTGAATTGCAAATTTTAGGAAGTGGTCACTTCCATCAGGTAGTGGCCTGGACCAAGTAGTTTCTCACATGATCGCAAATTATGGCTTCAAAACTAGTGGTGACTAGTGACATGATGTTGTAAAAATAAATATTTTCATAATAATGAAGAAATAGATGAAGACAAGAGAATGGTGGTTTCTCTTCGGGAATGGTTTCCACCATACATATAGTTTTCCTATATGCATTTTTTATTTCTATGTCTTATGGTTTATGTGTTGATGGTCTCATGGTTACTTATGCATGTTACTTATATGTTATGATATTTTAATGCATGGTTGATTAACTAATGCAGGATTTAATTAATTGTTTTTTTTTTTTTTCTGAGTAAGACTAATTCTATTAAGGAAAAAAAAACATATGGTACAATCAGAGCTTTGCACAAAGCAAAGTAAAGAAGCAAGGGAGCCGGAAATGATGAAATATCAACCTCGGTCCCAAAAAAAACCATGGAAAAACTAGGAGGCAACAAGGTGAACTGAAAAATGGAGAGCTATACAAAGCGGTCTACCCAGAGTGGGCAGAAACATCCATACGACACTTTTTCACTTTCTTCTTGCTAACTTTAACCCAGCCATTGTGACTTGGCTAGACAGGAACTATTTGTTTATTGTTCTGCGTTGAAGGAGAGGTCTCCTTATCTGAATCAGAGGAGGAGGGCTCATGCGTGCGTTTCTGCGCGATCGAAGATGCCAAAGGAACCTCAGGGCCGGCCAAGGGGGAGTCCTTCATGTGTCCAAATTTTTTTTCATCTGCTTCTATTTCTTCCTCGTCTGAGCTGAAGGAGTCTATATCATCCATGGGGGGTGGGTCACATGGTTTCCGGCTCTTTGATTTGGATTTACCTCTTTTATTCTTCCCTTTGTCGAGAAACAAAGCACAGGAGTTTTGGAGGTGTCCTGTCTGATGGAAGTGGCGGCACCGGAAGGAAGTGTTCTCATAGTCCAAGGTTTGTGTCCAATGAAAGTCCCCAATTTTGAGATTTATATGATCTGGAAGCCCTTTTCTGATGTCTATTTCTGCACAAATTCTGCCAAAGGTGTAAATTCCTTTCTCCCCTCTTGAGGTATCTGTGGCCAAGAAGCGACCTAAGGTATTCCCAATCCCCTGGAAGACTGCGAAGTGCCAGAGGTGTGTAGGGAGGTTTGGTAGTCTGACCCAAATGGGAAGCTTGGTGATGACAGCTGTGGAAGGGTCAAAATCTGGAAGCCATGGGGTGAGGAAGAGCCCCACCGATCCCCAGAACCAGGGGCCTCCGGTAAGAGCTTTCTGATAATCTTCATTGAAGGCAAGGACCACAATGAAGAAGCCTTTCGAACAAAATAAGACCTTGTAGTTTTTGGTCCAGTTGGAATGGATCCACTTGTAGAGATCTTCTTATCGAGGCCACAGTCCATTAAACCTACAAATGAGGGCTTTTTCTGCAAACGTCTGAAATTGATCATCCAATGTTGGATGAGAGATTTCAATAGAGGGGGTTTCCTCTGTTTTTTCCACCAGGAAAGGCTTGGGGACCTCAGCTGGTTGAGCGGCTCGCTTAGAGGGCTGCGAATGAAGCGCATCCTTATAAGAGAAAGCAGGAGCCACAGAGGTTTGCCCAGGATCTCCTCCTCTCAAGCGTAGGGAAAGCACAATCGAAGCATATTTTTTTATATCATAATGGGACAGAGGCAGGGGATTCTCGAGTTGTTTACCTCTGTAGAGAAATCGCAGGAGATTTGAGGGGATCGCTAAACTGAGTTCGAGATCTTACAGAAGATCCTGCACCAGGTCCGTGGCTTGTACCCAGAGCAACTTTGTTCCCACGAATAAAAGGGAGATCTGGATCTGGCAAGCGGAGGAAGAAGAGTCTGAAAACTTATGCTCTTCGCTTCAAACCTTCTGCTGAGCTGTGCATGTTCCTTGTGTCCCGAGACCCAGAAGGCTGTTGGCGTTGAAAGCCTCTGGGTGAAGAATAAAGCTCTTGGGGAGTAGTCTTCGATCCCATTTTCCCTGAAGGGCGTGTCTCCTTGTTGCAGGATCTTCGCAAGCAGGGTTAGCCTCATGAGCCGCAGTTTGAGCCCAGAAGGCAGCCGAGTGGGAGGGCCCGTTCTGCGACCAGATCAAATTCGGGCAAGAGAAGCCATTAGCGGCAGCGACAGAGAGACCCACTGGATCTTCTCGCTCTATTTTGGTGTCTGCGACGGTGGGAGAGCTGAACAAGGCTGTTGTTAAGTTGGCGGCGGAGGGAGAGCCGAAAAGGGCCAAGGTTGAGACGGCAGCGGCGGCCTCCAGGCGAGCAGAGAAAACCCTAGCATATTCCATCTCATGTTTTTCAGGATTTAATTAATTGTTAAAGAAAGGAAAAATATTTTTAAAATATTGATCCATTAGTACAATACTAATTCAGCCCCCTCTCTTAGTATTTACAAGCTTAAAAAATTAGGGATTCGCTATTGATCAGTGGTTGTCATTGATTTCAACCCAAGCAGCACCAGGGGCTATCCCGATCTTTCGTGGGAATTTTGAATTACCAAATTACTATATTCTGGATCAAGAATGTTTTTGATGGTTTCTACTTGTCGAGATTGTTTTAATTGGGTTCCCTAAGCTATGTTTTGGCTATAATTTTGTAGTAATTGTTCTTGTGTATGGGTTTTGGGGTGATTAAAAGTCTCCAATGTTTTGTAATGGGTCAAAGGGTAGAGCTAGAGTCTGCAAAGCATGGTTTTCAGGCCATAATATAGCAAAGGCTATGATGATATAAATAGATAGATCGTTGGGTCTAGTAAACAAGAAGAAGAAGTAAGATCGATGTTGCAAACAAACTGTTGAGATTTGTCTTACGTTGTTTTGGGTGAGGACTCCTGCTGGCTATGTGCGTAGAGATCCTCAATCCTATTATGTGTGGACCCCGCTAGTTGTGTGCGCGAGTTGTGTCTTGGGTTTGTAATTGGGTTTTGGATATTACTGAACATGGAATATATTTGAAGTATATATCTAATATCTAGACTGATTGTGTTTATTACTGAAGTGCATCTGTGTTATTTACTTAATGTGTGAATGTATCTGCAATCTAGGAATAACTGCGATTGTAATGTTCTGTGGTGATAGTTGTTGATGTGCATGTGGATGCGAATGTATTGATACGATCTGTTAATGGTAGTAGCTTTGGCTATGGTTACATGTTGATTATACTGTTAAAAGCTTGATATTTTTCTTGTTTCTGAAGATTGAATGAGGATCTACCTTAATTACCTACTCTCTCCCAGGGTGTGGAAACCTGGTTCTAACACCCTCCCATACTACTTCGTGTGAGACCTTAGCCTACAAAAGTAGTTCTTTGTTGAAAGGGCCAGTAGTATAGGGGTTTGTTGGCAAACCTTAACCTCGAACTTGGATCAGGACCCCTGAAGCCAATAAATGGTTCCTTTGCTGGGACCGGGAGCATTTTAAAAGAGAGATCAGGTAATTCCATTCGAGACCTAAGAAATTGGAGCTCGAAGAATGGTTTGAAATTTAGATTTGAAAATTTTCTATAAAATAGAATTTTATATACATTTTCACCTAACTATATGAAATTTTCTTTGTAACTTTTTCGCACGAGCTCCAGGAGTGGTTAGAAAGGCTTGTAGAATTCCAGATGTGTTGGAAAGACAATAAGATTATGCAGTGGACTCCGGAATTAATTCAACAGTTGGAGAAGACTGAAAAAAAAATCACCCATATGGTAGATCATAGGGTGGATAGCGTGCTAGGAGGGTTTGTAATAGAATTTAGAGTTGATCAGTTCATATCCTACTATGAGGCAGAGCAGAGGTTCTTCAAGGGATTCCAGGGTAAGCTCTTGTGAACATTTCCATTGCTAATTAAAAAAATACTGTGCGAAAAAAGGCATTTTGTGCAGCCACATCGAATGATTGACCTATGATTAGAGAAAGATTACAACACGAAGTGGTAAGTAATATTGGACCAATCCAAAAGGGGATAGATCAATCTATAGCCCATTAAGGGATTCGGCTATGTACATAGGAAGTAGTCGTCTGACTACACCACCTTCAGGTCAGCATAAGGGTAAGAACTCCCACACACCTCCACCACCACTGGAAGAATATATGGTTGCACACATGAAGCTACCCATTTTCAAGGGTGTAGGAGATGAAGATATGGACCAATTTTGGTTCATATTGGAATCAGTATGGACTGCACAAAATGTGGCTAGTGATGCTGTAAAGAGGGCGTAGCTATCCCTCACCTTTGAAGGGAGGGTCCTAGATTGGTCCATGTGGTACATAGGCCAGCATGTAGATCCATCTATTCAAGAGATTAAGAATGCCTTAAAACAACAGTTCTGGAAGCCTAAGTCCTACTCTCAACTGGTGGTTGACTTAAAAGAATTTCGACAAGGACCCACTCAGTTAGTGTGGGAGGCTGATCAGCGGATAAAGAAGGTTATCAGGGATGGGGAATTTCAGTTTGATGACATACAGCACAAGGAATGGTTCATCTCCATGCTATTACCTCACGTACATGTACCTATGGGTCAGCAAGCAATTGAGGTGCAAGAGAAAGCCTTGGAGATTGCTACGAAGCTAGAAGCTGCAGCAAGAGATGATTCCTGGTATAGGGTACAACAGATCTAGGGACAGCTGGAGGCAAAGCACCCCAAAATCTAGAATCTGTAGAAAGAGTGAGGAAAAGAAGCTAGCCCAGACATATTCCAGTGTATAAGATATAAGGTGTTCGGCCACACAAAGGCTCAGCGTCCTCTACTACTGGACTACATGCAGGCTGGGAGGCCCAACCCATTGCATCCTAAAGGAGCTACAGGACCAAGGAGTCTAACATTATGTGGTGCTAACTGTCAAATAGATGGACTACATGATACCAACCACTTCCCCTATCTTGGTGGTTATGTTCTATAATTGAAGAAACAATGGTGCCAATGCTCCTCATCTATGGGACATGATGAACATAACTATCGGACATGTGACATAATGATAGATGAGGAAACCTATACCGAGTACAAGCTGACCCTTCTTCATGACTATCTCCCTTAGGCAGAGGAGGCTCCCCAACCAAAGGTAGGGGAGGGGGAACGGGTGGAGGCGTAGGTCGGGGAAGAGGGTAGTCGATCTATTACAATTGTGGAGAAATAGGGTACTTCGTAAGAGACTGTCCAAACCCTGCACAAAAATCTTGAAAATATTGTAGATAATTGTATCATGTGATCGAATATTTCCCAGTACTAATAGAAAAAATGCAGAAGAAAAACAGACACCAACGCAGAATGTGCAAAGATTTAAGGCAGAACCACATGATCAGGGACCAGTTATTAATGTCATCATGCGCAGTGGCATGGCTACTGGAGGATTTGAGGAGAAAGCTGCAGCTGAACCCCTTGTCCAGAAAGCTACTATCAAACAGCAAGGCTTAAACCTAAAAAAGGAGAAAGAAACCTTCATCGAAGCTTGAAAATACTTTTACAAGGATGAGGCATCTACTTCCAAGGCGCCAACAAACGTAAGAGTGGACAACAAAGTTGAACCATTCATACAAGCATGCATGAAGCTTCTACGCAACCAGAAGGTAGTAGAAAATCTTCAAACATTGATAGACAGTTGCACAGAAATAACTAACCCTCCGCCAAAGGTTAGAGATGTTCACAAATTTTACAAGCACAAGAAGCGCACTGGGTGGGAAATGTGGCTAATAGTGTAGATCGATAACTATGAAATGGATCAGGTCATCCTGGATCTAGGATTAGATGCAAACATCCTGCCCAAGAAAACATGGCAGTGGATGGGAGAACCTGAGATGGAATGGTCTACTATATAGCTATGCATGGCTAACCAGAAAAATATCATACCATTGGTGATACTGTCAAGGATTATGGTAGATATCGTAGGGGTTAAGGTATGCACAGATTTTGAAGTAATTCAGATTGTGGAGGATGTGGACCCTTATCCTGCACTTTTAGGACTAGATTAGGTTATACACATGGGAGGCATTATCAACTTGAATAAAAGAAGCATTTTTTTTAAGAATGAGATACGAGAGTGATAGTCCCTCTAGACCCTATAGAAGGAAAGTGGTATACAAAGCCTATGCATGAAGAATACGATGTAGATCATATTTATAAAATCACCACCCAGGATGAGGATTGGGTTAATCCTACAATTGATGGTGTGATTTGCTGGGAGAGAGACAGTGAATGCCTCTATGACTCTGATGGGGAGATTGAAAATTGGTAGAATCGGTTACATAATGTATTTGTGCTACGATGTCTTAGGATCATGAAGAGCTTCCGGTGTATGTCCTCAGAGATAAGAGAACTTCCTTACTTTGATGGTTTTGGTAGTATTAAGGATTTTTGGAGAAAAATTGAAGCAAAAGTCCCAAGGGAGCAAAGGATGTGGGAACTTAACCTAGCCATGCCTGTAACACATGCAAGGTGGTGCGAAACTCATAAGGATACGTTCCAATATTGGGATTAATTCAACAAGATGAAGATCCTATGGTTCAAACCCCCAGTTCACCTATGCATGGAAAGTTTCCTTGGAAAAGGAGACCGGCACAAGAATGTGATCGCATGGATGGAGGCATGGTGTGAAAGGACTATGAATGAATGGGTCCACATGATTATTCATGCCTTGGGGCAAATTCCCACTACATGGTATATAAATGTAGAACTACATCAGCGTACCCCCCATTGGGAGACCATGAAGGATGATTTTGTGGGGACGTTCGGGTTGATAGGTAGAATGGAGGCATTAGATGAGGCCCTGTAGGATATAGATGCCACAGTATTTGATGAATCGCGCCCACGTGTGGAGTACGGGGCACCGACATGGGACACACAGATGCATGATATTGTTAATTTCCAAAATCTATTAATGGAGGAATGTGATGAAGACTCGCAGAATATCACTATCCTGGAATCAGAGGGAGAACACATAGTTGATGGACCCCGACTAGAGACCATCGATGTGATCAAGCCTCTTAAGCTAAGGGAAGTCAACATTGGAACAGAAAAACAACCTAAGCTAGCTAAAATTGGGGACTACTAGGATGATGATACTGTTGGCAAATTCGCCAAGATCTCATGGAATACCAGGACATGTTTCCTACAAAATTCTTCAATCTCAAGGGTATTACAAGGGACATAGGGGTTAAGTGCATCACATTAAACCATATGCATGCCCTGCTAAGTAGCGACCATACATATTGAACCCCAAGTATAAGCAGAAATTCAGGGAAGAAATTGACAAAATGATAGCTACGGGGATCATCGAACCAGTAGAACAATCATATTGGGTAAGCCCTATGGTGGTCTAGGAGAAAAAAATAAAGGAGAAATAAGAATCTATGTTGACCTGTGCAAACTGAACAATGCCTATGTCCATGACCCTACGCCATTTTCTAACGAAATTATTGATAGTGTGGGAGTACAAGAAGCATACTCATTCACTGATGAGTTCTTGGGCTACAATCAGATCAATATCACACTTGAAGATCGTAGCAAAAATACATTCATAACTGAATGGGGATCCTTTCAGTACACTGTCATGTCGTTTGGGCTCAAGAATATCCTTGCCATCTTTTTGCGGGTAGTGGTCACAGTATTCAAGGAGTTCATCCACAAGTTTTTGACAGTATATTTTGATGATTGGACAGTATTCAAGTTGGTAATGAAGCACATCTAAAACCTGCACATGATATTAGACACCTATAGAAAGCACCAGATTTCCCTAAATGTTAATAAGTGCATATTTTTCATACCCTTTGGTGTCTTGTGAGGCCACATAGTCTGTTGACAGGGAATGATGGTGGACCCCACTAAGGTAGCAGTTATTATCAACCTGGCAGTCACTATAATTGAGAAATAGTTGCGCTCTATCCTCGGGCACATGGGCTACTACAAGAAGCTCATTCAAGGGTACGCATTGATCACGACACCCATGGAGAAGTTGTTAAAGAAGGATGTTTCATTTTTTTGGGACGCAGAGTGTCAAAAGAGCTTTGAGCTACTCAAGGAAAGGATGTTCTCTACACCTATCCTCATATTTCCTCACTGGGTGAATATTTTCCATGTCGATGTAGATGCTTTAGGAATCACCCTAGGATATTTCCTTACACAGCCTAGGGAAGGGGACATTAACCACCTAGTTTCATTTGCTACTAGAAAACTCTCTAGTGCAAAGCATGACTACTCCACTACTGAACGTGAGGGGCTAGCTATGGTAGATGCCCTGTAGAAATACTAGAATTATCTGGTTGGAGTGAACTTAAATATGTTCACGGACCAGTCATCTTTGAAGTACCTAGTGAATAAGCCTATGTCAGGGGGGAAGATTTTTCGATTTCTCCTTATATTTCAAGAATATGATTTTGAGATCATCGTGAAGCTGGGAAAACTAAATTTTGGGCCAGACCATTTGTCCCGAATCAAGAGTGGTGAAGAACTAATGAACCTAGAAGAAGGGTTTCTTGATTCACATCTATTTTCTATTAAGGTGGTTGATGCACACTTTGTTGATATCATTCACTTCTTAACTATGGGAATGGCACCTGTAGAATATTCAGTACAACAGAAAAAAGGAGTTGGTAACCCACGCAACAGACTTTACCATCATAGTGGGCCACTTGTATAAGCTGGGAGCTGATGAGGTATTGCAAAGATACATTCTGGAGCATGAAAGACAAGCCATATTAGTAGAAGCCCACGGAGGCATAGCAGGAGGTAACTATGCAGGGAAAGCAACAACGCAGAAGATCTTGAGAGTTGGGCTATGGTGGCCCACACTGCATAGTAACTCTCATGACTATTGAAAATCCTACAACACATGCCAAAGGACAGGAAGACTGTTGTGCAGGGAAAAAATTCCCTCACAACCACAGATGGCCCTTCAAGCATTTGAAAAATGGCCCATAGACTTTGTTGGGCCCATCAACCCACCAGGGAAGAAGATAGGTTTTCGCTACATCATCACTGCAACTAATTGGGTAACCATATGGGATGAGGTGCAAGTTGTGAAGGATTCTACTGAGGACACTGTTGTGCACTTTATTTTTGAACATGTTCTAACCAAGTTTGGTTGTTTGAAGATCTTGATGAGCAACAGAGGCACACATTTCATTAATGAAACAATACAAGATTTTACTGAAGAATTTTAGATTCACCATGCAAAAGGTACTCCATATCACCCGCAGGCAAATGGAACCATGGAAGATTTTAATAAAATTCTGGAACAGGCATTGACCAAGATCTGTAAGGTCGATCAAAGTGATTGGGATGTGCGCATCCTATCTATCATTTTGGCCTATTGAACCACCTACAAGAAACTAACTAGGAAAACACCATTTCGGACAATTTATGGAAAGGAGGCCATTATTCGCATGGAATATATTGTTCCTAGTCTATGCATCATATCCCTTACCAACATGGCAGAGCTTGATATCATGGAGGAATGTTTAGCACAACTAGTCGCCTTGAAGGACGATCGATTCATTGCCAACTTTCATCAAAAAATTAAGAAGGCCTGAGAAAAAGCATAACATGACAAGCATATTTGATATAATACCTTCTCAGAAGGCGAATTGGTCATACTATACAATATCTAGTTTACGAAACATCCAATGAAGTTCTATCAGCACTAGCTAGGCCCCTATATGGTCAAGGAAATCATTAATGGAGGAGATGTCTAGTTAGCTACGTTGTGCGGTGATAATCTACCAGGATATGTTATTGTTAGTCATCTCAAACCCTACCAGATCAAATGACTATATGGATGGAGTAGTTGTGTCACAAATGGTAGGTGTAGGGTTGGTGCATGGGAGTGGATGAGAAAGAATGATGCATAGGGGGTTCACTATCTGCGTTGGAGGGATGCACAGTGGGTAAAACTAGTCATTGAAATGTGGTGGGAACCTAGGAAACCAAGCTTCTCGTTTGGGAAAATGGGTCACAGGAATTTAAGGTGGTGACATTCGAGGACTGTTTACTATTTCCATCGTGATGAAGGGAAATTAAGGACCTATGAGCTAGTTTCCACTTTGGATGGCTATAAAATGGGGACTGTCCATACTACGGTGTTTAGGGCTTGGTCTAGTTTATTAGCCTTTGAATACTTTGATATCTATCATCTTTTGGCTGCCCACATGACTACTGGAGCCACACCATCCGACGGTAGCACTTCTAAATTTATATTCCAAGCTAGGATGCCTACTACCTACCCCATTGGCCCCCTTCCTGAGATGACCTATGAACAAGAGGGATCTGATGAAGTCAAGGAATTAACCCCTATAGCGGAAGAAGCCGTTTCCACCTTAGCCATATGGAAAGGAAAAGAGAAGGTTAAACATGCACAATGGGTGGGTGGAAAGCCTTGCACTTCCACTCGGATCCCATAGTCCCCAAGAAATTTCCTAAGAAGAAGTCACCTGCTACCCCTCTGCACCCCATAGTGCTCACAGCGGAAGGTATACAAGCGAACCCACTTACCTGGTTACCACCATATATTCAGCCACGTAGAACAACATCATGTATGCCCAAGGTGGATGTTGTTCATTCCTGTCCTCAGATATCGTTGATCACTAAAGATGTGTCCTAGCTCGGAGATATGGTTGACCACCTCCCCCACATCACGTTTGATGATCATGACTTGGGTAACCTGGACATTTTTCCCAGCTCCATACCTATACTTAGAACAGGTCATCGAGGATGGTGTACCCAAATTAGAGTGAATTTTTTGGGTCAAGGGACTCGCTGGTGCTGGAATTTTGAACTTACCGTGCCTCCCTCACTTTGGTCGCTACAACATCACCATCCTCATCGTTCGTAAATTTTTGGCACTTGTTCATGATGGCTGATTATGGCTCCAATGTTACATACCGATAGGTGCTACTCTCATCCACCATACTATTTCCTTATCTATGCATGGGCCTAATTCGCAGGATAGCACAGGGAAAATATTCGAGCATCATATCACTAAAAATTTCTGGGAAAAGTAAGCGGTTAAGCATAACAGGCGGGGCTTCCTGATTGATACAATCAATGAACCTGGTACACGTATGGGTACTCATATCTTGGCCTACAAGGTGATGTGGAAATGTTAGGCAGCAGCCACCCCTTCTCACATAATTGAAGTCATGGGATGGTGTGAAAAGGGCGTCTGCTTTAATTGGTCTCAGTACCTTCTAGAAGAATTCCTTGACAATGTTCTTGCGGCTCAGGAGCACGGCAAAGCATTCTACTACTCATGCTTGATCTTGCTGATTGTACTAGTTGCCTAGGAGATCCCAGAAGATATAGGCTTTCCCCCCTAAATCCTACAATGTGTGAAGGAGCATGGTTTTCCAACCTCTCAGATTTAGAGGACCCCTAGCAGCTTGAGGAAAATAAGACCTTTTGGATACTCTATGAGGGTGCTCTCTTTGCTACCATTGATTCCCAATCATTCCTCTCCGCAATTGTCTACAACAAGTACAAGCACATCACAACATTTCAAGTAACAATGCACAATGTGAAAATTCAGGCTCATATGGAACATACTTGGCATAATCTACCATATATGACTACCGAGGCTGAAATTGAGCAGGTCATTGAAGCTTGGTAGACAGAATGGAAGGTTTTCACCCCACCCACTACCCTCGATGTATCAAGTACATCTGGCCACACTGTAGTATCCCAACCCACCATTCCACTCAGCTCTACAATGACGCCAAAGAGTCCTACCCTGCCACCTAAACCGAATGTCCCATTGAACAATAATTTCACTGATGAAGTCGACACAGATATGTTGGCCCTACAACATCTCAAATGACCCTACGGATTATCCCAAGGACCTCGTAATAATCAGAAAGCCATTAAGACCAGCACCAACATGGCAGGTAACCTAACAGAGGATGATCTAGACAAGATTGAAAATGATATCACGACTACAGTTGCTGATCAATGGATTACTTGGGAAGAGCAGAACAAGGTTGCGCTGAAAGTTTTGTAGACAGAACTATGAGCCCTTTGGCTTTGAGAAGACACCCTTCAAGTGAGCATTGATCAAGTGAAGCAAAATCAAGTGAGCATGGATCAAACTGGGAAGTTGGGCCAACAAGGCCCTGTTACGGCCATACCAACCACTAAGGACAACTGACCCTATCATCTCCCAGGAACTGCCCTTACAATGGAACCCGTCGACCTATGCAGCCAATTCTCGGGATGCGCAGTATCCCTTGATGTTAGTCAATTAGCAAAAGAATAGTTGCGTGAGCTATTTAGCACCATCACCTATGAGTTTCAGCACTAGGAAATTCGCATGCAACAACACCTTAACACGGCTGAACGTACAATTATGAACCACGTCGCTGAAGCTAGCCAAATCCAGGCCACGCATACTGCTAGCATCAAACAACAAACTGCCTTGGAACAGCTTATCGATCGATTATGCAAATATATTCTAGGGGTGATTCTTGCTTCTGCTAAGCCCCAAGCCAAGATTGAAGGTATCATAGCTATATTGAACGCATCTCGGACTGAGGTATCAATCATCAGGGCTAAGTTTGAACTTCAGATTGCATTGTTGCACGCCAAACGCCAGCCTCTCACCCCTCCAGAAGAATGTTCCCAGTGAGCTACACTAATTATATAGGCCACTGCTACTATCACTGCGCAGATTATTCAGGGTGTTACGCTGCTTGAAAATGATATGGGAATCTAGTCCCAGGTGTAGCATGATCCTCTCCTCCATGAGATCGATCAGGAATTGACTAAAAAAGAGTAGGAATTTGAGCATCTGGAATCTATGATGTCCACCCTTTTTCTAGCTGAGTACTTTGCACGACTTCGAATCAGCCATGCGCTTCATAGTGACATCATTGCGAACCAACATAAAAATCAAATCTTGTCCAACCATTTGACACTGTGGTTGGAGGACACCCTTAAGCTTTCACAGGAAATAGACAAGGCAATTCGACAGTTGAACTAGGCTCTTGACAGTGTCACCACTACCTCGGAAGGACCAACATCTTAGAAACTAGTGGAGATCGCATAGATGGCTGTTGCAGAGCCTTCAACCATTTCTTCCTCTTACTGCTGCCATGGAACAACTCGGAAAAAGGATGAATATTTCACTCGTGCTATGACTCGGGACGAGTCAGAAGATTGTGTTGGGGGCCTATTGGAACAGGGTTCCCTGAGCTGCATTTTGGATATAATTTTGTAGTAATTAGTCTTGCATAGGTGCTTTGGGGTGGGTCAATGTCCCCAGTGTTTTGTAATGGGTCAAAGGGTAGACCTAGAGTCTGCAAACCATGGTTTGTGGACCATAGGATAGCAAAGGCTATGATGATATATATAGATAGATAGTTGGGTCTAGTAAGCAAGAAGAAGAAGATCGATGTTGTGAACGAAATATTGAGATTTTTCTTGGGTTTCTTTGGGTAAGGACTCCTACTAGCTGTTTGCGCGAAGATCCTCAGTCCTGTTGTGTGTGGACCCCGCTAGCTATGTGCGTAGGTTGTATCTTTGGTTTTTAATTTGGTTTTAGATACTACTGAATGCAGAATCTATTTGAAGTATCTTTTTGATATCTGGACTGATTGTGTTTATTACTGTAGTGCATTTGTGTTATTTACTTAAGCTGCGAATGTATCTGCCATCTAGGAATTAGCTACGATTTTAATGTTCTATGGTGATAGTTGCTGATGAGCACGTGGACGCAAGTGCATTGATACAATATGTTAATGATATTAGCTTTGGTTATGGTTACATGCTGATTATACTGTTAAAAACTCAAAATTAGGCTTGTTTTTGAAGATTCAACGAAGATCTGCCTTAATCACCTACTCTCTCCTAGGGTGCGAAAACCTGGTTCCAGCACCCTCCCATAATAATTCAAGTGAGACCTTGGCCTAGGAAAGTAGGTCATTGCCAAAAGTGCCAGTAGTATAAGGGTTTGTTGGAAAACAGTAACCCTGAACCTGGGTAAGGACTCCTAAAGCCAACAGAGATGTTTCTGTTGATATATTGCATGCCATGTAATTCTTCACGGTTTGAGAGATATTCATGTTTGAAATTTGTAACCCCAATTAGTGGGCTAAAACCCCATGGGGTTGTGGCATGGGTCATTGAAAATTAAATAATTAAAAAAATTTAAGCTCCTAGAATCCCTCCCACATTCACTTGTTGAATTCCCTCTCAACCTAAGCATTTATATAAATTGTCATTCTCAGATCTTCGTCATGTAGGGATTTCGCTACCGGAATCACGTCATCATGGAATTTTCTCTATAACTTTTCTTTATGAAGTTTCAAAAGATGAAATTTTTATGAGGTGAAACCTAGATCCTAGGGAAGGTCATGTAAAAATTTCAGATCAAGGTGTGCAATATTTGCGGAGATATGATTTGTGGAAGTTATTATTTTTGCAGGCTCTTGAACTTCATCTAAAGGAAGTGACCATGGGAAAAACGTCATAACTCTCTCTCTCTGCATCTGATTATAATTCTATAAAAAGTTACGGATAGTGGATAGAATGTATTTTTTTATCTATCAATTTCAGAGCTGAATGAAGAAACAATGACATGCGTCACACCATACAAGTTTGCTCTACTGAAATAGTACATAATTAGGGCATTGTAAGAGATTGGGAATAACTCTCACTTGAAGAAGAAAAATTGGGTCAGACCTGTGGCATTGGAATGAAGACTCACACGACTATTATAGGACTAAAAATTACATATTGGAGGTTGGAAATAACAGAGATAGACCGGATTCAATATTGAGCTCCTAGAAGGAAAGTAAAAGCTAGATCATGTGTTGTCTAGGGCTACAAATGACCAAACGTTATAGGGAATAAAATCAAAGTAAGGTGTAGTAGAGGGTAGCATGATAAGAGTAGAAATAAAGGTGTAGAATATTAGCAAGAATTTCACCACATGAAGTCTTGAAGTAGGCAACATTGCATACAGTCATTTTAAAGGTATCATTGTACTAAGTCATTGTAAATGCATCATTGTAAAATTGTACAAGTGTCTATCTACCAAGAGTTGAAGAGGCAGTGTCAGGAGGTCTAGGATCATAAATAAGTGGTTGTGTCATAGTTGGGGTTATGGTCTAATATTTATTATTATTCTAATTCATTCTATATAATTTTAAAGTGGACAATTTTCCCTAGTGTGTGAGTCCATTCTTGTTTTATTCTTCTAGAGGGTGGTAGGGTGGTGCTAGGGTTAGTTGTAGCTCATTGGGTGTTGGGGCATCCGTTCAGTTGATTACTGAAGAATCTCGGGCATTGAAGCATCCATCTAGTGGGAGATGGAGAAGAATGCTTTTTCTATATTGTAGGAAGTTGGAGCTTTACTTTCAATCGGAGTTGAATATTAAATAATTATTAGAAAATCATTCAGGTGGTTTTTGTCTTGGAGAGGGTTTCCACCTTAAAAAATATGTGCATTTGTGCTCCTTTTGTTTACTGATATCATTTTAAAAAAACTTATAATAATTGAAGATTAACTAATGCTCCGAAAGATTAATAATAATACTAATTGAAAGGATTATTGATTCACCCCCCCTCTCAGTATTTCCAACAATTGGTATCAGAGCTTGGTTCCTTCAATATAAGTTTAATAGCTGGAAGGAGGTCATGGAGCATAGCAAGAATGGTGTACCTCTGTTCAATGAAAATAATTATGCGCTCTGGAAAGGAAGAATGGATGTCTATCTATTGGCACAAGAATACGAAGTATGGGACACTGTTCAAAATGGCTTTACACCAACCATAGGTGAACAAGGTAAGAAGAATTTGGTAAATGATGCAAAATAAAGGAATATTATTATCATTGGACTTATTGAATCTTCTTATTATAAGGTGTTGGGTTGTAAAACTGCCAAAAATGTATGGGACAAGATTGAGAATATATATGCAGGTGACCAAAATATCAAAGAAGCAAAGCTTCAAATCTATAGAGAAAAATTTGAACAACTTAGAATGAGATAATATGGATACATTGTTGCATACTTCCAATACATTAATGAAATAACCAACACACTGGAAGGATTGGGAGATCTAGTTTATGAGAAGACTATTATACAAAATATTATTAGAGCGTTACCAGGGAGATTCAACCCAAAGATATCAGTCTTAGAATACAGTGCAAATCTCGACAAACTCAGCAAAGAGGAATTACATGGAGTTCTCATAGCATATTAAATGAGACTTGATGAAGACGATGGTACTTTACATCTAGAAACTGCATTCATTTCATCTAAGAAAATCAATATGAACAAACAACCTTCAACTGAAAAGACATGCAAGTGTGAAGAAAATGGAGATGATGAAGAAGGTCTTTCAGATGAATAATATGCTTACTTTACGAGAAATCTAAATATTGGTAAGGGAAACTTCAGAGGTCAACTTCCATTGATATGTTTTGGCTATGGTGAGGTTGTGCATTTCACAGAAAAGTGTCCAAACATAAGTGATGGAAACTCAAAATAAAAGGAATGCTTTAAGAAATTCAACAAGCAAAGGAAAAATAAAGGATTTGAAAGGAACTTTCTCTCTAAATAAGATAGCTCATCATCTGATGAAGACAATGACAGCGAAGAAGAAGCCAATCAGAGAGTATTGTTTATGGCCAAGCACAATAAACAAGAGGTATCAAACAATGAAGAAGAAGGTTTGACCGTAGAAGAATTTTATAAGGAGGCAATCAAGCTTATAGAAGATCTCAAGGCGAAGAATATATGTTCCACTACTCTTGAACAACAAGTTCAAGGTCTCAAAATTTTAGTTGAAGAACACAAATGCATTGAAGAGTCACTTCAAAATAAGTTGGAAGAAAGCAACCAAGAAAGGGATGAATTATAAGACGAAGTAGTCTCGCTCCGTAAGGAAGTGAAGAAGGGAAAAACCATCCAAAACTATGGCAACAGCTCAAGGGCACTGGAATAATTCATCAAAAATCAACGATCTTACAATGAAATAACTTGCCTCAGTTACAAAGAAGAAGAAGCAGGACCTTCTACAAAAAAATGCAATGAACCTATAAGATATTACATGCATGTAGACTTCATTAGACAACATTCGCAAGAACATCCTTGGAAGACAATTCCTCGACAAATATTTCCATCCAGGAACCAACATATTTTTTATGGCTATGTTTATTCATGTGGAAAATTTGGTCATAAATTTGTAGAACGTCGTACGTACACTTGGAACCAATATAATTCTAGGAGATCTATCAAATATGAACTTCCCAGGGCTCAATGAAAAATCATTAGATTTGAACATTTAAGAAATAATATTGAATGTTACAAATGTAGAAACTTTGGACACATAGCCAAATATTGCAAACTTGAAAATCCCCAGAAGAATCTTCGAAGCCACAGAACGAACGAACATGGAAGAAGAAGAAGACTAATAATCGTGATCTCCCTCTCAAGGCTCAAAACAACAAACATGTGTGGTATGTTGATAGCGGTTGCTCAATGCATATGACTAGAGATAGAAAGAAAATTGTACCTCTGAAACAGAAGAAGGATAGAACTGTGTCCTTTGGAAATGGTCGATCTTCAAATGTTATAGGATCAAGTACCATCACTCTCGGAAGCAAATATGCTCTAGCCAAGAATGTTCTATTGGTTGAAAACATAAATCACAATCTGCTGAGTGTTGGAAAAATGTGTGATCAAGGACACATAATACTATTCAACTCCACAAAATGTGAAATAAAGAAAGGCCGGTATGGTAAAATTGTGGCTACAGCAAGTCGAGCTCCAAACGACATATATGTTCTGGATGAAGCAACTAAAGCATGTCTACTAGCTAAAGAGGATGATATAATATTTTCTAGCAATGATGATCGACTAAGTAAGAGATTTTCTACAAATATGCATAGTGAGTTCGGGATGTATTTACTTGGTGAGCTGACATACTTCTTAGGGCTTCAAATATCTCAGCAAGAGAAAGGAATATTTATATGTCAAGCCAAGTACATCAAGGAAATTCTCAAGAAATTCAAAATGGAATATTGCAAACATGTCCTTACTCCAATGGTAACAGGTTGCAAATTGAGCATAGACGACTCATATAAGGATGCAGATAAGAGGTTGTATAGATATATGATTGGTAGTATTCTATATGTAATAGCCTCCTAGCGAGATGTTATACAAGTAATTAGACAAGTAGCAAGATTCTGGGAAGCACCAAAAGAATCGCATATTATTGTCGTCAAAATAATTCTTCGATATCTAAAGGGAACAATAGAATATGGCCTGTGGTATCCGAAAGGTAACAATATCATTATTCAAGCCTTTATATGTGCATATTGGGCAGAACATGTTAATGATCGTAAGAGTATTCATGAGGCATTTGAATATCTTCGCCAGAAGCTTGTGATTCTCCCAATTTCTCATTATATTTTTCTTATTCATAAAATAAAGGGGGAGTGGAAGTGTGTACAGGTCCACAGGATGGTTATGTGTCAGGAGTAGTTACCCTCTGCCATTGATGTCAAAGGGGGAGAGAATTTTGTAGGAAGAGGTGTCATGATCGCAGGGGGAGTACTTGTGTTTCCATTAATGCCAAAGTGGGAAATTTTTTATCAGTGGTTGTAATTGATGTCAACCCAAGCAGCACCAGGGACTACCCCAATCTTCCATGGGAATTTTGACCTACAAAATTACTATATTCTTGGTCAATAATGTTTCTCATGGCTTCTAATTTTTTAGATGTTTCTGTTTATATATGCCACACCAAGTAATTCTTCACAGTTTGAGAGATATTCATGTTTGAAGATTGTAACCGCAGTTAGTGGGCTAAAAGCCCACGGGGTTATGGAATCGGTCATTTAAAAGTCAATAATTAATAATTTTTAATCTCTTAAAACCCCTCCCATGTTTATTTCTTGAATTCCCTCTCAACCTAAGCATTTATATAAATTTTGATCCTTATATCCTCATCATTTAAGGATTTCACTACCTGAAATAGGTCATCATGGAATTTTCACTATAAAAATTTTTCTATGAAGTTTCAGAAGCTGAAATTTTTATGAGGTGAAGCTAAAATCTTGAGGAAGCTCCTAAAAATATTTTAGATCACAGTGTGTAAAATTTTCAAATATATGATCTATGGAAGTCAATGTTTTTAAAGGCTCCTAAACTTCATATAAAAGAAGTGACCATGGGAAAATCGTTATAACTCTCTCTCTGAGTATCAGATTGGAATTCTTTAAAATGTGACCAATAGTGCACTGATTGTAGTTTTCTATGTATCAATTTCAGCACCAAATGAGGAAACAATGACACGTAGCACACCATATAAATTAGTTGTATTGAACCAGTCCATAATTAGGGCATTGTGAGAGATTGGGCATAACTCTCCCTTGAAGAATCCAAATTGGGTCAGAACTATGACATTGGAAATAAGACTCAAAGCAATACTACAGGACTGAAAATCACATATTAGAGATCTGAAATAACAGAGATACACCAGATTCAATATCCAGCTCCTTTAAGGCAAGAAAAAGCTAGATCATATGTTTTCAAAGGCTACAAAGGACCAGAATTTCTAGGAAAGCAAAGCAAATCAAGGCGTAGTAGAGGGTAGCATGACCAGTGCAGTAATATAGGTGCATAATAGTATCAAGAAGTTCCCCACATGAATTCTTCAAGTGGGTAGCATTGCATACGGTCATTGTAAATGTATCATTGTACCAAGTCATTTTAAATGCATCACAGTAGGGAGAGGTGCCATGATCGTAGGGGGAGTACTTGTGTTGCCATCAATGCCAAAGGGGGAGATCATTGATCAGTGGTTCTCATTTATTTCAACCCAAACAGCACCAGGGGCTACCCCAATCTTGCATGTGAATTTTGACCTACCAAATTACTATATTCCGGGTCAAGAATGTTTTTGATAGTTTCTACTTGTCGAGATGTTTCCATTGATATATGGAACACCACAATTATTCAATGTTTGAGATATATTCATGTTTGAATTTTGTAACCCTAGTTAATTCTTCAAAGCTCTATGGAGTTGTGGCATGGGTCGTTAAGGTTGAAATTATTGGTATTGACAATTCTCTACAACAATAACAGCCCGCTAACAGGGTTAAAAAATTTCAGGCATGAATATCTGATCAACGATGAAATGCGGTGGCCACCATATATCGATAATAATCGATTAATCGTCATAAGCATTATTAATACAAGATGGTGTGATGAGTTGACATCAGCCCTTGAGTCAATAATATCCCCCTTTGGCATTGATGGCAACACAGGTACCCCCCCCCTGCGATCATGACACCTCTTCCTACAACATTCTAAGCTGTAATACCAATTGTTGGAAATAATGAGAGGGGGGGGGGGGTGAATTAGTATTCCTTTAAATGAGAGTAATAGTAAATATTCAATTATTAT
The DNA here is from genome assembly GCA_034641835.2 of Pinus albicaulis. Classification (NCBI taxonomy): domain Eukaryota; kingdom Viridiplantae; phylum Streptophyta; class Pinopsida; order Pinales; family Pinaceae; genus Pinus; species Pinus albicaulis. The sequence continues at coordinate 531,656,949 of CM076582.1, read as the reverse complement.
CAGTGTTTGTACAATGATAGCAGTAAATAAAAGGAACACAAATGCACACATTTTTGAAGGTGGAAACCCTCTCTGGGACAAAAATTAGCTGAATTATTTTCTAATAATTCTTTAATATTCAACTCCAATTGAAAATAAAGCTCCAAATTCCTAGAATCTAGAAAATCATTCTTCTCCAACTCCCACTGGATGGACGCCCCAATGCTCGAGATTCTTTAGTATTCAAATGATGGATGCCCCAACACCCAATGAGCTACAACTCACCCTAGTGCCACCCTACCACCCTAAATTTTTCATAGGCTTGAACCTCTTAGTGACTTCATGCACTAGTCTAGCACCATCCTACAACTGTATAGAAGAATAAAACAAGAGTGGACTCTCGTACCAAGGAAAATTATCCACTTTACAATGATATAGAATAATGTAGAAGAATAAGACACACTAGACCATAACCCCAACTATGACACAACCACCTAATGATGATCCTAGACCTCCTGACACTGCCTCTTCAACTCTTCCCAGATAGACACTAGTACAATTTTTACAATGATGCATTTACAATGACTTAGTACAATGATACCTTTACAGTGACTTTATGCAATGTTGCCCATTTGAAGACTTCATGTGCTGGACTTCTTATTGATGTTTTGCACCTTTATTGTTTCTCTTGTCATGCTACCCTCTATTGCACTTTGCTTTGATTTGCTACCCTAGAAAGTCTGGTCCTTTGCAGCCCTTGATGACAAATCATCTAGCTTTTTCTTGTCTTCTAGGATCTCTATATTGAGTCTGGTGTATCTCTATTATTTAAATTCCCCAATATGTGATTTTTGGTTTTGTAGTAGTACTTGGAGTCTTCTTTCCAATGCCATAGGTCTGATCCAGTTTGGATTCTTCAAGACAGAGTTATGCCCAATCTCTCACAATGACCTAATTATGGATTGTTTCAGTTGATCTAACTTGTACGACATGCCACGTGTCATTGTTTCTTAATTTGTCTTTGAAATTGATATAGAAAAAACTATAGTCTGTGCAATATCCATCACTTTATAAAGAATTCCAATCTGATAATTAGAGAGAGAGTTATGACGATTTTCCCATGGTCGCTTCTTTTAGATGAAGTTCAGGAGCCTGCAAAAACACTGACTTCCATAGATCATATCTCTGAAAATATTGCACAACTTGATCTTAAATTTTTCCAGGAGCTTTCTCAGGATTTCAGTTTCACCTCATAAATATTTCATCTTCTGAATATTCATAGAAAAAAGTTATAGCACAAATTCCATGATGACCTGTTTCAGGTAGAAAAATCCCTACATGATGAGAATATGAAGATCACAATTTATATAAATGCTTAGGTTGAGAGGGAATTCCACAAGTGAAAGTGGGAGGGATTTTAGGAGCTTAAATATTATTAATTATTGACTTTTCTATGACCGATGCCACAACCCCATGGGGTTTTAGCCCACTAACTGGGGTTACAAACTTCAAACATGAATATCTCTCAAACCGTGAAAAATTACATGGAATCCCATATATACTTTGGTACCTCTAATTCACCCCCCCTCAATGAAGAGGTAAACCCATGAAAATGTCAAACCACTAATGAAGAAGTCATAAGATGTCATTAAACTAGCTATAATGTTGCATATGCCTTGATGATGTAGACCTTAATTTTTGATGACAATGGAGTCAAACACTTGATGATGGCATACACTAAATGAATTACCACAATTGATGATGGCACTTATGAAGGTTGAAAGAATAGATGATAATGCAGAAGATATCATTTGAAGGTGGGAAAACTATTTTGAAGTTCTCCTAATGATGCTGCACTATAACATATCATTCCACAATTATGTGATGACATGGATGATACACATTTATGGACACTATCATGATGAAATTTATGTCTTACATGTTCCTATGATGATGAAGAAGCCAAATAATGGAGAAGACAAACAATGAAGAAGCCATAATGTCCTGATCATTTTCTGCACTAAATAATTTAACGAAATTCACAAAGAAAAATACTTTTTCTAACCTTAGAGACAATATTTCAACACAGGACCTACACCATCTTGAAGAGCATAATTGTTCCCTTCCAATGAGCTATTACTCAGCCTAAAACTCCAAGCAGTTTGATAGATATTGATCTTTTAATTTAAGGAAATTAATCCTAGCAACTAGTCGACCTATACACATTCATTCATGTTGGCCTACCACCAAAAAGACGTGTTCGTTCATCTTAACGTCAATATAATATAAAAAGGAGGTTAGGACTATTCATTTGGCTAAGTATTTTCGGTCAAACAATCAGAATCTAACCATAGAGAAGGAATTGGAGGCCATGGAGGACTTGAAGCCTTTTTGTTTTGGGCTAAAATAAATTATGTAGGGTTAAAACCATTTGGTTATCCTAAAAACGTAGAACTAAAGTAATCAATTTGGAATATCACCTTAATTTACTATGGAGAAAATCATGTGAACTAACCCATATTAAACCACCTTTGGAAGCTTTCTTGGAGCAGATTTGGAATTTCTTGGAGGACTCTCCCTTATCGACTTCAATGAGTTTTTGAAGAATCTTGTACCAGACTTTAGGGAGGTTTCTGAGAAGATATTCTTGCCTTTATTGGAAGCCTTTGTTGAAGTAGACCTCAAGCATCCTTGGAAAAATTTTTAGGGAGAACTTGAAGATATTTTGAAGCAACGTTATTTGTATCTTTGAGCAGATTTGAAGCTATTCCTTTGCAGACTTGTAGACATTTATGAACTATAGGATGATTCTTGAAGTGTGATCCTGGAGAAGCCTTTTGGAGTGATCTATTGAATTAAATATTGAAAAAAAAATTGAGTTTTCCTTGAAGAAGTCTTGGAGTAGACTTAAGGCTTCTTATGCTAAGTGTTTTGATGAAATTTTGAAGCAAATCTTGAGCAAACGATGGAGAGAATTTTGAGTAGATCCTGAAGACTTTGTAAGAACACCATGTGAAGGATGTATTAGAGTATATTTTAAGATCCTTGGAGTAGAAATTTAAAGAAGATATTGTAGTCATTAAAGCAACCCTTGAAAGTATTTTGAACTAGCATTTTGGGTTGGCATACCATTAGACATTGTCTTGAAGATATTTTAAAGAAGTGTATCCTGGAGTGGATTTGGAGTTGATCTTGGAGATTCTTGGAGACCATGATGCATTTCTAAAGGCCCTCATGAGGTGACTTTGGAGATATTTGTTTGGCTAACATGAAGATTTGTGGAGACACCTTCATGTTAAGACAAAGTTTTCATTGATGGACTAAGCATATTAGAGAGGTAAGCATTGGGGAATATATTGTTACAGTTCATTATAGATGACATTGGGAGTCCTGAAGAATTAGTGAAATTATATTGATGAATTTATGCAAAGGGTTGGAGCCCTAGAGGATAGGGGTTGTCAAGAGACTAAGTTAGATCTTGTACCAGAGATAGGGTCAGAGCCCTACAGGTTGGTGTCTAAAAGTTGACAAGGTTAGATCCTTGGAAGACCAATTTAGTGCTTGGAAAATACAGGTTAGAGCCCTACATATATTGTACCTGATTTATTGTAAAGAAGAAATTAATAAAGGCATTTTTTCAACTATTATTTTTACCAGTTATATCACTTATATTTAGAACACAAAATGAACAGTAAGAATAAATTCTTTTAGATCAATTAATAAAAGCATTTTTTTCCTTATACTTTGGTACATTTTCTTAGATGTAACGAACACAGTTTCTAGATGCGAAGTACCCTTTTCTTCATCAAGTCTCATTTCATATGCTATGAGAACTCCATGTAATTCCTCTTTGCTGAGTTTGTCTAGATTTTCACTATATTCGAAGACCGATACTTTTGGGTTGAATCTCCTTGGTAATGTTCTAAGAATATTTTGTATAATAGTCTTCTCATCAACTGGCTCTCCCAATCCTTCCAGAGTATTAGTTATTTCATCAACGTATTGGATTTATGCAGCAATGTTTCCATCTTCTTTCATTCTAAGTTGCTTAAATTTCTCTCTATAGATTTGAAGCTTTGATTCCTTGACATTTGAGTCACCTGCATATATATTCTCTAGCTTGTCCCATACATTTTTGGCATTTTTACAACCAAAAACCTTATGATAAGTATATTCAATAAGTCCACTGATAAAATGAAAGAACACTTTGCATCACATCCATTTGAATTGATACGTACTAATCTATGTGGTCCTGTGAGAAAAAAAGGCTTAGATGGAGAATTATATTTCATGTTAATGATAGATGACTATACCAAGGTGACAAATTTTAGTTTCCTAAAGAAAAAATTTGAATCATTCGAGTGCTTTAAGCTCTACAAGGAGTTGGTCGAAAATTAAAATGGTTTGAAAATAAAGTGTCTAAGATCAAATAATGGTGTAGAATTCATTTCCCAATTATTTCAGCAATACTGTGACGAAAATGGAATAAAAATACAATCTTTAATAGCACGAACACCTCAGACAAATAGATTTTCTGAAATAAGGACTAGAACCGTACAAGAAATGGGTAGAATAATGTTGAAGGACTCAAAATTGGATGAAAAAATCTGGGTTCAAGCAATTAATACGACAGTATTCATTATCAACCAAAATATTCTAAGAAATAATTGCAGCAAGACCCCATATGAATTATGGAAAGGAAAACCAGCCAATGTAAAATATTTCAGAATCTTCGGAAGAAAATGTCATATCAAAAGAGAAGATCAAAATTTGGGTAAGTTTTAATCACGTATTGATGAAAGTATCTTTGTTGGTTACTCACGCAAAAGAAAGGCCTATAAATGCTATAATCTAAGGTGAAAATGGATAGTGGAGAGAATAAATGTTACATTTGACGAAGACGGTGTTCTAATGAATAATGATGAGGATCTAGAATATTTGAAACTTGAGACAAAGGCTTAAAAAGAAACAGAGAAAATTCTAGAACAAGAAGCAACTGTCAACCAGGAAGAAGTAAATAATGATCATCAAGATATACTAGAAGAAAAACAAGAAGCTCCTGCAAAGAGAAAAAAATAATGGATTCAAAATAACCATCCATCAAATCAAATCATTGGTGACATAAATGAAGGTCAACAGCTTCATTCATCATAACAAGCTCACATTTCTTTTCTAGTAACCTTTGCGCCTAGCAGGTTTTGAGGAATCCAGTCATAATGAACATTGGATAGCAGCTATGAATGAAGAATTGGATCAAATCGAGAATAATAACACATGGGAATTAGTTCCATGACAAAAATATAGAAATTTCATTGGTAATAAATGGGTGTTCAGGAACAAATTGAATGAAGATGGACAAGATACCAGAAACAAAGCAAGATTGGTTTGTAAAGGCTGTGCACAAGTGGAAGGAATTGATTTCAACGAAACATTTGCACCAATTGCCAGAATAGAAGCCATTCAAATTTTTCTCACCTATGAATGTTAAATAAAAATCAAATTCTACCAAATGGATGTTAAGTCAACATTTCTGAATGGTGAATTAGAAGAAGAAATTTACATCGAACAACCTGAATCTTTTCTACTATCAGAAAGAGAAGAATATTTTTGTAGGTTAAAGAAGGTTCTATATGGTCTCAAGCAGTCTCCTAGAGCATGGTATGCTTGTCCTGATGGATAAATACGTCAACAAGGGTTCAAGAAAGGTACTGTTGATAACAATATTTATGTACAAATAGATAAAGATAATTTAACAATCGTTGAGGTATATGTGGATGATATAATATTTGGTAGCAATGATGATCAACTAAGTATGAAATTTTCTACAAATATGCAAAGTGAGTTCGATATGTCTTTACTTGGTGAGCTGAAATACTTCTTAGGGTTCCAAATATCTAAGCAATAGAAAGGAATATTTATATGCCAAGCCATGTACATCAAGGAAATGCTCAAGAAAATCAAAATGGAATATTGCAAACCTATCCTTACTCCGATGGTAACAGGTTTAAAATTGAGCATAGATGACTCATCTAAGGATGTGGACCAGAGGTTGTACATATCTATGATTGGTAGTCTTCTATATGTAATAGCCTCCCGGCCAGATGTTATGCAAGTAGTTGGACAAGTAGCAAGATTCCAAGCAGCACCAAAAGAATCATATATTACTGTTGTTAAAATAATTCACCGATATCTAAAGGGTACAAAATAATATGGCTTGTGGTATCTTGAAGGTAACAATATCATTATTCAAGCCTTTACAAATGGAGATTGGGCATGAAGTGTTGATGATCGTAAGAGTATTAGTGGAGCAACATTCTATCTAGCTCTTTGTATCTTATCATGGTTGAGAAAAAAAAACAAACCTCAATCTCGTTATCTACAACGGAATCAGAATACATTGCAAAGGTAGCATGTTGTACTCAAGTTCTTTGGATGAAACAAACTTTGCAAGATATTAAAGTACAGTTTAGTGATCCTATTCCCATATTCTGTGACAACAGCAGTGCCATAAGCATCTCCAAGAATCATGTCATGCACTCAGAAACAAAACACATTCTAATCAAATATCATTCTGTTAGAGAAAAAATCACTGAAAATAATATCAAACTTGACTATGTTGGTACAAAAGAAAAAATAGTTCATATCTTCACTAAACCTTTACCTCGTGAATCATTTGAATATCTTCACCAGAAGCTTGGGATTCTCCCAATATCTCATTAGATTTTCCTTATTCATAATATAAAGGTGAGTGGAAGTGTGTACAGGTCCGTAGGATGGTTCTGTGTCAGGGGGAGTGGAAGTGTGTACAGGTCTGTAGAATGGTTGTGTGTCAAGGGGAGTTACAATTTTCCATTGATGTTAAAGAGGGATAAAATGTTGTAGGAAGACGTTTCATGATCACAGGGGGAGTACTTATGTTTCCATCAATGCAAAAGGGGGATATTGTTGATCAGTGGTTGTCATTAATGTCAACCCAAGAAACACCTCAGGCTACCCCAATATTGCATGAGAATTTTGACCTACCAAGTTACTATATTCTGGGTCAAGAATTAATTTTATGGTTTCTACTTGTCAAGATGTTTTCATTGATATATGGCATGCCACGTAATTATTCACGGTTTGAGAGATATTCATGTTTTACGTTTGTTACCCAGTTAGTGGGCTAAAACCCCATGCGGTTGTGGCATGGGTCATTGAAAAGTCAATAATTAATAATTTTTAAGCTCATAAAATCCCTCCCATGTTCACTTATTGAAGCCCCTCTCAACCTAAAAATTTATATAAATTGTGATCCTCTATCCTCCTTATGTAGGGATTTCGCTACTTGAAACAGGTCATCATGGAATTTTCACTCTAAATATTTTTCTACGAAGGCTAAGAATTTGAAATGGTAATTAGGCGAAGTCAACATCCTAAGGAAGCTCCTATAAAAATTTTAGATCAAGGTGCACAATATTTTCAGAGATATGATCTATGGAAGTTAGTGTTTTTGCAGGCTCTCGAACTTCATCTCAAAGAAGTGACCATGGGAAAATATTCATAAATCTGTCTTTGAGTATCAGATTTGAATTCTATAAAAACTGGAAGATATTGCATGGACTCTAGTTTTTCTATGTGAATTTTAGAGCCTAGTGAGGAAACAGTGGCACGTGGCACACTGTACAATTTTTCTATACTGAAATAGTCCATAATTAGGTCGTAGTGAGAGATTGGGAATAAATATCCCTTGAAGAATCCAAATTGGATCATACTTGTGTCATTCGAAATAACACTCAAATTACTACTACAAAACCAAAAATCACATATTGGGATAGATCATGTGTTGTCAAGGGCTGCAAAGGACCAGACTTTTTAGGGAAACAAAGAAAATAAAGGTGAAGCATAGGGTAGCATGAAAAGAGCAGTAATCAACATGCACAATAGCAACAAGAATTTCAGCACATGAAGTCTTCAAGTGGGTAGCACAACATACAGTCATTGTAAATGCATCATTGTAAAAATTGTACAAGTGTCTATCTGCGAAGAGTTGAAGAGGCGGTGTTGGGAGGTATAGGATCGTCATTAGGTGTTTGTTTCGTAGTTGGGGTTATGTTACAGTGTGTCTTATTCTTATACATAATTCTATATCATTGTAAAGTGGACCATTTTCCCTTGTACGAGAGTCCATCCTTGTTTTATTCTTCTATAGGGTGGTAGGTTGGTGCTAGGCTGGTGCATGAAGTCACCAACAAGTTCAAGCCCGTGAAAAATTTAAGGTGGTATGGTGGTGCTAGGGTGGGTTGTAGCTCATTGGGTGTTGGGGCATCCGTTCAGTAGACTATTGAATGATCTCGGGTGTTGGAGCGTCCATCCAGTGGGAGATGGAGAAGAATGCTTTTCTAGATTATAGGAAGTTGGTGCTTTATTTTCAATTGGAGTTGAATATTAAAGAATTATTAGAAAAAAAATTAGGTGGTTTTTGTCCAGGAGAGGGTTTCCACCTTAAAAACTATGTGCATTTTTGTTCCTTTTGTTTACAGCTATCCTTGTACAAACACTGATAATAATTGAATATTAACTAATGCTATGAAATATTAATAATAATACTAATTGAAAGGAATATTGATTTATGGCCGCCCCCCCCCTCCCAAGTATTTCCAGCATTGGCATCGTGGAGAGATTGACTCATGAGAGTATGTTTAATTTTACTATAATTTTCCTTATGATGAATCTCATAAGATATTGTATATTATCATGCAGGTAGGAAATTATACTGCCAAGTTTGGGTGAATGAAGTTGACTAAAATGAGGAACCAAAATAGCTTGAAGATATCAAAGTGTGTGAGAAAATCATTAGAAAAATACAAGAGAGTCACTAAGAAATGGTTAATTTAATGGATTTAGATCCATTTATATTTTGGGTAAGCAACTGTGTATGGGAAAACTGATTGTAACTAAGTTGTGATTATAAATCTCACTACGATTTTTCTTGGTTCAAACATGTTTTATGTTTTGTTTGAATACATAATGTTGAGGATGGTGTTTCTCCACAGGAGTGGGGATTGTGATAGCACTTGGTCAAATTCCCCTATTATAAACATTGTAACTATTTTTATTAAAATTAAAATGGTTGAGAAAATGGGACACACATTCAGAAGCTTGAGGAAGGGATATTTCTTCAGGAAGTTGGGATATTTAATTTCAACATGGTGGTTGATATATATAAATTCCTTATATGGGTTGATCATGCAATTAATTGTGCTCATAAAATAGGAATAATAGCACATTTATTTTTTGAAATATCTAGAAGAAAAAGGACAAAAATTAAATAGAAGTATGGTTTTTCTCGAAAGTAGGTAGAGTAGGTTGAGGAATGGCATAGGGATCTACTGGAATAACATCCCCAAAACCACATCACAATAATAACCATCATGACTAAGCCTGAAGAAAGGGAAATAATGTGTGAATTCCCATGAAACCAAAAAGTAGTTGTATCATCACTAGTGGGAGTTTACATGAAAATACCTCTCAATTCACAAGAACAACAACATCAAGAAAACAAAAGCGAGAGAAAAATTCAAGGGGGAATTCATGTATTGAGGAATTCTTGCATTCGTTCCTCCATTGAGGAAGAATTCCAAGAGTCATCAAGGGGGACAAGGTGAATAATTCCTCGTGAAGAGGAAGGGAATATGAAGATAAATTGATAAAGAGAGAGTTTAGACTAAAATTATCTAGTTGAAGAAACCCAAATGGGTTTGTTGGATGAGGATAGAGAGAAGTTGATTTCCAAGGACCGTTCAAGTGATCAATAGTGGTTTTTTTTGGGACTTAAGAACCCAATCTAAAGTTTTGGAATTGAAGAACCTACTATCTAGGAGACAGATACCTTAGGTACTTGCGGGATGGTGATAAACTAGGTCTATCGTTGGGATTAGAACATTAGTGCATGAAATTGTTGATAAAATACCTTTAGAGGTGATCTCTAAACTTTTAGGGTAGCTTATGTAGTTGAGTAACCTTTTCATATTGAGCTTCCCTCCTTCTGTGGCTTTCCTACGGACTTATGAACCCACCAGGAGTGGCTTCGCTTAGGATTGATGAAACCACTTGGAAGATTGTGGACTGAAGAACCTATTCATTTATCAATAGTTTATCCAACTAAATAACCTTCCCATATTTTTTTACAAACTCTCCTATTGTGAGTAAGAGTTAATTTTCTTGGGACTCAATATACCAATAGGAATCTTGTCGAATAAAGTACCTACTCACTTACAAATATATTTTCCTGTTAATGAACCTTCCCATGTTATAATGAAACTATTCTCCTACATTATATATGTGATTCTATTTTCCTATAGATGAACTCTATCTTGAGGTTGACTGAGTTAAGGCATTGTGATATGAAAATGCAGAAATGTTGATAAGATTTGAAGGAAATAGATACCTACTATATTTGACTCTTGATTAGCTAGTGAGTAAAGGTGGGTTAGTCTTTGGAGACCCTGTTTCAACTATGATGTTGGTTTTACTCCTGTAAGCACTCCTCCTCAAGATCTAGACTCTAGTTTAGGGTGATTGGTTGAATGAAAGGTTGTTGTGCAGGAAAATATAAGGTTGGGTAGAGAGTTAGAATCCCAATCTCAGTTTCCAAGTCCTTCATTATGATATAATTATTTATCTATATTCATGTATATGTGTTGGTTATGTAAAATTTATTTTGTATTAAGTGTGTGAGATGATGTTGAAGGGTGGTCTTTCATTTATGGTAATGAGGATTGGTTAGCTCCTGTATGTTTGATGTGATAACGCTTGTCTATGCTCCTCTATATTTGAATATTACATGTAGACCATTTTATTGATATAATGTTCATATTATCAATGGGGGATGTGATTCACTTCATGAATTCTAAAATATTTATTTCTTGAATATATTCTAAGGAATGGTTATATTGATGTGTTTATTCCGAGCATGAATTGTAGTTTAATGGTCTAAATACCAGCTTCAAAATTAATCTAAGTTTCCTAAGCATGAATATATGGGTAATCTTTGTTAGTGATTAATTAATTGAATTAAATTGTCAGAATATATATGTTGGAAACAATATTATTTGGTTGGAATTAATGTCAACCTTCATATGTCATGCCTTGGATTGTGATAGATGTCTCTATTGGTTATTGGTCAATCATGTACGTAGGTGTTTTGCTAATTTTGTTGATGAGCAATGTCATTAGGTAAACTTTAAGGGGTTAATTGTTTTTAGCATAATTATTCTCTCTTTCTCACATTTAATTTTGTTATTGTCATATGGTTCTTAGTGAAGATGGTGTATTAAGGGTTGTTATACTTTGATGCCTAATGTGTTTTAAATGGAGGAAAATCAAGAGAATATGCCATTTTTAGGAATATTTCACAATCAGGGCTCAGAGTAGACACCAAGGAGTGATTGTAGGAGGTTTGAACAAATCCTTACCTCCTAAAGGCAACCAATATATCCTTGACATCTTCCTCCAACAGCTCAAAATCAAATATAACCAAGAAAGTGGAAGATTAAGGGGAGCCAAGCCCCACTTGTCTCGAATTTGAAGGGGAAAACACCTACTTTTTAGGGAGTTGTTGGTAGCTATCCTCTAGGATAAATAGGCCAGGGCAATAGCTCACTAGGATTCAATTTTTGGATATAGCTAGATCACTCTTAGCTCTTTTATTAGAAATTTCTAACTTTCATATGGTACTTACAAGATTGGTTATGAAATAAAAGGAGAGTTTGGTTTTTTCTCTACTGAGTTAGTTTCAGGGAGATGAGCTTGTGGGTTAGGCCCCAATCTATTGGTCTCAGTCTCTCTTATGTACTTGTATTTTTTTCATGTTGTAGTAGTTAATCTATCTCCATTTCATGTTTAGTAGCATATAAAATTTCAAAACTATGTGTTAAAGCCTCTTCTCTCACCTCTTCCGTTGGAGTTTGATGAGGGAATACCTTCACCATGGACCAAGATTTATTTTATTTTATGATTTCTTGGAAAATTTAGATAACTTTCTTTGCTTATCATGAACATTTTGTAGACGCAGAGGTAGATCTATGTTTGAAATGCATAGGTAACTTAATTTAAATTCAACTCATCTTTTCCACCATTATTATGATAGATTTGTAAATGATGAATGCATGAACATGTAGTTTTCTTACATGTTTGAATAGAGAAGTAGAGGAACTTACCCAACACCATTAGCTTCAGTCTCCACCATTCATCAACTAGCTTCCATCCAAGTCACATTCAACCATGCTTTTTTTAATCTCCACCACAACGCTAAGAGCCACCTTGGAGGTGCAAGACAGGTTTTTTGAAGAGATTTGATTTTGAAAAAGGGATGGATACCCTTCTTCAAGCTATATACACCTTCATTCGAGCTCTCCTAACCCTTTCCTCACCATTTATGGCCTCAAACTACCCATGACATATTTCTTGTAGCATTTTAGGAGATCCTGTAGCAGTACAAGAAATCCTATACCACTAGGGAAAATCCTATAGCACTATAAGAAAACTTGTAGTAGATCCTGTAGAAGCGCAAACACTCACTCCTTCAGCACAAAATCACTCTTTCACCTCATCTAATCCTAGCCCAGCCTCCAACACACCTTCAACTCTTAAACCTTTGGTCAGGAACCGTCTTAGGTCACCTCAGTTCCTCCTTCATTTACTCCAGAACAAAGTCATTTAAAAGTATGATTAGCTCATGGATAGATGCATTATTAAGCACAATAGTGAATCATAAGATAAATAGAACTCATTTATTCATTTGGTTCAGCAAGTGTGCCTATTTTATTTTCCCTTTCTGCAATTTCAATTCATCAATCTAAATTATGAATGCCACTTAGTTAATTTCCTTTCTTTCATTACCTTAAGTGTGAATTTATATTTCTTATAGATATCTAGGTAATAATTATGATCTATAATATTTTCTTTCCCTATTGATAGAATAATAGTTATGATTTATTTCTAGTCTTATATTTCCTTCAAAAGTGTGACATAATTCCTTTCCTAGAAGTAACCCTAGCAGCAACACCTCATTGTAGAATTGAGAAGAGAATGGAATCAGTAGAACTCATATGTTGTGAATATAGCATTTTCACCTCCACATTTGTATGAACCATAGGTTGATAAAGTAAAGATGAGTAGCCTCTGGGAGTTGCACCACTCTTGGTGCAATACTAGGGCTCACCAATTGTAGAAGGTTAGAATGGCTCTACATGTATTTGATAGGTTTCTTGCAAAAGTGTTGATGTATTTGTTGTGGATCAAGGAGAAAGAAGACACGATTTTCATCATTGATAAATACTACAACTATCTTGCCCCATCATGCCTTTAGGACTAATTTAACTATATAATATGAATTCCTCCTTAATATATAACTCTCCTCTCGCATGTTTTGATGTTCCTACGTATTTTGGCGATGGTATTTGGTGTGAATGTTGACATGTTGATCAAATATTATTTGATATGTTCATCAAGAGAAATGGTGAATAATTAATGTATTAATTTGGTACAGCTTGATGAGGAAAAACTTAGCATAAATATAGTATTCCATTTTTATATACTATTTTATTTTTGTGTAAAATGAATATTATAATATACATGTTGTAGTGATCGTATATGGAGCTAATTTTCCAGAGTTTGGGTCACCACTATAGTCTCTTTCTATTATGAAATTATCTTGTATAATGCTACAACTGATGTTTTTTCATTATATGTGAGAGTAAGTATTTGTATTTTTTCCCCTGGAGTATGGTTGTGTGATCTTGTGGAGATGTTTATTGATTTTGTTGAAAGAAGGTGTTTGTTGAGTTATTACTGTAGAATAGGACCCGGTATGAAAATTTCTGAAAACATGGTCCATTGTGTTTGAGAAGATTGGGGCCTTCGACAACTGTTTCCTTGTGAATATATGAAGTTGGGGTTTCCTAGATTTTAGTGACCAGTGAACTGATATTGAGTAGTTTGGGGCCTTTGTAAAGCTGTTTCTTGCTAAATATGGAGCTGGGGCTTCCTTGTTGATAGTGGTTTATTATCACCACAATGAAAACCCTCCAAAATTTTTCCTATATCCAAATTTTGGATAATCCTTATTGTCATATCATCTTTCATTTCAAGTCATCAAGGTTTTACTCGTTTATGTTGTTCAAGAGTTCAATTCTTCCTTTAAGAATTATAAGTTTTTTAGTGACCCATTTTTACATGATTACCTTTTGATGCCTGCATAACAAGATTCTTCTAAATAATCGTAGTAGTCAATATGTATCCTTGGAATTAAAATATTTCACAATCCTTGATGACAATAGCTATATACCGCCTAATGACAGTGACCATGCAGTCTCTATAATAATTCACTGTGAAATTCTTGATGGTAGTGCTTGCACAATCCTTATGGATAGTGCTTCCATAGTCATTCATGTTAGTGCCTACATAGTTCCTTGAGATAGAGATTGTGCAATCCTTATGGACAATGATAGTATGAGTTCATCCTTTGCCGATATTGATTGCACACTCTTTGTCAACAATGAGAGTGTATTTCTTCAAGTCAATGAATTCACCCTTGGCTTGTAGTTTCCCAACATGCACTAAGCACATTGACCAATATTAGCCAATCTTTCATATTTATATTTGTAGTTCACTTTTGAGCTCCATGTATTGTTTGAATATAAGGAGCATTCTATCACTCGTTGTTGCAAATTCCTCATCTCCTCAGTGAGTTTATCAACTATCACTTTTTCTTTTCCAAGTTTAATTTTTTCTTTAATTTTCTATTACATGCATTTTTTTAGCTTTCTCTTTGTTTTCCAAATATTGATTTTCGCTGATTTCATTATTAAATGTGTCGCTTATGTTTTCTATGTTCTTGCATGTGTTTCTTTCACTCTTGTATGTATAGCTTTTGCGTGTCTTCACATATCCTAAAAGAACCATGGAACGCAATATAGAGGTAGTTCCAACACACTCTCTTACATTAAATGATTTTATTTATCATTATAACATGTTTTGGGCACATTCAATAGCATAACACACCTTCTTTTTGCATTGAAATACTTGTGTCATGAAGGTACATATTAAGTGTCACACTTGGAGATAAGTGTCGTTTCAGTATATGCTTGATGGTTTTGGGTACTTTGTGTCTTCTTGTCATGTTATTGGGCGTATATTTTTCTTCTATCATGTTCAGGACCTATTTTATACTCTTACTATCTTATCTCATTGTTATCACACTTAGTAAATTTTGGAGTCATTCCCTGTCTTAACATCTTGCACAATTCATGACCACATTCATCCTCTAGAAAATTGATAAGCACATTATGCACTCCCAAACCTAATTCATTATTCTATTGCTTCTTATATGTGTCCTTTTTGCAATCCTAGAGGATTTCCTCCTCCATCGCACATTGAGAAACCTCAGAGCACACTCACTCCTTCCTATTGGTTACACTTCCTCAACTACATAATGTTGATCAATCCTACTATTAATTGTGCACTACATATTCTAAGTGGCTATTGGGGCCATCTTGTTCCTAAATAATTTTCAATTGATGGAAATTTGTAAGAGATCTCCTAGTAAATGTCTCCATGAAGTCACATTTTATCCTGATTATTGTTGTCCTCCAATTCTACGCTATTAAATGAGCAGACACATTAAAAAATAATTTTCACCATATTAGAGGTAGCATTTCTTTTTTATTCCTTCACCATTCTTTAGAGCATAATTTTAGATTTCCAGCAAGCCCTTACTTTACTGGAAACTCCAAATAGTGAGGGAGAACACAAATTTTCAAGTTGAAATTATATTCTGGTATTGGAGCCGACCTCTCCTAGCTTTCATGTCGGCTTATTTAAGTGTCATGGCTCCTCATTAGCATGGAAAATATCTATATATAGAATTATGATCACTTTTTTTAGAGGCGAGATCTTAGTAAATAAGAAAAAGGAAGAATATATAGGAAAACAAGAAAAATTTCACATCTTGTGAACTAGGGTGGCTGAGGAAGGGGGATAATCTTCGGATTTGTGATAACTATTCAAATTTTGGGCCTGTCATCCATATTTAAAATCCATACCAATGAAATAGACTGCGTACCTATGGTGAAACTGCAATTTTCAAAATACCGGTTTAATATTTCAGATTTGTTCTTGTTATTGGTGAAAGTTTCAGAGTTGAGGTTGTCACAAACTTCGTACCTAATATCTTAGTCATGTAGCATGGAATTGCAGTCACTTCTGAAGGCCTAGACACATTATATATATATATCTCTTCAACTCAAATCTATAGTAAGAGCACCTTCTAAGCTTAAGTTTAAGGCTTAAATTTTTGGATAGAACTTCCCATTAGTACCTTGAACTAAGATTGTTTTTTTTTGGACTGTGGTTATCTATACTTTGATTGTGGCTATCTAAAATTGGACTGTGGAAAATTAGTTTTCCTTTTTATTCATATTATGGGAGATCTCTTCACATCATAAATATTCCACATTGACAACATTGGCAGAGGCCATACATTTTCAATATGATGGATAATAAATAGTAACAAGGGAAATTGAAGAGTCCTATTAACAAGCATTGATAAAGTAAAATAGAGACAAGTGCACAGTGAAGCAAAAGTGATTTTTGGAATATAGTGAAGAATAAGCAAAGAATGTTTAGGTCTTTTGGAGCAGACACTAAATGAGAAAGTTGACTGAGTAGTAAAAATAGTTTTTGAGTTGACTGCACAATGAAGATGATGTCAAGGATATTCAAGTAAGTACCATTCTCGTTTCCTATCAAAAGAAGATAAGAAGGATTTGGTTCCTTGGGTTAGGGGCCCATAAAAGCAAAGTTTGTGCCTTGGAATAGAGAGGGTCAAAGCCCTAGAGGCCAGAGCTTCATCAAATTCCAAGTTGGTGCATGGATTATTGAAGGGTTGGTACCCTCACATATTGTTGTTCTTATTCATTTGAAAATGGATTATAATCGTTATTGTTTCTTAATCAAATTAACATTATAAATTTCTTTGATTATAATTGTGAAGAATCTAACTGGTTAAAATAACAATTGATAAGAAATATTGATTCACCCCCCTCTTAGTATTTCCAAAATTTAGAATTAGACCCAGCTTCTTCATTATCAGCCTAATATCTAGAGGAATCAAGAAGTGATGGGAAAGCTTCCTATGTTCTGTGGAACAAACTTTGGTTTTTGGAAGGAGAGGATGTCCTACTATTTAATGTCCCTAGGACCCAAAGTGTGGAATTATGTTTTAAATGGATAAAAGTTTCCTTCCACTATTCCAACTGATCCAGAGAAAATGAAAGCTTACATTGTTAATGCCAAAGCTCTAAATTCCATTACTACTGGAATCTCTTATTCTAAATTCACAAAAGTCATGAATTGTGACTTGACCAAAGAAATATGGGATAAGTTGGTTTACTTATATGATGGAGACCCCAAATTTAATAATGTAGAGCTTCAAACTCATAGAATACAATTCTAAATTCTGAGAATAGATGGCGAAGAAGATATTGCATTATAATTTCTCCTAGATGAAGTTTTCAACTATATTAAAGGTTTAGGAGAAAATTTTAACAAAGCATTGTTGTTCAAAAAATGTTGAGATCTGTTCCTGATAGATTTCACTCCAAAGTAAGTGTTATAGAAGAAATGAAGGACCTAGATACTCTCAATATGGATGAACGTCATGGAATTCTCATTGCTTATGAGATGAGGAAAGGAATCTCAAATTCCAAAGAAGTAGCATTCAAGCCTCAAAATCAACAAAAAAAGGGAAAGGATGGAATAAGAGTAGTGATGAATATGTTGCTGAAACCAAATTAGCACAAGCTGTATGAAGACTAAAGAAGGGGTCCAAGCTAAAAGGTAAGTACCCTCGTATTTGTTTCAAATGTAGAAGAATAAATCAGTATGCTGTGAAATGTCCTCATAAACATGATAGTGATAATGAGGAGGATTCCAAAATGATGGCATACAAAAATGGCTTAATAAGAACTTCTTCTCCAAACAAGATGAGTCTGATGAAGATGAATTTGTAATCATCAAGAAGAAATCAACTAGAAATATCCTTCAATCACAAAGGAGGTGATGGTGAATCAGATGAATAAAATGAGTCATGACTATGCTAGAAGCAAAGAATTATTATGCATGGAATTCACAAATTATGATGATTCGGGACTAGAATCTGAAATAAATGTGGATGAATTACTAATAATTGCTATTGAATAAAATGATAATTTATGAAAGGAAATCATTTCTCTCAAAGTAGAAAAGGAGGAAGTAAAAATAAGGTAAGACTTCTTGAACAATAACCTAAAAGAAAAATAAGAAATCCTATGAAAAACGTGAAGCTGATATAGTATCTCTAAGAAAGGAGTTGGAGCAAGTCAAAAGGCTTTGGAAAATCTCTCAATCACTTGATAACATACTTAATGCTAAAAAAAATCAATATGAAAAGTTTGGGTTTGGTTTCAAAAGAGAATCATCAAGTACTAAGGATAATGCAAAAAATTATGTTGACATACTCTCTAGCCATTCAAAAAAGGAGAAGTCACCTCATCAAAAACAAAGGCCCATCTTAAATCCAATGACTGAAGAAAGAGCAACTCCAAGGAAGATTTTTTATTCAAGTTATGGCTATTACAGTAGGTATCAAACTATATTTCTTGGGTATTGTTACTATTGTAAAATATTTGGTCATCAAGCTAACAACTACATGGAGCATAAGAACAAAGCACCAAAATTGAAAGATCAAACAAAAAAAATCTGCGGTCCCAAAGAGCAAGGACAAATTAAGGATTACAATTCCTTTGATCCTTTGGCTAAGTTGGATCTGAATTTCTCATTATGTAATAATTATGGTCATAATGAAAAAAATCTCCCACTCAAAAGAGAGAAAGAAAAAAGGGTAGATCTCAATATGGATAAATGTGTCCTAGATATATGTGCTCATAGTGATAAAAATCATTGGTTCGTGGATAGTGGATTCTTAATACATATGATAGGTGACCAAAATAATTTTGTCTCATTGAACAAAATTAATCGAAACATATCCTTTGGAAGTGGATCTGCTAAAACCACTAGAAAAGGAACTGCTACCCTCGTTAATGGACAAGGAAAGGCTCAAAATACTTTGATGGTAGAAGGGCTCAAACACAATCTCTTAAGTGTTAGTAAAATTTGTGACAAAGTACATAATGTTTTCTTTAGCACTAAAAATTATGAAATAAGAGACTCATACTGATGATTACTTGGAGCAAAAGGAGTAAGAACAATAGATATTGTTTACATTCTAAGAAAAATTAAAGAATATAAATGTTACCTAAGTCAAGCAGATGAAAGTTGGTTATGGCACAAGTGATTCGGGCATACAAGTTTGGTAACTTGATTAATATCAGAAAAATTAATGCATTAAGGGACATTCCAAATATGTTAAATCCAAATAAAATTGTATGTTGCCCATGTCAACATGGAAAGCAAACTAGAACCAATTTCAAGACTAAGGAGTTCTCGACATCAAAAACTCTAAATATCATTCATGCAAATTTATGTGCTCCAACCAGAACTCCAACACTTCAAGGTGAAATGTACTTTTCTTTATTTTTTGATGATCTGAAAATTCAATTTCTTAAATCTATTCCAGAGATTGACTTTAGGGGCATTTACTGGATATGTCACCTTTGATAAAAGGATGAGATCGAGAGGCTACCTGGTCCTTTACAGAATCTGTCTTTAGAACTTGTAGAAGTTAACACTCATGATGTGAAAATGAAACTACTTGTATTTGTTTTTCAAGGTATTTATTTCCATAAAATAGGTGTGCAAAGTGTTTAGATAGTCTTGCAAGTGAAACAAAGTGTTTTTGGTAAATTTTGAGTCCTGTGTGTGAAGGAGTATTATTTATTTTTACTGTTTAACTTATTAAATATGAAAAACACAGTAAGATAAAATCACATACTATAACACAACAGCTGATGAGGAAGTTCACCCCTCCTGGGCTACACCTACTGGGTCCAAGACCCCCAAATAGGCATGTCCTTTCTCTTATTAGATGCTCAAATTGGTTATAAAGTGACAAGAAAGCATAAACAGGAAAAATAAGTTGTAGAAATGAGTTCAGAACACAAAAGACAGTAAATATTTGCTTTTGTTTCACCTCCAATGGTTAACCATAGCCCAATATAGCTCCAACACTCCCTAGGCCGTAATGGCTCTCCAAGCTTCTCTGCTGAAAAAGTACTTCAAGATCAGCTCTGTTGACTCTGCAACCTATGCCATTGGCTCTGGAATGCTCAAAATACCCAAAATCAAAAAAAATTCCCTCCAAAAGGTTCTCCCAAGTGAAAGTTATACCCAACTAAAGTTTTGTCCAAGTTGGCCTAAGGAAACTCCACCAAAAGTGGAATAACTGGAGTTAGGCCAGCTAGTTTTGGCAAGCACGCCTAAAAAGGCAGACTCCACTAGATTGACCACGCAGTTTTTGGAATGGCATTAAGTGTTTGGGGGCAGTATTCATGGATCGACTACCCCACCTCTGGCGGGACCGTTAAGGGCCAACAGTTATATAACCGTGGCATGTAATTACTAAGCATAACCGCCGCGACATATCATGTGAGCAATCTGCTTAAACCACACTGTATTGTAACCTCCGGTGGCTATAGCCTGTGGTTCAGGACCTATGGTGTTATGCATAGGGGGCTGGCCCCCTTTCTGCCCCATTCAAACCTAATTAGCATTCAAATATGTCTTGTGGCCTTAGCATGTTAAGAACCACATTACGGGTGGGTTGGTCGAGCCTGTGGGCTGGCAGCCACCCAACTCAGGGTCGATTCCTCCAAACACACAATAACTTTTTCCATGGAAAAATCTTCGGTCCTGTGGCCACTTGGAGGCTTCCGGGTAGGCCACGTGGCAGATACCGATTGGTCCAAATACAACAGTTATAAAAAACCACCAATCCGTGAATGAAAAATGTCGAATGATGATAAGCTGATAAAGGAATATCTTGAGGAATATTCCTGGATTATTCTATGGAATATTCCTTTTTTAATATTTTTCTATTCAAAGTCAACCCAAGTCAAACTGGACTTTTGCATGAAATTGTGAACTTTCAAACTTGAAGAACTTTCACATACAGTGTCATATTTGAGTGTCGTTCATGGATAGAGGATCATATCGATGAGGCCTATCCTATCATTCTAGTTTCAACGAATTCTGAGCAATTCAAATTTTGAGCATTTTCTTCACTTAGGACATGATCACCTAATCACACCTCTCAAATGGGAATCTTTTGGACCCCAAAAGCCTTGAATTACCTATTAAGAAGATGAGGGTACAGGTCCCTCACCTTTTCCACCTCAATCCACTTTGACTTACTCAGTTTGCTGCCTTTAAGACCAATCCAAACATAATCAACATTTCCCCTCCTTGAAGTGCGTGTCCTTTTGTCAAGGATAGCATCCTCTTTCAATTCATCCAAAAATTCTAGCGACAAATCCTCTATGGATGGTAGCTGAATGTCACTTTCAATATCAGCAATTAAAGGAGGTTCATACAAATGTAAATTTTCCACATTCACAATGGAATACATTTGCATGTATGAAGGCAAATCTAATTGAAAAGCATTATTTCAAACTTTTTTAAGGATCTTGAATGGACCATAATGAATAGGCTTCAACTTTTTATCTTCTCCTTGCATTATTTCCTTACTAATATGCAACCATACCTCATTGCCTTCTTGAAAATTATGATCAATTCTGTGCTTATCATGCCTCTCCTTATATTTTCCTTGACTTTTTCCAAGTTGTTCTTGAACTTGCTGATGTATGAGCTGAATTATTTCAATGAACATGTGAGATTTATCAATTTCACTATGACCATCAATGGCCACATCCTTCTCAAGAATAAAATCTAAAGGTGACTTAGGCAAATACCCAAAACAATCTTCAAAAGGTGAAGTATTTGTAGAAGAGTGCTTGGCCCGGTTGTAAGAATACTGAATGTAATGCAAATGCTAATCCCAAAGCTTGGGATGCTTGCTGCAATATCCTCTCAAAATATGTACAATGGTTCTGTTCACTACCTTTGTTTGGAAATCAGTTTTCATATGGAAAGCAGTACTCTTACTCAACTTGGTATCCATCAACTTCCATAAATTGGACCAAAAATTCCGCACAAATCTGGAACCCCTGTCACTAACAATAGAAGTAGGCAAGCCATAATGAACCCATACATGTTGAAAATATAAATCAGTAGTTTTTTCAGCAGTTATAGATTTCTTACATGGCATAAGAATACACATCTTTCTGAAATGATCAACTACTACATAAAGATAATCATGCTGCTTTCTAGATAATGGTAGCCCTCCAACAAAATCCATAGAAACATTTTCCCATGGTCTAGAAGGTACCGTAAATGGCGTATATAAACCAAGATTCCTATTTCTAGGCTTTCTTGTAGCACATAATTAACAACCTCTAATGAAACATGAAACACTATCTATCATGCGAGGCCAATAACAATACCTCTGTAAATGTGCCACCGTTTTTCTTACCCCGAAATGTCCAGCTATGGGAGAAGAATGAGCCTCTCTCATCATGCTTAATTTCTCCCCCTATGGTATACATAACTTGCCCATATGAAACAAGAAATTATTATGCAAATGATAATCATTCTCCTCAACATGATTCCCTTCACTAAAGTTAGCATACACATCCTTAAAATCAACATCTGATGCATACTCTTCTATGTAGTTCTCATGCATAATAGAATAATTCTTAAGCAAAGTACTTGCACTAATAATAGGCCTTGAAATCATATCAAAAACCTTGTTGTAAATACCTTTCTCCTACCTTAGTGAATTTGTTGTAGGAAGCCCATCCATCTGGAATGCTGTGACTACTGCAATTTACTTTGCGATTGCAAGTATTGTAAAGACTGATGGTCGGTATGAAAAATTGTTTCTTTGCCCATAAAATAGTGTTTCTATTTTTTGACACTTTGTACCAACGCATAAAACTCTTTATCATATGTAGGATAATTCACAACAGCATTGTTAAATTTCTCATAATTAAATGCAACAGGCTTACCATGTTGTAAGAGAACTGCACGCATGGCGTAATCGCTTGCATCTGTCTGAATCTCGAATGGCTGTCTCAAGTCTAGTAGTGCAAGAACTGGAGCTGAAATTATCTTCTCTTTCAAAGACTCAAAAGCTTTATGTTGCTTTCCTCCCCATTAAAAATCATGCTTCACACTAGCCACTGCATGAATAGGAGTTGTTATGGTAGAAAAGTTAGAAATAAACTTCCTACCTCTGTAATGGATTTGGGAGTATGCCAATTCACAATGGCTTCTACTTTGGAAGGATCAATTCTCAAAGTGCCTCCTCCTACTATGTGTCCCAAATAAACCAAATAAGTCTTTCCAAATTCACACTTTGACATTTTAAGAAATAACTGATTTTTCTTCAAAACATCAAGTACTTTCTTAACATGCATGAAATGCTCTTCTCTAGTCTTGCTAAATATTAAGATTTCATCTAAGTAGAAAATAATGATATCATCAAGAAAAGGATGTAAGACATCATCCATTACTCGCATGAAAGTTGCAGGTGCAGTTCATAAACCAAACGGCATAACAAGCCACTCAAAGAGTCCCTACTTGGTTTTAAATGTTGTCTTCCAAATGCCGATTTTTGCAATTATAACTTGATGATAACCACTACGTCAGTCTAACTTATTGAAATATTTAGCATCTTTTAGCTGATCCAATAAATCATCTATCCTTGGAAGTGGGTAATGATTCTTTACCGTTATTTTTTTCGATGCCCTGAAGTCCACACACATGTGCCAAGTTCCATATTTCTTTGGAATCAACACTATCAGTGACCCACATGGCGAAGTGTTTGGTCTTATGAATCCTTTGTCCAACAAGTCTTTAATTTGCCTCTTGATTTCAGCATTCTCCATGATAGAAAAGCGGTATATGTTGATGTTAGGAAGAGGACAATGTTGATGTAAATGGATCTCATGTTGAATCTCCCTTTTAGGAGGTAAACATGTCGGTTCCTGAAACATCTCATGGTGTTCATCAAATACATCATATAAATCTGATTTAAGCTTGGAATCAAAATTTTCAAATGACTCATGATTCATATCAACCTTGGGCTTAACCATAAAAAGTACAAAACTCTTGCTAGAATTGACTAGCCTTTTTACCTGTCCTACATTTACCATCGCTATATTTGTCTTCTTGCGATGTGCTCTGACAATGACCTCCTTGCCATCTTTAAGGAGATGATGTTTGTTTTAATGGAAATGGAAGATCACTTTCTTGTCAAATAAGTAAGGACTTCCCAAAACAATTCATGATATATGAAGTGACACCACATCAAGTTCATCTGTGTCAATAAAGTGTGCAGTTATGGCGAATCACAAAATGCACTTTCTTGAGACATGTAAGTTTGCATCCTTGCATATCCACCCTAGTGGATAAGGCTTTGGATGTGGAATGGTCTCATGTTTTAGCTGTTTTACCAAGTCTTCTGATATGAGATTTTCTTGTGACCCACTGTCAAACAGTGTGTCAATTTTAGTATGTTTTGAGACTACCCTCACATGGAAAAATTCAATTCTTTCTTCCTCACTAGGATCTTGTACATGACAGTTTGAAATACTATTGCTTGCTTTAGTTTTTGTTTCCTTTTACTTCATATTTTTCAAACCCATGGCTGCAATTTTGGTTTCATCCCTTGAATCATCACCTAAATCTTGTGGTGTAGCTGTAGTAGCTACAGTTTTCTTCTTTCCCTTCTTTTTGTTAAACTGGGTTCTTTTTTCAGGATGTAATTTCCAACAGTTTTTCTCTTCATGGCCCTGTCTTGAAAAATGTTTACAAAATGCCTTTTCACCCTCTTGTTTAATAGATGCATTCTTTTTACCTTTTCCCTTAAAGTTTTTATCTTTTTTCTTCCCTTTGAAAGGCTTGTTTCCACCCTCATCAAAAGTGTTTTTCCCTCTAGCCTCTAAATGCGTAGCTTGTACACAAACTTCATCTAGACTAGTAGGATTAAACATAAGGATAGTGTGTTTAAGGTAACTGTGCAATCCACCTATATACTTTAGCAAGTTATCTTGACTTTGTAAGTCTACCCCTAATAAGAGTGCTCTTCGCCTAAATTCCTGGGTATAGTCTTGCACATTCTGTCCCTTAAGCTGTCTAAAGTTTTTCTAGTTCATTATAGCCTTTTGAAGATGAGCAAGAGGATAAAATTTCTTGTTTATTGCAGTAATAAATTCAGTCCATGATAGATTAATCCTACCATGTTTCTTGATTTCCTCCTTGGCCTTAGCTTCTCACCATACCAAAGCTGCTCCATCCATCCTTAGCGAGGCTAGTTGTATTTTTGTGTCGTCATCATGTAGATTCTGAATCCTTAAATAGACTTCCAATTTTCTGATCCAATTATCTAATTTCTCTGCATTCACTTCACCATTAAAAATTGGCAATTCAAATTTGACATCAAGCTTTAGAAAAGGATTTTTACCAGTGGTTTTCAACTTATGTGACTCATTTACCGAAGTGGAGGAAGATGATGAAAAGGAAGAGGATGATGATGGAGATGGTGGATCACCATTTCCTCCATTCCTTTTCTTTGACTGATCATTACCCTTCTTTCCTCTTGAGGAATCCTCTCCTTCTTTTTGGTTTTTAGACCCTTCTCTAGTGATCCTATCATTTCTTTCTTGATAGAGGATCCTTATAATTTTAGTTATATCCAAGAAAGATTTCTGAAATACCCTTTATTCTTCCTTGGGATCCATCTCTTCATGAGCTTCTCCTTCTCTTGAAGACATGCTTGTAGCTGCTTCTAGGGATCTTGGAGGTGGTTCTATAACCCTTATTGGTTGTGGATTATTTTGTGCACTAACCAATTTTCCTTCACCTCTGTTGAGTTTTAACCTAGTCAACATCAAAACTTGCGAACAAATGACTTAACCTTTGCACAAAACAAATGCTGAGTAAAAACTCTAGCTCTAAACCATTGCTCTAATACCAACTGATCTCAAAATGTAACTTCTTAAATCTATTCCAGAGATTGACTGTAGGGGCATTTGCTGGATATGTCACCTTTGATAAAAGGATGAGATTCAGAAGCTACTTGTTCCTTTACAGACTCTATCATTAGAACTTGTAGAAGTTAACACTCATGATCTAAAAATGAAACTACTTGTATCTTCTGTTCAAGGTATTCATTTCCATAAAATAGGTGTGCAAAGTGTTTAGATAGTCTTGTAAGTGAAACAAACTGTTTTTGGTAAATTTCTCAGTCTTATGTGTGAAAGAGTGTTATTTCTTTTTACTGTTTAACATATTAAATATGAAAAACATAGCAAGATAAAATCACATAATATAACACATCAGCTGATGAGGTTTTTCACCCCTCTTGGGCTACATCTGTCGGGTCCAAGGCCCCAAAACGGGCATGTCCTTGCTCTTATTAGATGCTCAAATTGGTTATACAGTGATAAGAAATATTCCATGGAATATTTTGTGGAATATTCCATGGATTATTTTGAACGAATATTCCATGGAATATTTTGAGGAATATTACCAAAATATTCTGTGAAATATTCCTTTTATTAATATTTTTTTATTCAAATTCAACCCAAGTCAAACTGGACTTTTGCATGAAATTGTGAACTTTCAAACTTGAATAACTTTCACATACAGTGTCGGATTTGAGTGTTGTTAATGGCTACAGGATCGTATCTACGAGGCTTATCCTCTCGTTTTGGTTTCAACCAATTCTGAGAAATTCAAATTTTGAGCATTTTCGTCACTTAGGACATGATCACCTGATCAGTTGATGAATATACTAGAATGATGTGGATATATTTTATAAAATAAAAATTTGAAGAATTTGAATGTTTCAAGAATTTTAAAGTGCTTTCTGAAAATGAGAAAGGTTCAAAGATTAGATGTCTTAGAGAGGATAGAGGAGGAGAATTCACCTCAAAATAATTTGATGAATTTTGTAAAGTGCATGGAATCGAAGGATAACTCTATGGTGCTATAACACCCAAGAAAAATGGATTAGTTGAAAGAAGGAACCAAACCGTTCAAGAAAAGGCAAGGAAAATGTTACTAGTAGTTGACTTGTAGGAAAATTTTTAGAAAGAAGCAATCGGTGTAGAAATTTACACCTTGAATCAAACTCAAATAAGACTAAATAATGATAATAACCCTTATGAATTATGGAAATAAAGACCTACTTCATTAAAGTACTTCAAGATTTTTGGAAGAAAATTTTTCGTAAAAATCAATTATGATTCACGAGGAAAATTTAATTCTCGAGTTGACGAAGGAATATTTATTGGATATTCTACTAGGAGCAAAGCTTACAAATGCTACAATAATCGACTGTGAAAAGTAATAGAAAGCATTGATTGTAAAATTGATGAATCTCTTCCAGAAAATAAAGTTGAAGATCATGAACTAGAACCCTTTCTTTAAGAAATCAAATAAGAACCTAGAAGAAAGAAAAAGATCAAGAACCCCATAATGAACCTTCACAAACTCCTTCTAAGATCAAATTCCTTCAAAAACATCATCTGAAAGAACAAATTATTCAACATATAGATGAAGGAATTGAAACTTGAAGAATAATGACAAGCACACCAATAAAATATGATGTGGCTCTCTTATCTATGATAGAACCCAACATTTTTTCTCAAGCAAGCAAATATCTGCATTAGATAAAGGCCATGGAAGAAGAAATGTCTCAAATTGAAAAGATTGAAACATAGGTGCTGGTACCTTGTCTAGAAGATAAAAATATAACTGTAACAAAATGGGTATTCAAAAACAAGATGAATGACGTTGGAAAAATAATAAAAAATAAAGCAAGGATTTTTTGTAAAGGATACTCGCAGATTGAAGGAATTGACTTTGAAGAAACCTTTGCACTGCTATCATGATTGGAAGCTATAAGAATATGTTTTACGTTTACTTGCTCAAAGGTATTCAAGGTCTATCAAGTGGATGTGAAATCAACATTTTAGAATGGAGAACTCAAGGAAGAAGTCTACACAGAGCAACTAAAAGGTTTTGATATAGCTGAAGGGAAATAATTTGTATGCAAGCTAAAAAAGGATTTGTATGGACTAAAAAAATCTCCTAGAATTTGGTATGAAAATTTATATCACTAGCTACAACAAGAAGGTTTAAAAAAGGGAGTGGTAGTAAGTCATCTTTACATGAAGATAGAAAAGGATAAATTAATGATCACTCCTATATATTTTGATGATCTAATATTTTCTGGTAATAATGAAAGGATGAGCCATGAATTTTCTCTAAATATGTCAAAAAAGTTCAAAATTTCAATTATTAGTGAGTTATATTACTTTCTTGGGCTACAAATATCTCAAACCATTGTAGGCATGTTTATATCTCATGAAAAATATCTCAAAGACATGATCAAAATATATGGGATGGAATATTGTGCACCTACGAGCACATTGATGACCATAGATTGTAAATTAAGTTAATATTATGATTCCCATCTCATAGATAAAACTCTTTATAAGTAAATAATTAGATCTCTGCTATAATTAACCTCTACAATGACATATATTATGCAAGTAGTGGGAATGGTAGCAAGATTTCAGTCAAGTCCTAAACAATCCCATCTAGTAGTTGTGAAGAGAATACTTACATATTTGCAAGGAACAATGGATTTTGGTATTTGGTATCCTAAGAGTTCCACACTTACTGTGACATATTACTCTGATGCTAATTGAGCTGGAAGCATGGATGATCGAAATATTACCAGTGGAAATTCATTCTTTATGTGAGATTATCTTGTATCTTGGCTCAGAAAAAATAGATCAACTATATCTCTTTCTACAGTTGAATCCGAATAAATAGTTGTTGATGATTTTTGTACAGAAATAATATGGATGAAGTAAGTTCTAAGGGAATTCAACATAGAAAATAAACAACCAATCAGCATCTACTGTGACAACACTAGTACCATAAGTCTCAACAAGAATCTAGTGATGCACTCAAAGAAAAAACATACTCCAATTAAATATCACTTTCTTCGTGAACGGGTTGTTGAAGAAAACATCAAGTTGGAATACATCAATACAAAGGAGAAAATTGCAGATATATTTACCAAACACCTTCCAAGAGAGTCATTTGAACATCTTCACAAAAATTTGTGGTTTATTTCTCTTGAATCACATTAAGCAGATTCTTTCACCATGAAGAAGCATGACAAGGGGAGCATTTCAATAAGTGGATTAATTGGACACCCCATTTTCCATTGATTTCAAAGAGGGAGGGAGTGGAAGAATATTTACATCAATGAAAAAAGGGGGAGATTGTTGGTCAATAATTGTCAATTGATGGAAATTTGTAAGAGCTCTCCTAGTAAATATCTCCCTTTCCTAGTAAATGTCTCTATGAAGTCACATGTTGTCCTCATTATTGTCCTCCTCCAATTTTGCACTATTAAATCACCAGGCACATTAAAAAAAACATTTCACCATATTAGAGTTATAATTTCTTTGTGATACCTTCACCATCCTTTAGAGGATAATTTTAGCTTTCCATCAAGCCCTTAGTTGGCCAGAAACTCAAAACAATGAGGGAGAATGACAATTTTCAAGTTGAGATACTATTTTGGTCTTGGAGCCGACCTGTACTAGCTCTCATGTCAGCTTATTTAAGTTTCATGGCTCATTATTAGCATGGAAAATATCTATAGATAGAGTGATTATAACATTTTTTGGAGGCATGAGCTTGGTAAAGAAGAAGAAGGAAAAATATATACAGAAAACAAGAAAAAATTCACATCTAGTGAAATATGGTGGCCATGGAAGAAGGATAATCTTTGAATCTGTGATGACTATTCAAATTTTAGACCTGTGATTCTTGAGAGTTTTAATTAGTGATTAAACCTATTAATATTTAATTGTCAATTAGGGAGGCGTAAACATGCATTGTAATGCAATTTTGGCTCAGCTTGATGGTCAAATTATATAAGTTTCCTTAATAATGGTTGTTATGTACAGAATAATAAAAACACTCTTCTATCAATTAAGTGAGCTAGAACTCATCTCACTCTCATAAAATAATTCTTCACTCTACATAATAAATCTAAAGGAAATCAATTTCACTCAATACATTATGTTGCATATTATAAATTTATGGAATCAAAAGACAATCTTATTGAAACCAAAGGCTCAATGAAATTCACTCCAACTACAAATCTTAAGAAATGATTTAAAAATCCTACTAATAAAGAGACCAAGCATATATTTACTTGTAACAAAATCTTGATTTGTTGTCCTCAATCCATTCAAACAAAACTATGATTATTTGGAAATGAAACGCCTTCTAAATTCACTTTGACTTACTATAGAGACTAGCTTTACAAAAATGAAACCTTTGACAAAGTTACCTAAGTTTGTTGTTATCAAATCCTATGCGATTGAATTTAAAATTCAAATCTAGTCTATCCCAGAACAACTCAAAGCAATGTGAAAGATCAAATCACACATTTCAATGCTTAAAATAAATATTTATTATAAATTACTATAAATGGAAATAAGTATTACTCTATTATGTGAAAATAGATCTAAATTATCCTATGATAATTTAATTCTCAAACCCATGCTCCTGAATGAAATGATAATTCTGAACATAAAACCTAGTTGTCTTGCTATCTAATTCAATCCTAAGGACAATTTTTAAGTTTAACTAACCACTATATGGCTTAAATGAAGCTACTGTACTTAAATAAACCCTTTCCAAATAACTTTCACTGTTCTAAAAAGATCACACAACCCAACCGAAGCTTAAATATAACTATCGATTCCAAAATAACAATGGAATCTACCTTTTTAATTCAAACACACTACCGTCCTTCACTCACCTTTTTTATACTTTAACTTATGCACACTAGGAATTGAATATTCTCAAGCAACAATCATTCTCAGTCTTACATGCACAAATGGAATCCAAATGCTTCAAGCATTCACAATTTGCAATCCAATGTAATTTGTAACACACTCTAGATATTTATCAAATCAAAGCTTCAATCATTGAACAAATAAAAATTTAACTTATTTGATGTATTCAGGGGAAAATTAATTCATAATAATTACCATGAAATAATTTGTGTAAATGTTCTACCTTCGAGTCATATTGAGATCAAAAGATGATTTAAC
This sequence comes from Pinus albicaulis, assembly GCA_034641835.2. NCBI lineage: Eukaryota > Viridiplantae > Streptophyta > Pinopsida > Pinales > Pinaceae > Pinus > Pinus albicaulis. The sequence continues at coordinate 531,625,720 of CM076582.1, read as the reverse complement.
AAAAATCAAAAGTGGCGCGGTTCTTTCGCTGAGGAGTAAAGCATAATTCTGTGTGGGAGTTTCACGCACGATCTATGTAACCAATGGACAATGTATAGACTCAGGAACAACAATCCCTTTTTTCCAATTAATAAGTGTGATGTTATCATGATCAAAATGCTCTGAGATCATAATTAGATACTTCACACAACTATATAGAAAAACTTAATGAATTCAAACATTGACTAAACGAAAAGGCTGATGCTATGAAATTATCACACAACTGTCTATCTAAGAACTAACATTGAATCTCACTCCTAGATGAAGGCAGGCTTAGCCATACCTAGGTGAGCTTAAACTACTTGCAGTAAAACATAAATTTGAATTATTAAAATCATACCTCATAGTCAACTAGAACTTGGAGCAATTTAGCTCAAACCAATGCCATGATATAAGTCAAAACAAAGACTTGAATTACAAAGTGAAGAAGTCTGAAAAATAATTCGATAGCTTTAAAAACTTCCACCAATATCTCCCCACTTAAATTGTAGAGCATTGGGATTTATATAATGCAGCCAATGCACAACCAATATAACTAAACAAAGAAAATACAACCTAAAGGCTAAAGTAAGCCATGTGATATCTTCTAGGATAGTCTTAAGAAGGGTCATGGCTAGCTTTTTCTAATCATGGAGAAACTTAAGGAAATTTTTACATATTTAAATCAACAAGGCGTGCACAACCAAATCTGAATTGGCTAAGTCACTCACATTCAACATTATTACATTTAGATTGGAATATTCCCCCGACCGTAACTCTTTCATGGTAACGAATTTTTCCAAATTGTTTCTTGGTTACATGAATAAGGGTACTTTGAACAAAAAATGTGTGTCAGAATTTCATGGTTATTCACTATTTGATCACAAACTTTATATTTTCCACCTACAGAAATTCTATACTCAACTTTGTAGTAATTACTTAAACTCCCGTGTGAAGAATTTCAACGATGGAAATTTTTGGAAAATTAAATTAGAAAAACCATCATTAGTAAATCATGACAAAATAATCTTTAATCATAGAAAATCTAAGAAAAAAAATGATAATCAACCATAGAGTGTAAAATATATATTCGACAGCAAGTTATGGAATTATGGTACGGAACAAGTTAAAAACATAGCGTTTTATGGTATGAATGGTGATATTGAAAGATGAAGACATGGGCATTTTTAAGCTCCAAAACCCCATGCCTAAGGATTTGCATGTCCTTAGGAAAATAAGTACTTTTCTCATTTATGGATTTTATGGCATCTTGGATTTGGGTAGGGTTGGTTCTTGTGGAGAAACATTGTGTGAAGATTTGAGGGTGTTGGTTCTTGTCGAGCAACACTATTCTTATTTGACTGCCATAGATTTAATTATGAAAGTGTTATAGATTGAGAATAGGAAATAGATATGGTAGGAGGCAATGATGAATTGGATGATAGGTGATAATGGAAATGGTGGATGAGGTGAGGTGGTGATGGAGATAGTGGATGAGATGAGGCAGTTGCATATGCTACTCTTGTGAGGCCAATTCTTATGGATGGTTCCTTTATGAAGGGAAGCAATGAATTCATCCTTTATTCAATTGAAAATATCTATGAATGTAGGAGGGGAAGGAACTATAGTTTTTTCTTTTCTTATATGAATCAATATCTTTTATTTTCATGACTGTGACCTTATTAGACTAGCATGCATTCTATTATGTATGAGGAATTTTCAAATGGAAGGTATATGGAAATGGAATATTTGGTGATTAATCATAAAATATTTCTTCAATCTCTAATGAATTAAATAATCTTAAGCCAACTTTACCTCAAGTTACCTTTAATTTTGATGTAATTTCTATTCTAAGATGAAGTGGAAGATGAACCAGAACACAACTTAAAGACAAAGTTGGAATGATTTTTGATCTGGAGATGGAATGGCTAGAACTGATGTATATATTGATATGGATTTGTAGGATAAGGCTGAACTGAAGATAGTAAAGAAGGTTAAAAAATTAAGGTCCCCCTCTCCCCTATTCCTGAGGAGTTGTATGTCCCAAAACAAAGAAGGAAGGTGACTGCTACAAATGATGATCAAGCTGTTAGATGGCTACCTTTATTAAAACAAGATGACTAATAAAATAAAAGGAAATGTTGGTACAAAGAATAAAAATGATGAAAACTTGTGTTGAGATCTCAAAATACATGGTATTCATCCACTACAATCCATTATGCTATCTTGCATATGTGAATGAGCGGATTTGATGTCAAACATAAGCAAGAATCATTGGATTACCGGCCATTGAGGATGGTTGTTAAAGAATGCGAGATATCCAACCCTTGATGTTAATGGGAATCAAGGCACCAGGTACATTCTACTAGCCATGAATAGATTTGTCAGAGGGGAATGTGTTTCACAGAAATACAAACCTATAGATAAGTATGATTTCGCTAAGTGTGGTGTCTCACTTAGAAGTACAAAAATAAATATATCTAACATTTTCCTTAAAATGAATGAATAAAGGGAGAGAAACCTACTTGTAATATTTTTTCTTTCCATTGCCTCCCGTCGTCGCTTTCATCACTCTCAATCCAGCTTAACTCGCTTGATTGATACCTACCATGGAGAAAAAAATACAGAAAACAAAATAAAGGCAATACAATCTATTTAAGTTAAACAAATTGATTTGATTAAATTCATTAATACACATATAACATCCTTGACACATGCATTAGGAAAGGAAAAAAATTCTTTATAATGAAGCAGAAGGAAGAGTAGAACTAGTTGATCAATTCGTCGTCGCTTATCTAGCTTGAGTTCCATCCTCATCACATCTATCATCAACAATCCAATAGCATCATAGTACATGCACAACACCTTCAAGAGTTGATATCTCACCAACATAACTCTACTTAACACAAACTATTTATCCCTTGTTCACTATGTTCAGTTCTCTATTTATAAGTAGATGAAGGTAGTTTGAAATAAATCAATCATTTAATGGCTTTCCTAAAAATGGATGAAGAGGTTTCCATGTTCATGGGAATAGGAAGATAAGAGATTGAATGACTTCATGGGTTCCAAATTCGAGGATATTAGATGAGGTGAGAGCTAGAAAAACTATTAGATGTCACTAGAAGTGGGGAAGATTCCTGGAATCCAATGAACAATTAGCTCCCAGTCAACCAACACAGTCCAAAGTGGGCCTAGATCCTCTGCAACAAAGCCTTTATTCGTAGTAGATCTGCAAAGTAGTTACAACTGTCTAGGGGTGCATTGATGGCTCAATGGGGCACTTCAAGTGGCATCTAAGCAGTGAAACTTCGATAAAGGAATACCACCAATGTGATGACTTATTTAGGGGATGTGGCAACTAATTTAGAGTATGATAGACCCTAATGAATACTGATATGAGTTTTGGGATGATACCCAAATAAACCTATAACAGTTTCCCCCTAGAGCATGATGTCAAAAATGATAATGTTGAGTGATTTTCTTTACAACATGATGAGGAGGAACCGAAGTAGACAAAAAAATACATCAATTACAATACATTACATCATGACATATGTTCATATTTTACATGAATTTATGAGGGAGGCATATCCCATACTCAACACTTAAATTATCATAACATCAGAAAGTCGTTTATAGATATAGACTATTTATAGATATATACCCATGATAAGATGACCATCTCAATAATTACCATCGTATAGATTATTTGGTACTACTCCTGAAATCACAGCCTATATGGATGAAACTAGATCTATGGTTTTCTATCTCATTCACTCGATCACTCAAAGCACGAGTCTAAACATGCGAATATATGATCTAAAGTAGAACATGAAAAGATATCATCTGATTACTTGTCAATGATTTGAACCATTAATAGACACAAGAGAAACCGCTACTGATGTTAATGGCTCTCAAGGTACTATACTACATTATGCATGGTGTGAATCGATGATTTTATGCCGAACACTATACAAATTCTTTCAGTCGAACGCCTTTGATGTTAACCTATCGTCAGAAGTGAGATACCTGTCATTGATGTAAGCAAGCTCCAAGATAATGAAATATTGTTTCTAAGTCAACCACTTTGATGATGAGTTGATGTTGATAGGAAGTGACTTGTTGCAGGAGGGCATTGATGCTTCCCCCATAAGTGACACGAAACAAGAGTAACGATTTTGGAGACAGAATGTGACTGATGAAGCAATGTGAGGGATGTTGGTCATGAAATGAAGTTTTATGAGTATTGCAAAGGATGAGGAATAACTGAGTGACCTCTCTTGAAAATATCAATGACACAGAATGAATTGGAAGAAGTTGACCCAAAACTGAAGTGGTGGATGGTATGATAGGCCATAGGTCTGATAAACCATCAAACAAGATTACCCAGCCCAAAAATCACGAAGATGAAGTGAATAAGTGTCATGTTAAAGAGTAACTTTCTACCATAAAGTGTTTTATCCCTTTCTAATTTCCCCATTCATTGCTAAATAGTGCCTCTTTATTTTTTAACAAGCTTGAGGAGGATAGAATATGCTTGAAGTATAATTCCACCCTTCGGGTAAACCCATCTCTATTTGATGCTTTTACGATTCTAGCGAAGGTGAAACTCGATCTTGTCATGATGGAAAAGTTTGTCGCTATTTTATGCTTTAACGAGTCTAAAGACAGTGACAACTCAGTTATTTTTCATGTTTAGAGATTTTGAAAAATGGACTTAAAGAAAACTCCACAAGTTATTTTTCATATAATAGTCCCTCATATCCAAAAAAGCGTAAAATAATACTTCAGAGAACCTCCTAGCCATGTTCGACCAGGGTTTTCCTTTTTTCATAATCATAATCTCTCTCAGTCCAGAAAAGGGTTAAACTTATATTGAGTACATTTCATTTCAATTCCTTTAACGAACTTGAAAAGACAAGCTCTTGGCAATATTTTCATATTTTGAGAGTCTGAAAAGAGCTGAAAGAGAAATCTAGGGGGGTTCCTTTTTTGCATTTAACAAATCTTGAAAAACAGATAAAAGTGCACTTTGAATTATTTTTTTATGTTTAAAAAAGCTCTAAAATGGAGGATAAAAGTATGCTTTGAATTCCTTTTTCATGTTTAACAAAGCCCAAAAAAGAGATAAAAGTATGCTTTAAGTTCCTATTTCTTTTTTTAACAAAGTTCGAAAAAGAGGTACAACTGTGCTTTGTGGTCAATTTTGCATTTCATGATCATGCACAACTAACTCACTATAATCAGTTGCAAACCTAATCAAAGAAACATCACATGGATTAACAATACCTATTTAAAATACTTAAAATGGGTAAAAACTATAGGAATTTCATTAAATATGATAAAATTAATCAAAAAGACTATTAAATTAAGAAAATACCAATTCATTTTTACCATTTCATTTTTAGTGCTATGAGCCTATTTTACCCTCAAACTTCAGTGGCTGATTGTGACGGGTTTTGTGGATCATTTCTCGTGCCATCTGGACCAAGTAGAAGATCTCACCCTCCTCTTTCTATTGAATTCATTCATTTTTAGTTTCACGTATATTTTTAGGTTTTATGGGTCCCTAGGGTAAATATAAAACACCCTAGGGAAAGCGCACCCTTGAATTTTGAAAAGTGGATTGCAGAGAGACTGGAAAGAGGTTGAGTTCCTCTGCAATGCTCTGTCTCCCTCTGAGGGGTGAGTTGGGTGAAATTCAGAAAGTTGCATCTTTGTTTCTTCCCATAATTTCTGCAATTTTTTGCATGAAATGGATCCTAACTAAGCCGATAGTGTGATTTCAGAATTTTATTAGATCAGAATGTCGATTACATGCCGAGAAAGAGAACATGAAGAACATGATATAGTTGCCCTAAATGATCCTAGCACTGTGAGAACCTTAAAATACTATTGGTTACTCAAATACTTTCAATTTTTAGGGATGGGGAAACACATGGAACTATTGTAGTTCTTGATCCATTCATGGGACCCAATGATACATGCATTTCACATTGGGTACAAAGTGCACCCAATATTGGTTTATTATATCTACTTTCTAACAGGTTTGTTAAGACGTGGTGCCCCCATTACTCTTGTTGGATCTATGCGTGGAGGTGAAACTATGAAGGACCGCATCTGACAGTTCTATCAACAAGGAACTGAGCCTAGTAAATATGGAAAGATAAATATCAAATATGTACGTGATATGCCTTTGCGCACTCTCCTATTCACTATCGCATAGCTATCTGGAAGTGTGACACTACATGCTGTGAATAGATCATACATGCAGTATGTACTGGAGTGTCCTAAGCCAACTGTGTTCAATAGGCATGAAACATTACTACCTCAGATGAAAGAATAGTTGACCAAGGTAAGAAGTGGTAAGACCAAAAATTTCAGTTATGGGTCAATTTTGATTACTTTTGTTTTGGGGAAATTTCCATTGATGCAGCCATAGCATGTGACACTTGGATTCACTGGTCCTAGATATCCATGAATGCAACAGTGGGTTGAGTTGATGGCTAGACATGATGATCACTCATAAATATCATTTTCCACTGCATTCATCAGTTGCCTCTGAAGACATAATAACTTCATAGAGGATCATTCATATGTAGGGATCGATTTCCATGAAGATCCATATTTGATTTTACCAACAAGTGCTCAATGGGGTGTTATATGTAAAATTTTGACCATGATTTTTATTTTTTGGTGTTTTTTACATATTTTGTGCTTTTTGATGTTTCCAATACTAAAATTAAGATGTTTTATGTATGAAGACGTAGGGACCATTTGACCAGTGGTTCATGCACAGCAGGCGGGAGAACCAACGGAGAGGACTATAGGAAGAGAATTCCTATAGGATTTATATTTAGTTGAGACTCTTGCTAAGTTGCAGCAACATGTGGAGCGATTGACTCTATCGACACTGGATCTCCAGATCAAGGAGTTACCTATGAGGTTGCAATGCCATACTATTGGTGTGCCTAGTTTTTGGATGAGGCTATTGCACATGATAGCCAAAGTAGTGACTTGGTATCATGAGCATCACTAGGTTTACTTAGATTATGTTATGTCTAGACACATTTTGAGGTGAGATGACCAACATGTCTTTGACACAATTTTGTAAAAATCTCAATAAATATCTATTTTACTTTCAGTGTTTCTATATGATTATGTGAAATCCTATTCAATTGTATGATGTAAATTGAAAATATATCTTTACATATGCTGCAAATGTTTATTTAACACATAATTCACCAATAAATCAACGAGAGTGTTAAAGTTTCTGGAAATATGTTGATATTGAATTTAATCAAACTGTCTTTCCAAAAGATTAACTCTAAGGAACATGCGATGAATTGTTGGATTTCATACAGTATAGATGCCAGTAAGTTGTAGTACAACAAGTTGTGAGTCCAACATGATGATGATGCAGTGAATGCCAAGTGAAATGGAATTAGATATTAGTTCAATAAACCTGCTATACTCAACGATATTGTTGGTTGATTAACTGATACAAATCCCTTGGAAACTCACTAGCTCACCACTTGGAGCGAATATGGCCCATGCTTCAAAGGATAAATTTTTGGTACAACAACTAGCACCATTGACATATCCAACAAATGGTTATGAAGATTCTGACATATGAAAAAAATTAAAAGTGGATTACTAACCATATGAAAAACTCTAAAAGGTGGACTTCTACACAGAGGCAATCAAGGCACATAATACAGTGTTTACCATGCAAAATCAGGCATAGTAACATTTAGGATACAACCCATTTAGAGGTTGTGATAATGGAATCCTATCATAATATACCAACTTGTAGGTGCCTTTAGTCACAATGTGCTTGACAATGTAAGGGTCATGCCATAATCATTCAAATTTCCCTTATCCTATCTTATCAGCTTCTTGATCATAAGCAATACCATGTATCCTTCCGAGAAGGTGCGAGGCTTTACATTACAGTCATATTGTGCCTTAATTCCTCTCTTATGCACTTTCTTGGCCAATGCATATTCACACGCGTTTCATCTATATGGATGAGATCTAAAAGGCGTGCCTCTTCTACAGATGTTTCAGGTATCAAGTCAATCATGAGTTTCAACGATGGTATTTTGCATTGTATCAGCAAGATAGCTTCTAGAACATTAACTAACTAAAAGGGAGATAATCTGGTCACATTTATTACCAAAGTTCAATATGCCCACAAAGACGAGTAGAGGATCAAATTCCAGTTCCGTTTATGAACCCCAATAATGCTTTGAAGCATACGCCTAAAAATATTTTTAATATCTTCAACTTCTCCATTAGCTTGTAGATAATAGGGGGTAGAATTATCATGTGACAATCCTAACTTTGTAGTCAGCTCATCCATCATATGATTGTGAAAATTTTTTCCATGATCTGTGACTATGGCTTGCGGTACACCAAACCGGCTAACTGTAGAAATTATATACAATATGCATATATATTACTAGGCTCCCCCGATTTAATAATTAAATGCATTTTTAAATAAAAAATCCTTCTACTCAAATATTTGCAGAAATTAAATCGATAATTGCAACATATAAGGAAAAATCAATCACACATAAGAAGATGTTTTACCGTGAAATATAAAAGCTAAAAACCCCAACTATCATATATTATGTATATCATGGAATCATGAAACAATATCAGAAAAAGCTTAGCTCATAGAGATCTTAGTACAATATACAATCATCTCACAGTGTCATACAAAAATCAGTTCACACATGCACCAATTTACTGCATCCTGACAGCCTGCCTCTACTACACAATCCTTGCTGAAGAAGATCCCTGAATTAATTTTATCTTGCCTTGCTTGTACTACATAATCCTCATTGGAAACTCTAATGTGAGTGTAGATGCATTGAATGCATCACTATAGTCACAACTCATATTCAAACACACCATTTCACCTCTCTCTCCACTGGATCTGCCATACAAGTAGTTAACTATTGTGTTTCTTCAGTTGCAAGTAAGACACTACTTGTGAATTAATTAAATAATAAATTCACTCATCCTTCACTAGTGTATCTTTATTTACAACTAGCAAAAATGTTTTTAAATCACTTAACTGAGTTAAACTAAATAACAACTCCCATAACTACTCTTCCAAATCTGTTACAACTGTGTCACACTCATTTACAATGAAGTCCATCATGCATGAGTCACCAACCAGCCTTGCAACTTGTAACCCCTTTAGCTAACTAGTTTTCCACATAAATTAACTGAAATCAAGTGCTCCAAGAGAATAAGTTATTATTCATTGTCTGATTACCATTACGGTCTAAAAATAATCGACATGCATTCTATTTTTAGATATGCGATCTATAAATAGACTTCGCCCATGTTCTAAAAATAGAAACTCATTTAAAAATATAATTTCCTCAACCATCTAGAATCAGCATCCCACTAATTTTAGAATATGCTCACCATTCTAAAAATAGACATACACCTAAAAATAGCCCGCGGGCCCCACCTAGTCAAGATGCTTAATTTTCACTAGGATCATGATCTTGTTGAATCTCAACACTCCCTCTAAACAAGAAAGGGATTATCCTTAACCTCGATCATGTCTCTATGGTATTTGAATTTTCTCCTGGTGAGCACCTTCATCAGAATATCAGCATCTTGATTTTCCATAGGAATGTATTGAAGCAACTTGATGTTTCGCTGCACACAATCTCTAATATGATGATACCGGATATATATATATGATTAGATATATAATGAAACACATGATTAATCTAGAGTTTGATGCAACTTTAATTATCACAATGAATCATTGTAGGATCTAAATGAGAAATGAACAAAAAAACCAGGATCTTCCTCATCCAAATATCCTCACATGCAGCTTGACTTGCTGCCATGTATTTCACTTCTGCTAAACTAAGTGCCACAGATATATGTTTCCTACTGTAGAAAGAAATAGTTGTAGATATGATCCTGAAAACACCTCCTGATGTTCTCTTTCTGTCTGTTAGGATGCCTACCCAATCAACATCTGTGAAGCCATGCAACTTCACCTCATCCATCTGTCTGTGCCATAAGCCATACTTAGATATCTCAAGACATGCTTGTCTGCCTTCCAAAAGAGCTTTGTAGGCTTAACCATCACTTGACTAAGCTGATTCACCGCATAGCATATGTCTGGTCTTTTATTAACTAAATACATGAGCAGAACCACCAACTGTTGATAGAAAGTAACATCCACTACCTCTACCGATGTAGCATCCTCTTTACTCCAATTTCCTAGAAGAGGAGTATCCATAGGTTTGCAATCCTCCATGTGAAACTTACCGAGTATCTCCCGAGCATACTTTCCTCGAGACAAAAAAAGTTCACCTTCTCGCTGCCATATTTACAATCCAAGGAAATAATGAAGGAGTCCCATATCCTTCATTTTGAACTCCTTTGCAAGGTCCTCCTTGCATGAGTGTATCAGCTTCTCATCACCAGTCAGTATTAAATCACCAACATAAATAAAAATTATTAAAAGCTTACCCTCCACCATAATCTGGTATAGGTTTGCATCTACCTCACTCTTGGTGAAGCCAAGTCCATTGAAATAGTTGTCGATCCGAGTGTACCAAGCACGAGTGCTTGCTTCAGCCCATACAATGCTCTTTTGAGTCTGCACACATGTGACTCACTACTAAAGATCTAAAATCCTTCAAGCTGCTTAATGTACAGTTCTTCCTCAATGATCCCATTAAGGAACACAGTCTACACATCCATCTGATGAATGTGCCAACCCATCTGGATGGAGAGAGCAAGGATGGTCTTTATGGAAGAATACCGTGCAATAGGTGCAAAGATTTCTTCATAATCAATCCTCTAGATCTATGAGAAGCCCCAGGTAATAAATATTTCCTTATACTTCTCAAAACTCCCATCAGCATCTTTCTTTACCTTATAGATCAATCTTGAACCTACCACTGATTTATCAACCGGTGTTGGAAAAATTTCCCAAGAATTATTTCTGAAAATGGATTCATACCCCTACACCATTGCATCTATCCATGTGCGCTCTTGCACTGCTTCCTGAAAAAGAAGATGGCTCTGTCACAATGCATTTGATCATCACAGCCATGTATCCAGTGAATCGGTGACGAGACTGCCTCTGTCTACACTATGAAGTAGGGACTCCTACATTCTGTGCTGGATCAAGCTTTAGCCTCGCAGCTTATATGGTATACCTTCTACAAGTTCTGATGTTTGGCTCTGCGTGAGTGGACTCCTTCACTCCATGATCCTCCTCCTGTGGTTGATCCACATCTTGAGGCTCATCTTTGGGAACAAGAAGTTCCTCCTCTTGATGCAAGTGTAGCTCCATCTCAAGCGACAACTTCATGGCTTTCTCCTCATTGAATTTTATATCCTGTTGCACCACAGTCATCCAACTATTTGGAAAATACACACAATAATTATGGGGTGTTTCTATGTACCCAAAAAATATCCCAACTTCTACAGTCAGCTCCAGCTTCTTCCTGGCATTCTTGTTCACATGAACATAAACAGATAAGCAAAAAATCTTAAAGTGAGAAACATCTGGTTTATTACAAGTAAAATCTTCTTCAAGTGTACTCATGCCAAGAACACTATGAGGACAACGGTTTTGCACATAAACCACATTGTTGCATGCTTCCACCCACAAGTGCATTGGTAGGCCCTTATCATGCAACATAGCTCGTGTAGCACGCATGATCATTATGTTCTTCTTCACTGGACCCCATTTTGCTGTGGGTTATGTGGAACTATGAGTTCTCTTTGAATTCCTTCTTTTCTACAAAAGTATTTGAATTCGTTCGAGATATATTCACCACCATTATCGCTTCGCAGAGCCTTCACTTGCTTCCCCGACTCTTTCTCCTCCAATGCTTTAAACTCATAGAACTTTGAGAATGTTTGATCCTTCTTCTACATGAAGAAGATCCAGCATCTACAAGAATATTCATCAACAAAAATAACATATTACCTTTTTATTTTTGTTGAAGCAACCAAGAATGGCCCACACACGTCCGTGTGAACTCTCTCTAGGATCCCCGAAGCATGGTTCTCCTTTTCATGAAAGGTGGTCTTCACAAACTTAGCCATATTACATCCCTTGCAATGATCTATCTGCGCAAGTGTAGTCTTGGGAAGTATAGTAGAAACTACTGTAAAATTTTCAAGGTACCGTGGTGAAAATGGCCCAATCTCCTGTGCCATAATTCGCCCTCATCTCGGCTCATCACTTCTTCTTCTTTGCCCACCATTGTAGCGCATCCATCTACCTCCAGCTTGTAGAGATTCTTAACTCAAATCCCTATCCTCTTGGTTTGACCCATTGTTTTATGTCACAGGAAATATTTTCCATCGTTGAAAACAACGTCATAACCTTTGTCCTCCAACATTGCAACTGAGACCATGTTCTTCTTTAGACCTAGAACATGCATAACATATTTCAACAGAAATGGTTTACTTGACTCCCTGTCAAAATTAATGGTACCAATGTCAATCACACTGTATCATCCGTCGTTGCCCATATCTATATGGATTTGGAAATATTTCTCCTCCAAGTTGCTAAAAAGCTCCTTATCTCGCGTCATGTGGAAGGAAGCACCACTATCAAGATACCATACCGATCCCATTATGCTCGAAACCAAGCATGCGATCAAAGATAAATCAAGTTCAAATTATGAGGCAAGGGTCTCACCAGCTGCAGCTCTATCATCCTTCTTGTTCTTCTTTTTCTATGGCCAGTTAGTGGCGATATGCCCATGTTCGTGATAGTGAAAACGACTTCACCTTGGAAAACTCTATCTTATTTACTTTAGCCTCAGATTTTGAATGAGTTTTCTTCCCCTTCAATTTCATCCTTTGGCAACCAAAGCACAATCCTCTTCATCATCATGCTTTGATGAAGACCCATCCCTGGTACTCTGCCTTATCTCCTCCTACACTAGATCTGACCAAAGTAGCTCCCAATTTGGTAGTTTCTCCTGCTCATTGAGAGAGTTTTGATAATTTTGCCAACTCTTTGGAAGTCCAAGGAGAGCCAAGCTCACTAGGTCATCATCAGAAATTGTAATTTACACACTCCCCAGCTCATCCCTACATTGGAAAAACTTCCCGAGATACTTTCAAATATTTTCGCCCTTCTCCATTTTGAATTATCTGAGTTTATCTTTCAGTGCCAACTTCTTATGTTCATTGCCAATTTGGACAAGATCTATCAAATCCTTCCACATTGCAAATGTAGTGTCTTTCCCGTGAATTATTGATACAATATGATATTTCACACCTTCCAACAGAATTCTTCTCGTCTTCGTTATTTTCTTTTGCCAGGCATCAAGTATGTTGGGTATGTGTTATATTATTTCCATGAAAAGTCATGCGCAGGGGGGTAAGAGGGGGGGCGATAGCCCTGCCTTTGCACTGGGTGAAATGGGGGGGCGGTAGCCCCCCTTGTCAGGGTTTCGGGAAACGCCTTGACGAAAAATTTTTGGTCCATAATTTCTAGTGGGAAGTCTGCGCCCATGGTTTTGTGCATGGTTTTGCACATGGTTTTGGGGTATGATGTTTTTTGGCCCCTAGTATTTTTGTAGATCCAGTCAAGGGAACTACAATTATGCTCTAATCTAGAATTAATGGATTAGGGTTTATGTATGCTTTGGCATGTATATATATGTGTTGTGACACTAAAGGGAATATAATGAAATATCAAGATAGTCGTCCCGATTTGGGATCCAGGGGAAAATATCTGTGTTTATCTATTTTATGCTTTATGCTCTCGCTATTGTTTATTTTCTATTATAAGATTCGTGTGTAGATAATTTTTATACAGGGTTAAAACCTACATTTGGTATCAAATTTGTTTCGGCTTCATGGGGATGCCTTTGCTGCTGAGGGTTTTTTGCTCAGGCCTGAGGTAGATCCTGTTCAGTGGGAGATCTACGGGATCGATTCTTGCGGTGAAATAAGATGATGAGTGGAAGAAAGATAGAGATCGAGAAATTTAATGGTTAGAGTTTTGAGTTGTGGAAGCTCAAGATGGAGAATCTACTGGTGGACAAAGATCAGTGGATCGTGGTAGATCCATGTACTAAACCAATGACAATGTCTGATGAAGACTGGAAGAAACTGGATCGGAAGACTAGGAGCACAATATGGTTGTGTGTCATAGATTAATTATTGTTTAATGTATCTGGGAAAGCTATGGCAAAGAATTTGTGGGAAAAACTTGGGACTTTGTACCAATCTAACTCTCTGGTGAATAAGTTGTTCCTGCGGAAAAATTTGTATAACCTGAGAATGAAGGACGGAGACTCAGTGACAGAGCGTCTGAACGCCTTCAATACTATGGTAAGTAAAATATCATCTGTTGATATTAAAATATCAAATGAAGATAAGTGCATCAGATTTTTGTGCTCTCTACCAGACTCGTGGGATAGTCTAGTTATTACAATAGGTAGTAATACAACTACCATGAATTTTGATGATATTGTCTGAGCCTTGCTGTCGGAGGAAATGAGATGAAGAAATATGGAGGGCTAGAATGGAGATGCCTGATCTATATGAGGAAGGTCCCAAAACATAAACAAGAATAAGGTTTCGAGTGGGAGATCCAAATCTAGAGGGAGATATAAATATCCTTGAAAGTTTGTAAAAATATGCTGGAAATGTAGAAAGGAAGGGCACTACAAAAGGGAGTGCAGATCTAAAGCTCCCAAAATAGGAAAGAGATCTAATAATGCTCCTTATGCAGTGGCAAAAACCACCGTGGATGAAGGTGGGGATGTGTATTTGGCTTCTTCTTCAAATACACATGTAGATCATGAGTCATGGTTGATTTACTTCGATGCATTCTTTTACTTCACTCCCCATCGGCAATCGTTCTATGAGTATGAGAAATATGATGGTGGTAATGTCTTCCTAGGGGATGATAGGAAAGCTAGAATCATTGGACGTGGAAAGGTCAAGCTGAAGCTGCAAGGTGGAAGGATTAAAACACTTCCTGGTGTTCTGCATATTCCTGCATTGGCCAGAAATCGGATTTCTGTAAGCAAGATGGATGATGCAGGTGTAAAAATAGTGTTCGAGAAAGATGCTTACAATATGGTTCGGGGAGCACTCGTATTAATGCGGGGAGTTCGGACTAGAACTTTGTATAAGCTACAAGGTAGCACTGTTATTGATGGGTGTAACAGTTCTGTGGTTCTTGAAAGTGGAGTGGAAAGCCTAGCTGTCATAGAGAAAAGACCATGCTATGGCATCAAAGGCTTGGACATATTGGAGAGAAGAGCCTTTTAATACTGCATAGAAATGATATGGTAGAAGTTATGTGTAATTACTCTCTGGATTTTTATTTATGTGAACATTGTGTATATGGGAAGCAGAATCGGGTGAGTTTTCCCTCTGGTGCTAAGAGGGCGAACAAGATACTAGAACTTGTGCACAGTGATTTGTTTGGACCTGTGTCAGTTCCATCAGTGGGAAAGTCTATGTACTATGTTTCGTTCATAGATGAATTCTCAATGAATACAAGGATATATTTCTTGAGGAAAAAATCTGAAGTCTTTGACAAATTTAAAGAATTTAAGGCTCTAGTGGAAAACCAGATAGAGAAGAAGATAAAGGCATTGAGGACATATAATGGTGGGGAGTTCTGCAAGAAGAAATTTGAAGAGTTCTATAAGAAGTGTGGTATAGCACGGCATAAGACTGCTCCATACACACATCATCAAAATGGAGTTACAGAAAGAATGAACAAAACAATGATGGAAAATGCAAGAAGCATGCTTAGTGGTACCAGGTTAGGACAAGAATTCTGGGCAGAGGTAATGGAGACTGCATGCTATCTGGTTAACAAATCACCTTCATCAGTGTTGGAGGATAATATTCCACTTGAGTTATGGACTGGTAAGAATTCATCTCTTTCAAATCTAAGGGTATTTGGATGTGATGCATATGTACATGTTCCAAAGCAGAAAAGGACCAAGTTGGATAATAAATCTGAAAGGTGCATCTTTATTGGGGATAAGGATGGTTTAAAAGGTTACAAGCTTTGGAACTAAAACAAAAATTATTATTTTAAGCAAGGGATGGATTTTAAGTGAAACATGGCCAAAACAAACATGATTTCATGTAAAGGAACACGAGAAGATATAGAGTTTGAAACTAAAAAGACTATGAATGACGAATACTCTCACTTTAGCGAGAGAATATTCGAAGAGGAAGAGCACAAACTCCAACGCTGCAGAAGAATGAACTGGAAAAACGGAAGGTATGATCCCTGTCTTCTTTCTCGCCTGATTTGCCTTATCGCGATGATGATCCCGGGAACTATTTGAGAGCGGTGAATTCAGAGGATGGAAAACTCTGGAAGGAGGCCATGGTTGATGAAATGGCATCCTTGCACAAAAATGAGGCATGGGATTTGGTGGAGTTTCCAGCTAGAAGGAAGCCCATCGGGAGAAAATAGGTGTTTAAAAAGAAGGTGAATGTAGAAGGCAAGGTGGATAAATACAAAGCTCGATTGGTAGAAAAAGGTTATTCCCAGGTGCCGGGAATTGATTTTGGTCATATTTTTTCTCTTGTTGCCAAATTTACTTCTATTAGATTACTTTTATCTATTGTTGCTGCATTTGATTTTGAGATAGAACGGATGGATGTGAAGACAACATTTCTTCATGGGGATCTAGAAGAGGAGATCTACATGAAGCAACCTGAAGGCTTTATGGTGAAGGGTAAGAAAGAACTGGTATGCAAGTTGAAGAAGTCTCTATATGGGTTAAAACAGTCACCAAGGATGTGGTATCAGAAATTTGATACCTATATACGGGGACTTGGCTTCACCAGAAGCAAGGAGGATCACTGTGTTTATTTTAAATTAATGGTGTGTTGTTATTTAGTCTTGTATGTGGATGATATGTTGTTGATTGGAAATGACAAAGAAATTATCCAAGATTTGAAGACCCAACTGTTCTCCAAATTCGACATGAAGGATATTGGTGCTGCAAACTATATTTTGGGCATGGAAATTAGGAGAGATCAGGCAAAGAGGAAGCTCTGGTTAAACCAGAGGAAGTATGTTGAGACTATATTGCAGATGTTCAATACGCAAGATAGTAAAGTAGTGAATGTTCCTATTCCTGTAGGTGTAAATCTATCTGCTGAACGGTGCCGCAAGACACAAGAAGAAGAGGAGGATATGTCCCATCTTCCATATGCAAGTGTAGTGGGTAGCCTGATGTATGCAATGGTCTATACTAGACTAGACATTGCACATGTAGTGGGAGTATTGAGCAAGTTTATGTCAAACCCAGGGAAGGAGCGTTGGACAGTAGTGAAGCGGGTTTTTAGATATTTATGTAGCACTATTGATTATGGCTTGTGCTACCAGGGAAGACCAGGATTGGAAAGAATGTTGGAAATTCGTGGTTTTGTTGATGCAGACTGGGCTAGAGATCTGGACCAAAGAAGATCTACAAGTGGGTATGTGTTTAGCCTATTTGGAGGTGCAGCCAGTTGGATGAGTAAAGGACAGTCTATAGTGGATCTTTCAACTACAGAGGTAGAATACATGGTAGCCACTCATGCAAGCAAGGAAGCAGTTTGGTTGTGGATATTGTGTTAAAGTATGGGGTTGGTACAGTAAGATATAAGGATAGACTGTGATAGCCAAAGTGCAATTTTCTTGGCTAAAAACCCTGCTTATCATTCAAAGAAAAAGCACATTGATGTTCAATATCCCTTTGTTAGAGAAATGGTTGAGGCCAAAAGGGTGTTGCTGGTAAAGGTGGACACTTTGAAGAATGTTGCAGATGCATTGACGAAGTCTGTGAGCACTCAGAAATTATCTTGGTGTAGAGAAACAATGGGCGTTGAAGAATTAGGCCAATGACTAAGCTCTCTTGTGGCCCCCTGCAGAAAGAAAACAACAAGTGGGAGAATGTTGGGTATGTGTTATATTATTTCCACGACAAATCACATGAGAGGGGTCACAGGGGGTGCGGTAGCCCCCCCTGTTAGGGTCCAGGCAGCGCCCCGACAAAAAAAATTTGGTCCTTAATTTATGGTGGGTGGTCCACGCCCATGGTTTTGTGAATGGTTTTGCACATGGTTTTGGGGTATAATGGTTTTCGGCCCTTGGTATTTTTGTAGATCCGGTCAAGGGAACTACGGTTATGTTCTAATCCAATGTTAATGGATTAGGTTTTATGTATGCTTCGACATATCCACATGAATATATATATATATATATATATATATATATATATATATATATATATATATATATATATATATATATATATATATATATATATGTTGTAACACTAAAAGGAATATAACGAAATATCAAGCTGGTCATCTCGATTTGGGATCCAGGGGAAAATTTCTGTGTTTATCTTTTTTATGTTTTATGCTCTCGCTAATTTTCCATTATAAGATTCATGTGTAGATAATTTTTGTACAGGGTTAAAACCTACAAAGTAATGCAACATCCATCGAAGTGGGCTTAGGAACATCAATATCGATGAACTCCTTCAAGCCATTATCTTCAAGCACTTTCTTCATCCCGTCCTTCCAAGCTATGTAGTTTGAGCTTCCCTTGAGTGCATACTCCAACCACAACCCATTGAAATCTATTTCAATTTTTACTCAAATTTCGCACCAAGAAATTCTTGCAACAAATTCAAATTGTTCCACCAACACAACTCATCACTACTTCACTATTGGAATCTCCAGTGATTAAAAATGCTCCAATTCCATAAATAAATTATATAAAATATGCATGTATATTACCATACTCCCCTAATCTATCAATTAAATCCACTGTTAAATACAAAATCCTCCTACTCAATTCTTTGTGGAAATTAAGTCGCCAATTACAAACATATGAAGAAAAATCAATCTCACATAACAAAATGTTTTACTAGGAAAGCTTAAAGCTAAAAACCCCAACTATCATATATTATGTATATCATGGAATCATGAAACAATCTCATTCAAAGCTCAGCTCATATAGCTCTCAATACAATATAAAATCGTCTCACACTGTCATACAAGCATTGGTTCACACATGCACCAATTTACTGCCTCCTGACAGCTTGCCTCCATTTTTCAATCCCTGCTAAAGAAGATCCCTGAAATAATTTGATCTTGCCTTGATTGTTCTTGCAATATTCATTGGAAACTCCAATTTGTGCATAGATGCATTGAATGCATCACTATAGTCACAATTGATAGTCAAACACACGCTTTCACCTATCTCTCCACTGGGTCTCCATTGGATCTGACATGCAAGTAGTTAATTGTTGTATTTCTTCAGTTGCAAGTAAGACAGTACTTCTGAATTAATTAAATAATTAATTCACTCATATTTCACTAGTGTATCTTTAGTTACAACTAGCACAACTGATTTTAACTCAATTAACTGATTTAAACTAAATCACAGCTCCCATAACTACTCTTCCAACTCCGTTACAACTGTGTCACACTCATTTACAATGATTTACATCATGCATGAGTCACCAACCAACCTTGCAACTCGTAATTCCTTCAGCTAACTGGTTTGCCACATCAGTTAACTGAAATCAAGTGCTCCAAGAGAATAAGTTATTATTAATTATTTGATTACCATTAAGGGCTAATAATAATCAACATGCATTCTATTTTTTGATATGCGATCTATAAATAGACTTCGCCCATGTTCTAAAAATAGAAACTCATCTAAAGATAGAATTTTCTCAACCATCTAGAATCAACATCCTACTAATTTTAGAATATGCTCACCATTCTAAAAATATACATACACCTAAAAATAGCTTGTGGGCCCCACCTAGTGAACATGCTAAATTTTCACTAGGATCATCATCTTGTTGAATCTCAACACTGAGCACATGATTGAAATAGAACAATGAATTTTTTTTGTCCTATGTTATTGAATGTAGGCATTGCCTTAACCCACTTGGTAAAATAGTCGACGGAGACAATAATATACCCATGCCCCTCGTTCGAGCAGGGGTTATTGTTGGAAATACTAAGAGGGGGGTGGTGAATCAGTATTACTTTCAATTAGAGCATTAGTTAATCTTCAATTATTATCATTGTTTGTACAATGATTGCAGCAAACAAGAGGAACACAAATGCAAAATTTTTTTGAGATGGAAACCCACTCCAGGACAAAAACCACCTAATGCTTTTCTAATAATTCTTTAATATTCAACTCCAATTGAAAATAAAGCTCCAACTTCCTAGAATCTAGAAAAGCATTCTTCTCCAGCTCCCATTGGATGGATGCTCCAATGCTCGAGATCCTTCAGTATTCAACTGAATGGATGCCCCAACACCCAATGAGCTACAACTCACCCTAGCACCACCCTACCACCCTGTAGAAGAATAAAAGAAGAATGGACTCCCGTACCATGGAAAATGCTCCACTCTACAATGATATAGAATGATGTAGAATAATAAGACACACTAGAACATAACCCCAAATATGACAAAACCACCTAATGATGATCCTAGACCACTCAACACTTCCTCTTCAACTCTTGGCAGATAGATACTAGTACAATTTGTACAATAATGTATTTACAATGACTAAGTACAATGATACCTTTACAATGATTGTATGCAGTGATTCCCACTTGAAGACTTCATAGGATGAACTTCTTGCTACTATTATGCACCTTAGTTGATGCTCTTTTCATGCTACCCTCTGCTGCACCTTCCTTCGCTTTGCTGCCCTAAAAAGTCTGGTCCTTTGCAACCCTTGATAACACATGATCTAGCTTTTTATTTTCCTTCTAGGAGCTCGATATTGAATCTGGTGTATCTCTGTTATTTCAGATCCCCAATATCTGATTTTTAGTCCTGTAGTAGTCCTCTGAGTTTTCTTTCCCATGCCACATGTCTGACCCAATTTAGATTCTTCAAGAGAGAGTTATACCCAATATTTCATAATGCCCTATTTATGGATTGTTTCAGAAGAGCGAACTTGTACGGCATGCCACATGTCATTGTTTCTTCATTCGGCTCTGAAATTTAAAGATAAAAAACTATAGCTTATGCACTATCTTTCACTTTATATGGAATTCCAATCTGATACTCAGAGAGAGATTATGACGATTTTACCAAGGTCACTTCTTTGAGATGAATTTCAGGAGCCTTCAAAAACCCTAAATTCCATAGATCATATCTCCAAAAATATTGCGTACCTTGATCTAAAATTTTCACAGCAGCTTCCTCAGGATTTAGAATTCGCCTGATAAAAATTTCAGCTTCTGAACCTTCGTATAAAAAAACCTAGAGTGACAATTCCACAATGACCTGTTTCAGATGGCGAAACCCCTTGCATAAGGAGGAAATGAGGATCAAAATTTATATAAATGCTTAGGTTGAAATAGGCTTCAACAAGTGAATGTGGGAGGGATTTTAGGAGCTTAAAAAATATTAATTATGAATTTTCAATGACCCATGCCCCAACCCCATGGGGTTTTAGCCCACTAACTGGGGGTACAAACTTCAAACATGAATACCTCTCAAACCGTGAAGAACTACATGGTGTGCCATATATCAACGGAAACATCTCGACAAGTAGAAACCACGAAAAGAATTATTGACCCAGAATATATTAATTTTTTAGGTAAAAATTCCCATGCAATAATGGGTTAGCCCCTAGTGTTGCTTGGGTTGACATCAATGACAACCAGTAATTAACAATCTCCCCCTTTGGCATTGATGGCAACACAAGTACTCCCCCTGCGATCATGACACCTCTTCCTACAACATTCTCTCCCCTTTTGATATCAATGGCAAAGGGTAACTCCTCCTAAAACACAACCATCTTGTGGACCTATACACACTTCCACTCCCCCCGACACACAACCATCCTACAGACTTGTAATCTACTTCCACTCCCTCTTTATATTCTGAAAAAGGAAAATATAATGAGAACTTGGAAGAATCCCAAGCTTCTTGCGAAGATATTCCAATGCTAGCGAACATTTAATATGTGATTATTTTGGTCCTTCTTGAAATCTTGCTACTTGTCCAACTACTTGCATAACATCTGGTCGGGAGGCTGTTACATATAGAAGACTACTAATCATAGATCTGTACAACCTTTGATCCATATCCTTAGATGAGTCATCTATGCTCAAATTGCAACCTGTTACCATTGGAGTAAGGATGGGTATGCAATCTTCCATCTTAAATTTCTTGAGCATTTCCTTGATGTACTTGGCTTGAATATAAATATTACTTTCTTTTATTGAGATATTTGAAGCCCTAAGAAGCATGTTAGCTCACCAAGTAAAGACATCTTGAAATCACTTTGCACCTTTGTAGGAAACTTCTTACTTAGTCGATCATCACTGCTACTAATTATTGTATCATCCTCTTTAGCTATTAGCCATGCTTTAGTTGCTTCATCCAGAACATATATGTCATTTGGAGCTTGACTTACTGTAGCCACAATTTCACCATACACGCCTTTCCTAATTTCACATTTTGTGGAGTTGAATAGTATTGTGTGTCCTTGATCACACATTTGTCCAACACTGAGCATATTGTGATTCATGTTTTCAACCAATAGAACATTCTTGGCTAGAGAATATTTTCTTCCAAGAGTGACAGTACTTGATCCTATAACATTTGAAGATCCATCATTTCCAAAGGACATGGTTCCATCCTTCTTCGCTTTCAGAGATACAAATTTATTTCTATCTCCAGTCATATGCTTTGAGCAACCATTATCAACATACCACACATCTTTGTTCTTTTGAGCCTTGAAAGCGGGAGCACAATTATCATTCTTCTTCTTCTTCCATGTTCATTCATTCTGTGGCTTCGAATATTGTTCTAGAGGATTTTCAAGTCTGCAGTCTTTGGCTATGTGTCCAAAGTTTCGACATTTGTAACATTCAATATTATTTCTTAAATGTTCAAATCTATTGATGTTTTGCTGAGCCCTATGAGGTTCATATTTGATATATCTCTTGCAATTGTATTCATTCCTAGGGTACATGTGACATTCTACACCTTTATGAACAAATTTTCCACATGAATAATAGTAGCCATAAAAAATATGTTGATACCTGGATGGAAATTTTTGTTGAGGAATTGTCTTCCAAGGCTGCTCTTGTGAATCTTGTCCAGTGAAGTATACATGCATGTCAGATCTCATAGGTTCATTCTATTTTGTTGTAGAAGTTCGTTCTTCTTCTTCTTTGTAACCGATGCCAGTTCTGTTGTTGTAAGATCGTTGATTGTTGATGAGTTCTTCCAAAGCCCTTGAGTTGTTGGCATAGTTTTGGATAGTTTTTCCTTTCTTCACTTCCTCATGCAGTGAGACTAATTCAGCTTCTAATTATTCTCTTTCTTGGTTTCTTTCTTCCAACTTCTTTTGAAGTTACTCTTCAATGCATTTGTGTTCTTCAACTTCAATTTTGAGACCTTGAACTTGTTCTTCAAGAGTATTGGAATAGATCTTCTCTACCTTGAGATCATTTATAAGCTTGATTTCTTCCTTATAAAATTCTTCTGTGGTCATTCCTTCTTCTTCGTTGTTTGATACCTCTTGTTTATTGTGCCTGGGTTTATTGTGCTTGGCCATAAACAATACTCTCTCATTGGCTTCTTCTTCACTATCATTGTCTTCATCGGATGATGAGCTAACTTCTTTAGAGAGAAATTTCCTTTCGGATCCTTGCTTGTTGAATTTATTACAGCCTTTCTTTCCTTTTAAGTTGCCATCACTTCTGTTTGGACATTTTGCTGCAAAATTCCCAACCTCATTATAGCTTAAACATATCAATGGAAGTTTACCTTTGAATTTTCCCTTACCAATTTTAGTTTTCTCGTGAAGTAAGCATATTCTTCATCTGAAATACCTTCTTCATCATCTCCCTTTTCTTCACATTTTCAGGTGCATTTCTTTTCAATTGAAGGTTGTTTATCCTTATTGGTTTTCTTAGATGCAACGAATGTAGTTTCTAGATGTGAAGTACCCTCTTCTTCGTCAAGTGTCATTTCATATGCTATGAGAACTCCATGTAATTCCTCTTTGCTGAGTTTGTCTAGATTTGCATTGTATTCTAAGACTGATACCTTTGGGTTGAATCTCCCTGGTAACATTCTAAGAATCTTTCATATAATAGTTTTATCGTCAACTGGCTCTCCCAATCCTTCTATAGTATTGGTTATTTCATCAACGTATTGGAAGTATGCAGAAATGTTGCAATATTTTTCATTCTGAGTTGCTCAAATTTTGCTCTGTAGTTTTGAAGCTTTTCTTCCTTGACATTTGAGTCACCTGCATATATATTCTCAAGCTTGTCCCATACATTTTTGCCAGTTTTACGACCCAACACCTTATGATAATCAGATTCAATAACTGCACTAATAATAATATTCGTTTCTTTTGCATCATTTACCAAATTCTTCTTTCCTTGTTCATCTGTGGTTGATGAAAATCCATTTTGAACAGTGTCCCATACTTCATAACCTTGCGCCAAGAGATAGACCTCCATTTTTCCTTTCCAGAGTGCATAATTATTTTCATTGAATAGAGGTACACCATTCTTGGTATGCTCCATGACCTCCTTCCAGATGTTAAACTGTTATTGAAGGAACCAAGCCCTGATACCAATTGTTGGAAATACTGAGAGGGAGGGGGGGGGGGGGTGAATCAATTTTACTTTCAATTAGAGCATTAGTTAATCTTCAATTATTATCAGTGTTTGTACAATGATAGCAGTAAACAAATGAACACAAATGAACACAATTTTTAAGGTGGAAACCCACTCCAGGAAAAAAACCACCTAATTCTTTTCTAATAATTCTTTAATATTCAACTCCAATTGAAAATAAAGCTCCAAATTCCTAGAATCTAGAAAAGCGTTCTTCTCTAGCTCCCACCAGATGGATGCTCCAATGCCCGAGATTCTTTAGTAGTCAACTGAATAGATGCCTCAACACCCAATGATCTACAACTCACCCTAGCACCACCCTACCACCGTATAGAATAATAAAATAAGAATGGACTCATGTACCAGGGAAAATGGTCCACTTTACAATGATATAGAATGATTTAGAAGAATAACACACACTATAACATAGCCCCAACTATGACACAACCACCTAATAATGATCCTAGACCACCCGACACTGCCTCTTCAACTCTTGGCAGATAGATACTAGTACAATTTGTACAATAATGTATTTACAATGACTAAGTACAATGATATCTTTGCAATGATTGTATGCAGTGCTGCCCACTTGAAGAATTCATAGGATGAACTTCTTGCTTCTGTTATGCACCTTGGTTGATGCTCTTTTCATACTAACCTCTGCTAAACCTTGCTTTGCTTTGCTGCCCTAGAAATTCTATCCTTTGCAACCCTTGAAAACACATGATCTAGTTTTTTCTTTGCCTTCTAGGAGCTCGATATTGAATCTGGTGAATCTCTGTTATTTCAAATCTCCAATATCTAATTTTTAGTCCTATATTAGTCCTCTAAGTTGTCTTTATAATGCCATAGTTCTGACCCAATTTTGATTCTTCAATAGAGATTTATACCCAATCTCTCACAATGCCCTAATTATGGATTGTTTGAGAAGAGAAAACTTGTACGACATGCCACGTGTCGTTGTTTCTTCATTTAGCTCTGAAATTGATAGATAAAAAACTACATTTTGTGCACTATCTATCACTTTTTACATAATTCCAATATGATACTTAGAGAGAGAGTTACAATGATTTTACCAAGGTCACTTATTTGAGATGAATTTCAGGAGCCTGCAAAAACCGTGACTTCCACAGATCATATCTCCAAAAATATTGCGCACCTTGATCTAAAATTTTCACAGTAGCTTCCTCAATATTTTGGCTTCACCTCATGAAAATATTAGCTTCTGAACCTTCATAGAAACAAAATTTAGAGAGAAATTTCCATGATGACCTATTTCAGATGGCGAAATCCCTTGCATAACGAGGAAATGAGGATCACAATTTATATAAATGCTTAGGTTGAGAGGGGCTTCAACAAGTGAATGTGGGAGGAATTTTAGGAGCTTAAAAAATATTAATTATGACTTTTCAATGATCCGTGCCCCAACCCCATGGGGTTTTAGCCAACTAACTGGGGGTACAAACTCCAAACATGAATATCTCTCAAACCGTGAAGAATTACATGTTGTGCCATATATCAACGGAAACATCTTCACAAGTAGAAACCGTAAAAAGAATTATTGACCTAGAATATATTAATTTGGTAGGTAAAAATTCCCATGCAATAATGGGTTAGCCCTTGGTGCTTCTTAGGTTGACATCAATGACATCCGCTGATCAACAGTTACATGTCATGAAGTCAATGCCCCATTTTTCAAATGGTCCAATAGTGAGGACATGATGCATTGGTGCTGGCGGTAGGTGGAATTTAGGATAAAATATTTGGCAAGCATGACAACTTCTAAATGTGATAATGCAATCATGAAATATTGTAGGCTAGAAGTAACCAATGTGGAAAATCTTATACATAGTAACATAGTGAGAAAAATGTCTACTGCATGCACTAGAATGGAAATCATTTAGAACATTTTCAGCTTCCTCATGCGCAAGGCACCTACTTAAAATCATATCAATACCATGACGATAGAGTGTATTGCAGATGGTCAGATAATATTTAGCTTGTTATATAATACGTCGTTGTTGCTAGCGAGAGGAATTGGGCCGATAAGTTTGGGTTTCGAGATAGATGATGATGTCATCATACCACGGGTAAGGTGACTCAATCATAAACAAATACTTGTCTGTAACTGATGGTTCCATAGTAGGATCAGTGCTACTCGAAGGAAGGTCAGAAATAAGCTCAGCAAACACCAAAGAATTATTTGACTTGGATTTGATGAATTCCAAATCAAACTCCTACAAAATGACGATCCATTTTGAATACTTTTCCCCCATAAATTGACGTGAAAGAATGTATGTCATACGGTATTAAACCGAAATGAAAATTGTCTTTCAGACTAGGATATAATGGTGAAATATGTGTATAGCTTGAATGACTACCAAAGTGAGCTTGTCAATGTATATGTACTTAACTTCTGTATCATTGAGATTAAGACTCGAATAATATATCGGATTTTCAATCCAATCTTCTTCTTGGACTAAAACCATAGAAATGGTTGTGTCTGCAGTGGTAAGATATAGGAAATAGTCACTCTGATCATTTGCAGGATAGATTAATGACGCTCAAATCAGGGAATATTTAATAACAAAAAAGGAAGCTTGTGCAACCTTATCCCAATGGAAGGGTACCCCCTTTTTCAAGAGTCAAGTAAATTCTTTAGTCAATATGGCGTAGTTAGGAATGAATTTCCTTAGAAAGGTATCCTTCCCTTGGAATCTTTGTAAGTGAAGCATATTGGAAGGAGCAGTAAAAGAAAGTATATCCTGGACCTTCAATGGATCAACTTGAATTTCATCTGTCAACATGGTGAATCCAATAAAATGACCAAAACTAACGCCAAACACACATTTTTGCAGATTGAGGCATATTTTATAATGGCGACATCATAGAAATATCGCTCTTAGATGTAGCGGGTGGTCATCACATTTCCATAAATGTGCAAATAAGTCATCCAATTATAGTTGAAATATGTGCTTGCTGTCATGAAAAGCATAATTCATTTCCCTCTGGAATGTAGCCCCAATTTTATTTAAACAAAAAGGTAGCCTCTGATAGCCGAATGTGCCCCAGGGACAAATAAAAGTTATTTTATATTGTTCCTCTGGGAGAATATTAATCTAATCGTAACCGGAAAATCTATCCATGAAAAAAAATATTTCACATCCAACACATTCATCAATAATTTGGTTGATAAAGGGAGTTGGATATTTGTCTTTCAAACAAGCATGATTAACGTCCCTATAATCGACACATACTCTAATTGTCCCATGTTTCTTCATGACAAGAACAATGTTATATACCCAATCGTTAAGTGGAATAAGGTAAATGAATCTAGCATGCAAAAGTTTTTCAACTTCTGCCTTAATGGCAACAACTTTATCTGGGTGAACAAGATGAAGGTGTTGTCGCACTAGATTAATGTTGGAGTGGATACCTAGCATCTCCTCATATGACCAAGAAAATACATCTCAAAATTCATGAAAAAGAGTGTGGTAAGTGTCAAGTTCAAATGGAGAACAAGACACACTAACATGAATGTTTTCTACAATACCAGGTTTGGTCAAGATATCAATAGAAATTGTTTCTTCGATATTTGATGGGTTTGGCTTAAATTCGATGCTGTAAATAGGAGTAGAATTGCAAGTAGATGTGCCTTAATCATCATTTAAGGAGTTTGATGAACACCATAAATGATAATTCATTACATTCATAGAGGGGTCTTCTCTATAATTTCCATTGAATTTAGGAATGTACGAGAGTAATTTATGTGGAATCACCAACCACCAAGGTAAATAATTAATGGGATAATTGGTGAACAGATTTAAATTTGGTAATTCTAATGTCACAACAAATGGAAGATGTCAATTAACGGCAGGTTGAGCATAACCAAGATAAGATGGAATCGCCTGAGAAGTAGGCCTTTGTACACTAGCATATCGATTCTGTTGTTGGTAACCTAGATAGGGGTAGGCTTGCTGACCAGGACCTGAATAATATTGATATTGAGGGAATGGTTGTTGTGACTACCATGGTATGTGATAATATGGATATTTCCATCCAAGATAATTTGTACTAGGTTTTGAATTAACATGACCAGTAAAAGGTTGTGACAAATGTAAAATAGCCTGTGGTTGTGAAATTCATGAGTTAGATGGTTGCTGAATACCAACTTAGGAAGACAGAGTCTGTACAATAAAAACTTGAGGGTTAGGGTGGAAGGTCTTTCTTGAGCAGACTTAGAAACAACCATAGAACAAATAACAGGTGTAGTAGGTAGAGATGCAACATGTTGAACTGGTTGATATGGATACAGAAATGTTTGCGGCTAAACAAGCATAGTAGGTTGCCATTGAAAAACTAGAATTCCAACATATGATGGACGGTAATATGACAGAGTACTTACACATGGATCGTACATATGTTGCCCCCAAGCATATCGAGTATAGGGATATTGCACATACTGACTTTCATATTATGGGTATCCACCAGATACTGGATAAGACAGATGATAATTGGATGGACCAACCTGATATTGAGGGTCAAGCCATTCAATACTCATAATAGATGAACTAGATATAATTCTAGATGATGACATAGGCAAAGTCTATGGAATAGAGGAGACACTAGATTAGGTTCTATTTAAATCTTGGTAACCTAGTGGGATGAATGGACCACCATACAGATGTTTCTCAGGTGTCATCGAAAACATAGAAGATGAAGAAAAAATAGATGTTGTTGCAACTATAATAGATGGTATTGTATAGGATGTTGTCTCTGTCATGGTTAAATAACCCAGAAAATACTCTAATGAATCTACGGGAACATGAGAGTGTACAGGATCAAGAGGAGAAATTTAAAGCCAAGGGGGAAAGGATGGATAAAGATTAAGCTCCAACACAAAATGAGTTGGAGTCAAAGGTGATGTTTCTTCTTGTGGTATTTCCTCAATAAAAATAAAACCAGGTGGAAGTTCTTCACCATTAGGTCCGAGATAAATTTCAGGCAGTAAACTTTGTGGTAAAGAGGAAGACTCAATAGTTACAGATTGCTAAGGGTCAAACGGTTGTATCGAAAAAACTTCTTGTTGTTTGAATTCGAGGTCAACTACTGGATGGAATTCCAGGTGAACAACCTCAGGTTCAAGATTCACTGTTTCATTGGATTTAATTTCAATGTCCTCAGTAACTATGAGATTTCCATCTCGACGGAAGCAGATAAAATGGGATCATTTGAAACGAGTCGAAACTCGGTACTCAAAGGATCAGATGTCTCTAGTATATCAGATGATGTAACACCAAGAGTTCTAAAGGTAACAGACTCAGCAGGGCAAGCACGCCTTCATTTAATAGGAGTAGCTTTAGGCGGTAAAGGGGGTTTATTCACTATACTACGTCAATGATGGGGAAGGGGTTGATCTTCTTCCATGATTGCTAATTAATTTTAAACCAAAAAGAAATAAACCAAAAATAGTGTGATACTAGGAAAAAGGTTTACCAAGAAAATATGAGCTACAATATATTGCCTCAGTAGACCAAGGACTTATTATATGTGCAAGAAATCTCCACAAATTTTGTGTTCAGTGTATCATAAGTAGAAGTCAACCGACTCTATTACCTATGGATGGTAAGCAACCTAAAATTTTCCTCCTAAATATACGCGAAGGTACGTGGAGGCCCAATCCGTATTAGAGTTTTCTAATGTGAAACCACATAGTGAGAGCATCACCTTGTACTTTTCATACTAGAACACCACACGATATACCCAAAAGTACGTGGATAAGATCTGATATACTTACATACGTGGAATGGGGCATCACACTCAGAATTTATCATGGACAATTAATCATAGCTGATAATTTTAACGATGCCAGAACATGTCTTCTAGCCTAGACATCTAAATGTCATCGTTAATGTTATAATGCTTCCTTATATAAATTCAAATAAATTTTATGTTGATCTTTCTTATCATTTTTTCTTTCAGGTTGACCGCGAGATGTATAGAACATTCCTATAATGAAATTAGAATGATAATCATTCGTTTCAAATTTATTTTCGACAATGAAAAACTAGCTAGTAGGGATAGAGAAATTAGATCATCTACAATCATCAATGAGCACATCTAAATGCAATTTTTCCCTAAAATATTCCTCTAGTAGCACTCACAATCCCTATATGAAAATTCATTTTTTTCTTTTCAATTTCATTTATATTTATATGAACGAAAAATAAACTAATGCACAAGTAATCACTCAAAACATTCAAGAGAAACGAAGAATGAAATGAAAATTCCTCTTTTCGAAAAAAATGAAATTATTAAATGTAAAAATTTAATTTTGGAACTATTCAACAATGATAAAGAAAACACAAAGAAACACTGATCAAAAATTTCCAAAGTGAGGCAAGAAGAGTAAATGTAAACTAGTCTCTAGAGGTATTCAGTCAGTCAAAACATCAGCAAGCAAACACTGACATGAATTGGAAAAAACAAAACAAATAGATTTTTGTTGGTCACAGGGGAAATGCACCCCTGAGTGGGAGATAGTGCTTTGTAGAACACTGTCTCTAAGACAATAGTGTTATGCAGGGAAGTGTGTCAAGGCCAAAAATGTGTTGGTGCTAGACAACTCTCTGAAAAAGCGGGCAATCTCTCTACTTTTGCTAAGACACATTCAAATGACTGAAAATAAGAAGGTAAAGTCTACTAGATGTTGATGGAAAAGAAAAAAACCACCAGGAACGATACTTTGTCCCCAGTATGGTATCTAATTTTTTTCATGGAAATACAAACCTATAGATAAGCATGCTTTTCCTAAGTGTGGTGACTCACTTAGAATAACAGAAAGAAAGATATATGACCTTTTCCTTAAAATGAATAGATAAAGGGACAGAAACCTACTTGTAATCAGTTCACTTTCCCTCACCTCCCTCTGTCGCTCTCGTCGCTCTCAATCCAAGTTAACTTTATTGATTTATACTTGTCATGGAAAATAGAAGGCAAAAAACAACATAAAGGAAATATGATCTATTCAAGTTAAATAAATTTAATAAATTAAACTCATTAATACGCATATAACATCATTGACACGTGCATTATGAAAGGAAAAAAATTCGTTATTATGAAGTAGACCGAAGAGTAAAACTAGTTGATTGATTCGTCGTCACTCATCGAGATTGAGTTCCATCCAGCGAAAATTTTAAGGATGAGAATTTCTTTTAAAATTTAGAAACTTTGGTGAATCCCACTAGTGTCTAGGATGCAAACTTCAAAATTTTTGTTGATATCTTTGTAAATATATTAAAGGTTATAATGATTTTAGATGAAGGCTCTATATAATTTTGGCGATTTTAAGGGTAAAATAATTTTATACTGTAAAATTTGGGCGAATCATTTTCAGAAAAAATGGAAATTGACGAATCTTTTTTTCTGGAAAAAACATCGAAAATTAGCCCACTTCCGAATATTAGCCACTAAAATTTTCCATGGTTCCATCCTCATCACATCCAGCATCAGCAATCCAGCAACATCATAGTACATGCACAACACCTTTAAGAGTTTATATCTCACAAGCATAACTCTACTTAACACAAATTCTTGGTCCCTTCTACACTATGTTCAGTGCTCTATTTATAAGTAGATGAAGGTAGTTTGAAATAAATGAATCATTGAATGTATTTTTCCTAGAAATGGATGAAGAGTTTTCCTTGTTCATGGGAATAGGAGGATAAGAGGTTTAATGAATTCATGGGTTTCAAATTCAAGGCTATCAAATGTGGTGAGAGCTTGTTGTGTAACTAGCTCCAAAAATACAAGAAAAGAGATACCAACGCCTTAGAAATAAGCCACTTCGAGGGGGCAACCTCCAATACATTACATAAATGAACAATTCTTGGATGATCCAATTTACAAAACCTCCTTTCTATATATAGGAGTCCATGGGTCCAAAATGTAATCCTAGTGGGCCACAATGTAATCCTAGCCGACCTAAAAATAATAATTTAAGTGCACAATAATAATAAAATGGGGGTTACAAGGGTACAATAATAACAATAAGGGGGTTACACTAACAACAATAAGGGAATATACTAGTAATATAGGGACCTAACATGCCTCTCTCCTTCAAAAAAGTGTTGTCCTCAACACTTGAGTAGCTCTGGGTGCTTCTGTATAAAATTCTCATCCTCCCATGTAGAATCTTCAGTGGGTAAGTTCTTCCACTTGATGAGATACTCTGAAATTGATCGATTCCGTAGTTGTCAAGTTCTTGTTTCCGTTACCGCTTCAGGTTCCAATATGATTTTTCCTTCCTCATCAAGTTCTGGTAATATTGTTTGAACTGGAAGATTTTCACCGATAACCTTATTTAAGCATGAAACATGGAAAATTGGATGTACTCGTGAAGAAGCAGGAAGCTTCAATTTGTATGCCATAGTACCAATCTTTTGCAACACCTTGTAAGGACCATAGTACTTTGGTGATAATTTATTATCCTTATTTGCTTGCTTGAGGGACATTTGTTTGTATGGTTGTAGCCGTAAAAATACCCAATCTCCTACATCAAAATTTCTCTCGCTGCGATGTTGATCTGCCTATTGTTTCATTTGATTTTGTGCCAAATTCAGGTTATCCTTTAAGAGTTGGAGAACTTCTTGTTGATGCTCAATGTGATCTTCCACTGCTTGAACCTTCAAATTTTCCCTTAAAGATGATGTGATGGATGGTGCATGATATCCATAAAGTGCCATAAATGGGGTCATTTTTGCTGCAGTATGTAAGGAAGTGTTATTCCACCATTCAGCAAGAGGTAACCACTTGACCCATTGTGTTTGTTTATTAGATACAAAACAAAGAATATATCCTTCCAAACATTTATTTACTATCTCAGTTTGACCATCAGATTGAGGATGATAAGATGAGCTATGAGCTAATTGAGTACCCAAACAAGAAAATAACTCCGTCCAAAAATTCCCAGTAAAAATGGGATCTCTGTCGCTCACAATAACCCTTGGGCTTCCATGTAGCTTTTGAATTCTGTCCAGAAATGTAGTAGAAACTGTACTTGCTTTAAATGGATGAGATCATGCACAAAAGTGTGCATACTTGGTAAGTCTATCAACTACCACCATGATGACACTCTTTCCTTCAGACTTAGGTAAACCTGTGATAAAATCCATTGAAATATCCTCCCAACGTTGACTTGGAATGGATAAAGGTTGTAGAAGTCTTGGGGCCTTAATTGTTTCCACTTTATTCTACTGGCAAACCAAACATTCCGCCACAAAATTTTGAATATCAGATTTAAGGCCATCCAAAAAAAATTCTTTCTTCACCCTGTGGTAAGTTTTTAAAAATCCTGAGTGTCCTCCTAAAGTACAAGTGTGCAATTCCAGAAGAATATTTTGTTTTAGTTGGGAATTCTTACAAAGATATAAGCGATCTTTGTAACATAAGGAATCATTTTTCCAACTAAATGTATCAGATGTACTAGGATCTTGCTGCAACTTTTGAATGAGTGTCCATACATCTTTGTCCTTCTTCCATTCATCTCTTGCTTCGCTTATCCAATCTGGTTGGATAATAGAAATGGCACAAAGCAATGCTTCCACCTCTTCATTCTTTCTTGAGAGTGCATCTGCAACAACATTAAGCTTTCCTTTTTTGTAGATTATTTCAAAGTCATAACTCAACATCTTTGTGACCCATTTTTGTTGCTCTTCTGGTGATAGTCTTTGTTCCAAAAAAATTTTAAGACTATCATGATCATTTTTTACCTTGAAGTGTCTTCCCATTAGGTAAGTTCTCCATTTCTTTAGTGCATGCAGTATTGCTAACATTTCCTTCTCATAAATAGGTTTCTGTAAATACTTTCCTTTGATTGGACGACTTTCAAAAGCAATGGGTCTTCCTTCCCGCATTAAAACTGCACCAATTCCATTTCCTGAGGCATCACATTCCACAATAAAGGTTTTTGTGAAGTCTGGCGTAGCTAAGACCGGTGCTAGGCACATTGCCTCTTTAAGATGTTCAAAGGCCTTAGTTGCTTCAAGAGTCCATGAAAATGCATCTTTCTTCAATAATGTTGTTAGAGGTGCCGTTATTCTCCCATAATTCTTAACAAACTTGCGATAATATCCCGTTAACCCAAGAAATCCTCGCAACTGCTTTATTGTCTTGGGGACTTTCCATTCCTTAATGGCTTTAATTTTGTTAGGGTCTACTTTAACACCCTCGTGAGATATAATATGACCCAGATATTCCACCTCTTGTACTCCAAAGAAACATTTGGATGCTTTTGCATATAATTGTTTCTCCTGCAATAGTTTGAGCACCCTGACAACATGTTCAACATGATCCTTCCAAGACCTGCTGTAGATTAGTATATCATCAAAAAATACTAGCACAAATTTTCTAAGGAAGGGTTTGAAAATGGAATTCATCAACCCTTGAAATGTAGAAGGTGCATTGGTAAGGCCAAAAGGCATGGCCAAAAATTCATAATGACCCTCATGAGTTCAAAATGTTGTTTTTGGAATATCTTCAGTCTTCATTCTAATTTGATGATATCCTGAATGAAGATCCAACTTGGTAAAAATAAATTGCTCCATGTAATTCATCCAATAATTCATCAATCACAGGAATGGGAAATTTGTCTTTAATGGTGAGCTTATTGAGCTCCCTATAATCCGGACACATTTTCCATGATCCATCCTTCTTATGTACCAATACTACAGGAGCAGAGAAAGAACTTTGACTAGGTTGAATTATACCCGCCTCTAACATTTCTGCAATCATACGTTCAATTTCGCTCTTTTGGAAGTAAGGATATCTATAAGGCCTGATGTTTGGAGCAAAAATTCCTGGAATCAAATGAATAGCATGATCATGATCACGAATAGGTGGGAGTCCTTTGGGAGTTTCAAACACCTTGGAATGATTGTCCAAGACAAGTTGGAGATCTGCAAAAATAGATGATTTTGATGTCGGAACTTCTAGTGAGCATAATTGTGCAATTACGCCTCGTTGTTCTTTCTTTAGAAGCTTTTTCATGACATTAGAGCTTATTATCCTTCCTGGCTTCCCTTCAATACCCCGTAATTCGACTTCCTTTCCTTCTGAAAAAAATTTCAAG
Organism: Pinus albicaulis; assembly: GCA_034641835.2. NCBI lineage: Eukaryota > Viridiplantae > Streptophyta > Pinopsida > Pinales > Pinaceae > Pinus > Pinus albicaulis. The sequence continues at coordinate 531,589,879 of CM076582.1, read as the reverse complement.
AAAAATTCTTGAAAAATAAAAGCTACCGTCCCAAAATATTGTAACCATTGTACTCCTAGTACAAAATCAGCACCTCCCATAGGAATGGAAAGCATTGGAATAGTCAATACATATTCCGCCATGGTTAGCTTGATATTATGGAATTTTCCAGAGCTATTTATAGTTCCTCCATTTGCAACCATCACCTGACATTATGGTGCTGGGTATAGGAAACAATTTAATTCCTTGGCTACCTTACAATGAATAGAATTATGGGTGCTACCTGAATCAATCAACACTATTACCTTTTTCTTCTTGATATGTCCTTCTATCTTGAGAGTTTGAGGAGTGGTAATTCCTGCCAGTGCATTACACGATATGGTCGGATTCATTTCTTCCTCTTCTAGGGTTGGTTCCTGGTGTATATCCTCTTCTTGTTCATTTTCTTCTTCCTCTTCACAATCTATGTAAAATAATTTCTTCTCAGCACACTTATGACCTTTAGTGTATTTTCTATCACAAATGTAGCAAATCCCTTTTGCTCTTTTTTCTTCCAATTGTTGTGGTGTCAACCTTGTAGGTTGTGGAAATCTAGGCGTAGCAACACTTCCTTCTTTATAGAATTGAGTGGTAGGCTTCCTTGTCGCCATAATTTTACATTCAACTTTTCTTGCCAACCTGAATGCCTTCTCCAATGAATCAGGTTCCATAACCCGAACTTCATGTTGGATGTTATCCTTTAAAGTGCCTATGAAGAGATCAATCCTGTGTTCCTCTGGAATATTAGTTATCCTTATATTCAATTTTTGGAAGTCCTCAATGTGCTGCCCCACTAAAACCTTTTGTTTGAGATTTATCAATTGGCTAAAGAAGGTGTTGCTCTTTGTATCCTCATAATTTGCTATCATTTCTTCCGTAAAAATTGACCAAGTGACAATATTTTTATGGGAGCAAAGCCATCGATACCATACAAATGTATTTTGTTCTAAATGTAAATTTGTAATGCGTACCTTTTGTGTGTTTTGCAAATTATGGAGATCAAAATATTTCTCCATCTGTAATATCCATGTTACATGATCCTTCCCATCAAACTTCCTCATATCCATTTTTGGAATATGGTGGTTCTTCCCGCCAACATTAGAGTTTATGAAATCGCAATTAACATTTATTTTGTTCTCATCATGAGGTTCTTCTACTATCTTTTCAACATTAGGAAACATTTCTTGTATCAACTTGGTCAAACCTTCGATGTCTGCTTTTAGATCATTCTTCATGTTTTTCATGTTGTTTTCCATGTTGTATTTCATGTCATCCATCTCAGCTTCCATGCCAGCTTCCATGCCATCCATCTTAGCTTCCACGCGTTTCTTCAAACCATCCATCTTCTCTTCCATACCTTTCTTCAAAACTTCCATTTCATTTTTTGTTGCTCTTTCCGAGAGTGAAATTTGTTGCACTTGCTCTTGTAATTTTGATAGATCATGTTGCAATTCTTCATCTTCATTAGTCATAGTAGACCCTTCTGAAGGCTTAATGGGTGTTGAATTATTTTTACGGGGCATCTTTTAGAACCCAATACTGATATCTATTCTACAATATTCCCTTGGAATCAATTCAAATTGATTCTTCAAACAAGACTTATGCAATTCGGAAAAAAAATACACACCTTTTTCTTGCTTTTCAGGAGCTCGATATTGAAATTGGATTATCTCTATGATTGCAACACTTAAATATCTTAATTTTAGTACCGAAATATCCCTCTAAATTATCTTTCAAATGCCACAGGTTTGACCTGATTTGGATTCTCCAAGACAAAGTTGTGTCCAGTCTCCTAGTAGATTGAACTTGTACGACTTGCCACATGTCATTGTTTCATCCTTTGTCTCTGAAATTAATAGCCAAGAAACTACAGTCCATGTACTTGCAACCACTTTTTAAGGCACTCCAATCCAATGCCCAGAGAGAGAGTTATTGAACGTTTCCCACGATCACCTCTTTGAGATGGAATTCAGGAGCCTGAAAAAGCACTACCTTCCACAGATCATATCTCCAAAAATTTTGTGAACCAAGCTCTGAAATATTTTTACGACTTTCCTCAGGATTTGAACTTCGCACCATATGAATTTCTGATTCTAAACCTTCGTATAAAAAAAGTTATAGCGCAAATGCCACGATGACCTGTTTACGAGCCTGAAAAAAGACCTAACTTCCACAGATCATATCTCCGAAAATATTGCAAACCAAGCTCTGAAATTTTTAGACAATATTCCTCAGGATTTTGGCTTCACACCCTAATAATTTCAGCTTTTGAAACTTTGTATAAAAAAATTTATAGCGAAAATTCCACGATGACCTGTTTGGAGCAGCGAAACCCTAGAATCCAAAGCTCTGATACCAAATGTTGTGTAACCAGCTCCAAAAATAGACGAAAAGAGATACCAACGCCTTAGAAATAAGCCAATTTGAGGGGGAAACCTCCAATACATTACATAAATGAACAATTCTTGGATGATCCAATTTACAAAACCACATTTCTATATATAGGAGTCCATGGGGCCATAATGTAATCCTAGTGGGCCACAATGTAATCCTAGCCGACCTAACAATAATAATTTAAGGGCACAATAATAATAAAATGGGGGTTACAAGGGTACAATAATAAAAATAAGGGGGTTACACTAACAACAATAAGGGACTATACTAGTAATATAGGGACCTAACAGAGCTGGAACAACTTCTATAAGTCACTAGAAGTGCATAAGATTCCCAAAATCCAATGGAAAATCTCCTCCCAGTCAACCAATTCACTCCAAATTGGGCCAAGATCCTCTAAAACGCAAGCTTACTTGGTATTATATGCTCTACAGAGAAGTTACAACTATCTAGGGGTGCGTTGATGGCTCAATGGGCCACTTCAATTGGCAGCTAAGCAGTGCAACTTTCATGAAGGAAGAGCACCAATGTCATGAATTTTTTAAGGCATGTAGAAACTAATTTAGAGTATGATAGACCATAATGAATACTGATATGTGTTTTTGGATGATGCCCAAATCGACTTGTAATAAAATGGACTGCAAAATTCATCCACCAAGAAAGATTGTTGTATTTCCTTAGTAGATGACAAGGATACTTGCCATTAAGGCATGCGGGCTCCCAGGTACCTTACCTAACCCTAACCTTCATCCTAGATAATGTGGTGATGTCGATGGGACAAGGATCGTTGGCAAGTGGGCCTTAAGGAATACCACATCAAACAAGTTGAGTACAAACATAATAACTTATTAGATACATAATTTGAAGAATTTATACAAATTTACAAACATTATAGGGAACCTTTCCTTCCAATTACCATGTTTTCAAGAAAAGTCCCTATCTAGTTGTGCCACACAAGCTGGTTTTCACAAAAGGAATTGTTTTTCTCTGTATTATTTTTCCTCATTTTACTACAATACAAACCTTCCTATTATACTAAAGAAAGGGAGATGAACTACTTCAAGTGAAGGAGTACTTCCAATGAAGCCATGTGTGGGTCAGGTACAAATATATATTCATGCTCATATTTAACATATAAACTTGGAAGTGTGCATGAGAATGAAAAACCAACAAATGTAAATGATATGACAACAAGAGTTTTAGAAGAGGAGAATGATGCCTTGCTTGAGTCATTGTTCAGAACCAATGTTTGATGTAATCATTGTATTCTTGGTACATTTCTTTATTTGGCTCATGTTGCACAACCTCTTCTTCCATTTCATGCCAATTTTCCTCCTTAAGGTGAGTAGTCTCTGGATTACATTCCGAATCTGTTGATAGAGATGTCAATAATTCATTGATTTCAGGCTCTAGTGGATATTCTCCATTTATTATAGAGCATGATTCATTTGTTTCCTTAGATGATTGGTAAGGGAAATCAAAAGATACTTCCAAATCCTCTTGTGGTGGTGGAGAAATGGACAAGTTCTTGACTATTGTCAAGAAGTTCTCTTCCTAAGAGGTAGAGATTAAGATCCTAGCAGCTACTAGGGCTTGAGAGAGGTCCTTCATACTTATTATCATCTTCAAGTCCATGTGGTTTATTGATATTCCTTGTCTCCACACACATATTAGTAACGGGGGGTTCTTATAGCACCAAAAAAAATATTGATATAACGTTAAGGATTAGAATCTGAAGATAAATGAATTTAAAATCTTTTGGCTTAAATAAAGCTCACCACAATTGCATAAAAGAAAAAAATGCATAGAAGGAATGGAATGGCATGTTGGGGAAAATATTGGATCATAGTGCTATTTAATCTAATGAAAGAAAAAGAATTCACAAATTAAATGTCTCATATAATGTTTCGGACTATTCTAAGGTTAATGCTGCATGTGAGGCTTAGTTATGGTACATGTAAATGTGACTTACTAATTCTGTGAGATTTACACACTTTGTGAATTACATGAATGTGGAACTTAAATCACTTACATAATGTTTCAGAATATTCTAAGGTCTGATTCTACTTCTACGCATAAAGGAAAGGAAATAAAAGTTCAAATATAAGCAAAAGCGATCAAACATTGGAGCAACCCCACCATAGTGTATGCATGACTCTTCACTCACGTCTTACCATACTCTCTACGCCCTATGAATGCCCTGAAATACCCTCAAAACTCTATAATAAAAATCTTACCTGAACCAAAATACAACTCCCGATTGAGAGTTTAATTATCGATTAAACCTCTTAATATTTAATTGTCAATCCGGAAATCATAAACATGAGTTGTATTTTGTTTTTGGCTTAGCTTGATGATCAGAGTATATAATTTTCCTTAATAATGGTTGTTAAGTACAAAATCATAAAAAACACTCTTCTATCATTTAAGTGAACTAGCACTCATGTCACTCTCTTAAAATAATTCTTCACTCTACATTAACAATCAAAAGGAAATCAATTTAACTCAATACATTTTGTTTTGTATTCTAAATTTCTAGAATTAAAAAAAAAAAAAAAAAAAAAAAAAAATATTATTGAAACCAAAGGCTCAATGAAATTCACTCCAACTACAAATGTTAAGCAAGGATTTAAACTTCTAGCTATTAAATAGACCAATCATATATTTACTTGTAACAAAATCATGATTTGGTGTCTTCAATCCTTTCAAACCAAACTACTTTTACTTGGAAATGAAACTCCTTCCAACTTATCTTTGAATTACTATAGAGGCTAACTTTATGAATATAAAACCTTTGAGAGAGTTACCTATGTTTGTTGTTATCAAATCATATGTGATTTCATTTAAAATGGAAATATTTTCTATCCCATAAGAACTTAAAGCAATATGAAAGATCAAATCACAGAGTTTAATGCTTCAAATCAATCTTTATTCTACAATACTAGAAATGGAAATCAATCTTACTCTATTATGCGAAAATGTATATAAATTATCCTATGATAATTTAATACTCAAACCGGTTCTCCTGGATGAAATGATAATGCTAAACATAAAAACTAGTTTTCTCACTTCTAATTCAATCCTAAGCAAAAATAATAAATTTAACAAACCACTAAGTGCCTTAAATGAAACTACTGTACTTAATGAAACCTTTTCCAAATAACTTTCATTGTTCTAAAAAGATCACACAACTCAATCGAAGCTTAAATATAACTATCAATCCCAAAATAACAATGGAATCTACCTGTTTAATTGAAACACATTGTCAACCTTCACTCACTCTATTTACACTTTAACTTATCCACACTAGGAATTGAATAATCTCACGCATCAATCATTCTCAGTCTTAAATGCACAAATGGAATCAAAATGCTTCAAGCATTCACAGTTCGCGATCCAATGTAAGTTGTAACAAACTCTAGTTATTTATCAAATAAAAGCTTCATTCGTTGAACAAATCACAATTTAACTTATTCGATGTATTCAAGAAAAAATTAATTCATAATCATTACCATGAAATAATGCGTGTAGTTTTTTTAGTTGCGAGTCATATTCAGATCAGAAGATGATTTAACGAAAATCAAAAGATACTATGTTCTTTCCCTGATGAGAAAAGCATAATTTTGAGTTGGAAATTCATGCACAATATATGTAACCAATGGGAAATGTATAGACTCAAAACAACGATCCCCTTTTTCCAATTGATAAGTGTGATGCTATCATGATCAAAATGCTCTAATATCATAATTAGACACTTCATGCAATTATATAGAAAAACTTAATGAATTCACACATTAAATAAATGAAAAGACTAATGATGCGACATTATCACACAACTATTTATCTAAGACCCAAAAATGAAGCTCACTCCCAGATGATGGTGGCCCCAACCATACCTAGGTGAGCTTAACTACATGCAGTAAAACATAAATTTAAAGTATCAAAATCATAACTCATAGTCAACCATAACTTGGAGTGATTTAGCTCAAACAAAAGCCATGATATAAGTCGAAATAGAGTCTTAAATTACAAAGTGATGAAGTCTGAACAATAATTTGATAGCTTTAAAAACTTTCACCAATAGCTACCCCCTCATATTAAAGAGCATCGAGATTTATTTAATGCATCCAATGAACAAACAATATAACTAAACAAAGCAAATACAACCTCAAGGCTAATGTAAGCCATATGATATCTTCTAGGACAGTATTAAGAAGCTTCATGGTTAGCTTGTTCTGATCACGTAGAAACTAAAGGAACCATTTCCCTATTTAGCTCAACAAGGCGTGCACAACCAAATTGGAATTGGCGAAGTCGTTCATGTTCAACATGATTACATTTACATTGGAATATTCCGCTCATCATAACTCCTTAATGGTAACGAATTGTGTGAAATGGTTTTTGGTTACATGAATAAGGGTAGTCTGAACAAAACCATCGTGTCATGATTTAATGATTTTTCCATATTTGATCACAAACTTTATATTTTCACTTATAGCAATTTCGTACTCAACTCTACAGTAACTAGTTAAAATGCCTTGTGAAGAATTTCGGTGATGGAAATTTTTGGAAAATGAGCTTAGCAAAACAGCCATTAGTAAATCATGAAAAAATCATATTTAATCATATAAAATCTAATAAAAATAATGATAACCAACCATAGAGTGTAAAATATATATTTGGAGGCATGTTATGGAATTAGGGTACGAAACGAGTTAAAAACATAGTGTTTTAGGGTATGAATGGTGATATTGAAAGATGAAAACATGGGCATTTTTAAGGCCCAACAGTGATCCAGATTTCAACTTGAGACCAATGAATCAGACTACGAACATCTTGTGACACTGAAATTTTTGGAGCAGTGGTTTAATATTTTAGACCTGTTCTTGTTGTTGGTGTAAGTTTTGGACCCGAGGTCCTCACGGACTTCGTACCTAATATCTTAGTCATGTAGCTCAGAATTGCAGTCACTTATGAAGGGTCAAACACATTCTAGATATTTATATCTTCAGCTTAGATCTGTGGTAAGAGCACCTTGGAAGCTCAGATTTAAGGTTGAAATTTGTGGAAAAAACTTACCATTAGTACCTTGGACTGAGATTGTCTCTTGTTGGAGTACGGCTATCTAAACTTGGACTGTGGAAAATTATTTTTCCTTTTTATTTAGATTATGGGAGATCTCTTCACATCATAAATCTTCCACGGTGACAACATTTCTAGAGGCTATACATTTACAGTATGATGGATAGTAAATAGTAACAAGGAAAATCGAAGATTCATATTAAAAAGCATTGATAACATAAAAAAAATACAAGTGCATAGTGAAGAAAAAGTGATTTTGGGAAGACATTGAAGAAAACACCAAGAAAATTTACATATTTTGGAGCAAACACTAAGTCAGAAAGTTGATTGAGCAGTAAAAATAGTTCTGGAGCTGATTGTACTGTGCATATTATGTCAATTGTATTCAAGTAAGTACCATTCTCATTTCCTATGAAAAGAAGATAAAAGGATTGACCTCGTTGGGGTAGGAACCCCTAAACACAAGGTTAGCGCCTTGGAATAGATAGGGTGAAATCCCTAGAGGTTAGAGCCTCATCAAATTCCAAGTTGGTGCTTGGAAATAGGTTGGTGCCTAGATCATTGAAGGGTTGGTACCCTCACATCATCCTGTACTCAATAATTTGAAAAAGGATTATTGTCCTTCTTATATTGTAATAAAATTATCATTATACATTTTTTTATTATAATTGTGAAGAATCTGATTGGTTAAAATAAAAATTGAAAATAAATATTAATTCACCCCCCTCTGAGAATTTCCAAGACATATATGGACCATTATAGGACTCAACTACATAGTCCCTTGAGCCTCTTCCTCAGCCACTACGCACTACACACTTACAGTTCCTAAGCATGTTAGTATTGTCTCCTGCAAATCCCAATTGAAAAATTCCTTAACTAAATATTTAATCCACTATGAACTACACATTTTCAGTAAGTAGTAGGGCCACCCATTAGCCTTGCAGTGAAAAAATACTTGGTATCTAGATCCTCTCCCTCAAGGACTGCAAACTGCATATTTATAGTGGGGAAGAGTGCCATCCCTGGCTCCTTGACGTGGGAAATATTGTCATCCCTGACTCCTAGACTTGCCCAATTCCCAATCCATGCATTTCATCTTCCTTCCTACTACACATTGCACAATAAAAGTTCCTAGCCTTCACTCCTTACCTCTTGATCCTACACATTTCACCTAAGAAGGCTCCTCTCTTAGTGTTTACACATTGTCCCATCAAAATCAACTTCGCATGAGAAAAGAAAGATAGATTAGTTGATTTTGTGGCTGATTTTGTCTTTTCATGAATGAATTTCATTTATATGTTTTATCACCTTATCATTGCAAAATGATTATCAAGGAGGTTAGAAACAATACGATAGAAGAAGGACACTTGTGGAGACAAGAAACAAATATTCTATCATGCAAGAGTGAAGTAATTTTGGACCATGATGGAGATATGACAACACATGTTGGATTAGAAGGTTCCAACACTCATCCACACCCTTTGGAAGGTGAATATGAAGTACAAGAAAGACCTATCATGAAGAAATTAAAGTTAAAGAAGCAAAGAGAAGATCTTGGCATTAACATAATGATGGTGTTGAAGTTTGCAACAAGAAATAATGAAATTGGCATATATAAACAACATGATAACACCTACACTAGTGTGGGACCATAGGTCCTGTAGTGATGGGTCCTAGCGATACATTAGTGTGAAATTCAATTTATTTAATAAATTGAAAATGTGTCTAATTTAATTTTCCCTTAATTAAATTGGACAATAGAATGTAATCTTATATCATAATCACTTGTAATAATTTGTGGAGTGTGATAAACATAGTTATCTCATGAATTTCGAGTTGAGGTTGGTTGGTGAGGCATGCAGACTGATTCTATGTGTTTTAGAGTTCAAGTTGCAGTTAAGTGTGTGAGATTAATGTATGAGTAATTATTTATATCAATTAAGTGAGTTAAAGTTAGTCTAACTAGATGTAACTAATTGTTACACTAGTGAGAGATCAAGTGAATTAAATCACATTTAATTCACAATTAGTGATATGACATGAAACTGATGATTTATTATTAATAGTTGCATGCATGTCAGTTCCAGTGGAGACCCAGTTGAGACAAAGGTTAAATGGAAGTTAACTATCAGTTGTGATATTAGTAGGCTTCCCAGCTGTAGTTTAAACACCATAATAAGGAAGGCTGAAATTCCTAAATAATAAGAATAGAATTCCATAGGGATTACATGAGCAAGGTAGGATGAAGACAAACTGAGAGTTGGGTAACTGTTGGTCCATTTTTTCCTAGATTAGTGTGAGACAGTTATGAGAGTGCAAGAGACTCTTGTGAGAAGAGTGCATTGTAATTGTTTCATGATTACTTGGTGAATATACAATAGAAGATAAATGGGTTTTGAGTAGTAAGCTTTTCCCGTGAAAATATATGTGTTGTGGTTTGATTTGCTTCTTTCTTTATGTAATATTCCCAAATGGGAAAAGCAAGAATATAGTGCAGAACCATGGAAATAGAAGTGAAAATATCACATGAAAGAAAGAGGCCAACATGGAGACCTTTCATATGTTATAACAGCAGCAAAATATGCATAAATAATGGGCCATAAGATGTAAAATAAGAAAGAACAAGCCTCCAAACAGTGTTACCGATGAAATAGGTAACCGCACTGTTACCTACTTTTTTTGGTAGCATAAAAAGCACCTGATTTTCAAAAGTGGTGATGCAGAATCACCTTTTTTTTTTTTGGAGCACATTTTCGACACTCTAATATTTTTATTTATGAAGTATGAATATTTGTTTTAAAATGTTAGTGATTTTCATGGTAATTTTGAAATGTATTGATGCCGCATCAACTTTTTTTTTTTTTAGAGCGGTGATTTTCATGCTAATTTTGAAACGTATTGATGCAGCATCAACCTTTTTTTTTAGAGTGGTGATTTTCATGTTGGTAATAAAACACAAAACTTAGATATGTATATATATATATAAACAATAAAAAAAACCAATCAAAATGAAAAAAAAAAACAAAATTAACTCGTAAAAATAAAAAAATTAAACAAAAATAAATAAATAAACAAAAATATTCGAAAATTATATCAAAAGAAATGACAAAATTTGAAAAAAAAACACATAATTTAAAGAAAAAAAACAAAAATTAACCAAAAAAATTTAAGAAAAAAAACATCAAAAACATCTTTTTCTAAATTATTAAAAAAAACCATATAATTAAAAAAAAAAATTAAAATAGAAAATCTAAAAATAATTTAAATTACAAAATTAAAATTTAGATAAAAAAATAAAATACAAAAAAGAAAAAATTAAATTTAAAAATTAAAATTAAATAATAATAATAAGAAGAAGAAAAAAAAACAAATTTTAAAATTAACAAAAAAAAAAAAAATTTAAAAAAAAAACAAAATTTAAAATTGAAAAAGAAAATTAAAATAAAAGAATTAAAAAAAAAAAAAAAAACTATCATTAAAAAACAAAAAAAGTGAAAAAAACCACGTGCAAATAATTAAAAAACAAATATCCATAAATTCACTATTTTCTTTTTTAAATGAAACAATTTATAAATTTTAAAAATGAAAAAGCAAATAAACTAAAAGATTAAAATTTTTTTTAATTAAATTAAAATTTAATAAATAAATTTTAAATTTAAAAAAATAATTAATCTAAAATATTAAATTTAAAAACAAAATTTAAAAAAACAAAAAACAAAAAAAATTGAAACAATTTAAATTTAAAATAAAAAATTTGAATTAAAAAACAAATAATTTTAAATTTTTTGAATTTAAAAAAAAAAAAATCAAATTAAAAAAAAAATATTAAAAATTAAAAGAAATAAAAAAGAATTTTTTGATTGTGGTGGCGCCGCCAATCGGCCTCCCGCCCAGGTGGCAGCGGAGGCCGGCCGCTGGGTGGGAGGCCGATTCCGAGAATCGCCCTCCCGCTGCGGGAGGCCGATTCCGGGAATCGCCCTGAGCCCGATTCCAGGAATCGGCCTGAGCCCGATTTCGGGAATCGCCCTGAGCCCGATTTCGGGTATCGCCCTGCAGCGGCGCGGGAGGCCGATTCCAGGAATCGCCCTGAGCCCGATTCCGGGAATTTCCTTGAGGCTGATTCTGGGAATCGCCCTCCCGCGGCAGGAGGCTGATTCCGGGAATCACCCTCCTGCGACGGAAGGCCGATTCCGGGAATCGCCCTGAGGCCGATTCCAGGTATCACCCTCCCACAACGAGAGGCCAATTCTGGGAATCGCCCTGAGGCCGATTCCCGGAATCGGCCTCCCGCCCAGTCGCTGGCCTCCACTGCCACCTAGGCGGGAGGCCGATTGGCGGCGCCACCACGATCAAAAAATTCTTTTTTTTTTAATTCTTATTTTTTAAATTTTTATTTTTAAATTTGATTTTTTTATTTATTTATTTTTTAAATTCAAAAAATTTAATCTTTTTTTTTAATTTAATTTTTATATTTGAAATTTAATTTGTTTTAATTTTTTTTTTCTTTTTTTTTTTTAATTTTATTCCTTTTTTTGTTTTTAATTTTTTTTTCTAAATTTTGTTAAAATTCTTTTATAAATTTTGTCCTTTTTTTTTATTTAATTGATTTTTTTCTTTTAATTTTTTCATATTTTTTTTTTTAATTATTAAGTTTTATGTTTAGTTTTTTCATTTAATTTTTTAAAATTTAGTAAATTTTATATTTTATTTATTTATTTATTTGAATTTAATATTTTTTTTAAATTTTTTATTTTTTTATTATAATTTTTTTAATTACATAAAATTTTTATGTTTTTTTTATTTCAATTAAAATTGTGTATTTAATATATATATATATATATATATATATATATATATATATATATATATATATATATATATATATATTATTTTGTTTTTTTTTTAATTTATTTTTTTCAATTTTTAAATTTTAATTGATTTTTGAAGTTTTTAAAAATTTTATTTTAACAATGTTTTTTTTTCTTTATATTTAAAATTTATTTTTTATTTCAAAATTTATTTGTTTATTCATTTATTTATTAAAATTTAATATTTGTTTTTTTTAAATTTAATTTGTTATTTTAATATTAACAATTTTTTTTAAAATTTAATAAAATCTAATATATATATTTTTAATTTAAGTTCTTATATATATATAATTTAAATTTAATTTATTTTTTAAAATCTATTTGTTTTTTTAATATATATTTTTTTAAATTTAATATTTTTATTGTATTTTATTTTTCATTTTTATTTTTAATTAATTTTTCATTTTTTTACTTTTAATTTCAATAAAGTTTTTGTTTTTTTTTTTGTTTTTTTTTTTTTTAATTTAAGATGTTTCTTTAAATTTAATTTTTTATTTTAAAATTTAAAGTTTTTTTTTTCTAATTTAATAAACATTTTCTTTTTCTTTTTTAAATTTAATTTCTATATTTTATTTTTTATAATTTCTTTCCTTTTTTAACTTGTTTTTTTTTTTTAATTTAATATTTTTATTTTGTTTTTATTTTTATTTTTTATTGCTATATATTTTGAAATTTTAATCTTTAAATTTTCTTTTATTTTTTTCTTAAATTTTAGGTTTTTTTTAATGTTTGAATTAAAATTTTTATTTTATTTTTATTTTTATTTTTTTATTCCTATATATTTTTAAATTTTAAACTTTAATATGTTTTTATTTTTTAAATTTATTTTTTTCTTAAATTTTAGGTTTTTTTTAATGTTTGAATTTTAAAAATTAAAAAATGTTATTTCTATTTTTTAAAATGTCAAAAATATGACATTTTTTTTTTGTTATTCCAGCATCAACTGGTTTTGTTTTGAGGGTGCTTTTTCAAGAAACAATTTTATTTTTAGCATAATTTTATAAAATGTTGAAATTTGACCTTCAAAAAAAACCAAGTGCGTTCTGGAATACACTTTTTTTTGTTTTTGGGGTGTTTTTTCATGTTTTTTGAGTCTTTTTGGGTTAGAGTTCCCATTTTGAGGTCAGCTTACCTATTTCATCGGTAACACTCTAATGGAACAAAAAACCTCAAAAGAGCGGTGTTGCCACTTACATATAAAGATTATTTATAGTAGTTTACGATGTCTTAAAGGCACTGCTACATAAAATGATTATACAATAGATATAAAGCTCATATATGCCTCAAAAGATAGATCTACTATAGATCTGAGCACTATACAACCTCCTTTGAAGAACCCCTTAAGATTTTTTAGCAAAACACCATGTACAAGATGGGGATCTAGGCCTTAAGGCTAAAGATCCACTGCAAAATACAGTTTGGAAATTGTGGTTGATTTGATATTCACAATAGAATAGCCTCCTACAATAGATCATCTAAATGATAGGTAGATCCCTTTTACTAGAAAACCTTCTCTCCAAATGGTGTGTTAAACCACCCTGCAACTCCTCCTACAGAAATAACGCAGATTTCGAAGTAAAATGTGTTTAGCGATAAATAAACAGTTAGACTGATGCTAAGATATGAATATATACACAAGGGATTTCCTTACTATCCTCCCAATGGAAAATAAGCCTTCTCCATTGAAAATAAGAAATGAAATGACCCAAATATGGTCTCCATTATTGCAACCTGCAAAACAACCCAAACTTCAACAGGCTCTACATTGTAAATGAAAGATGAAGCTTGGCCTTAAGCTTGACAATGGACAATGTACAACAAGACTCCTCTAAGAGCTTCTCAATAGAAGAGGTGGGATTCCTGATCAGGAACACCCAGTGCTAAACATCACTCAATCTCAGCTGAACAACAAGAGAAACATATATGTCTAAACTGACCATATATTCGGAAATAACATATACATCAACATAATGAAATATGGCTTCCATCCTCTTCCTTATACAAGTGATTATCTTTCTAACCCTAAGCCCCATTCATTTATGACACTACTTCCATGCAAAGAGTCTCCATCTAAAACTACGTTGTCCCATCATGAATGGCACTACTCCATGACAACGATGTTGATTTGGTCAAAGTTGACCCATTCAAGGTGTTCCAACCCATTTTCACACAGAAGGGTGCTCAGTTAAGCTGCCAAGATGTATTCCCTTCACATTGGAATTGATTTTATTCATATTAAGGAGATTTTATGGATCTCCATATCCTCTTATTCATCAAACAAGAAAGCAAAAATAGAAATTAATATTCCAACTAGCTAATGACTAATTTAGGAATATTACAATCCTCCACTCCCAAGTGTTTCTTGTCCCCAAGAAACTGCAAGGACAAAACTAAAAATGTGGAGAACCTTTATTCCCATATGGAGCTCCAATCTCCAAGCTATCATCCATACAAAATGAATCACCCTCCAGAGTGGTAATTCATATAAAAATCATCCCATCTTCTTATGAGAGACACCTTCCAAGTGCTCAAGTTACCCAAATGGCTTATCACATAAGGAAACAAGAAACCCAATGTAGCAATCATGGATGGTCCAATGATATTCCATAAATACAAAACATATGAACCATGAAGAATCTCTCTCCCAAAGTGCACATCCAATCCTTCCATCCTCCCTCCACTCGTTCCCATAAAAAGAATAAGGACATCATCAATATATGGGATCAAGACCAGTGATACATAAACAACCAAATGAAATAATGGAGGTGGATCATAGTCCCACATATGGAACCAACGCAATATATCTCCTGGCTACATTAGATAATCATGTGATAAGTGGTTTCCCCACCACTTACTTGTTGCCCAATTCTTCTCATAGTGGTTGAAAGTGTGAGATATATTTGGAGCTTTTGGAGTGCACCCACAATGATATAAAATCTCCCTATGTCCTCCAAGGGAGTGGCCATGTTCAGAAATTTTTATGGCCCAAAGTTGGGCATGAAGTTTATATGGAATAATTCTCCTCCTTAGAGATATGGCCTACATATACAAGGTAAAGGAATGAAAATAATCATCAAATGAAACATTAGGTGCATAAGCATGTTTTTTTACCAAAATTTATGCTCATACAAAGGGATTCGTCCATAGCTAGATCCCCTCTCATTAAAAAAGAGTAAAGAGGTGGCTATATTAACTCCTCCGTTGATTTATGTCCCTCCTCCAAGTCCACATGGTTCATTCATCTTTGAAAATGTTGATATAGTTCCTCTTCACAACCTTCCCAAGTGTAGCTTTCCATGATAATTTTGTAGGCCTTCATGGAATAAGTATGTCTGAAAAAGAACTTTTCACAAGCCATTTGTAGAAACTTCTCCTTGAGCTTGGAGGCTCTAGATAAGAATATCCTACCATGATATTAGATGAATTATTCTTGGACTGAATTGTCGTCTTCATGTAGCTGGTCATCAATTATCATCCATGTGAAAATATCCTTGGAATAATCCACCAATAGTTGGGATTTCAAATATGGATCAATCTGCCATAGTAAGAACAATGATGATCTATCACAAATAACATCTATCATATGGTTTATCTTCTCCTTGACATCTCCCATTCCAAAGGTATATGTTGGAAGGTTTCTATTCCTCCCATGCTTCTCCTCCCATAGTGCAGAATTTGAAATGAGATTGGGTGATGATGATGTTGGGAGGATGTCTCCATCCTCCGTTGGTCTACCCAAGACTCTCAGTGTTGTATATTGGTATTCTAAAGCTCCCATACCTCCTAGATCTATGCTTGGAGCATCATGTTGTGAGATATCTCTCACAAAATCTGAATCAGGTGGCCTCATAGGTGGTTTTCCACAAAATAATAACGTCCCATGAAGAAATCTCATAACCATAACTGATGGGACTATCAGGTCCTTGCTTCCACTGTGAAAATCCATAACTAATTTCTTTATGGAAGTTTTATGTGAGGGGTATGTGTGCATGCCTTTAATCATTTGATTTTTCCACTCTTTTTATCCACCCATTCCATCTGCAAATTCTCCTAATCAGTGGTGACTTTTCCCAAAGTAATCAACCATTGCACACCCAATATGACATTAGTGTCAAGTATGTCAACCAAAAAGAATTTATTAGTCAATGTATATGTTCCCATGGTGACTAATACGGATGGAACATAATCATGCATTGCATAGTTCTATCTCTTGTGACCAAAATAGAAAATCCCTCAAAAACATCAGTGGGTATTGCCCTCCTTTGCACTAGTTGGGCATCAATAAAATTGTGGGTAGGCACATTGTTAACCAAAAAATAAACCCTCTGATCTAGAATGGAACCTTGAACCCTCATGAAGGTCAAGTACTTTGGTACTCCTCTCAAATATGCAACAACCCCTCCAGTTGGAGAAAATACCCCATCCCCATCTGCTGATGGTGTTGGTCCATCTCCTGCTGTGTCAGCACTATGACCTCTTCTTGGTTCATCTTCTTCTTCCTCCTCATCATTTGAAAATACCTCTATGTAATTTTCCTTTCCTGCTGCACATCTATGTTCGAGTGCCCAAGATTCTTGGCATCTAAAGCAAAGCTTCCTTCTCCTCAAATCTCTTTAGACATCATCATCAAGAGGTTTTTTTATTTTGGCTCTCCTTCAAAAGAGGAGCCTTCCCATATTTTCCCTTTGATGGAAAATATGGCTTATGTTAAAATGTTTCCTTTGCTTTCGGCAAGGCATCTTGAAGATCTCTAGCCCTTTTAATGGAATTTTGAAGGGTAGTGGGCTTGGTATAATTAACAAACCCATGAATAGGTCCATCTAACCCATAAATGAACATATAAACCCTTCTTGCTACAGATAAATCTAGAACCATAATATAAAATCTTAAAAATTCACAAATGTAAGTTTCTAGATTACATGATTGTTTTAGCTTTGCAAGCCCCATGAATGGTGCTTCAAGATCTCTTATATCGAACCTCTCAAACAGCCTCCTAGTGAACTTTGAATATGGAGTCACATTGGCATGACTCAATGTAGACAAGCCATGGAACCACCAATCATGTGCTTCACCATCAAGGTGTAGCGTCGCTATCTTAATGGCATCCATTTTTGGAACTTTTTTCAACTAGAAGTAGATTTAAAGCTTCTCTACCCATGATTTGGTAGTTCATTTAGATGACCCATTAAATTTGGGTAAAAACAATATGCCCATAGTGCGGTGTAGATCATGACTATGAATGAATCAACCACTTCTTGTGATTCATGGGTCTCCTATTGTCCTTGATTTGACAAAATTCTTGAAAAATAAAGTGGTCCTTGAATCTCTGAGTCTAAGACTCATACTCCATAAAATAGTCTTCAAGGGATTCTTTCTCTTGAAACCCTTAAGTTCCCATAGCCAAGGATGTAGGCATTATAGAGTGTTTGGAAAGTTGTTGTTGTTGCACTGTTGATCACTCCACTGGTGACAAATGTTGGATCATTCACCATGATGAGATCCTTTAGGGGATTCATTGTATCTGTCCATCCTCATCTCCTTGATTTCTCTAGTAATATCTTACATGGCTCTAAGAAGGATCTTGGGAAACTCCTTCTCTTCATCTTCTCCTCCAGATAAAGGGGTTTTACCCTTGTATTCTTTCTCATGTGTATAATAAAACTTCAGGTGTCTTCTTCTTTGATACCTCTTCTCTCTATTAATAAGAGGATATCATTCTTTAGATGACATATTGGATTTTCAAGATGCATAGGCAGTGCCAATATTATGCTCTGATACCACTGTAATACTCCCAAATGGGAAAAGTGGGAATATAGTGCAAAACCATGGAAATAGCAGTGAAAGAATTACATGAAATAAAGAGGCCAATATGGAGACCTTTCATATGTTATAAAAACAGAAAAATATGCATAAATAATGGGCCATAAGATGTACAATAAGAAAGAACAAGTCAAAAAGAGGTGATGCTATTATATATAAAGACTAGAATACCGCTACAACATTTTTTTAATGGAACTGCTACAGAAAATGGTTATAAAATAGATCTAAGGCCTATACAACCTCCTTTGAAGAACCCCTTAAGAGTTTTAAGAAAAAACCATGTACAAGATGGGGATCTAGGCCCTAGGGCTGAAGATCCACTGCAAAATACAGATCTAGAAAGTGTGACTGATTTGATATACATAATAGAATAGCTTCCTCCAATACATCCTCTAAATGAAAGGCCAATCCCTTTCACTAGAAAACCTTCTATTAAAATGGTGTTCCAAACCACCCTACAAATCCTCCAACATAAATAACATAGATCTGGAAGTAAACTATGTTGTAGGGATAAATAAACAGCTGGCATGATGCTAAGATATGAACATATGCACAAGGGCCTTCCTTACTATCCTCCCAATGGAAAGGAAGCCTTCTCCACTAAAAATAAGCAATGAAATGAACCAAATATGGTCTCCACTATTGCAACATGGAAAACAACCCAACCCTCAATAGGCTATGCGCTGTAAATGAAAAAAGAAGCTTGGCCTTAAGCTTGATAGTGAACAATGTAGTACAAGACTCCTCCAAGAGATTTTCAATGGAAGAGGTGGGATTCCCGATCAGGAACACCCAGTGCTAAACAACACTCAATCTCAGCTAAACAACAGGAGAAATATATATGTCTAAACTGACCATATGTTCAGAAATAGAATATACATCAACATAATGAAATATGGCTTCCATACTATTCCTTATACAATTGATGAGCTTTATAACCCTAAGCCCCATTCATTTATGACACTACTTCCATGCAAAGAGTGTCCATATAAAAAAAATTTGTCCTATCATGAATGCCACTACTCCATGAAAACGATGTTGATTTGGTCAAAGTTGAACCATTCAAGGTGTTCTAGCCCCTTTTCACACACAAGGGTGCTCGATTAAGCTGCCAAGATGTCTTCCTTTCACACTGACATTTTTTTTATTCATATTAAGGAGATTTATGGATCTCCATATCCTCTTATTCATCAAATAGGAAAGAAAAAACAAAAATTAATATTCCAACTAGCTCATGGCTAATTTAGGAATATTACAATCCTCCCCTCCCAAGTGTTACTTGTCCACAAGCAACTGCAAGGAAAAAACTGAAAATGTGGGGAACCTTTATTCCCATACGGAGCTCCAATCTCCAAGCTATCATCCGTACAA
Source organism: Pinus albicaulis (assembly GCA_034641835.2). Taxonomy (NCBI): domain Eukaryota; kingdom Viridiplantae; phylum Streptophyta; class Pinopsida; order Pinales; family Pinaceae; genus Pinus; species Pinus albicaulis. The sequence goes on along the minus strand of CM076582.1, from coordinate 531,570,326 downwards.
AATGAATCACCCTCCAGAGTGGTAATTCATAGAAAAAATCCTCCCACCTGCTTATGAGAGGCACCTCCCAAGTGCTCAAGTTACCCAAATTGCTTATCCCATAAGGAAACAAGAAACCCAATGTAGCAATCATGGATGGTCCAATGCTCTTCCAGAAATATGAAACATAATAATCATGGAGAATATCTCTCCCAAAGGGCACATCCAATCCTTCCATCCTCCCTCCACTCATTCCCTTAAAAATAATAACGACATCATCAATATATGGGATCAAAACCAGTCATACATAAACAACCAAATGCAAAAATGGAGGTGGATCATAGTCACACATAAGGAACCAACGTAGTATATCTCCTTACTGCATCAAATAATGATGTGGTAAGTGGTTTCCCCACCACTTAATTTCTACCCAATTATTTTCACAATGGCTGAAAGTGTGAGATATATTTTGTGCTTTCACAGGTCACCCACAATGATACAAAATCCCCCTATGTCCTCCAGGGGAGTGGCCATGTTCAAAAATATTTATGGCCCAAAGTTGGCCATGAATTTTATATGGAATAATGCTCCTCCTTGGAGCTATGGCCTGCATATACGTGGTAAAGGAATGAAAATAATCATCAAATGAAACATGAGGTACATAAGCATGTTTTAACCAAAAAAATTTCTCACACAAATTGAGTGGTCCATAGATAGATCCCCTCCCAATGAAAAAGAGGAAAGAGGCGGCTGAATGAACTCCTTCATTGAGTTGTGTCTCTCCTCCAACTCCACATAGTTCGTGCATCTTTGAAAATGCTGACATAGTTCCTCTTCAAAGCCTTCCCAAGTGTAGCTTTCCATGATAGTGTTGTAGGCCTTCATGGAATAAGTATTGCTAAAAAAGAATCCTTCATAAGCCCTTTGTAGCAACTTCTCCTTGAGCTTGGACGCTCTAGATAAGACAATCCTACCATGATAGTAGATGAATTCTTCTTGGAATGAATAGACTTCTTCATGTAGCTGGTCATCAAGCATCATGCATGTGAAAATATCCTTGGAATAATCCACCAACAGTTAGGATTTCCAATATGGATCAATATACCATAGTGACAACGCTAATGATTTATTGCAAAGAGAATCTGTCATATGGATGCTCTTCTCCTTGACATCTCCCATGCCAAAGGTATATGTTGGAAGGTTTCTATTCCTCCCATGCTTCTCCTCCCACAACGCAGAATCTGAAATGACAGTGGGTGATGATGATGTTGGGAGGATGTCTCCCTCCTCCTTGAGTCTACCCAAAACTCTACACTATATATTGGCCTTATAATGATCCCATCCCTTCTGGATCTATGGTTGGAGCATCATGTTGGGATACATCTCTCACCAAATCTATATCAGGTGGCCTCCCAGGTGGTTTTCCACAAAATAATAATGTCCCATGAAGGAATCTCATAAGCATAATAGATAGGATTGTTAGGTCCTTGCTTCCACTACGCAAATCCATCTCTAATTTTTGTGTGGAATTTGTATGTGAGGGATATGTGTGCATGCCTTTAATCATTTGATTTTTTTAACTCTTTCTATCCACCCATTCCATCTGCAAAGTATCCCAATCAGTGTTGACTTTTCCCAAATTAATCAACCATTGCATACCCAATATCACATTGGTGTGAGGTATGTCAAGAACAAAGAAGTGATCAGTCAATGTAAATGCTCCCATGGTGACTGATAAGGATGGAACATAATGCAGGAATTGCATAGTTCTATCTCCTGGGACCAAAACATAAAATCCCTTAAAAGCATCAATGGGTATTGCCCTCCTTTTCACTAATTGGGCATCAATAAAATTGTGGGTAGCCCCACTATCAACCAAAACATAAACCCTCTCATCTAAGATGGAACCTTGAACCCTCAAGGTCAAGTACTTAGGTACTCCTCTCAGTGATGCAAGAGCCCATGAAATTTGAGCAAATGCTCCATTCCCATCTCTTGATGGTGTTCGCTCATTTTCTACTATGTCAGCGTTGTGACTTCTTCTTGGTTCATCTTCTTCTTCCTCCTCATCATCTGAGAATACCTCTATGTAGTGTGCCTTTCCTGCTGCACATCTATGTCTGAGTGACCAATATCCTTGGCATGTGAAGAAATACTTCCTTCTCCTCAAATCTCTTCGAACATCATCATCAAGAGGTTTTTTATTTTGCCTCTCCTTTGAAAGAGGAGCCTTCTCATCTTTTCCCTTTGATGGAAAAGAGGGTGTCTGCTGAAATTTTTCCTTTGCTTTTGGAAAGGAATCTTGAAGATCTCTAGCCCTTTCAATGGAATCTTGAAGGGTAGTGGGATTGGTAGAATTAACAAACCCATGAAGAGGTTCATCTAACCCATCAATGAACATATAGACCCTTCTTGTTGCAGATAAATCAGTAACCATAACAAAAAGTCTTACAATTTTAGAAATGTAAGTTTCTGGATTACCTATTTGTTTTAGCTTTGCAAGCCCCCTGAATAGTTCTTTAGGATCTATTCTATCAAACCTCTTCACTGGCCTCCTAGTGAACTTTGAATACATAGTCACATTGGCATGACCCAATGTAGACAAGCCATGGAAACACCAATCATGTGCTTCGGCCTCAAGGTGTAGTGCTGCTATATTAATGGCCTCCATTTTTGGAACTTTGTTCAACTAGAAGTAAATGTCAAGGTTCTCTACCCATGATTTGGCAGTGAATTTAGATGACCCATCAAATTTGGGTAAAAATAATTTTCCCATAGTGCGGTGTAGATCATGATTCTAATGAATCCACCACTTATATTGTGATGTTTGGGTCTCCTACTGTCCTTGATTTGAAAAAATTCTTGAAAACTCAAGTGGTCCTTGAATCTCTGATTTTAAGACTCATACTCCATAAAGTATTCTTAAAGTGATTCTTTCTCTTGAAACCCTTCATTTCCCATAACCAAGAATGTAGGCATTACAGAGTGGTGGGAAGCTTGTTGTTGATGCACTAGTTGATCACTCCAGTGGTGAGAAATGCCAGAGCCTTCACCATGATGAAATACTTTAGGGGATTCCTTTTCTCTATCGATCCTCATATCCTTCATTTCTATAGCAATATCTTGCATGGCTCTAAGAAGGATCTTAGGAAACTTCTTCTCTTCATCTCCTTTAGATAAAGGGGTTTTACCTTTGTCTTCTTTGTCATTTGTAAAATAAAATTTTGGTGTCCTTTTATTTGATACCTCTTCTCTCTATCAGTAAGAGGAGATCCTTCTTCAGATTACATATTGGCATTTCAATATGCATAGGTTGTGCCAATATTATTCTATGATACCACTGTAAAATTCCCAAATGGGAAAATCAGGAATATAGTATAGAACCATGGAAATAGCAGTGAAACAATTACATGAAAGAAAGAGGCCAATATGAGACTTTTCATATGATATAAAAGTAGAAAAATATGCATAAATAATGGGCCATAAGATGTAAAATAAGAAAGAACAAGCCTCCAATGGATGAAATCCCTCAAAAAGAAATTTTTCTACTATATATAAAGGTTGGAAAACTACTACAGCATGGTTTTAAAGGCACTGCTACAGAAAACGGTTATACAACATATCTAAGGCTGATATAAGCCTCAAAATATAGATCTAATATAGATCTTAGAACTATACAACCTGCTTTGAAGAACCTCATAAAGGTTTTCGGCAAAAAACCATGTACAAGATGGGGATCGAGGCGCTAGGGCTGAAGATACACTGCAAAATATAGATCTAGAAAGTGTGGTTGATCTAATATGAACAATATAATAGCCTCCTCCAATAGATCCTCTAAATGAAAGGTAGATCCCTTTCACTAGAAAACCTTCTCTCCAAATAGTGTGCCAAACCACCCTGCAACTCTGCGTATTGAAATAATGCAGATCTAGAAGTAAACTTCACTGTAGGGATAAATAAGCAGTTGTCCTGATGCCAATATTTGGATATATACAAAACGACCTTCCTCACTATCCTCCCAATGGGAAGGAAGCCTTCTCCATTGAAAATAAGAAATCAAATGACCCAAAGATGGTCTCCACTGCTGGTACCTGCAAAACATCTCAACCCTCAACAGGATCTGCATTGTAAATGAAAGATGAAGCTTGGCCTTAAGCCTTATAGTGGACAATGTATTACAAGAATCCTCTAATATCTTCTCAATGGAAGAGGTAGGATTCCCAATCAGGAACACCCAGTGCTAAAAAACACTCGAGCTCATATAAACAACAAGAGAAAGATATATGTATAAAAAGACCATATATTTAGAAATACCATATACATCAACATAATGAAATATGGTTGCAATACTCTTCCTTATATAATTGATGATCTTTCTAACCCTAAGCTCCATTCATTTATGACACTACCTCCATGAAAATAGTCTCCATCTAAAACTATGTTGTCCCATCATGAATGCCACTACTCCATGTCAACGTTGTTGATTTCAACCCCTTTTCACACACAAAGGTGCTCAATTAAACTACCAAGATGTCTTCCTTTCACATTGGCATTGATTTTATTCATATTAAGGAGATTTATGTATCTCCATATCCTCTTATTCAACAAACAAGAAAAACAAAAATTAATATTCCAACTAGCTCAAGGCTAATTTACGAATATTACACTTTACTTGTTGTGATTGGTGATTGTGTTTATTTTCTGCAATTGATTTGTATAAGGTTTCTGTATCTAGATTTAGTACATTGCTTGATTGGATTGAATCCATGGTATACATATATGTTTGTATAATTTGTACAGAAGTCTTATGTCATTGTCGCCAAGTCATGGCATCTCAAATTGTCACTAAAAAATTCATATGTTGCCAATGTAGTTTTCCATAACTTTTGGAAAGTAATACTATATTTAAAACAAATGAGAATATAAAAAATGTGTTAAAGCCCAAGGGTCACACATGGAATATGAAAATTCACTAGTATTTTATAGAGTCATGTAGAAGTTAAAAGGTTAGATAGTGATTTGAAAATTCACATGGAAGCTCAAGAGTCATGAGGGAGGTCAAGAGTCACAAGGAAGGTGGACAGTCACCTCATTCATTACAAATAAAACCTCGTGCCTCAAGAAAAATGAATTTTCATTATGGCTTATATAACTTGGCATAGGAGAGAAAATCATCCTTTGGAGGAGAAAGTGTTGACTTAATGTTCCATTATTCATGCTATTGTTGCATCATTGTAATCATGTATCTTGGAACTTTCATTTAACATATGAAGCTCTCAGAGCTAGTGAAATTTCATCCATGTATTTTGGATGTTGTTATACTATTATTTTAATGTTTTCATTATATGTTTGTGTTCATACATCCTAAATAAAATGAACTATTTTTTTGGCTTTGGTATTCATCTTGTTGAATGTGTGTTGTTATTCACTTTAATGATCATTGTTATCTTTTGAACTATTTTGCGGGTTAACTAATGAGTCTTTCCTTGCTCTTGTGTGTCTTTTTTAGGATAGTAATCTTACTTTTATTATATAGGCTCACTCTATGTTTTCCCTTCCATGAAAGTACCTTATATAAATTGTGATTGTATGCCTCATAGGGTCAACTTTATTTCTTGTTTCAAAGGTTGTTTCAATACCTCTTATGTTTTTTTTTGCATCTAAGGAAACCCTTTAAGTTGTGGCGATCAGACCTATTATACAAATGGGGATCCTTCTCCAAATTGTATGAGGTATAGTTTGGACTTCATAATGGGAATAACCCCTTTGTTGGTGGACTTCCAACACCATTAAAAAGTGGTTCTAGAAGGACTATATTACAAAATAATCCCATCAATTCTATTTTTAATCTCTCATATTAAACAAATTATTCCTAAATCATAATTCCAAGGTGTTTTTCTACCAATGGAAATCTTACAGTCCCCACAGAACTAATTTAGGACCTGTCAGATTTGATGTTCAGTGGCAAGCATGGAACATCTATAGATCAGAATACACTTTAGTGTCTCAAGTTTTATGATTATGAGGTGGATTTTGAAGATTTTTTTGTATATTATTCATCCTCACTTTCGAAGGTTCTGTTAAGTAATGGTAGCACACCTTTCCAGGCACTTCTATCCATTCATTCACATAAATTTTCCAAGAGCTTCATCAAGTTTTTGACAAGTACAACTATAAATATGTATATAAAAGGGTTAATCAACTTAAAATAACATTCGATGAATAGCTAGAAAATTTTCCTGATCAATTTATTCATCTTTTTTATGAGTTTCATGAGGTCTGGGCCTCTATTGAAAAATTTGAATTTGAATCATCTTCAAGCCTCATTCAAAACTCATCTCAGTCATGAGGTACCTCAAATATCAGAGGAGGAATGCTATGTCCATTTTCTTCCTTCCCATCCTCCTTTTCCATTACGAAATAGAGTAAATTCATGTATTTATTTTGAATTTGGGAAATTTTAAAGACTTATTGTTGATCCACTCATTCTACCCTCATTTCCTTCACATGATCAAGATCTTATCCAGAGGAGCTTTGAATTTTCTAACACATTCATAAATCCTAATGTAAAGTTTGATCTCTTGGTTTACCAATATGAAATTAACACACATAATATTAATCTTGAACATGATATAATTGAAAAAATTTCCTCTTCAAATGATACATTTCAAATTTTATCGTTTATACATCATGGCTCCCCATTACTCGATTTTCTTGGTCAACTTGCTCCATCACCATTTGCACCAAATATCCTCGATTATTAATTGGTTGGTTCAAGTGGCAATCAGATACAAGGTGGATATATTTCACAAGGAGTACAAGGATGAAGATTCATTATATATTACTTCTCCTTTTCAAATCCCTCTATGCTCAGATGATCAATCCACATTTTTAGTTTATCAAGAATCTTGTGATCATGATGATCATTCAAGTGAAACTTGAGCCCTTTATCAAAATGAAGGCTTAGGAAACCATCACCGTGATCACACTGAATACATTGATATATGTGGTGATGAGTGCTCAAATACATGCATCAATTTCTTGATTTATCAAAAAAAACTTGGATATTTTTTATTTTGATTTAGAATATGATATGATCATAGAATTTCCTATTCTCTTTGGATCCATCATATGATGATCAAAGTTTCAATGTAGGACAAGGTGATGAGGTTTTCTGATAAGAAGAAGAAGGGAATTCATTTATTGAGCATTTATTTTGTAATTTTTTTGATGATGATGAAACAACCGATGAAAATGTTGACTCTAAAAACTAGCATTTGATTTGAAATGATCTTGCTGAAACAATTGATGATATTTTTCTTCACATAAATGATGAATGATAATGCCTATAAAATTCAATCATACGATATCTAAAAATTTAAAGACTTGTCAAGAAGTCGAGGAACTTTATATTCAGTTGATGGTTAAGTCAGGTTTTTGTAATCCGGATAGGATTTATGAACTAGGTCATATTAGAATTATCTCACATGATTCTTTTCTCAACATTGTTTATTTCAACCTAAGATCACTCTTGAAGTATTTTCAGTGTTTTCAAGTTAATATTCTTAATCGTCAAGGTAGATTTCATGATTCCTACAAATCCGTTATACTGAAATCAATTTTGGAATGGATATATCACATGGATGTACATAACATTTGTAAAACCTCACAAATAGAAAAATATGTATCTTTAGATGATTGAGGATATAATGCACTAACTGATAGATCTTATCAATTCACTAACAATTTTCATCACATTAATTAATTTCCCATTGGTAAATCTAATGATATTTGTTGGCCTAAATCTATTGATTTCATTAAATCGGTGAATTTTTATGATTCACTATCTTACAGTTTGGATAATTTTCAAGAAGTTGAGGAACTTTGACTTTTGTTAATGGTTATGTCAGTTCCTCATGGCCTTTATGAAATCCAAGAAAAATTCTTGTTTAAATATTTTTTACGATATTCTCCTCATAGGGATAATGCATTGATTATTTGCTTGTCTCTACAAGAATTTCAATCTTTCCAATCAAATTATTTCTAGTATCATGATCCAATCACCAACTGGTTAGAACTGTTGTACTTCAAAGGCTATATTGTTAAACACAAGTTCCTATTTTATCTTGAGCTTAGTGAAAATATGAATGAACATGTATTTTCAAGCTCGCTTCATCAAGGTAAATATACAAGATAGATAAAGCAAGTCTTTATAGCACATTGTTCTGCTTTCAAACAAGGCCTTAAATTTCTTATGAAAATTGTTGAGGTAAACATATTTTTCTTTGCACATTATTTCGTAATGGTTATAATCTTTCATATCTTGTTGTTTACAGGTCGGGAGACAATCTCATGGCTTCATTAGAAAGTTGATTTCACATGATACTAACCTTATATTTTAGATAGATTAGGATATAGTTTTTTTTTATATTATTTTTCTTAGTTGCATGCTAGTTACATATGCATTTTCATTACAACACTTTTCCAGCATTCCCTTTCTTATTTGAGTTTTTTTCTCCACACCCTTTTTACTATTTTTTTAATGTTATTTTTTAAGTTCTATATTTTTGTAATGTTTTCTTTTGTGTCTTTTATTGCATTTATTTTTAATAAGACCATGTATAAAATCCGTTATGTTTGGCTATATGGTAATGTGTCGAAAGTAAAAAAGGAAATTGTGACAAATGGTAATGCTTGGCTTATATTTCGTCTACTTTTTCTTTTGGGCATAAATATATTTTAAGGTCAATGTTGCACATACCCGAAATATATTTCACCTTAAATGAAAGCCTTAGTGGATCTATGATGCTTGTATCTATAATAGGATCTGCATTCCTTGAATTGGGCATTTATATTAATCATTGTTAAACATGTCAATTCATTCGAGTAGAAAAGGGAAAGGAGGAAAAACTTAAGACAACATAATAATTGCATAGGTGTACACATAAGAGTCTTTGTAGAAAAAAAAAAAAAAGAAAAAAAAAAAGTAACAACCTCTCTTTCCCACAAAATAAGTCAAGATCCTTCTTTTTCACTTGGTGAAATAAATTCCAATAAAATTCCAATGGGAATATATTATAATACTAAATAAAGGGTGAAATAAGTGAAAGGTTTCATGTGCAAAGAGGTGAAGCAAGAAACTTTTTTGGGGTATTGGACATGCAAGTTGAAAATGAATCACTGCTTGTGATTCCTTGAAGTAACTTCGTCGGGGTACTAAATATGTTTTCTAGTAGTGGAGAAACACCAGAGATGATACTAAAAAATTTTAACATCTTAAAATCGTGGAATTTACATACTCCTACTCACTAATTGAAGCCATTGATGTTTGTATAGTCTTGAAAAATGTGTTAATCCAACTAGAGGAATAGAAGAGACTACATATGTAACTAGGCTAAGTAAGGAAGCTAGGATGATCAATATGATGAGACCATAGTTCTAGAAGGTTATACACCATACTTATTGTTAGAATAAATAGAGAACATGGAGTTATTCTAGTGTGTATCCAAGCATTTTTATTGTGATAAACACACTCCAAATTTTTTCCTACATAAAAGTTTTGGAGCCTCCTTATGGTCATACCATGTTTCATCTCAATCCATCAAGACCATGCTCAGTAATGTTATTTAATTTTTCAAGTCTTCCCTTAAGCATTCTAAGTGTAAAAGTGACCTACTTTTACATGATAATATTGTGATGTATACATAAAAAAAATTCTTCTAAGCAAGCCTAACAGTCAATATGTTTGGAAGTCATTACTTGATGATAGTAGTTGTGTAGTGCCTAATGATAGTGACTACATAGTCTCTAGAAATAGTCATTACGCAATCCTTGATGGATATTTCTCACATAATCCTTGATGATAGTTATTTTTCAATTCTTAGAGATAGATACTATGTAATCCTTATGGATAGTGACAGTGTCAGGACATCCTCTATACATAGTGACTTCATGCTCTTTGCCATCATCGAGAGTGTATTTCTTCAATTCAGTCAATTCACTCTTAGATCCTAGTTTCCCAAATTTCACTAAGCACACTCACCAATATTAACCCAAATTACATGTCTACTCTACATGTATAAAGAGTCCAATCTAGATCTCATATTTATATTTATCTTTTGCTGTTTAGTTGTTTGTATATTTGGAATATAAGGCGCATTCTTTCACTTGTGGCTGCATATGACCCATCTCCTCAGTGATTTTCTTAACTATCTCTTTTTATTTTTCCAGTGTCTCTTTTTCTTTATTTTTCTCTTACATGCATTGTTTTTCTTTATCTATATTTTCAGGGGTAATATTTTTTCCTTCTTTTATTCTCACATGTGTCACTTTTCTTTCTTGGTGCTTGCATGTGTTGCTTTACTCTTGTATGTGTCCCTTTCAATTATTTTCACATATATTAAAAGCACCATGGCATACCTTCTTAAGGCATATCCAACACACTCGCTTGCACTAATTGATGTTATTTGTCACTATAAATTGTTCCAAACACATTCTTATAGCATAGTGCACCTTTTTGTCACATTGTGACACATGTGTCATAAAGGTACATCTTAAGTGGTGCACTTGGAGATGACTCTCATTTTACTATTGTTTTATTGTATGCCTTTTTTTTGGGTACTTTATGTCTTCTTGTTATTTTATTGGGTGTATATGTGTGTGTGATCATGTTCAGGACCTATTTTATGCTCTTACTCTCTTTTCTCAATGCTTTCACACTTAGTAATTTTGGAGTGCTTCCTTATCCACCCATATTGCACAAGTCACGAGCACATTCAACATCTAGAAAAGTGATGATAACATTGCACACAACCAAACCTCATTCATGTGCCTCTTGTTTCTTCTACTTATATTTTGTGCAATCCTAGAGGACAACCTACTCCACTCAAATTGAAAAACATTAGATCACAATAACTCCTTCCTATTGGTTACACATACTTCACTATGAAATCCTAGTCAATTTTTCATTTAATTTCACACTACACTTTCTCAGTGGATAGTGTGTCCATATATGTAACCTTGTGGTGCTCAACTACACAGTGCCTTGAGACTCTTCTGCATCCATTGTGCACTACATAGTTATAGTGCCCAATCCTATCACTATTGTCTCCTAAAAATATCAACTACTAAATGCCTTAACCAAATATTGCCTCCAATACACACTATGCATTTTTCTGTAAGTAGTAGGGCCATCTCTCAACCTTGTAGTGCTTAAATTTTATCTATCTAGATCCTCTCCCTCAAGCACTGTCCACTGTGCAATTTCAGTGGCTAAGACTGCCATCCTTGTGTCTGGGACTTGGCCGATGAATAATCCATATGTTCCTCTCACTTGATAATGTGCATTGCACAATAAAATTTGTTAGTCCTTCACTCTTTACCTCCTGATCCTATTCAATATTCCTAAGAAGGATCCTCTCTCAGTTCTTGTGCACTATCGCATCACAGTGAGCTTCACATGAGAAAACATAATAGATAGTTTATTTTTAAGCTGATTTTGACCTTTCATTAGTGAATTTCATCTGTAGGTTCTATCTCCTTATCATGGCAAGATGATTCTCAAGGAGGTTAGCAAGAAGAGGTTACAAGAAGGAAACTTGTGGGTGACAAGGCACAAATATAGTATCATGCAGGAGTAAAGGAATTATGGATCATGATAGAGAGATGACAACAAATGTTGACATAGAAGGTTGAAATAGTCATTCAAACCCTTTGGAGGGTGATGATGAAGTAATAGCAAGATCTATTAGGAAGAAATTGAAGACAAAGTAAAAAATATAAGACCTTGGAATTGATACAATGAAGTCTTATGTCACTGTCGCCAAGTCATGGCATATCAAAGTTCAATACAAAAGCCATATGTTGCTAATGTATTTTTCCACAATTTGTGGAATGTAATATTGTATTTTTTTTTTAAATGAGAAAAAATAAAATGTATGCAAGTCCAAGTGTCACATATGGAATATGAAAACTCACTAGCAATTCCTCGAGTTATGTAAAATCTCAAAGGCCGTATAGGAATTCGAAAAGTCACTAGTAAGTCCTAGAGTTATATAGAAGCTCAAAGGTCACACAGGAATTCAAAAAGTCACACAGAAGCTCAAGAGTCATGAGGGAGCCCAAGAGTTACAAGGGATGTGGAAAGTCACCTCATTCGTTATAAATAAACCCTCTTTCCTTAATAAAGATGAGTTTTCACCTTGGCTTTTATAGTTTTCAATAGGAGATAAAATCATCCTTTCAAGGATCAATTGGTGACTCAATGTTCCACTATTGGGGCTAGTGTTGCATTGTGGTAATCGTGTGTCAAAGCCAACAAACTTTCATGCATGTATCGTGGATTTTGTAAGACTATTATTTTAATGTTTTCAATATATATTTGTGTTCATACATGTTATGAAACTAACTCCAAAAATAGAATAAAAGAGAGATCAACGCCTTAGAAATCAACCACTTCAAGGGGGAAACCTCCAATACATTACATAAATGAACAATTCTTGGATGATACAAATCACAAAACCTACTTCTATATATAGGAGTCCATGGGATCACAATATAATCCTAGCCGAGCAAAAAATAATAATTTAAGGGCATAAAAATAATAATATTAGGGTTACAGGGGTACAACAATAACAATAAGGGGGTTACACTAACAATAATAAGGGACTAAACTAGTAATATAGGGACCTAACATTCCCCTCTCCTTCAAAAAAGTGTTGTCCTCATGTTTGAGTAGCTCTGGATGCTTCCATATAAAATTCTCATCCTCCCATGTATAATCTTCAGTGGGTAAGTTCTTCCACTTGATGAGATACTTTGAAATTGATCGGTTTCGTAGCTGTCGAGTTCCTATTTCCTTAAATGCTTCAGGTTCCCATATGATATTTACTTCCTCATCAGGTTCTGGAAATATTGTTTGAACTGGATTTTTTTCACCTATAACCTTCTTTAAGCATGAAATATGGAAAACTAGATGCACTCATGAAGAAGCAGGAAGCTCCAATTTGTATGCGATAGTACCAATATTTAGCAACAGCTTCTAAGGAACATAATACTTTGGCGATAATTTATTATCCTTCTTATATTGCTTGAGGGACATTTTTTTGTATGTTTGTTGCTATAAAAATACCTAATATCCTACATCACAACTTCTCTCATTTCGATGTTGATATGCCTGTTGTTTCATTTGATTTTGTGCCAAATTTAGGTTATCCTTTAAGAGTTGGAGAACTTATTGTTGATGCTTGATGTGATCTTCCATTGCTTGAACCTTAGAATTTTCTCTTAAAGATGATGTGATGCACAATGGACGATATCCATAAAGTGCCATAAATGGGGTCATTTTTGCTACAGTATCGAAGGAAATGTTATACCACCATTCAGCGAGAGGTAACCACTTGACCAGCTATGTTTGCTTATCAGATACAAAACAAAAAATATATCCTTCTAAACATTTATTGAGTATCTCATTCTGACCATCGAATTGTGGATGATAAGATGAGCTATGAGCTAGTTGAGTACCGAAACAAGAAAATAATTTTGTCCAAAAATTTCCAGTAAAAATGGGATCCCTATCACTTACAATAACCTTTGGGTTTCCACATAGCTTTTGAATTTTTTCCATAAATGCAGTAGCAACTGTAGTTGATTTAAATGGATGAGATAATGCACAAAAGTGTGCATACTTGGTAAGTATATCAACTACCACCATGATGACACTCTTTCCTTCAGACCTAGGTAAACCTGTGATAAAATCCATTGAAATCTCCTCTCAACATTTACTTGGAATGGATAAAGGTTGTAGAAGACCCGAAGTCTTAATTTTCTCAACTTTATTTTACTAGAAGACCGAAAATTCTGCGACAAAATTTCAAATATCATATTTAAGGCCATCCCAAAAAATATCTTTCTTCACCCTGTGGTAAGTTAGTGTCCTCCTAAAGGAGAAGTGTGCAATTCCAGAAGAATATTTTGCTCTAGTTGGGATTTCTTACAAATATATAAGCGATCTTGGTATCATAAGGAATCATTTTTCCAACTAAATGTATCATATGTACCAGGATCTTGTTGCATCTTTTGAATGAATGTCCACACTTCTTCTTCCTTCTTCCATTCATCCCTTACTTCAGTTATCCAATCTAGTTGGATAATAGAAATGGCACAAACTAATGCTTCACGCTCTTCATCCTTTCTTGAAAGTGCATTTGTGACAACATTTAGCTTCTCTTTTTTGTAAATGATTTCAAATTCATAACCCAACATCTTTGTGACCCATTTTTGCTGCTCTTCTGAAGATAGTCTTTATTCTAAAAAGTGCTTAATACTATCATGATCATTTTTTACCTTGAAGTGTCTTCCCATTAGGTAAGGTTGCTATTTCTTTAGTGCATGTAGTATTGCCAACATTTCCTTATCATAAATATATTTCTGTAAATACTTTCCTTTGATTGGATGAATTTCAAAAGCAATGGGTCTTCCTTCTTGCATTAAAACATCACTTTCTCCATTTCATGAGGCATCACATTCCACAATAAAGGATTTTGTGAAGTTTAGCATAGCTAAGACCAGTGTTAGGAACATTGCATGTTTAAGATGTTCAAAGGCCTTAGTTGGATCAGGAGTCCATGAAAATGCATCTTTCTTTAATAATGTTGTTATAGGTGCTGTTATTCACCCATAGTCCTTAACAAACTTGCGATAATACCCTGTTAACCCAAGAAATCCTCACAACTTCTTTATGGTTGTGGGGACTTTCCATTCCTTAATGGCTTTAATTTTTTTTAGGCACTACCTTAACACCCTCATGAGATAAAATATGACCCAAATATTCCACCTCTTGTACTCCAAAGAAAAAATTGGATGCTTTTGCATATAATTGTTTCTCTTCCAATAGTTATAGCACCCTGTCAACATGTTGAACATGATAGTTCCAAGACCTGCTCTAGATTAGTATATCATAAAAAAATACTAGCACAAATTTTCTAAGGAAGGCTTTGATAATGGAATTCATCAACCCTTGAAATGTAGAAGGTGCATTGGTAAGGCCAAAAGGCATGAACAAAAATTCGTAATGACCCTCATGAATTCAAAATGTTGTTTTCAGAATATCTTCCATTTTCATTCTAATTTGATGATATCCTGAATGAAGATCCAACTTGGTAAAATAAATTGCTCCATGTAATTCATCCAATAATTCATCAACCACAAGAATGGGAAATTTATATTTAATAGTGAGCTTATTAAACTCCCTATAATCTAGACACATACGCCATGATCCATCCTTCTTATGCACCAATACGATTGGAGCAGAGAAAGAACTTTGACTAGGTTGAATTATACCAATCTCTAACATTTCTACAATCATACGCTCATTTTTTCTCTTTTGGACATAAGGATATTTGTAAGGCCTGATGTTTGGAGGAACACTTCCTGGAATCAAATGAATAGCATGATCATGATCATGGATAGTTGGGAGTCCTTTGGGAGTTTGAAACACCTTGGAATGATTGTCCAAAGACTTTTTGGAGATCTGGAAAAATAGATGCTTTTGATGTTGGAACTTCTAGTGAGAAAAATTGTGCCATTATGCCTCATTTTTCTTTCTTCAAAATATTTTTCATGAAGTTAGAGCTTATTATCTTTCCTAGCTACCTTGCAATACACCCTAATTCGACTTCCTTTCCTTGAAAAAAAAAATTCAAGAAAAGTTCTTGAAAATTAAAACATACCATCCACAAATATTGTAACCATTGTACTCCTAGGACAAAATCAACACCTCCCATTTGAATGGAAAGCATTGGAATATTCAATACATATTCCCGCATGGTTAGCTTGATATTATGACATTCTCCAAAGTAATTTATATTTCATCCATTTGCAACCATCACTTGACATTATGGTGTTGGGTATAGGAAACAATTCAATTCCTTGGCTACCTTACAATGAATAAAATTATGGTAACTACCTATATCAATCAACACTATTGCCTTTTTCTTATTGATATGTCCTTCTATCTTGAGAGTTTGAGGAGTGGTAATACTTGCCAATGCATTACATGATATGGTCAGACTCATTTCTTCTTCTAGTGTTGGTTACTATTGTATATCCTCTTATTTTGAAGTTTCTTCTTCATTTTCTTCCTCCTCTTCACAATCTATGTAAAATAATTTCTTCTCAACACACTTAAGACCTTTAGTGTATTTTCTATCACAATTATAGCAAAGCCCTTTTGTTCTTTTTTCTTCCAATTGTTGTGGTGTCCACCTTGTAGGTTGTGGTAGTCTAAGAGTAGCAACACTTTCATATTTATAGATGTGAGTGGTAAGCTTCCTTGTTGCCATAAATTTACATTCAATTTTTCCTGCCAATATGAATGCCTTCTCCAATGAATCTGGTTCCCAAACATGAACTTCATATTGGATGATATCCTTTAAAGTCCCTATGAAGACATTAATCTTGTGTTCATCTGGAAAATCAGTTACCCTTATATTCAATTTCTGGAAGTCCTCAATGTGCTCCACCACTGAACCCTTTTGTTTGAGATTTATCAATTGGCTAAGGAAGGTGTTTCTCTTTGTATCCTCATAATGTACTATCATTTCCTCTGTAAAAATTAACCAAGTGATAATTTTTTTACGGGATCAAAGCCATTGATACCATACAAATGTATTTTGTTCTAAATGTAAATTTGCAATGCGGACCTTTTGTGTGTTTTTCACATTATTGAGATCAAAATATTGCTCCATCTATAGGATCCACGTTACGAGATCCTTGCCATAAGACTTCCTCATATCCATATTTGGAATATGGTGGTTCTTCCATCCAACATTAGATTTTATAGAATCACTATTAAAATTTATTTTTTTCTCATCATGAGTTTCCTCTACTATATTTTTTCCATTACGAAACATTTATTGTATCAACTTTGTCAAACCTTCTATGTCTACTTTTGGATCATTATTCATGTTTTCCATGTTGTATTTCCTTTTTTATTCCATGTCATCTATCTTATATTCCATTTTATTCATCTTAACTTCCATGCCTTTCATCAAAACTTCCATTTCATTTTTTTTTTTTATTCTTTGTCAGAGAAACATTTGGTGCACTTGCTCTTGTAATTTTGACATGTCATGTTGCAGTTCTTCATCTTCATGAGTCATAGTAGAGACTTATAAAGGCTTAATGGGTGTTGAATTATTTTTAGGAGGCATTTAAGAACCCAATACTAATATCTTTTCTACAATATGCCCTTGGAATCAATTCAAACTAATTTTTCACAGAAGACTTATGCAATTAAAAAAAAAATACACACCTTTTTCTTGCTTTTAAGGAGATCAATAATGAAATTGAACTATCTCTGTAATTTTGAATCCTCAATATCTGAAATTAGGCCTTGTAGTAGCCCTTTACATCTTATTTCAAATGCCACAGGTGTGACTTGATTTGGATTCTTCAAGGAAAATTTATTCCCAATCTCCCACAATAACCTAATTATGGACTGGTTCAGTAGATCGAACTTGTACAGAGCACCACATGTCACTATTTCCTCATTTGGCTCTAAAATTCATACAAAGGAAACTACAGTCCATGTACTTGCGAAAGATTTTTAGATAATTCCAATTTGATGCTCAGAGAGAGAGTTATGATTATTTTTCCATGATCACCTCTTTGAGATGAAATTCGGGAGCCTGAAAAAACTCTAACTTCCACAGATCATAGATCCACAAATATTGCGAACCAAGATCTAAAATTTTTACAAGAGGTTCCTCAGGATTGTAGCTTCGTTCTGTAAAAATTTCAACTTCTGAAACTTCGTATAAATAAAGGTATAGTGCACATGCCACGATGACCTGTTTTAGGTGAAATTGGGGACCCTGAAAAAGCCCTAACGTCCACATATGATATCTCCAAAAATATTGTGAACCAATATCTGAAGCTTTTACATGATGTTTCTCAGAATTTCGTCTTCTCTCTATAAAAATTTCAGCTTCTGAACCTTCTTTGAAAAAAAGGTATAGCAAAAATTCCATGATGACTTGTTTAGAGCAGTGAAACCCTAGAATTCAAATCTCTAATACCAAATTTTATGAAACAAACTCCATCCCTAGAAGAAAAGAAAGATCAACGCCTTAGAAATAAACCACTTTGAGGGGGAAACCTCAAATACATTACATAAATGAACAATTCTTGGATGATACAAATGACAAAACCTACTTCTATATATAGGAGTCCATGGGATCACAATATAATCCTAGCTGACCTAACAATAATAATGTAAGGGCACGATAATAACAATATTGGGGTTACAAGGGTACAACAATAACAATAAGGGGGTTACACTAACAATGATAAGGGACTATACTAGTAATATAGGGACCTAACAATACATGTTAAATAAAATGAACTATTTCATTACATTTGGTATGCATCTTGTTGAATATGAGTTGTTATTTTCTTTAGTGATCATTTTTATCTTGTCAACTATTTTGTAGGTTAAATAATGAGTATTTCCTTGTTCTTGTGTGTGTCTTTTAGGATAGTACTATTACGTTTCTTCTAGAGGCTCACTCTTTCTTTTCTCTTCCGTGAAAGTACCTTATATATATTGTGATTGTATGCCTCACATTGTCAACTTTCTTGCTTGTTTCGAAGGTTATGTGCATAATTTATTATGTTATGAGTTGTAGGCAAGGACAAGATTTAAGTTATGGAAACTAGGTGTATTATCCAGATGGGGCTCATACTCCAAATAGAGTGAGGTCTAGCTGGGAATTCATACCAAGAATACCCCTTGTGTTTGTGGACTTGCAACATCACCAACATGCCAAAAAAAATTATTTTCAAGGAGTGGTTGCTCTTATGTTGTTGGGGCCAACAAATATCTCTAAAAGAAAAGAATTAAGATTAATAAAAAGAATATAACTAGAGAAATAATATGGTGTTTTTTATCCCCTTGAGGGTTTCTACCTAAAATCCATGTTGTTCATTTTTTTATTATTGTGTTGTGCTTTGAATTTGCATGCATGTTTAGACTTACTATTGAAGTACTATGATGCTAGTTGTTTAAGTGTTTAATTGTTTGCTCATTGTTTTGGGAAAAAAATTGTTATGATTATTAATACTATGTTATACTGATTCTTCGCACCACCCACCCCACCTCTCCCCCTTGCCCATTATAACTAAGTTTCCAAAAATATGGTCACTGTATCGATAAACTGCTCATGTTAACAATAAGGAATGTGATTTACAGTATAGAGGTGATTCGTGAATATTTTCTCAAGAATGGGATTATTCACATGTAATCGATTTCGAGCCTAAGTTTGAGCTAAATGTAATCCATTTATAATCTCGCCAATCTCTGTTAACTTAATTGGATATTTTAATGGGTGTGGTGTGTCTAGTAGGCATAGCCATATATATATATATATATATATATATATATATATATCATCTAAATGGATGGGCATACCCATATATATGTGTGTGTGTGTGTGTGTGATCCAATCTATGGAAAGGGGGCTTGTGCCTAATTATGTAGCATAAACCAAGGTGGCAACTATTGAAAGAAATGGCATGGACCCCTTGGAGTAGTGATATGGCCATGACATGCATGCCATGTGAGAAACATGGGGACCATATCGGTTCCACATGTTAGGTCAGGATGACTTGCCAATGATTGTGATCTGATCTTTAAATGGTCTTAATTTTTTTATTTATGGGTTGGATTGAGCTAAATTGTATATCACTCAAAGGCTGTCTTTGAGACAAACACAATAGGTTATTTATTTTGGGTTTTAAAAAGTTTAAAAAGAGGATAAAAAATTTAGACCCCATTTCAACAATAGTACTTTGGAGATTAGGTCAATCATATTAACTTCCTCTTTCTATATTTAGTGTGTTCTATGAGTGGTAATGGGCTATGTTATAAATATAGCCTTTATATGCTTATGAGACGGTTAGATGGGAATTATGTTTTACCTTTTTGGGAGTCCCATAATACCCCCCGATGTACCCCAATATTGCATCAAGAATGTTGCAACTCCCACGGCTTCCAACTTAAATTATCAAGACAGGGTTCGTATAAACTTAAGAGGTGTCGACACTATATGTGCAACATATAATGTTTCCTTCTTTCATTGATCTGATGCAATGAAGTGAATATCATGGAATTAAGAATAACATAATTGAATAAATGAAAATGATACTCTATTTACTGAAAATAGAAATGTTGCTTGCTCTATTTGAATAAATGCAAATATTAGGCTATTTGAAAATTCTATGCTACTTGCAAGAATGTAAACACTATTCTAATTGCAGAATGTAAAAATTTTCTTTGAAAAGAAATCGATCCTATGTAAGAAAAACACTTTGTAATTGAAATCATGAGGAAATGAATTCAAATAGATAGTCCTAAACTAATATAAATGGGAAAATAACCATGTTAATGATGTTTTTCAAAGGGACTCAGATATAGTAACAAAATTCATATGAATTTCATAATAAATCATCATGTAATTCAATCTAGAAAATTTCCACCTAATCCTAATTGCATAATTGTATTTGCAGTGACAAAAATATAGCTTAAAATTGGTCAAGGGTCTTCCTCAATTATGGATTTAGAGCCTAGGGGTCATTATTCAAGCCTAAGAGACAAAAAAAAAAAAAAAAAATTTGGAGAAAATATGGTCAAGTTTGCAAGTGTTATAGGACAACTACACCACTGTTACATAACTACTACTCCTCGAGACAACTTGTCGAATGCCCAATAAAATCAAATGAAAATGATATGGGATTTTGTTTTTATTAATTAGGATGTCCTAGGACTCCATTAAAATTTTAACCACTCAAAAATACCCCTATTAACATGTACAAAAAATTAGCAGAAAATTGCTACTCTAAAAACCAGAAATTTAAGAATCAGTGGGCTAGTTAACCTACCAAATTCCTAACCTAATAAACTGAAATTATATGGAGTGAATATTTTTATTAAAATGAAATTTTTTTAGGACTTAATGCAATATGAATCAACTCAAAATATATTGGTTAACATGTGCTACAAAATAGCATAATATTACTACTATTTTGCTACAACAAACTTCTAGAAACTCTACATTTGTGAACTAGTAAACCAATCCAAGTAGCTCAATGATGAATATGAATTTTCAAATTTTTTCTAAGGATGATTAATTCTTTTTATTTTTTAAATAACCTACAAAAAAAATAATTTCAATCATTTAACCAATATTACCTCCAAAAAAATAAATATGAATAGCAAATGAAAAAATAACAGATGCAAGTGAAAAAGACATTCAAAGAAAATAATAAAAATTGTAGAAAGGGGATGTGAGGCTCATAGGATGGCCAAGCCTAAGGAAGCTCAGAGTCATATTGAGATAACCAAGCTTTAGAATATAAAAAGTGCACCAAAATTCATTATTTGAATCAATCCAAGTACATCCCTGCTAGAATTGAAAGTGGAGATGCTAAATAAAAAGTTATCTCCACAAGAATTCTAAAAAATACATTCCCCTAGAGGAAAATTAAAATTGGTACTTATACAAAGTGGTGAGGAAGAATTTCCCTCAAAAGGAGGTAGATCCCAACACACCCCCCGCCCCCCCCCCCCCCCCAAAAAAAAAAAAATCCCTTAAAAAGTGGATCTAGTTCCCAACACTAGGAATTTACTTTAAATGGCAGGGGGCACATTCTTAAATTTTCTTAATCATTGGAGCTCAAAAATTGGATCATTAGTTTAATGATATATTTTTCATTTATTATCTAATCTTGGCCAATCCTATAGTAGGGAGGAAGTCCCTATATTATCTTAGCCTCAAAATCTTCATAATATGCGCAATATTCTCACAATATCCTATAGAAATAAATAATATTAGGCACAAATATTTAGTTACCTCTAAACCTTACCAATCAACATATTAAATATAAAAATATTTCATCTAATTTAAAAAGACATGCTTAATTTGTTGAAGGATGGTCATATGGGACTTAATTTATGGCTAATTTGGAGGCCCATCATACCCCCCTACTGAAAGTGTTTCTCATCCTCTGAGCAGCTTAGTGACCTATATGTGCCTCATTCATAGACTTGGAAGCCTCCTTGATCTTTCATGTAATTTCTCAACACTTTCTTGTAGAAATTTTTTGTCTTCCTAAAACATCTTTCTGCCTTCCTATAGCATTTATGTTTTCTCCTGTAGCAGATTTATTTGTTCCTTAAGCTACTAGGTTATGAATACTCTAGTGGTGGGCCTTCTCATCGATGTAAAAAATTTCTTCCCCTTTTCTTTAGGGGAGGTGACCTCCTCAATTTTCCTTCCAACCTATCCCAAAATCTTTTTCTTAGCGGCTAGTTGACTCTTCAATTTTGATTGGGGCAGTCGAAGGAGGTTAAAAATTCCCTTGACTGATCCTAGTTCTCTATATCCTCTTAAAGTATAACAACACATACTTGGATTTCCTTATCTTGCTATTGACAAGTGCACTAAGTGTGGCAAAGGTAGCATCCACCCCTTTCTCCATGTATCCTGGTAAGAGATTATTTGTTACCCATGTTTTCATGTCTTGTGGTAAGTTCTTGTATCTAAATGAAGGCCTCCTTTTTCGTCAGAGAGGGAGAAGAATTATATCCCCTTATTCAATAAAAAATACCTCTATTCCCACTTTTTATTTCTTACGTAAGAAAAATAATTTTTTAAGTAAATTTAGATCCATAGGGGTTTGCTACAGGACCCCTGTAGCTGGGATAATTTTACTCACAATTTCATGGAGAAAAGATGTCATTTAAACCTTTAGGGATGAATTATTTATTTTTTAGGTGGTTTGGATCTTTTTTCACCACTCGTTCCAATCCCGTAGCATCTCCCCTACGATCCTATAGCAGTTATGATATTCCTGTAGCAATTGTACCCAATCATGTAGCACCTAAAAATCAACTCTGTATATATTTTGTAGCACCCTAGGAATCCCCTGGTGGTATATAGATCGGCCTTTGATGCCTTAATGAGCCTCTCTAACTATTCTTGGAATGAGCATTGGTATAACTGAAGTTGAGCCTTGTCCTCTTATTTCTTTTTGTGATAGTGATATCGACGCTCTTGGTGATTTGGCCTCTACATGTATTTCATTTTTCTTTTAGTTGTTTTTTGCTCTCCTTGTAATTATCACCTTCTCACCTCTGACTTTTCCACATCAAATGGGTGGCTAAGTAAACTTCAATTTTACTATTCGACAGTGTCCAAGTCTACTGGCCACCTTCATCCTAGAAAACCTTCTCTCGTGCGCATTTAAAAAAAAAAATCAACCATAATACACTCAAGAGGAGAGGTGAAGGATAGTGCATACTTCTGCCTACCTCATTCTTTCTTGATGATTTTTTTATTTCTTTGGTTTCATTGAATATCTGGACATGCATGAGGCTAATTTTGAGTGTCTTATAAGATGCCATTTGTTTGTCTTCCTTTCTTCCTACAATTTCATTGATAAAATACACTTTTTTTAAAATGTTAATTGTTGATTGAAATATGATTATGCAAGTATTTATGGATTTGGGTGCTCTTATTTGGATGATATTTTGTTATTTATTGGGTAATAAATACACTTTTGTTCTTGTATATATGGTCTTTTGATTCAAGGATTTATTGCTTCAGGAATCACTTTGTTTGATCTAAAACATGCATGTTCCTTCTTCTCCAATGATGATCTTGTAGAAATCTATAGGAGGTCCTATAGTTTCTCCAGATCATGTTTCTGAATTCTCCATTGCTCCATACTGATTGACTTTTGGATCTAGTACTTTATTTTTGGTCCTACAGGAGATGTGCAAACTGCTAAAGGAATGTGTTTCTTCTTGTAGCAGTCACACAAACCACACTAATACCCCTCATATTTCCCAATATCACTTCAAAATGTTTTGAATAATTTGTAAGGATGTTAAATATGTATGACAGAGGGCTTTATGGTGATAGGAAAGGTGGATGAATCGGTGAAAAATATGGTTTTTTATGGAAAATGTGATTTTTGGGATGGAGAAGTGACTAAATAGTGTGGAGGATGGATGATTGTGGTGTGGTCGACTAATTTTTTCATTCCCACAAGGAAAATATAAGATATGAACTTTATCTCTATGCTTATCACACTCCTATAGAAATTTTGGTCAATCATGTAGCAATACAGGACAATCCTATAGCAAACTTGCTTTATATATATATATATATATATATATATATATATATAGTTATGACGTGATATTTTTGAACGTGGCACACACCATCACCCTTATGCATCTCCCCATATGGACGCATGAATCCCAAGAAAAATGGAAAATGGTTGTAGATTGCGGAGGCCAATTTCTAGAAAATTAAGCAGTGGAATTTGCTAAAATTTCATGAACATGTTACCATCATCCTTATAAATCTCCCTATGAAATATCCCAAAAAACTTTTGCATGTTTCTTGAGATATGGTCAAAACAATTTTCGCCCTGTGCAGTTTAATGGTGTTGTAAAGAAACAAAACTTTCCTGTAGTAAATTCTATGCTACTTGCAAGAATGTAAACACTAGTCTAATTGCAGAATGTAAAATTTTTCTTTGAAAAGAAACTAATCCCATGCAAGAACAATATTTTGTAATTTAAATCCTAATGGCATGAATTGAAGGAAATAGGCCTAATATAATTTGAATGGGAAAATTACCTTCTTAATCACCATGTTCAAAGGAACTTGGCTAGATTAATAGAACTCATATGCATTTCATAAGAAAACCATCATAATTGTTCAATTTAGAAATTTGCACCTAACCATAATTGCAGAATTGTATTTGTAGTGAGAAAAAAGTAGGTTAAAAGTGTTATTGGTTCTTCCTAAATCATGGAATTGGAAACTATGGGTAATTATTCAATCCTAAGAGACTAAAACCCATATTTTAGAGAAAATCTGGTCAATTTTACACGTGCTACAGGATTCTTACAGGCTTGCTACATGAATGATACACCACGAGATAACTTTTCGAATGCCCAAGAAATAAAATGAATATTAGATGGGAATTTTTTTATTAATTAGGATTTTCTAGCAATCCATTCCAAGTGGAATCACTCAACAAAATTCATCTTAACATGTCATAAAAAATATCAAAAAATTACTACTATAAAAAACAGAAATTCAAGAATTAGTGAGCTAGTTAACCTGCGAAATGCCTAACCTAATCAAGTGAAAATTTTATGGGGTGAATTTTTTTATTAACTTGAACTATTTTATGACATAATATAAGTGAAATAAACTCAAAATATCCTCATTAACACAATCCAAAAAATAGAAGAAAAATTATACTATTTTTCTACAAGAGGCTTCCAGAAATTCTAAATTTGTCAACTAGTAAACCAATCTAGGTAGCTCAATAATTAATATGAATTTTAAAAGATTTTAAAAGGATTAAAAATTCTTGTGAATTTGTAAATAACCTATAAAAAAAATCACTTCAATTATTTAACCAATATTACCTACAACAAAAGAAGCATGAATAGTAAATGTAAAAATAAGAGATGCAACTGAAAAATATATTCAAAGGAAATACATAAATTGTAAAATAGGTACCTAAGGTTCCTAAGATTTCCATTTCCAAGGATAACAGGAGTCCTATGAAGGAAACAAATTTTTAGAAGCTAAAAATGGCACCAAACTTCATTATTTGATTCAATCCAAGTACATCTTCGTAAGAAATGAAAGTGGGGATGCTAAATAACAAGATTTCTCCACAAGAATACTTAGAAATACATTACCCTATAGGGAGATTTGGATTGGTACTTATAAAAAGTGATTAGGAAGCATTTTCCTTGAAATGAGGCAGCTTTCCCCTCCAAAATCCCTCAAAAAGTGTATCTAGTTCCCAACTCTAGGAATTTTCATTAAATGATAATTAGCACATTCCTAGATTTCTCAATCATTCGAGTTCTAGAATATTTTCAATAAATTCATAATATATTGTTGATTTATTATTCAATATTGACCCATCCTTTAGTAGGGAGCAAGTCCCTAGATTATCTTAGCCTCCAAACCTTCATAATCTTCCCAATATTCTCAAGATATTCTACAAAAATAAATAATATTAGGCACAATTATGCAATTATATATAAACCTTCCTAATGAACATATTAAATCTAAAAATATATCATTTAATGAAAATATATGTTTAATCTGTTTAAGTATGGTCATATGGGCCTTAATTTTTCTAATTTGGAGGCCCATCACCCCCTACTAGAACCATTGTTGAACCTTTAAGAAACTTACTCTTCTCCCCCCCCCACTCTTTCTCATTGATCTCTTTAGAAAGTTACTTGATCTCCCATGTTGACCTAGATGTAGTTGTGTTTGTTGGGTGGAAACATTCATTCTTTGAAATGGATTTTGATTCCTTGGACACCTTTTCCTAACTTTTATGTTCTTGGATCGACAACAATAAGGGTGTATTGAATCTAATCCTAATCCTATATACTCCAGGCCTTTGAACAATCCTTTAATATAATGGACACCTCAAAATTGTAGCATTTAGTTGGCCACGAGTGTGGTATATATGATTTTCATATTTTGGGGTAATTTTTTCTATCTCCTGTCAAAATATTGCGAGCTTTCCTCTCTTAAAAAACTCAAATTTTCTTCAAACTGGATGATGGCCTCCACTTGTCTCTTCTTGTAAAATTCCGCTATCTTGCGGTCATATGCAAGAATATCATGAATTTAGGTTAGGATGGATGGGTTTGGGTACTATTTTCACTTCTACAACAGCCTCCAAAAATTTTCCCTATGCACAATTTTGGATCCTTCCTTGGTCTTGTTCATTTTCATTGCAAACTTTGAAATTAATCCCATGTGTTTTCTTAAAGTGTTTTTCTCGCTTTTTAAAGTTAGGCAAAATATCTTCTTTTTGCATGATTAGATATCAAATATTTTTTTAAATATTTTATATTGTTTTTAAGAGGTAATATTTGTGTAAATTAGTTTTTATTACCATGTAAACACCTGTCACACTCATTTCCAAAGTTTTAAGCATGGTTGCACAAGTGTCATCATGTTCATCGCAAAGTGTATATTTAGTGTCGCATTTTTTGTAAATTGCCATAATATGTCACGTGAAGGGAAATGAATTGCTCATGTGTCATGATGATCTATTATTTTTAGTCCTAAAAGTATTCTAAGTGTGTGTGCATATTCAAAGTCTCATCATTGTTCACACTAGTCTCATTGATCTCACACATAGAAATTTTTTGAAATACTTCATGACCAAGCAACATAGCTTCTCCCCAGCCTCTCTGAACTAAAAATTTCACAGTTTCATTCCTTTATCTATGACCTTCCCTCTTGGAACCATACAATGTGTATTTTTTGCCTCCCAGAACTACTATACATGCATAGTTTATGTGCTAAAACCCTGACCTTGACTCTCAAAATTACACAATCCCTCCTTCAATAATGTCCCTAACTGCACATTACACAATCACTCACCTCGATCTCACTCCTAGAGAATGTGAAATACATAAAAACACAATGGCCCAACCTCCCTTGTATCTTAGAACTATGCAATATTTTCATCCAATTCCCATCACCTTAGCCTGTCTCATTGTTTCCTGAAACTGTGCAGTTTTCTCCCTCAGTCGAGCTTGAACTGCACATTGCATAGTCTCAAGGTTCAAGGATCCCTCTTTCTTTATTAAAATGCACAATTGTGTAGTCAATGAGCCCTCTTCCCAGCTCTCCATTTGATTCTAGATAAGCCAAAGGATTAGTATGCATAATATTAGACTAGGGAGTTTTCGAATTGGCGCCATATTGTCATGGTTAATTGCAGGAACATGTACCCTATCATGCCATGGAAATAAGAGGAAGAAGAATATTAAGGAGAGAATCATGTTGGAAGACACTATTGTATCTCAGTACACAATCTTATCAATTAAGAGAAAGCAAAGGAACGTTATTTTGCGACCATTATTCAAGACTTGACATCATCGAAAATTCCTTATCACCAAGCCATGCGGATCTAAAAAGGAAACAATCCTCAAGAAGGCACTCAACACTCAGAATTGGAAGCGGCTTGACATTGCCACATCATCAAGTAGTCCATGTTAGCAGTGGCATGTCATATAATGTCATGAGTGATTACATGCCACACCATTGTGGCTAATGATGTAAAATAAGTTTTAGAGATGTTTTTTAAAGTGAAAGCACAAATGACATGTGTGGAATATGAAGAGTCATGTAAAGTTGGAAATTCATAGAAAGTCAAACATTCATAAGGGTGGATGAATATTGAGAAGGAAGGAGAAGCATCACCTCCCATTCTTATATGTCCTCATAAACATGAGAGCAAAGGACTTTCATGATTCTTCCTACAAAGAATGAAAACCTAGTCCTCTTAGGGTGAAAGGAGTGGCTCCAATGCTCCGCTATTGGATCTACTATTGTTCATTGTATACACGTGTCTTGAAAATTTTACTTAATAAAAGAAGCCTTCAAGGTCAGCATGTTCTTCATGCATGGATTATGAATGTTTCTAATAATATTCTATGGATTTTTTTATTTCATGTTTTCTTTCACATGTGCTAAGGTAGTTGAACTATTTTGGATATTTTAGTACTTATATTGTCGAGAATGTGTTGTAATGGTTATTATTTTTGTCTCATCCTTGTGGACTATTATGTAGGATATTAGACAAGAAATTATCATTCATTGGTTGTAATGATCATATCATCCCTTGTGGACTATTCCACTGGATGTTAGACAGATCCTTCTGGCTCATTTGTGTCTCTTCTTGAGTGGTACTATTACCTATCTTTTAGAGGCTCAATTTTCTCCCTCTATCCATAGTATAATAAATTGCAAACACCTACAAATGAGCACTCACTAGGCACACCTTCTTCCTTTTTGAAGGCACCACTATATCCCTCTCTCTTCATGACAATTAGAGCGAAGGATATTTAAGAAATCAGAAACTTGACCATATACCATATGGGAATCCTACACCAAATGGTGTGAGGTATAATTGAGACTTTATATAAGGGAGAAACCCTAAATGTTGGCGAGTCCAACACCATCAAAATTTCTGGAACTAAAATGAGGGAAACCAATTTTATATGCCTATTAAGCTCATCAACCCCAATATCACATCTTCCGGTCAAGGCAACAAAATTCACAACACTTCCGCTAATCGGGTTCTGAAGTTGGTAACTCTTCTCATCCTGAGCTTGTAAAAAATTTTGAAACCTCTTACAATCATAAACGGGCCATCCGTCCCATAACCCCTCATTTTTCAAAAGATATTTTATTAATTCAAGGAGGACACAATCTTCCATATATTCTGAAAAAGAAGCCAACCACCCCTACGAGGATAGTGGTTTCTTCTATTGAAGATTTGGTTTTCGCTACCCTTAAGGAGTTAATGGATTCTATGGATAAGGTAGAATACTCAGAATAAAATCCACCACATAGTGGTGGTTACATATATAATGTTGTATTCTTTGAAAATACTTTCCATGGGTTATGTGGTTAAGAGGAGGAGGAAGAAGAGCAATTAGATTCAGATAAGGAGGAGGAGGAAAAAGATGAAAATGTGGTAGACCAAGATATGGATTGGATGTCTCAGGGCCCACTTTCACTCTTGAGTGTTTTATAGAATATGCCAAAGAATCCTAAAATTCTCCTAATGAAGTACGACTCTGACAAAATAGTAATGGCAGAGGACCATTTTGACAACCTCGACCTACACCTGCAAATGCTTGTGGTACACTATGATGGTGTTGCATGTATATTTTTTTAATGAACCTTAGAGGATAGATCAGTTGTATGGTATCATAGTATTCCTCTAAATTTCATCTAGAACTACATGGTGTTTAAGAATATTTTCCTTGAAACATTCGTTGATGACAAGACCCTCGCTATGTTGTTAAAGGAATTCGGTAATCTCAAGATGGAGCACAAAGAGAAAGTGAAAGATTTCAATGAAAGGTTTAACTTCATTTTGAATAAATTCCCAGTAAAAAAATAACTCCATGGCTCGATCACCATTGATTACTACACTTCTTCCTTTCCAACAAGCATTACATAGTTCTTAAAGAAAACAACTAAACAAACACTAAAAAAAATTATGAAGAGAAAATTGCAGTTGAAAATGACTTGTGCATGATTGGGGTCATCATAGATGATGAACACTACAAGAGAAATAGACATTGGTGAGGGGCGAAAAATGTCACCATAAGCTCATTGGTGAGGGTCAAAAGATCCTTTGTCACCAAAAATTGAACGTCACCAAAGGTGATGTCACTGAAAGTATAGGTGTTGTGGTGTCATTCAAGGTCTCTCACTAATAATGATTTATAATGACGAATAGTGACTGTCACCATTTCATATGAGAAATGGTGACGGAAAATAGTCTCCATTACCAAAAAATTGAACGTCACCAAATATGGCATCGTCAAAAGCATGCATTGTGGTGACATTCAAGGTCTGTCATAAATATTGATTATAATGACGGATAGTGACCGTCACTATTTCATATGAACAACAACGATTTTTTGTGATGGACCTTTCATGGTTGTCACTATTAGTGCATATATATGGCGAAGTTCATTGACCATCACCATTTCATATTT
This sequence comes from Pinus albicaulis, assembly GCA_034641835.2. Classification (NCBI taxonomy): domain Eukaryota; kingdom Viridiplantae; phylum Streptophyta; class Pinopsida; order Pinales; family Pinaceae; genus Pinus; species Pinus albicaulis. The sequence goes on along the minus strand of CM076582.1, from coordinate 531,539,698 downwards.
GTTGAGGGTCAAAAAATGTCATGATAAATTCATTGGTGACATCAAGGTCTGCCACGAATAATTGTTATAATGACAAACAATGACCATCACCATTTCATATCAACAACAATGATTTATCGTGATGGTCCTTTCATGGTCATCACTATTGATGCATATATATGGTGGCGTTCGTTGACTGTCACCATTTCATATTTTGGTGAGGGTAAAAAAATGTCACCATAAGCTCATTGGAAATGGTCAAAAGAGAATCCATCACCAAAAACTGATCGCCACCATTCCCTATGAGTATCGGGGCCTGATTGAATTGAACTACCAATCTCCTGCTTGTAAAGCATGTGCTATTCCATTGAGCTAGCACCCTTTAAATAATTAGACTTTAAACTAGAAATTTTCCCTAAAGGTGAAAAGATACACCAATGGAATAGAAGATCCAGGAAGATCAAAATTTGCTAGAAATAATATGTTCAATATATATAATAAAAAGACAATAATAATAAATATGATATTCAGTATACATAATAAAAATACAATAACTCAATTGATTAATTTCCTCTATGATACCTAATATTTACCAAAACCATTCATGATCAAATACTTAATATTTACCAAAACTACTAATGATTAAATACGTTTATAATTTCAGGAAGGACCATGATTTTCCTGTTACGATTTTTTTGTCCTGTCATTTCATGATTTAATATGTGGAACAATTAAATACACTGATTGGGATTTAATCCAATGAGTGTTTAAAAGCACGTAAATTTTAGAAATGAACATTTTCATGTTACGATATGATTTTAAAACGGCCAAAGGCCATAATTAAACTTCTATGAAATAGCCATTTATGAAAACTAGATAATGAGAATATTAAGCAGTAACCACTAAAATCATCTTGATTTCCACCTATAGTACATCGAAAGCTTCATAATTTTGGTTTAAAATTAAAATATTGTGCCCAAGGAGAGTAGATCAAGAGGAGATCAATAATAAGATGCTAACATAGATGATGATGACAATGGTATCGATTTGTGTTTTCCTCATGGTTTTTAATAGGGAAAAAATTCTATTTCTTAGCCATCCCACCACAATTATTAACTTAGAGAGTAGATTTTTAAAAAACACAACAACACAATGGCCCGCAACTAGTGATATGGATGTACCCCCTAACCATTGGATTTTCATGGGGAATGATGCCAAAAGAGTTACAAAAGAAAGCTTCTATTTTGGGTATTAGTATTAGGTTAGATTCAAAAGGTTATACATGAAAAAAATTAAACAAACTTAGAAGCTACAAAGTGGAAGTAAATATGGAGACCATGTAAAGAAGAAAATTCCAGGCCAAATACAATTACTATCATGCTTATACAATGCAAATTGTGGGTTCCACATACTAGTGAAGAGAATATTTTTCATCCTTGTAAGTTGCCTTGGCCTTGTGCTTGGTATTGACTTCATGCAGCAAATGTAAAACTCTCTTCATTATTGGCCAGTTGATGGGCAAGGTATTTATGCAAAGGAGTCATACTTTCAGAACCATCGTCATTTCCTCTTTGAAGCAGTCCACAAACTAAAGATACAATGCTTCAAGAAATCCATTATTTTTCTCTATTTTATTAAACACCCACTTCAAAAGATCTTCATCCTCTCCAATTTCTTGATCTATTGGTTGTATTCCCGTCACCAGCTCCAAGATCACCACTCTAAAACTATAGGTGTCACTTTTTTTGATCTTTTCTATGTAGAAGTTATGTCTTCCTAAAATCCTTGCATTGGGGACTTTTTGTGTAGTGATTCCTTCAAGTTCACTCAAAAAAAGAAATCTAAAAACCTCCACCATTATGATAATGGTAATCTAGTAATGGAAGGAACACAATTAATGTCAACCACAAACGTGAATTGCTGAAATGTAAAAGATCTAACTAATGAAGGTCCTAATATCTATTGACTTAGATGAAATAGATTTACATCACTAAGAAAATTAGATAATAACATAAGATCAGCAGTAAAATTTGGAGTGATGTTTATAGTGAAATAGGGTATGAACCTCTGTTAAGGTTGGCCACACTATATTGAAATTTTAAGTCCATAATGTGCACATATTATCATATGTAGGCTATAATAACAACCTTGACACATCCCAACTAATCATTATCTCATGGAAATACTAGAACAAATGGCAAAGGTATAATTTCTAAAATAAACTTGCATGGTTAAGATTTGCAGTGCTATCAAGTATATTGTTTATTATAATTTCTAAGAGTGCACTTTACCATTATTCATTCATAACAAGCACTCATCTTTAGATTACTTTTCAATAGAATGTACCTTTTTTATCAGCTTTGGATATTAAAAAAAGTTTCTTACTATCCCACCCCAATCATTAGGGGAATTTTGAGGTCTAAAATAGGCCTCCTAAGAAAAATGTACAACAAAAAGAAACTTTATAGGGACCAATAAGATTCAAGATGATGATTTCAAACATGGGGGATGATTCAACATTTTTTAAGTAAAATGGTAAAAATATTAAAAAATAATAAAATAATAAAACTACTTTTTCAACTCATATTTTCAAGTTATCTCCCAAATTTTTTACTCAAATTTCTAGCGGGAGTTCTCGTTGGATGTAAAATGTAATTCCTCATCTAAGAAGTACCCATGTTGCATACTTTTTATGGACCATACTATGTGAAAATTGAGAAATGCATGAAAAATAAGTGATTACAATCACGTTTTTCATGTATTTCTCATTTTTCATGTACCAGGATCCATCTAAAGTATGAAACATGAGTACTCCTTGGATGAGGAGTTAAATTTTCCATCCAACGAGTACTCCCGCTCGAAATTTGAGTAAAAAATTTGGGAGATAAGTTGAAAATACGAGTTGAAAAAGTAGTTTTTTCTTTTTTCCCTCTAAAATTTGATGATGTAATCAAATATTATTTTATTATTTCCGCTATTATTTTATAATTTCCTTAGTAGGCCCATTTTAGACCTGAAAATTTCCCTAATGCTATACAAAGTGCATAATTTCATAGAATTTTTCAAGAACTTCGTAGAAATATATTTATAGACAACACCACGAGGCATACCATAAACAACTTATTGATTGATGGTTGACAGATGACATAGTCAAATACACTATCGGTCTCCTAATGGACATGCTTAGATTTGCAGACACTACCACATACTTCAAATTTTGTTCACAGTACCTATTATAATATAAGGATTCTTTTTAAGAATTTAGTTAGTCCTAGGATTTATCTCATTTTGTTCCCATATGCACTAGAAAACCAAGGTGATGAATGAGTCACAAGAATTTTCTATTTTCCAGAATTATGTATGCTTTCTTCTTTCACTAAATATGTAATTATGAATATGCACAGGATGGTAAACCATGTTTTTATTTTTAATTTAACATCATTCCTCTACATGATATTTTGTACCAGCACCTACTATAAGTTTTTAAATTCAAGTGATCATGACAAGAGATGGGTAATTCACAAATTTCACTTTGATCTTATAAATCTAGAGCAAAATATTCAAGACCAAAATGAAACTCAATAACAAAGCCATACCAAAATAAATCCTAATTCCCAATACCCAGGGAATTTCCCATAAACATGGAGAGAGGATACCATAAATGCCATTGTGATAATAGATACCAAATATTTTGGAACTTCCATTTGAAGCTTGTGGAGGTATTGCAAGGGGTGGCAGTAAGAACCAGAAAAAATAAAAGAATTCAATGACCTTGCTCCTATTTTTATTCTACGACACTCTACAAAGTATGATCTTGATCTATGACGTATTTGTGCCAAGTGGTTATAAGTTAACAGTAAATGTTATATTCAGATACAACAAATGAATAACCGAGAGGCCTTATGGGTTTATTTTTAATCCTTACACCAAAACCTTTTAATATTCAAGTCTATGAAACAACTCGTTCAAAGTTCAAACTGGACTCGATTTTAAATGGACAGCCTAAAACTAGCTAAGTAGTTTACAAGTTAAAATTTTTGATATAGCTTCTGTTCAATTTATATTACAAGTTATGCCATAGCCTTGAAACTAGTTTCTTAGATAAAACACTTTATTAAGTCAACAACGTCAAGAAAGGTAGTCATGGCAAGAAAAATTCTCTTGTTTTTTCTAATGAGGGTGAATGTAACTTGATAAAGGTTGTATGAGAGTATCAAACCATAAAAAATTTCACTAAAAAATGGAAATGACAAAGTCTTGTTAAGCAAAAAAAGTTTAGTTGAATATATGAAAATCATCGAGATAAATGGCAATTAAACTAAAAGTAATTGTAAAAAAAATGAAATTTCCATCATATACCATATGGTCTAGTTAGTTCTTCAAAAAGAGAAAGTGAAATTGCATGATCAAGCTCCTCATCTTGATATTGTAATGGACCATCCTAAAAAAAATGTCCACATACAACAATCAATGTTATTGTATTGGTAATACTTTTGATATAATCAAATAAAGCATGTACTATATAGGAGAACAACTAGAAAGCACAACTAGAAATTTGAATCACAACATAAAAATATAAAATAACATGCAATAGGAAAGTAAAAACTCCACAGTTTGGTAAATATGAACAATCCATGGGCATGTTCTTATATATTGATATAGATAATGAAAAAGCCTTGTGCATGTTGCGGCATATATGGCCAGTACACCCATGATTTTCCCCATTTACCGCATATGTGTCAAGTATGGGAAGCCGAAGAAGGAACTTATATAGGACAACAACCCATGGTTCAACATCCTCTGGCCCTTGATTAATCTCAGCCGACAGTTCTTACCAACCCATTTCCTCACCAAGGATACATAGTTTCCCAACCCACACAAGGTTAGGGAGTACCTCAACCTCCACAATATGGTCCCCCCAATTATCAGATTCTCATGATGAATTATGATGTGGTCCACATTGAAAATGTCAATGTTTAGACTCATTTCACTAGTATGAAAAGGAACCTGCTAATTCTATGACTAAGTCCCAAACAGAATTTTCCAATGAGTCCATTCAATCATCAAATTTTACCTTACAGATCCATCATCCTAATGCATAGGTTATTACCAATAACTCCAAAGGACCATTATTTCATAATACTTCTTTAGCCAAATGCACCCATACATACAACATAGTAGATGAGTTGTCACAATATCCTACTTCCATGTCAACGATGGAAGTTCTCCAGTCATGCCCATCCTAATGAAAAGCTTTACTTAATTCCCCGGGCATTGTGGATCCTTCATATGATCCTATGATCATATTTAACATTGACCAATCAGAACATCCTCCACTTCCTTCATATGTTTCTTTCAAATACCAGTATCAATAAGAAACACCATTATACAATGATGTATCATTGGAAAATATGCCTCCACTTACGTGATGGATTATAGTGTTTGGAAACAAATTAACTCACCATACATGTCCCCATCCATCATTACTTTCTGTGCATGGGACGATCATCCAAATTAGTTCCTTAGATTACTTTGTAACTATCCTATCACTTTTGCTGGGAAGATGGTCTCCATTGATATTCAAGTCATCGACAACCCCAATGGATTAAAACATCCTTCTGAGTCGTTGTTACACCTATGCCATGTCACTTGTCACATCCATGTTTTTCTGTAAGATGTCATTTCCCCAAAAAGGAAAGATCATTATAGTCAATCGACTGACTTACTATGACCCTAAGGCATATAATTTTCCTCAAACTAACATTTCATCCATGACTGATGATATGAATATCTCATACCTCATCAATGTCTAACCATGAGTCTATAAATATTTTGGTTTTCTTGATGCCTATTATGGTCCACCACCTACCCCTTTTAGCCCATATCATCTAGTGTTTTCATGATGCAACTGTCATAGGCTACTCACAAGATGTTTGGTATGCCCATCTAACAGCCTGCGCCTTTGCAACCTATTGTCCCCAACTCAACCTAGCATAGAGGTATAATTCCCCAAGGACCACCTCCTTCTAGTGGGGTCTCTCCTAATCCAAATCAACCAGGAACAGTTCCTTCAGGCCTTATCCATCTAGGATAAGTTCTGCCAGGCCATTATCTTCAGGTCAGATACATTTATTATTCCCCTTGCCAGTATTTTTCTCTCAACATGTCATAGTTACGTTGAGTTTACCCACGATTACTCTAGGGATCCTAGTGTGGTACATTGATCCCCCTACAAATACTTGACCTGATCACCTTAAACCTTACACATCTTTGACCCTGGTGCGACCAGTTGTAGCTTCCCCTTCTTTTCCTTTAGTTCCACAACAACCTCAATAGACACCTAAACCTATTTTGAAAGCATCTAGTGATGGGGGCAAAGCCTAGGAAAAGCGAATGAAATACAAAGCACAACTCCAGCTCCTCCTGAGCCTCCAAAGCTGACACCTCTATGCCCTTTGTGTGATGTTGTTGGGCATGCTACCCATAATTTTCCTAAACTCCCTCATCTTAAAGAGGAAGTCAATGATATGTTTCCTAACTCTAACATCCCAGAGGTCCATGTTACCTTACTTGAGTCGGCCAAGAAAAATATTTTTTTACGTGTGAATCACCCTTGTGATTTGTGTGATAACTTTGGTCACTATTCCCATCACTATCCTTGTCTTGAATATTTTCACTATACTCGTTAGGCACTTCGTGAAATAGAGGTCACTTGTAGTGAACCCTCCAGTTCTTTACCTATGGATTCTTGCAACATTATTAAGCCAAAACAAGAACCATAGATTTTGATTCCTCCTCCTGATGTCGACATGACGGATATCATTGCTACTATTCTCTACATGTCATCATCCATGATATCCTCATCTGGAGACTCTTTTGGAGTTCTCCATACTCATTTTATAGAACCTTCTTCATCAGATACTTCGGTCTCAACATCGATATATATTCCATTTACTTGTCATTTTCCCCTCATGTTATCAATGCATATGCGAACCTTGTCACTCACAATGATTCTTCAAGTGGTTCCTCCACATAAAGTGGTATTTCTTCCTCCAGTCTACCCATCTTCCATTCAGATGAAGACATCATGGAATCCATGACCACCCTTGATTATCCTTGGGAATATATGCATTTTCGTGTGTATTTCCTTCCGCAAAAAACCCATGATCAATATGTTCTGGAGTTGAAATACTTCATCCATAATGAGGTCGATCGTTTCATAAACCCTTAATTCGAACAAATGAGTTCGAACCACATTCACCTTATGTCCGTTACATTTCCACCCAATGTTTGGGTAAGGGGGGATTCACTTTTGAGATTTTAGGAGAAGAAATTCTCCCCAACCCTCCCAATGCATCTAGTATTGTTGAGTCTAGTCCAAATATTCTTTCCAATTTAGAAGAACCTCTAGAGTTTCATATCAACTCATATCACTCTAGGGTAATCCAATTAATCATTCCTTAATCTCACATCAAGAACCCATTCCCTTCGACACTTTTGTTGTTAAACCACCATTTTTTCTAGGTGAGCACCAATTTATTATCTCCAGAGACACCCTCTAGTATAGTGAAACCATGTATGAGAAGAATTAAATTTAGTTCATTTGATTCATATATGCAGTGCCAAATGAGATTCGTAATCCAATATTTCCTTTCTCTAACTATATCTATCCATTCTTCCCACAAGACGAAAACCATAACATAAACAAATGGTGAGCCACGTCATCAAAATATGTTTAGAGTCCATTATTCTAAACACATTTGGCATGTCCAAAAAATTACAGGGGAAACCAATTCCCCTATCACCTCCACATCTTCCTCTAGAGGATATTATATCATTTGGGCTAAATGATTGAATCCCTTATTTTAGTATTGCAACGTCATGCTACTCCAAAAAATCCTCTAGCTAGGGGAATCATTCCCACCCTCAGCATACCAGATCATTCCCATCCATCACATATGCTTGAGACAAATATCCCATGCTTGGGGGCATGATGGCACCCCTGACCACCTTCTCACATGATTAACATAAGTCTTTCCCTATACCCCAAAGATCTAGGTACGGTCAATCATCCTTCCATTCCTTTGATATTTTTCCCTACTTCCCTCTCCAACGAGCCATATAGATACATCACATAACATAGAAACTTGATACCATATTTTACACTAGTACAAAATGACTAATTAGTTACTAAAAAATTCACTAAAATTTTCATATAAACGATTTTTTTTCAGTCGGTGAACAATAATACCTATTTTACAATATCTTATAGCATGGCCAATGTTTACTCGTTTTTAGCTTAGTCGTTATTTAGTTTTTAAGTATGAGGGGTTTCCACAGTGCATTATATTAGATATAATTTTTGGGATTCAGCTACGTTAAGTAAGTCATTAATCTATGAACATTTTCATGAGAGGTAGTCATATCTGACTAATTTCTCATGATTTTTTAATATTCCACTTAGCACTCATTGCATCGTGTGATGCTTGCAGGGGTGAAGAAGTGGGATTGAAACTAGTGAAATGAATCGCATACAGTCAATCATCACTTTCGGGGCTTGCACCAGGTAACCATGACTTCCTAGAAGGAAACCCATCCCAGAACTCCTCTAGCTCAAGGACACTTAATTGTGGATTTTTTCGCCACAATCAAGCCCACTTAGCTTACTACCTCATTTTCAAAACCTTAGCAAGTATTGTGCATGTTGGTCGGCTTAATTGTCGGATTAAACCTCTCAATATTAATTATCAATCCAGGAGTTGTAAACATGATTTGTACTATGTATTGGCTCATCTTAATGGTCAGAGTATAAATATATTCCTTTGTAATGATAAACTAGATACTGGAATGAAACACACATTTTCTCGCAAATAAACAATCTTGAAAATAAAACTCACTGAACTAATTCCTATCAAGCAAACTCCATACTTCAATTAAACTATAATGAAATTCAAAACAATCCTCAATAATTCTCGTACTCGAATTTAAATCCCCTATGATATCTTGAAAGCCTTAATCTAATTATTCCTCTGATTAAGTTAGAAATTAACACTTGAAACTAAGCCTGAGATAACCAAAAGACACACATTATAAATTCACACCTTAAGCTAACTATCTAAACTACTCTTCATAACAAATTCAACATTTAAATTAACAAAATACAATTCTAACTATTTCTAAAAGAAAAATACTTTTCTTCATGTAAAATAACACTTGAAAATTTTATTAAAAATCACAAACTTGCAATCTAAATATTTGAATCTAGGTGAAACAAATTATTCAAAAGCAACTCACTCTTCGAAAGCATGCAACTCATAATGAAAACTAAATCAAACTCATGCCACTCGATAATGAAAACTTTAAATCACCGCTACATTCACAATTAAATCCACGCTCAATCTTGCTCTTATAAAGAAGTGATTATACTATGAAAACAAGGATAATTCTAATTTAAAATAGATTTAATTCTTTAGAGAAATCCCGCTATGCATAAACAAATAAAACCTTGAATTACACTCTAAAAGGCAGTGTTACTTGTTCAAAATTAAAACATTACAATATGTTCTCACTACTAAAGCAAAATCATAAATTGGAAAACAAAATAATGATTTAAGTGCATAATTAGGAAATATTAGATGCTATTAAAAAGCAATTCAAAACAAAATATAATCCTACAAATTAAAAAATTCCTAAATCTATGAAGAATGAGGGACTCGACTCCAGGTTGTGGTGGATCCTTTCCACTCCCTGGAGAAAGTCCTAAACTAGCTCAATGTTTAAAAACAAAAATTACAATGCTTACATAAAAAATAAAAAAAAATGCAGAAGCCAAAATTTATTAAATTAAATCATAACATCGAATCAAATATTAATCAATAAAATACATCATCTATTGCTTCTTCATTACAATTATTGTGCTAGGAAATTCGATGCTGGATCTGCAAATCAAAAGAGATTCATTTAATTTGACCCTGAGAAATTCGACTTTGAAACCTGAGGAATTAAATTGCTGGACTCTGCGCTCTTCCCAATTGATGGACGGACTACCTCCTATCTAATCGATCCACCCCTCTACATTTCAGAAGTGATTCCTCTATCTAATTGACAAACTCACTGCCTCTGTGTTTTGTCTTGATGGACGGACTAACTTATTCCTCCGATTGATCGAATAATACCCCTCATCGACTACGGCAATTGATATATAAATTTTTAATTGCAAACTGGAGCTTCAACCAAGAAATAGAGAAGATAATTGGTTTTAGAACTTGCCCAAATGAGAATTGGTTTTGAAACAGAATGTCAAATTGGAGAAATCATTCCTCTTTTTGTGGGATGTGGCTGTTGCTGGAAGGTGCATTTTGGGTTATGGAGGAATTTGACCTCACACACTGCTGGAAAAGGTATCGTATAGCTAACTGGGGCATCGTAAGGCAGCTTCAACAATGATTTTTATGCTCGTTTGCCATATCATAAGGATGGAAACTTGTTTATTGATAAGAGCTCGACGAAGGCTACGATTCTCCTTTTACGCCTCTTAGAATTCCACTAAGCTTGGCTTATCCCCAATCGATAATGTATGGTTGAAAACAATGCGTGCTATGGGTGCCACAACCGGTAGCCATGATCCTCAATCAACATTTCCCCAAAGCCCACCACTAGTGAGGATACCTCAGATGGCTTCCCATTCTTGTCGTCTTCACTCAATGCTTTCACTATTAAACCTGAAGCCGGCCATTCGACGGAATTCCTTTTGTGTTGAGCCTTGATTTCCAACATTATTATAAATGACGATCTGTAAAGACTCTTGGACGGAAATTGTGAAGTTGAAAAATTGATAGTCTTGACCTCCAGAAATACAGAGGACCTGACTTGATTGAATTTGGAGGCTGATTTTCTACTCCAAATTATTTTCTTTCAGAATATCCAAAAGCATGTGCGAAAATTCATCCTCTCCAACCTTTCCAACAAATGGTTATGAACCTCCACGCCTTTCTATACCAACAACAACATTCGCAGGGGCTCCTCCTGGAGCTTTCTTGAATGCAGGAGCATCAGCTAATGACAGTCCATTAACCGTTGGGACAAAAGTAGATAGATAGCGAAAGCTCTAACAAGCGTTCAAACATTGGCAAGGTTGAAACCACGAATTCTCCAACGATTGGTGATTAGTGGTATGAGTGCAAAGCCCTTTTTCTCTTTTTTCTTCCAATTGTTGTGGTGTCAACCTTATAGGTTGTGGAAATCTAGGAGTAGCAACATTTCCTTATTTACAGAAGTGAGTGGTAGGCTTCCTTGTCGCCATAATTTTACATTCAATTTTTCTTGCGAACCTGAATGCCTTCTCCAATGAATCAGGTTCCAAAACGCGAACTTCATGTTGGATGTTATCCTTTAAAGTACCTATGAAGGGATCAATCCTGTGTTCCTCTAGAATATCGGTTACCCTTATACTCAATTTTTGGAAGTCCTCAATGTGCTCCCCCATTAAACCCTTTTGCTTGAGATTTATCAATTGGCTAAAGATGGTGTTGCTCCTTGTATCCTCATAATGTGCTATCATTTCCTCCATAAAAATTGACCAAGTGACAATTTTTTTACGGGAGCAAAGCCATCGATACCATACAAATGTATTTTGTTCTAAATGTAAAGTTGAAATGCGTACCTTTTGTGTGTTTTTCACATTATGGAGATCAAGATATTGCTCCATCTGTAGTATCCATGTTACAAGATCATTTCCATCAAACTTCCTCATATCCATTTTTGGAATATGGTGGTTCTTCCCGCCAACATTAGATTTTATGAAATCATGATTAACATTTATTTTGTTCTCATCATGATTTTCTTCTACCATATTTTCACTATTAGGAAACATTTCTTGTATCAACTTTGTCAAACCTTCCATGTCTGCTTTTAAAACATTCTTGACGTTTTCCATTTTCTCATTGATCTTAGCTTCCATGTCATGCATCTTAGATTCCATGCCAGCCTCCATGCCATCTATCTTAGATTCCATGCCATCCATATTTGATTCCATGCCTTTCTTCAAACCATCCATCTTAGTTTCCACGCCTTTCTTCAAAACTTCCATGTCATTTTTTGTTGCTCTTTGCGAGAGTGAAATTTGTTGCACTTGCTCTTGTAATTTTGATATGTCATGTTGCCATTCTTCGTCTTCATGAGTCATAGTAGAGCTTTCCAAAGGCTTAATGGGTGTTGAATTATTTTTAGGGGCCATTTTAGAATCCAATACTTATATATATTCTACAATATGCCCTTGGAATCAATTCAACATGATTCTTCAAACAAGACTTATGCAATTCGGAAAAAAAATACACACCTTTTACTTGCTTTTGAGGAGCTCAATATTGAAATTGAATTATCTCTATAATTGCGGATCCTAAATATCTGAAATTTAGTCCTATTGTAGCCCTCTGAAGCTTATTTCCAATTCCACAGATCTGATATGATTTGGATTCATCAAGACAAATTGATGTCCAATCTCCCACAATGACCCAATTTTGGACTGGTTCAGTAGAGCGAACTTGTACGACTTGGAACGTGTCACTGTTTCATCCTTTGGCTCTGAAATTGATAGCGAAGAAGCTACAATCCATGTACTTGCAACCAATTCTTATGGCACTCCAACCCGATGCTCAGAGAGATATTTATGAAGATTTTCCCACGATCACCTCTTTGAGATGAAATTCAGGAGCCTGAAAACGCGCTACCTTCCATAGATCATATCTCCAAAAATATTGCGAACCAAGCTCTAAAATTTTTTGATGATGTTCCTTAGGATTTTGGCTTCACACCCTAAATATTTCATATTTTGAGACTTCATAGAAAAAAAATTATAGTGAAAATGCCACGATGACCTATTTGGAGCAGCGAAACCCTAGAATCCAAAAGCTCTGATACCAAATGTTTTGAATCTAGCTCCAAAAATAGAAGCAAAGAGATATCAATTCCTTAGAAATAAGCCATTTAGAGGGGGAAACCTCCAATACATTACATGAATGAAAAATTCTTGGATGATTCAAATTACAAAACCTCCTTTCTATATATAGGAGTCCATGGGGCCATAATGTAATCCTAGCCAACCTAATAATAATAAATTAAGGGCACAATAATAACAATATGGGGGTTACAAGGTTACAATAATAACAATAATGGGTTTACAATTACAATAATAAGGGACTATACTAGTAATATAGGGACCTAACAAGTATATTTAGTCATAAATTTGGTCATTAATTGTCATAATTAATGACCAAATATAAAACAAAATATATTACTAAATGATCATCGTAGAAAACCATTTAATCACCAAAGAAATATGAATAAAATGCTGGTCGTGTTATAAGATACTGTAAATTGGCTACTAATAGTCATATATATGCAAATTTTAGTCATCGTTTGAAACCAATTAATGACTAAAGAATATGAATAAATTTTGGTCGTGTTATAAGATACTGTAAATTAGCTACTAATAGTGATATATGTGCAAATTTTAGTCATCATCTGAAACCAATTAATGACCAAAGAAATAGGAATAAATTTTCATCATGTTATAAGGTACCATAAATTATCTACTAATAGTTGTATATATGCAAAATTTAGTCATAATTTGTAATCAAAACGTTATCATTTGTAGTAGTCATTTGTCTTTTTTTGGTAGTTTAATATTCATTATATTAATGACTACTTTAGTAGTTTATATTCATTTCATTTAATTTTATTAACAATTATTATAAACAACTAATTTAGTCATATATTAATTTTATTGGTGTTCATTAATAAACATAAACTACTAATTTAGTAGTTTTATATCGATTTTATTTTTTCATTATAAGTCAACATGAATTAATTAGTATGACTTTGAAACTGAATTAAAAACATTGGCATACAATGTACATGTTCATCTAATATGAAAACACAAAGTTACAAATGTTAATTACAATAGTAAATAATATCAAGTGCAAACTATAAATAATTTCGACTACATAAATTGTATTATATAAAATATCAAGTATTACAATATGAGTTTCCAACTTAAAATTGGTTGGAGTACAATTTTACAAATGAAATATTGTTTCATCACTTCAAAGTTACATTATCATTATGTTGTCAAGGTATTGTAGGTAAATTCACCAAATCTCAATACTTGACCAACAATATCTATGTGTATCACTTATGTGGGATATTGACTCTACAGGTGCCACTAGATAAATTATATTCTCTCTCTCTTTAATTTTCATTTTGTCGCTTCAGTGTTATTATTCTCCTCTTTCTTCAATTCCTGCTTCTTACCATCAATATTGAGTTCCTTTTCTGAAAAAGAAAGAAGATACAATGCAGAGTATAAGACATGAAATATGATGAGCACTAGAATATAAACTAAAGTAGAGTACAAAGGATTTATATGATATATACCTCAACATCCACAATATTGTCAATACCATTTCCCCCCATAAAATCAAGAAACTCGATCTAGTTTTCTTCAGTTGGGTAATAATGGCTTCTATATGGCCAAATAACCTGTATAACAAAGCAAATAAAACATCACCATAGAAAATAACACCCTAGTAAAATTAGTATTCGACATTCAACGAAATATTACGTACAATCATTTCAACTAAGTTACATGCTAAAAATATCAAGTTGTAGATTACTTACACAATGTGGGAGTGCAAAAAACAATCTTATAAAATGCCAAAACTAAGTTTAGAATAAACTGAATGGAAAATATACACTGAATTCCAACACCAAACTTCCAATTTTAGGGAACACTTGTGGCCACCCTCAATCACTCAAACTCAAAACATCAGTGATCATTATAATGAAAAGATAAAATAAGAGTAGTTTTGATATTTTTTGTATATTTACATGAAAAGCACCAATAGTTTTCCCATATTTACCATACCTATAATTTCCAGTATATAACACATTGATTGATCTTTTATAGCAAATAATTCATTTAATCCAAAAAATAATTTAACATGCTATAAAAATACCATTAATTTTTTATCCTCAGTTACACTACAAGAAAAAATGACAATCATGAGGGTAAAAAAATGTCACCATGAGATCATTGGTGACAGTTAAAAGAGCCTATGTCACCAAAAATTGAACATGACAAAAGGTGGCGTCACCAAAAGTATATGTGTTGTGGTGACATTCAAGTTTTGTCATGAATAAGGGTTTATAATGACAGATAGTGACCAATCACCATTTCATATGATAAATGGTGATGGAACTTAACCTTTGTCACCAAAAAAATTGAACATCACCAAATGTGGCGTCGCAAAAATTATAAGTGTTGTGGTGACATTTAAGGTCCATCACTAATAATGACTATAATTAAGGATAGTTGACTATCACTATTTCATATGAACAACATCGATTTATGGTTATGGACGTTTCATGGTCATCACTACTAATGCATATATATGGTGGTGCTCATTTACCATCAGCATTTCATATTTTGGTGAGGGTCAAAAAATTTCACATCAACTCATTGGGGATGGTCAAAAGATTCTTTGTCACTAAATATTGATTGTCTTCACTACATATAAATATCAGAGCATGATGTAATCAAACTGCTAACATTTTTCTTGTAAAGTGGGTGTTGTTCCATTGAGCTAACACCCTTTAAATAATTAGACTTTCAAAAAATAGATCTTGAAACTTTATAAATTGTAAATTCTACAAATTTAAATAAATTATAAAACTTTGTAAAGTATTGGAAAATATTTTACTAAACAAGGAAAACATGATCGAATTTTTTACCTAATGGCTATGGAATTTATGGAAAGTGAGTGGAGGGAAAAATAGTTATGTGTAAGATACTTAATATTTTCAGTTCAATACTCAATTATAAGTGACACTTTAAATAAATTGATAGCCTATAAACAACCTAAAATTATCAAATATGAAATATGAAATTACACCAAAGATTAATTTCTCACCTTGTGAATCACGTAAATATGTTGTGACGACATAAAAATATTCCTCTAAAAGATTGATTTCCATGCCAAAAAGCCAAAAACAATGAGTATATATGATGCAATTATAAATAATGAGATACATGCTTGAAACCTACTGGCTATGGGGTATAAAAAACTAATGGGAGTGTTTCTTATTATTAATTAATTAAAGATGTGAAAATACTACAATCAATAACAATGATCCTAAAACATAACCACTAAACAGATGTTAAAACTTGTAAGCACAAAGTCTGGCATTATATGTTACACCAACAAAATATCAAAGGGGTATTCAAACACTTCCAAATACACACCAAGCATGACTATCCAAAGATGTAATTGTATGGATACAAGAAAAGAACTATCTACCTATCAATGATAAATATGTCCTCCCACAAGTACCTCAAAGCAAAAAAAGCTACACATTACAAAAACACACTTCATCCCCCCTCTACCTTTATATAATAGATCTAGGGGAATAAAAAAATGATCCATAGAGAATAGGATTAGAGTGGGAAAAATAAATAACATAAGAAAAAAATAACCAACAATGAAAATATACTAATTTGAATATGTTTAAAGTACATTAAACAAAGATGCATTGATAGTACATTAAAGTCACATTTATCAATTTTTGGATTGATTAATTTTCAACTATCCACAGTGCCACCAATATAATAAACCGTGAAAGGATATTTTCCCATTAATGGAGCAGCATGTTTAAATATCACATTGTTTCTTTATAACCATTGTCTTTAACTAACAACCATGCATAGTTCTAGCACATAACATCAAAACATGGACAGAAAAGTGAGCATAAAGACAAGAAGCCCAATCTACAATAATGGAGGTAAACAAGAAATCAAAATTTACATACAATGTACCAACCATTGAAATGATAGAAACATGAAATAAAATTTCATGGTACTTCTCATAAAGGACAAACAAAATCTTATCACCTAAAATGATGAATTGATACACATTTTCAGAAAATGGTGTTAATACACAAACTATAGTTGGTTGGAAAAAATAAGTCAATGATAAATATAGTTGGTTGGAAAAAATTCATCCTTGAGGAAACCGAACCTATACTCAAAAATATAAGCATTAGAGAGTACCATTTAGATATGGGTTTTGTCATGTGGTGGGTCACTTGCACTTAGCCCAATATTTGAGGAAATAACCAACCAATTGAGGGCACACAATTGTTTTTTATTTAAATATATTAAATATATCATCCAGTAACTTGAATAATTTCCTTCATCCAAACCATGTATCTTTGGCAATAGTTCTTAAACTAAATAATCATGAAACTCAACCAATATGATCAGAAAAGAAAATTTTTTAGAACCTACCTCATTATGGGTATAAAGGGGAAACTAGTGCTGCATAAAAACACCATTGTTGTTGAAGAACCATGGAACCCCCATTGTACGCTTTTAAGATACTCCTATAGTTGAAATTCTAAGTTGAAAATGCCTTTCCCTTTATGTTCAAATAGAAATCTTCCCTTTACAACTCTTTTTGCAGGTAGATATGCATCTCATCATTCCATCACATAAGGCGGAAAGACCACTCCATTGAAATTTCAAATTAATTTTCTTGCATGTCCATACATGCAAATAGTACCTCCTAAACCAAGACCTCCAACATTATTAACACACTAATGTCATAGATTTTCCTTTGGAGACTTTATAGCTTATCCAAGTTGATACAATATTATTTTATAGGGGTCATAGTAGACCGAACTGGATATTTTATTGGTAATTTTCCAGAAGCAAATAACTCCTTTAGGGCTTAGGGAATATTGACCTCTTTTTTTTCAAGTAATCCCAATTCTTGTTGTATATTATAGATTTGCACCTGCTATCATGCACCTACCTCCTAAATAGATCTATTAGTATGATGAGTTTATTAGAAAAATAAAACTAAGTTGAAAATAAAGAATTCGAAATTACTCCACATCCCCCCCATCCCCCACCTAGTCACATAGAAAAACAAAAGCACAAGAAAACGTAAACAACTATGTGCCATATATCTATGGTTCTAACTTACAATTTTATATATTGAATTTCAATTTAAGAGATATTTAAAAAAAACCTTTAGATATTATATATTATGTGTTGAGAAAACCTGTTGAAACACTTCTATACAATATACTACAATCTTTCTTTCAATTTTCCTTTTACTACAAAAACAAGGGTTATGTATGGAGACCATAGTTTTGGAATTTCTACTAAATCTCTACAAAATATTATTATATTTCCCATCATTATTTATTTCTAGAAACCTATTAGTCAAGCATTACCAAAAATGATAGTTTCAAGCATTTTAACTACATACTTCTTGGAAGTAAATTTCAAAAATATAGATATTACCCATTCTATTAGAAGGTTGAAAAAAAAATTTAGTAGTATTTTATCTACACTTCAGAAGATTTTCTTCTAAGTTTTAGCAATGCCTTCATAGAATATTTCCATCACTTAAAGTTTAGAGATGCTCCTAAGTTTCCTACCAATTTAGAGAAACAAGTATTTTCGTGGATAAAGGTATTTGATTTGGACTTCCATATCATGGGTGAATGATTGTGGCATGGTTTACAGTCACAAGGTTCAAGAAAAAAAATATAATTGTTAGCTTGTTCAGTTGATTATAACTCCGCAACCATACATGACATGTTGTAGGAAAATAAATTACAGTGCATAAAAGAACATGCTTCTATGTCTCCACAAAAGGAAATGTACAAAAGTTTTTAAAAACCAAACTACAAAAAGGTTATAAGCCACAAATATCTCTGTATATTCACTTGAAAGAAATGAAATATATTTAAATACTAGAATCTTAGTATACTATGTGTATTTGAGAAGGACACATTGTAAACTATGGTATTATTCTCCTAAGAAGTGAACCCCCCCCCCCGAAAATAAATTAAAAAAAAAAAAAAAAAAAATTGAGGGTTTAATTCTCATGGAAAAATACTCAACCAACCATGGGCCATCAATGCATCACTAAAGTGATCTATCTCTAAACATTATCAAATTCTTACAATATGTTGGTTGCATGCAATGATTTCCCAATAGTTTCTGAGACAACCTTATAAACCAGTATTATGGTCTATGGATCTAGGGTGAGAAATCAACCATACTCATTTAAGCAGCTTAATGTTCAAATGATGATATCTTCACCAGTGCAAATTTCCTTCTTGTATAATGTCAAAAACATATTGTCTGTGTATGAATATTTTCCTTTCCCTCAAAAATTATGCTGCTCAAGAATTTGGGTAAACATATTTGTAAAGAGCATCAAACTTGATGCTTCACTTTAAGTAGAAACTAACGTTCAGAAGGAAAAAACTAAATCAAATTTGTATTCATGGCAGCCAATAGAAACAAAATCAAATTTTTATTCATGGAAGCCAAGAAGAATTAGGTTTTATTGAAGGAAACCAAGCATAATTAATATTTCAATCAGGGCAAACTAAGGAAAAAAGAAATTAGAGATTTTTTTACTAACCACAAAATAATTATTTTACCAAATTATGTAACGGAATTATTTGCAAGTAAAGAATTCCAAGATGTAGTGCTTGTGCAGGGAACCTTAGTGGGGATATCAAGTTACAATCCAAGATGTAGGGTTTGTGCACGAAACCTCGATGGGGATATCAACTTGCAGAAGGTTCTCTGGATCAAAATCTGCCCTTGCCATTGTAGCAGCCTTGATTTCTCATTTATTTCAATATTTCTACTTGAAATAAATGACTTAATCTTTTTCATTTCAAAAAATACAACAAAAAAACCTCATGGCATCGTCTTGAGCATTCTCTTCTTGAAATCCTAACAAAGAAACGAATTATCATCTTCTTCTACGTAAAATATTGGTTGTTTGAAGTAGACACAACTTAAAATAGAATTTAAAATACATAAATGTACCAAAATAATATTATCTGTATATGGAGAAATTTAAGAACATGTTGATTATGTTGAGCTTGTAGGGAGAAAAACTATCTTAATGTGAAAACTTTTTAACAGACTTAGTGTTGCTAACATCCACTGGATCTAAAATTCATAAATAAATTCATTCAGAAATAAATTCAATGGCCACAAAACAATGAAGAAGCTTAGTAAGAGGGTCAAGAGGTTTTAGTGTTTTGAAATTAAATGTCCACAAAACAATGAAGAAGCTTAGTAAGAGGTTCAAGAGGTTTTAGTGTTTTGATAGATCCACAAATTTTTAGGAAGGAAAATGGAAAAAACACTATTTATCATTTTTTTTAATAATAAAAATAAGGATTTTAAAATTGGAAGTACATGCATAAAATGTGTAAGGGTTTGCATTAAACATTTCACTAAACAAGAATGATTATGAGTTTATAGTTCAATATGAGGCAGATATCAAGTAAAAACTTAAATACGTAAATATTTAACGATTTTAATCTAATGCCACCCTATTTAAAATAAATCTAATTATTATTATGTATAAAAAAACTATAAATTTAAAATATAAAGAGGGTTATGAACACTCAAAAAGGAGGTATGGTAAATAAACCGAGGTTTGGTAAATAAATAAAACTATTTAAATACATACTAAAAAATATGGATTAAGGAAACTCAAACAAGAGGTTTTATTTAAGTGAAGCTCGTGGGAAAAATACCATTTTAATACCATGGGCTAAATACCATACTTATAAAATATGTATGGTAAATAAATAGATATAAAAGAGATATATAGAAGTATGGTAAATAAATAAAAATATATCAAATAGGATTGTAAATCAGCATCTAATTATATGCCAAGCATATGGGCCAAATACAAATAAAATATAAATAAACCATAATTATGGTAAATAGATAAAACATTTTTTTATATTTAATCCATAATCCTCTTTATATTTACGAACACTCAAAAAAGAGGCTTTACTTAGGTGAAGCCTATGAACCAAATACCATTGAAAATTTATTATTAATACCATGCAAAAAAACATCATTAACCCCAATATCAATATTAAAATATTATTTTTATTATTATTATTTGTAAATAAGATAGTTTTATTCACATAGGAAATAGATATTTACATAAATATCAAATACCATTAAATTTGATCTGTTAGCCCCCTAATTTTCTCTCTTTTTTTAACAATTTCCCCTTCCTAAATCCTAACCATTTAATTGTTTTACCTCTTTTATGGACCCTCATCTTGCAGCAGTCCAAGTAGGGTGACATATTTCGTATAAACCTTATTTTTCATATTTTTAATTCAACTTAGCATTAGTTAATTATTTATTACATTATTTCTTACTTTTAATAACTCTTTGTAACTTATCGATATCTCCAATGTTTATTTTGTAGTTAGAGTACTTACCGTGACCACTAATCCTAGGGCAGGATCGGATCTTGCACCATTGCCAACACAGAAAATCCTTGCAGCAGATCCGAACCTCCTTGATCACCACCTCATTTTGAGCAGCTTCAGCCATGACAGAAAGATCAATCCAAAGGCAGCCGAGACTAAATCTGTGAAGGACGAAAGCTGGAGATTGGCTACGTCCAGTTTTGCTAACTATCTAATTTTGAGGGCTAAAAAGATAAATTTTGCGTTTGGTTATGTAATCAATTGAATGATCTAATTTTTCTTTTGGCCAAAGATATATATAATGTAGAATGTAAATAGGACTAAGGAAAAAGTTTTGATAGCAGAAGAGAATAGAGACACAGCTAGAGAAGCGGTAACAGGTTGAGGTATTTTGTTATCGCCCGAATCTAGGCTGGACGATGTATTAATATATGTACTTGCCTGAGCGAATTAATAAAAGGGAAATCCACCTCATGTTTCACAAATTTAATTTCTGTATTTGAGCTGATGAATTGATTAAGGTACTGAGCAACGTTTTTTATTTAAAAGGGAAACAAGTTGGCTGACTAGGGCCCAGCCAACCCAACACGTTTACCCCATTTCCCATTTTCCTGTAATTTGTGTTTATATTGTCAAGTGTGATTTAATTTTAAGCACATGCATTCTGATCTGTGTGAAAGAAGATCCATTGTGTGAAGCATATAATTTTTTTTTTTTTTGCAGTTTCCTTTCCTACACTTGATTTCAGATTGGTTTTCCTTCGCCTAGTCCAAGTAGGATAAATAACCCTGCACCAGTGCATGTTGGTGTGATATCTCCTTTTTTGCAATTCAGTTTCATTGGTTTTCCCCGCCTGGTCCAAGCAGGAGAAATGAACCTACACTAGTTCACGTTGGTGTGATGCAGCAAGCCTTCTTAGTCTATTTTCCGCAATCTTCTTTCTTCCATTAAATGCTTATGACATGATAAATGTATATTGCTTGTTTCTTTATTCCTGCACTCTATTCATATAAAAAAAATTTTCTTTTTATGTGTGCAATTTTATTTAACAGCATAATAGCACTTGCAATAATTAAGTACTCATTTTAAGAATTAAATGCTAACTGCAGGAAGCTATGATCCGATGCAAGAACTAGTTTCTTACCACAGGATCTAAGTGCTTCGAACCTGCAAAAGTTCAAGCCCTTGCGTGAAGTAAAAATCCTTTAGTAAAGACACCATTTATACCTTTTGCATAAATCTCTATTCCTGCACTAGTGCGAGCAGACTGTGAAAGTGCAGGACAAATTAGGGAAAGAAGGAAATCTGTAAAGGAGTAGGTTTAAGGGCCCATCTAATGAGACTGCTAAGTGTCTTTGCTAAATAAAAACACACACTCTATAGCTAAAAAATAATTAGCTAGAGTGATTGCCTTTTATCTTTAATTCCCTCTTGCAAATGCATTCTTCCTTGTTCCAATCTTAGATTATTTTGATGGTTCAAGTTACCTTTTTTTTCTGTTTTTAATTTGATTTTGCAATCTTTCCTTTAAAGAAAGTAGGGGTTTATATTAGGAAGATTCATACCATCTATGGCATTGCCTATGCTTCGTCTCTAAGTTTACGGATCTCCTGGGTTGACAAATTAAATGTTGAGGAGTTTGCCTAAGTGTAATTCCTGCACCCAACGTTTTGGTGTCGTTGCCAAGGAAGGGATTTGATTTGGTAAGAATTTTCTGATTATACAATAGAGGTAATTTTTTCTTTATTTTTGCAGTATTTTTTGGAAAATATTATTTGAAGGAATTTTACTGGTGTCAACAGATTTCTGACTGCATTTTTTAGTAGAAGTTGTTTGTTATTTTCCTTTTTTTTTTAAATGAATGCCTAGAAAAGGTAAGAGTTTGAAGCCCACTAAGGGCCAAAATAATTCTCAAAATAATTCTCATATTGGGTCTCCTTCTGTAAGCAGGAAGCCCAATCCAATTCAAACCCATCACGTAGGAACAATCCACCTGGATTATGGTGACAATAGCTCAGGTGTAGTTCAACCTATTGAGAGTAGTACAAGTAAAAGGGAAACAATGGTGGACCATGATGATCATTTGGAAGGGACTGGTGAAAACCAGGTAAGTGAAGAACAATCCACTTTTGTGTTTCCAATTGTGGATCCTGATACTGTGGTGCAAATGAAGAATATTCCACCATCAAATCTCCCTCATTTCCATGGTAAAGTTCATGAAGATCCTGACTCTTTTCTATTCGAGTTTGATATTCTGTCTAGAAGTTATGATTATTCAACTGACGCTTAGAAGTTAAGATTATTTACTATTACTCTCAAGGACTCAGCTCTACACTGGTTTATGGGGTTAGGAGGAAACACTATAACCTCTTGGGATCATATGAAGAGAGTTTTTTTGTTTAAATATCAAGAATACTGCAGAACTCGGGACATGCAGGATGAGATTTTTACAATCATACAAGATGATGATGAAACTCTTCAAGATTACCTAGAAATATTTTTGTATATTTTACGAAGGTCAAAAATTGATTTTGATCCCAGTACTATTAGAACCTTGTTCTTATGAGGAATTACTGATAATGCTAGAAATAATTTAAATATGTTAGGGCAAGGTGATATTTCTTAGCAAAATTTTGAAAAAAATTGTGAATTATGCAAGAAATTTTCAAGAAATTAGTATATATCTGGTAGAGGAACTTGAAATAGAAATTGAAAAACTAAATGTACTGATGCTATGATTATTGGACTAGAAAATAAAATGGAAAACATGAAAATTGATATAATGAATGTTGTTATGAAACAGTTAGAATCTTTAAAATTTCAGCAAAAAATCATGAAGGAACAAGAGTCATTATGTATTTTCTGTCCTAAATGTACAGATAAGCATCCTCCTAAAGAGTGCCCTCTTAATTTGAAATAAACTAATAAGTGTGCTATTTGTGCAAAAGACCATATCACAGAAAAATTTCCCTCTATACCAGGACTTAAAGTTACATTTATAGGGGGGCAGCCTTAAGTTGAATACTTTTATGCTATGGGAGAAACAAGGAATTGGCCTCAGGTAGGTGCAGGTATGACTCCTGAATTTTCTCCACAATATTTTGGTTATGATTCACATGCATATTCTTATCCTAACACTAATCAGCAGTGGTAGTATGGGAATAAATATCAGCTTGGGCAACCTTCTCAACCATGGCAACAAGGTTGGAGATGGCCAACTCATTCTCCATACTCCTACCAACCACCTATGAAGTCATATCCATCTACGCATACACCTTATTCAATGCCTCAACTTCTGAGTCAATCTACTCCACCATTGCCTTTACCTCCACCCTTTCGACCTCCTTAGTTTCCTGCTCAACCTATGCCCAATCCTAACAATAATAAAGTAGTGAAAATGATCTATGTAACAAACCCACCTTTACCATTCGAGTTCCAGTCTATTCCAGTTGGGGTTCATGATATTCAAGTAAGATCGGGAAGGACTGTAACATCATAAAATTAGAAGCAACCTATAGTGATTTTTGAAGAGAAAGGAGAAGAGGAAACTCTTAACCATTCTCTAAAATTTGTCGCTAATCAGCCCTTACCCTCTGAATCCTTTCCATCTTCTTCCAACTAGCCTCCCTTCCCAGAGAGGCTATTAACGGAAAGAAGTGAGCCTATTTCTGAGACTAGTTTGGCATTTGAGCTTCGGACTTTTCATTACGATACCTTTTCTTCAAGCCATTAAAGAGATCCCCATTTGTACCAATATTATTAAGGAACTATGTCTCAAGAAACCCGAGAGGAAGATATTGAAACCCCAAACCATTCAATTTGTTGGTAGGGTAGCAGGGTTGATGATGGAATGTGAGTCTATGGAAAAATTATTAATCCCATAAACCCTGTTGTCTCGGTTCAAATTGGTAATGTCCCTGTCTCTAATATTATTAAAGACTCGGGGTAGCCATTAATTTCATGACTAAGCAAACCATGGATCAACTTCAGTTATCTCATCTTTGCCCTACTCCCACTATGCTTGAATTAGCAAATAGATCTAAAATTAAGCCAGAAGGAGTATTGGATGATGTGATCATCTCATTAGATTCTTGGGAATATCCTGTTGATTTCATTATGCTTCAGCCAAAGAACCTAGTAGGAGGACATCCTTTGATCTTGGGTCGACCATGGCTTGCTACGGCCGATGCATATATTGAATGTCGTTCCGGTGATATGTATATTTCGCATGGAGATTATAGGAAGAAATCTACCTTATACCCCCCTACCAGATCCATTAAGGACCTTTGAGATAATTTATGGTTGGATCAAAGCAGTGATGAGGAGACTCAGCCCATTTCCCTTATCTATCATTATACTGGGTCTTCACAACAATATGAGATTCAAGATTTCCTGAATAATCTAGACACTATGCCTAATTTTGAGCCATTGTGCTATATTTTTAGCCTAGATTTTCAAGATAATCATGATTCTCATTCTTCTTTACCATTGTATTTGACCACTCCCTTGAGTACTCCTGAGCCTGACACTACTCTTGTTGAGATTAGCCCTGGTAAATCCTTGCATATTAGTTAAGATTTGGACTCATCTCAGCAGGAGCAACTTCTGAATTTCTTGCAAAACCATCTTAGTGTCTTTTCTTGGGGATATGAAGATATCAAGGGTATTCCTCCTGAAATTTGTACACATCATATCAATATTCAGGAAGGAACCTGACCTGTCTAACAACCCCGAAGATGAATGAATCTAGCTCTAAGAGATATTGTGAAGGAAGAAGTACATAAACTCTTGGATGCGGTTTTATCTATCCTATTTCCGACAGTCAGTGGGTCTCTCCATTACTGCTAGTACCTAAGAAAGATGGAATATGGAATATTTGTATTGATTATCGAGAATTAAAAAAATCCACTCTCAAATATTACTTCCCTCTCCCTTTCATTGACCAGGTGCTTGATACCCTTGTAGGAAAGAAATATTTCTCCTTTTTGGATGGCTTTAGTGGCTATAACCAGATACAGATTGCACCCAAATATTAGGATAAAACTACTTTTACATGTCCATGGGGTACATTTTCTTATAAAGTGCTTCCCTTTGGTTTACGTAATGCCCAGGCTACCTTTCAAAGGGCAGTCCTGACCATTTTTGCTGATCTAGAATTTGTAGAAATTTATAAGGATGACTTTTCTGTGTATGGTGATTCCTTTCAAGAAGCTATCAAAAGTCTGGAGAAAGTACTTCTCTGTTTTCAGGAAGCCCATCTTGCATTGAGTGACAAGAAATGTAGAATAATGTGCAATGCGGGAGTGGTACTTGGCCATTTGATTTCTGGTAAAGGTATCCAGGTTGATCCAGCAAAAATTGAAATCATTTTGCATCTTCCTGCACCCAAAACTCAAAGGGAAGTAAGATTCTTTTTAGGACATGTTGGTTACTATAGAAGATTCATTGAAAATTTTTCTAAGATAGTTGACCCTCTTTTCTTAATTCTAGCTAAGGATAGTGAATTTTCTTGGTCCAAAGCTTGCCAACATTCTTTTGAAACATTGAAGGAAAAGTTAGTACATGCACCAGTTTTGAGAGGTCCTAACTGGTCCCTGCCTTTTCACATTTCCTATGATGCTTCAGATTTAGCTATTGGTGTAGCTTTAGGACAAGAGGAAAATAAGAAATCATATGCTATTTATTATATTAGTAAGAATTTGTCTTCTGCTGAATTAAATTATACATAGAGAAAGAGTTTTTAGCTGTAATTTTTGCAATTAATAAGTTCAGCCAATATATTACAGGATATGAAGTATTTGTACATACTGATCATTCCTCGATTAAATATTTGATGAAAAAACCATTGAATTGTAGTAGATTCACTAGGTGGTTGTTATTATTGCAGAAATTTAATGTTACTATTTTTGATAGACCAGGAAAATCTAATGTTGTAGCAAAATTTCTTTCTAGATTAGATAATCCTAGTGAAGCAACTCCTGTTAATGATGATTTTCCAGATGAACATCTTTTTGCTATATCAACAGATTCTCCATGGTTTGCTGACATTTCTAATTACTTGGTTATTGGGGAAACACCACACCACTTGTCTGCTCGTGAAAAGTGGAATATTATTTAGAAAAGTGTTGCATACTACTGGATTCAAGGAGATCTCTTTTACACTGGTCCAGATATGATTACCTGTAGATGTGTAAGAGAGGAGGAAGTGTTTTACATATTGAAATATTTTCATGATGAACCTTGTGGAAGCCACTTCGTTGATAAGCGGATTGCATATAAAGTATTACGTGCTAGTTAATTTTGGCCTTCCTTGTTTAAGGATGTCAAACAATATGTCAGGTGATGTGATAGCTGTCAACGAGTGGGCCAGCCTAATCAAACCAATGAAATGCCTTTATGCCCCCAAGTTATGATTGAGATGTTTGAGAAATGGGCTATTGATTTTATAGTGCCCATAAATCCAACGTCATTAAGTAAAAAGCATATTTTGGATTCTACAAATTTTGTTACAAAATGGGTAGAAGCTAAAGATTTTTCCTTTGCTACAGGAAAAGTTGTTGATTTTCTTTTTACTAAAATATTTACTAGATTTGGTGTGCCTAGAAAAATTGTTTCTCACAATGGTCCGCAGTTCATTTCTAATATGGTACAGGGTGTGATGGAGCAATACAAGATCCGGCACAGGAAATCCACGCCGTATCACCCGCAAGAAAATGGCCAGGTGAAATCCACAAACAAAGTGATCGAGTCCATTCTTACAAAGACAGTAAATATGCATCGAAAAGACTGTACTGAAAGATTACTAGAAGCTTTGTGGGCATACAGAACCACTTGGAGAAATAGCACATGACATACACCATATGAGCTGGTATATGGCAAACAGGTTCTGTTACCAATTGAATTCCAGATCAAAACTTTCAGAACTGCAGTTCAGTTAGGACTAGATCTCTCTTAGGCACAACAACAACGTATTCTCCAATTAAATGAGTTAGATGAAGTTTTTAGGGATGTCGTTCAGCAAAACATACTAATTCAATAGCAACGCAAAAGGTGGCATGACAAGTCTATTCAGAAAAATCAATTCCAACTAGGTGATTGGGTGTTCCTTTATGATTCTAGATTTATAATTTTTAAAGGGAAATTCCATACACGTTGGATGGGACCTTATGAAGTGATCTGAGTATTTGAGAATGAAGCAATAGAAATTAAAACTATTAGTGGACAAAATTTAGTATTCTTGGTAAATGGATACAAATTAAAGAAGTATTTTCAGCCACTTGCGAGGAAATATTTTACACAACAAATCCAACAGCAATTCATGAGGGTAGTGGTGAATGGTAATATCAACCTTTTTAAAACATGAATTCTTCTTCTTCTTAAAAAAAAAAATAGATAAATAAAAAAAAAAAAATCTAAAAAAAATATTAAATAAAAAGTAAAGAAAAAGTATTTTCCTGTAATTATGAAAAATTAGTTCGCTGACATGATTGTAGAAGGATCAATCTGAAAACTAGCTTGCTAGCACGAAGATCAAAAATTTATAATAAAAAAATAATGGTGCTTGATCTTTATATATACTAGCAACCACCAAGTAAAATCAGGTTCAGCAGAACCAACCTTTATAAAATTGGGGTAATTAGCATGGATATTTTTATTCAAGTAATGCTTAATTCTCGCTGTAGTTATTTTTCTTGCACCAGTGAAGGCAGACCTTCCAGAAAATTTTCTGCCTTTCTTCATTTTCCACTTTCGTAATATTCCCTCAGTTTTCTTCTTTAATCCCATAATGATTAACCTTCCCATATTCTTCTGAATTTAGCCTATCCGTTTCATAAAAACCCACCTTTACCCTTGAATTTTTTTCCCTATCCCACTTCTGTTTATCCCCTCTTGTGGTACTATTCCTAGAATCCCTATAACAGAGTTCCTTCCCATTCTTAAATTTCCCTTTTCCCACTTCTTTTTTTCCCTCATGAATTTATTGCAAGATCTCGCACACAAAGAGAAAAAGGATATGCTCTGAAGCATTAAGAAAAGGCAAAGCAATTTCCAGTATAAGTTGAGGAAGCCATGTTGGAAGTCCAACCTATATTTTACTTAAATTCCCTCTTCTTTTTTTCAAATACTATGCTTGCACTAGTGCAAGCATGTCATCCTATATAATAAGTGCAACCAGAATGGTACGAGTAAAATAGCATAGTTTAAGCGGTGCAAGTAGACTGGTGCAAGCATGCACCCTGTCAGAAACATAGTACAATTTGTTCTTTTCATAACATACGTCATAGGAAATTGGTCATCATGAAATTTTATAAGAATTCCTTTCACTTAGTCGATGAGTACTTGTGTTATCATATTAACAAGGAGAAAATTATTTAAAGTACAATGTTTTTTTAAGTTAAGAATCATGATCATTTTTTAATGAATGGTAAAGTTATTTCTTTGAATAATAATGGAGTGCGCAAGTGTGTAACCATTTCTTGGATATAATTGCTCCTTTCCACCATAATCCTAAATGTCCTTCACTCATAATGATTACCTCACCTAGCAATTAAAATGTCTCCACAACTACCAGTCTGGCACGATCTCAAAGATGTCGGGCATCCACAGCTATTTCAGTGGAATGAATGGGTGATAAGATGGAACAGATGGTGGAAGGTTGGATCCCTATCTATAAGAACCAATTTTCCAGTTGTTTCATGTAAATTATTGATTGTTCATAACAGTTAAGCAACGATGCCGCCTGTTCGATGCGAACCTTCATCTCTCAGTAGGGTAGAATAGACCGTTGAGTATTGCAATAGTATTGCACTATTCCAAGACTTAGGCTTTCTTCAATTCTTGCAAAATTTTGACGGTCACAACAGCGAAGTGGCCCTATAGTTTTATAGAAGTTTCAAAAATTCCCGAGTAAAAATTGGGACTCTAAAATTTGAGGTTACGGAAGAGTTTATAGCAGCAGTGACAGGCTTGGAAAATACTGGTGAGTAGTGGTTTAAAAATCAGAAACTAGAAAGGAAGTGATGGCGGCGTTTCATCATCGACAAGAAGATGAAGGTAGATTGGAAGAAAAGAATTCCACATAGTGCCCTACTGGGACAGTGGTGCAACCTCCTTTTCATCCTACATAAATTTGTAACCTGTGAGGGAAGGTACTCCCTCACTTTTGTGTACCATTTTAGGATGTTGCAGCATTTTGAAGTTGGCCGAAACGCCCGGTGGAGGATTAATTTCCCCCATATTTTTCTTAAGAACTTGGAAAAAATGGCCAAGGGTGTACAGGACGGACGTGCAGACCAGGCAGAAAAGAAATTATATCACCACGGCCTGATAAATATTTTAGTCCAAAAATAATTAGAAGTTAAAGGCATGGCCTGGGAGGCGCTGTTAAAATAGCTACATAAAAATAAAGTTGTTGGAAAGGAGACATAGGACCCCACCAGCATAAGCAAGGGTCTGAGTAAGAATGTAAAAGGGAGTCCTTCTTGCACCAGTGAAAAAAGGAAACAACCTGAAAAATCAATAGAACAAAGGGCCCCATCTCCAAATATGAAGATAGCTAGTGCACCTGTTGAAGAGACTCCTTCTACGACACCAGTACAGGCATAGACCCCTGAAGAAGACAACCTGTCAATCTTTGCAGACACAACAAAATTTGTAGAGGTCGAAGATGACACTCTGTTGTCCGATTTCATTAAAATGCCGCAGAAAAATAATGAAGAATATAGTGCAGGAAAAGAACCATGGTCCCCACAGGAAATTGAATCCCCTTCTGCACCAATGCAAGAAGAAGAACTAGAAGAAGAAGAAGAATAAGAAGAAGAAGAAGAAGAAGAAGAAGAATAAGAGGAGGAAGAAGTGTTTATTGAAACCATGAGGGATACTGAGGTCCCTAAGGAAGACAAAACCCCTGTTGAGACAGAATAAGAAGAAGATTTGGTAACTCCTGCTGCTTAGATAGTTGAACTATAGCTTCAAGTGTAGAACTTAGAACAGCTCATAGCTAAAGTGCAAGAGGATAAAGAATAGAGTAAAGAAGAATTAACTGTGGAGATCCAGAAAAATAAAGGAGAAGATAGAGTTTGGAAGTACCGAGCTGCACAATGTTTCAAGTGACTTAAAAATTTTACATAGAAAATAAACAACATCAAAAAGAAGAAGTCTGAAACATTGTAGGCTGATGTCAGTATGTCAGAGAAGGATTGAGCTAGAAAACTCAAATTTTTGAAGGATTTTTGCAAAGTAAAGTGTTGTGTGAGGACACACAACAACGTAGGGATGGGAGGATGTTAGCCCTCTAATTTTCTCTCCTTTTTTGTCTGTTTTCCCTTCCTAAATCATTACCATTTACCATTGTTTTACCTCTTTTATGCACCCTCACCTTGCACCAGTCCAAGCACGATGACATATTTCGTATAATTTTTTTTTTCATATTTTTAATTCAAATTAGCATTAATTAATTATTTATTACATGATTTATTACTTTTAATAACTCTTTGTAACTTATTGATATCTCCAATTTTTATTTGGTAGTTAGAGTACTCACTGTGACCACTGATCCTAGTGCAGGATCAGATCTTGAACCGTTACAAGCATAACAAATCCTTGCAATAGATCCGAACCTTCTTGATCACCACCTCATTTTGAGCAGCTTCAGCCACGACAGCAAGATCGATCCAAAGGCAGCCTAGACCGAATCTGTGAAGGACGAAAGTTGGAGATTAGCTATGGCTAGTTTTGCTAACCATCTAATTTTGAAGGCCGAAAAGCTAAATTCTGTGTTTGGTTATGTAATTGGTTGAATGATATATTTTGGCCTTTGGCCAACGATCTATATTGTGTAGAGTGTAAATAGGAATAAGGAAAAAAATTTGATAGCAGAAGAGAACAAGGACACAACCACAGAGGTGGTAACAGGTTGTTGTATTTTTTTATCACCTGAATCTGGGCTGGACGATGTACTAATGTATGTACTTGCCTCGGTGAATTAATAAAAGGGAGCTTTGCCTCATGTTTCACAAATTGTGTTTCTGTATTTGAGATGATGAATTGATTAAGGTACTGAGCAGCATTTTTATTTAAAAGGGAAACCCGTTGGTTGGCTAGGGCCTAGCCAACCTAGCACATTTACCCCATTTCCCATTTTCCTGTAATTTGTGTTTAAATTGTCAAGTGTGATTTAATTTTAAGCACATGTATTCTTGTCTGAGTGAAAGGGGATCCGTTGTGTGAAGTAGATAAATTTCCTTTTCCTGCAATTTCCTTTCCTACACTTGATTTCAGATTGGTTTTCCTCTGCCTAGTCCAAGCAGGAGAAATAACCCTGCACCACTGCATGTTGGTGTGATATCTCCTTTTCTACAATTCTATTTGATTGGTTTTCCCTACCTAGTCCAAGCAAGAGAAATGAACCTGCACCAATGCATGTTGGTGTGATGCAGCAAGTCTTCTTAGTATACTTCCCGCAATATTATTTCTTTCATTAAATGCTTATGACTGGATAAATGTATATGATTGTTTCTTTATTCCTGCACTGTTTTATGATCATAAACATTCAATTTTTATGTGCGCAATTTGATTTAATAGTATAATATCACTTGCAATAATTAAGAACTCATTTTAAGAATTAAATGCTAAGTGCATGAAGCTCTAATCCAGTGCAAGAACTAGTTTCTTGCCACGAGATCTAAGTGCTTTGAACCTGGAAAATTTAAAGCCCTTGCATGAAGAAAAAAGACTTTAGTAAAGACACCATTTATACCTTCTGCATAAATCTTTGTTCCTCCACTAGTGTGAGAAGACTATGAAGGTGCATGATAGATTAGGGCAAGAAGGAAATATCTAAAGGAGTAGGTTGAAGGGCCCATTTGATGAGACTGCAAAGTGTCTCTGCTAAAGAAAAACACACACTCAGTATTTAAACAATAATTAGCTAGAGTGATTTCCTTTTATCTTTAATTCCCTCTTGCAAATTCATTCTTCCTTGTTCCAGTCTTAGATTATTTTGATGGTTCAAGTTGCATTTTTTTCTCCTTCTAATTTGATTCTGCAATATTTCCTTTAAAGAAAGTAGGGATTTATATTAGGAAGATTCATACCATCTCTGGAATTTCCTGTGCTTCATCTATAATTTTAGGGATCCCCCGGGTTGACAAATTAAGTGTTGAGGAGTTTTCTTAAGTGTAATTCCTGCACCCAACACTATCCGAACGATTTTCTTGCTACATATGTCACTTTGGACTACACTTTTTCCCTCTGGGAATGGTATTACAAGGAAATAACAGAGGGAGGTAGATTTTTAACCACAACAAGGATTATTTGCGAAGAAAAAAGGCCTTTTGGCCTCACATTCGAAATTAAACCAGACATATTCGTTAATATATTTGCAATAATTGGAGAAATTTGAACCTAGAATGCAGAGGGCTATGGGAAGGGTTAAGCCATGTCTTCCATATGGAAGTCATAAACATTGATGAGGCACTCCAGTGTGCTTTTTCCATCGAAACCATGCTACAACTTTCTACCGGAAGAAGTTCCCCTACCTCCATGGCTAACCTTCTCAAAGAAGTTTTGAGTAACAGATGGATCAACACCCTCAAACTTGGTCACTAGGTGTAGCTAGCGAGTCTCAATCTAGTGCTTTAGGATAACATAGTGAGGGGTGCTCTTTTCAATGAACCTGCGGTGGTGAACCTCACCGACATAAATGACAAATTTCTATGTA
This sequence comes from Pinus albicaulis, assembly GCA_034641835.2. Classification (NCBI taxonomy): domain Eukaryota; kingdom Viridiplantae; phylum Streptophyta; class Pinopsida; order Pinales; family Pinaceae; genus Pinus; species Pinus albicaulis. The sequence continues at coordinate 531,505,662 of CM076582.1, read as the reverse complement.
AGAGAGTAGATTTTCCTCTACAAGATATTGCGGTCTTGTTGATCTTGCAAAGACTGTGGAGGCATTGTCCTAGTTTTCCAATGGAGTTCAATGGCCCAACTAAACAGGTTTTCTCTGGCTCTGGTGAGGGCAGGGTTGGGAATCCACGTTAAGGCCTGATCTACCATCTCAGTTGGGGTTCTTCTATGGAAAAACCTTACTTTATTTTCAATTTTCTCAATCTGATCTTTCATCTCATGTTTGTTCTCTTCATCATATTCCATGGTCGTGTTCCTGGCAGCAACTTCCACCCGTGTAACCAAGGGGTGATTGGGGATTCCCCATCGGTAACCTTGACCTATTCCACCTATGGCATGGAGAGGGGCGGTAGATCTGTGGGGATCCATAAGAGTAGCACTGAGCTTTAGGTACAGGGCCAGAGACTCAGACGAATGAGGGAGGGAGGGGTAGCCGAGGGCGGAGGAAAGGATAGAAGAGGGAAGCTAGGGAATATGGAGATAGGGGAAAATAAAATCAAAATAGAATGAGACATAGGCAGGGACGGAATATATTACATAGGCATGAGGGAGAAAGGTGAGATGAGAGTTACGATGGGGAGAAAAGATGTCTGGGTTGGATCTTGACAGTGGGAATTAAATGCGACAATTGGAGAGGTCATTTGGGCATCTGACAAAGGCTAAGTCATAGGTGCTCTCATACAAATAGAGCGAAACGAAGTTATGGGACATTTGGGTCATGATTTACTCGGGGGAGGGGCAATGATTTGATGGCAATGGGAAGTGCCTCATCCGACACTACATTTTCCACGATGCTAGTATAGGATTTTTTGACATCTAGCTGATCAAAATCTTCCCACGATTTGGATAGGAGGCTAGTTTTACTGTTAACTACCACTTTTGCTAGAAAATTTTCTCGTTGGTTGGCCTTGCATCTAATAGCCTGGAAGGTGATGCCTTTGGCATGGCTGATGTGGAGCTCAATCCTTTGAAGGATTTTATTGAGTATCCAGTTATCTGAGACCTAGATAGTACTTTTTCCATGTTGGAGCTTTTTACAGTCTTGGTTAGCTACCATGGAATCATCTTCAACGAATAAAGGCCAGAATTTTTATTCCCTGGCAATGACCATTCCACGAAACAAGGCCTGAAGCTTAGTCACATTGTTAGTGGAGTGTCGAAGATTTCCATAGTAAATCCAAAGTATTTTTCCCGAATGATCTCTAAAAACACATTTGAATCCTACCTTACCTGGGTTATCTTTTGATGCCCTGTCATAGTTTAATTTTATATAATTGGGTTGAGTAGGCTTCCACTTGGGGTCAGACGAAGGAGCCAAGACAATATTTTGTTTCAAAGGGGTGTTGTCGAGGGATAAGTCTAATAGAGACAAGATGTGGAGTTCCTCCTGGGTGGGGGGGTGGTAGGATCAAGCAAAATGGCTATGGTAATAGTTGATGAAGAGTTTGTTTTATGGAATGACTAATTTGTTCTCTAAAAAAACTTGCATTTATTTCTTTCCAAATGGCCCAACAGATGATTCCTGGCAGAAGGTTCCAAGCTAGATTGATTAGTGGATGATTGGAGAAGGAGGTGCGTTATTGATCCAAGGAGATCAGAATAGAGGAAGGGTCCATGTCTGTGGAATTGAAGACCAGGAAGGTCCAATTCTAGATGTTGGAAGAGAAATGGAATTAATTTATTATATGAGTTTTAGATTCTCCTTCCTTTTTTTAGAGCATATAGATGGAAGGTCCAATGACGCCTCCCTTGATTAGATTATCCCAGGTCAGAATTATTTTGTGCATCAGTAGCCACAGAAAGAGTGAGATTTTGGGCCAGTGATTGTGATTCCAAATAATGTGCCATTTTCTTTCAGTGGGGGTGGGGTTGGAGGGGATGATATATCCATAGGCCTCTTTTATGTTGAAATGTCCAACAGCATTTATGCCCCAGATTAATTTTTTTTCCTCTTCCGTTTGTATCTATCATTTTTTATAAATCTTCAGCTAGATTCTTCTATTCCAGAGGGTGATTCTATTGAACCCATTTTGAGGCCTCTTGCCATTCTCTCCATCATGTGTTATCATTATTTTACCAAAAATATTTTACTAGACATTTATTTTGATTGTCCATGTGTATATTGATTTCTTTGAATTGGTCTTGATTGAGTTTGGGGATTTTCTAGCATTCATATTCCTTGAACAAGGTCATTCCTCCATTTCATATTTCCCAAATTTTGTATTGTTGATTTATTCCCCCATGCTTGGTTCCATACCATGGAGCCTTTGATGTTGCCACTAAGCCTTATGATATTTTACTTGTGGTGAGACAGGGCACACTTTACATTCCAGAGCACAAACCAAGAGGTTTGAGGGTTATTGATCCAACACCACCAATTTTTTGTGCCCAACACTTTTCCGAGCATGTCTAGGTCTCTAAGACCGAGTCCTCCTTCATTTTGGTGTATGCAATTTTTTTCCCAGGCAACAAGAGCCCATTTTCCTTTATTTTATTTTCCTTTCCACAAGAAATTTATTTGAATGGTCTTTAGTTGATTGGATATTGATTTGGTTGTGGAAATGGCAGAGTGCTGGTATTGCAGGATAGCTTGGAGTACAAATTTGACAAGGAATAGGTGACCAGCAAGATTTAGGGACCTAAAGGTCCAATTGGAAATCTTCTTCTTCAGTTTGGTTACTATAGATTCCCAATTTTCCTTTGCAAGAGGTATGTCAAGTAGGGGAACTCCAAGGTATTTGAGAGGGAAGGAGCTGAGCTTGAATCCCATAATTTTTTCAATGTTGTGCTGAATGGGAAAAGAGGTATTCAAGAAGAAGAGTTTTTTATTGGCCACATTGATGGAAGTGCCAGAGGCTTGAGGAAAATCAGAGAGGATGGCCTGAAAGGTTAGGACTTCTTTAACAATGTGAGAGCCCATGAGCAGAGTGTGATCAATGAATTTCTATTGAGTGGAGGGGTAGTGTTTTATTCTGGATATGTTGCCACTAGAAAAGGAATACATTATAGAATGACTGATGTTAGTATGAATCTTAATCTCAAGCATACAAAAAGGCTCACTTTAGCCATGCATAACAAACATCCCTAACAGAAAACATGGCTGCCAATTTCTTTAGATCTGCAATTAGTTGACCAAGATAAATGCTACAAAATCTAGATCTATGAATTAAAATACATTAAGCAGTAAATAAAAGCAAGAGTTTCTCCATGCATCAAATAGACAAGACAAGAATATTTTTAAAGAATTTTTGTATTTTTTTCACACCTGGGAAGAAAACATAGAAATATTTTACCATCACCCCTCAATGGGATGGATTCTTGTAAGTCCTCAGCACTTCGGATCTAAAATCTCTCTCTCTTGATGGTGTGGAAAACCCAGACAAAAATGGAACTCAAAGGTAGCTCACAAGAAAAATGGTAGCAAAATATGACAATGACAGAGGATCAAAGTCAGACCAAAATTATAGATTTAGAGTGATCTTTAGGCAACAAAAGGTAGTGAGTGAATGCGAAAACACTTCTATTTATAAAAAAAATTTGAGTTAGTCTAGATATTAGTGCATAATTAAACTATTATTAACCAAATCAAGATCCAACTTTTATGGAATATTTTATTTTATTTGTTGGAGGGAAAAAGAATTTGACTTTTGTCAAATCACTTTATTTGTAAATAACAAATAAATAAATGATTTATTTATTATTTTAAGGATGTGGTTGAGTAATAATCAAATAAATAATTATTTATAAATTATTTAGTCACATTTAACAAAGAATATTATTTAAATAAGGTCTAAATAATTATTCCTAGAAGATAATAAGATAAATAATGATTCATCTAATTAATTTCCCTATTTTGAGTTAAATATGACCATGAATATTAATTAAACTATTGTTTAACTAATTATTCCTGATGAAAATCAGAAAAATGTGGATTTATTCAATATTTCCTCATGGGGTTTCCTATTTAGACCATAAAAAACTTAATAAATGTGGTTTACGAAGTTATTTTTCATAGTGAAAGAAATTTTACTTAGGGTAAAATTGGTCTTACATGGTGTACCTTGGTCCAGCTAATAGTAATAGGTTAGATGGCCAAAAAATGGTGTAACAACTAAGAACTTCCGCCATTATGACAAAAAGGAAAGGAGAGATTGGGTCTCCTTGCCTAATTCCTTGGGATGGACTGATAATGGAGGAGGGGGAACCATTAAGAAAAATGGAGAAGAAGGCTTCTGAAACCATGGTCATTATCCATTTTATCCAATCTTTTCTAAAACCAAAATCTTCCATCACTTTCCTGATATAATTCCAGCTGATTTTATCAAAAGCCTTATACATATCCAGCTGAAAGAGCATTCCTGGGTTCTTCTGATCCTTGAGAGAATGAGTGATTTCCTGTGAGAGGATAATGGTATCCAAAAAAATATTGTCTTCCACTATTGAGGGTAGATAAGGAGGGGCAGAATATTTTTGATCTGATTCGCTAAAATCTTGGAGATGATTTTGTAAATAACATTACAAAGCGCAATGTGTCGGAATTTATCAAGGGAGTAATCATTTTTTTATTTGGGGATGAGGGTGAGGAAAGTGGCATTGAGTGCCTTTAATACATACTTTTGGATGTGGGATTCCCCCACAAGGTCGTGAACCTCCTCCTTTAGCAGTGGCCAACAAGCCTTAAGGAATTATGAAGAACTTTTTCGATAATAATCACATTCAAATGAAAATTATCGACATGTTTCAAACCAACCAGTGTGGTTCATCATCAGGACTAGGTGAGAGATTAGACCTAGACGTTGAGTTTAAATAGATGCAGAAATGGCTAAACTAGTCGTTAGGATAATGACCAGTTTGACTATGAAATTTAATAACTGCTAGTTCTATTTTAATTAATTTAATTGTTTACTTAACTATTAAGTAAAATTATAATGGCTAGTTCTATTTAATTAATTTAAAAGTTTAATTATTTAATAAAATATATTTATAAACCTTTATATTTATTTAATTTATTTAATTAATTATTATTATTATTATTATTATTATTATTATTTCTTTCTTTACTAATTCATTATTATTTAATCATTTATTACCTATTATATTATAGTATTTTTATTTATTTAACTATATGTAAATTTGTGTTCCTATTATTCTCCTTTCTCTTAAAATATAAATAAAAAAATAAGAAACAAATAAATAGACAAAAATAAAATAAATAAATAAAAAATTGACCATTAAGAATATAGGACAGGGATCCAACACTTGCTTATATTCCAGCCATCATCTCTATTGAGATTTACGAGTCTTTTTTCAATTTCTAATGCCTCTATTAATTTCCAATCATGGAAATGGTCAATCCTAGCTATGACCTTAGCCTCTTCAATGCAGATATGATGGTTAGTCTTTTCCACATGTTCAGCTAGGGCATAGGTACGAGATCTTCCCTGATTATTGTCAGCATCATGTTAATTGATCCTTTGGTTAATAGATCAACCAGTTTCACCAATATAAGGTGTCCCACAAGAACAAGGAATAATATAGACACCTTTTCCATCCCTAGGGTTTATCGGATCTTTTACCGATTTAAGAGAGCTGCGAATCGCGTTAAGGGGCTTGAAGGAAGAAGAAACCTTATGCTTCTTAAGGATCCTAGCAACCCTATCAGTGGTTCCCTGAATGAAAGGAATCCTTACATTGCAAAACCATCGATTAGGTTCATTTATATTTTTATTTTAGGGACCTATTTCTGCTTTAATAAAAGCCTTAAGGCCTTGAGACTTACTATAACCATTTTTACAAAAGACACTAATGATATGGATCTTTTCTCCCTCATGGTGAGATTTATCAGAGATTCTCAATGCCCTTGTGGCTAAGGTGTTTAGAATGCCTAATTTTTTAGCAAGGAAATGATGAGAACCAGCGTGAAGATATTGCTCAATATGGGTTTTCTTTCAAAAAACTTGATGGGAGAAAGAACCATCGTCCTTTCTAGAGATAATAACGTCAAGGAACGGAAGGCTACCATCCACCTCATGATCCATGGTGAATTTTATGGAGCAATATTGACTCTTAAGATGAAAAATGGGATGATCTAGCTCTTCCTTACCATGAGGCTAGATGACACAAGTATCATCTACAAACCTTATCCAAAGCTTTGGCTGGTACAGAGCAGAGGAAATAGCCTTGTATTCAAATTCCTCCATAAAGAGATTAGAAACAATCACGGAAAGGGGAGAGCCCATCGCAACACCACGTGTTTTCTCATAGAACTCACCTTCAAAACTAAAGATAATATATGTTAATCAAATCCCAAATAAATGGGTCATATCTGGATCAATGATGTGATTAATGACCTCAATGGCCTCATTAATGGGGATATTGGTGAAAAGAGAGACAACATCAAAAATAACTAGCCTATCTTCATGACTCATTCTAACGTCCTTTAACTTGTTAACAAAAGAGGAAGAATATTTTACAAAAGAGTCGGTACAACCTACAAGAGGCTTAAGCTTAAGGGCCAAATACTTGGCTAGAAGATAAGTCAAACCACCAATGGTGTTAGCAATGGGCCTAATGGGAGAACCATCCTTATGGATTTTTGGAAAACCATACATTCTTGGAGTAAGGGGGTTTCTTTCAATCAACTTCTTACTAAGAGAACTCATGGAGTTGCTTGATTTAATGGCATCAGCAACTACTCTTGAGACCTTTTTTAAGGGATCTTTAGAAATTTTTTTGTAGCTCCCACTATTCTCCAAATCGTCTAACATTTTCTTCCTATAATCCTCTTTATTAAGAATTACAACTGTAATTCTTAGTAAATAGGATTATAGGAAGAAAATGTTATACCATTTGGAGAATAGTGGGAGCTACAAAAAAATTTCTAAAGATCCATTAAAAAAGGTCTCAAGAGAAGTTGTTGATGCCATTAAATCAAGCAGCTCTGTCAGTTCTCTTAGTAAGAATTTGATTGAAAGCAACCCCCTTACTCCAAGAATCTATGGTCTTCCAAAAATCCATAAGGATGGTTCTCCCCTTAGGCCCATTGTTAACACCATTGGTTTTCTGACTTATCTTATAGCTAAGTATTTGGCCTTTAAGCTTAAGCCTCTCGTAGGTCATACCGACTCTTTTCTAAAAGCTTCTTCCTCTTTTTTAAATGAGTTAAAGGACGTTAGAATGAGTCTTGAAGATAGGCTAGTTATTTTTGATGTTGTCTCTCTTTCCACCAATATCCCCATTAATAAGGCCATTGAGGTCATTAATCGCATCATTGATCCAGATACGGCCCATTTAGTCGGGATTTTCTTAACATCTACTTTCTTTAGTTTTGAAGGTGAGTTCTATGAGAAAGAATGTGGTGTTTCCATGGGGTTTCCCCTTTCCCCGATTGTTGCTAATCTCTTTATGGAGGACTGTGAATCCAAGGCTATTTCCTATTCTCTGTACCAGCCAAAGCTTTGGAAAAGGTTTGTAGATGATACTTGTGTCATCTAGCCTCATGGTAAGGAAGAGATAGATTGTTTCTTTGTTCATCTTAATAGTCAATCTTGCTCCATAAAATTCACCAAGGATTATGAGGTGGATGGTAGCCTTCCATTACTTGACATTCTTATCTCTAGAAAGGAAGATGGTTCTTTCTCCCATCACGTTTTTCGAAATAAAACCCATACTGAGCAATATCTTCACGCTGGTTCTCATCATTTTCCTACTCAAAAATTAGGTGTCCTCCACACCTTAGCCACCAGGGCATTGATAATCTCTGATAAATCTCACCTTGAGGGATAAAAGACCCATATCCTTAGTGTCTTTTGTAAAAATGGTTATAGTAAGTCTCAAGGCCTTAAGGCTTTTCTTAAAGCAGAAAGAGGTCCCTTAGTTAAAAATAAAAATATAAATGAACCTAATCAATGGTCCTGCAATGTAAGGCTTCCTTTCATTCAGGAAACCACTAATAGGATTTCTAGGATCCTTAAGAAGCATAAGGTTTCTTCTTCCTTCAAGCCCCTTAGCACGATTCAAAAGTCTCTTAAATCGGTTAAATATCCGATAAACCCTAGGGATGGAAAAGGTGTCTATATTATTCCTTGTTCTTGGGACACCTTACATTAGTGAAACTAGTCGATCTATTAACCAAAAGATCAGTGAAAATGCTACTGACATTAAGCATGGAAGATCCCGCACCTCTACCCTAGCTAAGCATGCGGAAAAGACTAACCATCATATCTACATTGAAGAGGCTAAGGTCATATCTAGGATTGACCATTTCCATCATCAGAAATTAAGGGAGGCATAAGAAATTGAAAAAATACCTGTAAATCTCAATAGAGATGATGACTGAAATATAATTAGGTGTCGAATCCCTGCCCTATATTCTTGATGGTAAAAAAAAAAAAAAAAAATTATTTATTTTATTATTTTATTATTTATTTATTTTAAGGGAAAGGAGAATAATAGGAATACAAATTTACATACAGTTAAATAAATAAAAATACTATAATATAATAGGTAATAAATAATTAAATAATAAGGAATTAATAAAGAAATAAATAATAATAATAATAATAATTAATTAACTAAATTAAATAAATATAAAGATTTATAAATACATTTTATTAAATAATTAAACTTTTAAATTAATTAAATAGAACTATCCGTTATAATTGTATTTAATAATTAAGTAAACAATTAAATTCGTTAAAATAGAACTAGTAGTTATTAAATTTCATAGTCAAACTAGTCGTTATCCTAACGGCTAGTTTAGCCTTTTTTGCATCTATTTAAACTCAATGTCTAGGTCTGATCTCTCATGTAGTCCTGATGATGAACCACATTGGTTGGTTTGAAACACGTCGATAATTTTCATTTCAATGTGATTGTTACCGAAAAAATTCTTCATAATTTTATGATGGATGAGAGAAGCTAAAATTATATCAAACTTTAAAGAAGTCAATGGTGAATCTGTCCGATCCCTGCACTTTGGCATTGGGCATTGTCCTGACTACCTCTTCAACCTCATGTAGAGAAACTTTCCTTATGAGCATTTGGTTGTGCTCCTTCATTAGGATAGTTGGGATGTTTTTGGTAATCTTCTATATTTCCTCCTCGTTGGCATCGTTGGGTTTAGTGAGGATATCTCCAAAGTACTGGTTGAGCTCCTCTTCTATTTATCTGTGAGTGTTGATGATGTTTCCTTGTTGTTTTTTGAGGCTTAATATTCTATTGTGTTTCCTATGCTGGATCATAGAGCGATAGAAGATTGTTGTGTTCTTATCCCCCTATTTTAACTAGCTTACCTTGGATTTTTGGCACCATAATGTTTCCTCTTAGGCAACCCTTTCTTGCCAATTTTTTTTGTAGCTTTAACTCCTCTTGCTTTCTTTGCTCATTTATGCCATTGTTGATGATGTTTTGTTGTAAAGATTCAATTTTGAGTTCTAGAAATTTATTTTCCACAATGATGTATCCAAAGGCATTCTTATTCTAGAGTCTGAGTTCAGATTTGATGTATTTCTGTTTTTTTTTAAATTTGTACACTTTTTTGCCTTGGGTGGGTTGGGGTGTATGCCACCATTCTTTCATTTTTTCCACGAAGTCAGGATGATTGATCCAAAAGGCCTCAAACCTGAAGGGTTTATTTTTGGGTCCTTCTAGAAACTAGATGTTTAGAACAATGGGCTAGTGATCGGAGCCCACATGGGGGAAGATTCTTGCCTCAGTTTCAAAGGAGATGAGGTACAGTTCCTCAGAGAGAAGGAATCTATCAAGCCTAGAGGCAATCTGCCTATCACCACATCTTCTATTATTCCAAGTGAAAGAGCCATTTTTGGTGGGGATGTCTATGATTCTAAGAGCATCAATAAAGGCTTTAAAGGTTGTTGAGTCTTTGTCCAGTTTTCTAAGTCCAAGTTTCTTCTCCCCGAGATTGATTATCATGTTGAAGTCTCCAGCCAAGATAATGAGGGGATGGTTGAAGGATTTGAGATGATTTTTTAAGATGATTAACCAAGCATGTCTTTTGGTGACTGAATGAGGAGCATAAACATTGGTAACAAAAATATTTTTTATGGTTCTGGTGATTTGAAAAACAGTGGTAAGGGAAAATTTGTAGGCTATTGATTCAAAGAGAGGAAATCGGGAGTCCTTCCAAAAGGTGGAAATCCATCCCGCAGTGCGCGAGGCCAAGATAGCTACATGGCTATATTGATTTCTGAAGTAGAATTATTGTATTGATTCCATTGATTTTAGATCACTCTTGGTTTCTTGGAGCATACCAATGTCCAGTTTATCAGAGGCTATTCTAGATTTTAGAATTATTTTCTTACCGGGACTATTTAGTCCTCTAATGTTCCAAGATGTACAAATCATTGATAAATTTTGGGGGGTAAGCTAATTGCTCTTACCTTTCCTTCATTGAAGAGGTGATCTTCTAGCTCCTGGAGGAGTTGGAAGGTGGACTTTCGGCCTCTTTTTATGTTTTTCCCTTTTGGAAAGTGTTTCCCAGCACTTAATTTGACCATTATTCCAATGTCTACACCTTTTTCCTTGTTTTGGTGCTCTTAGTTCTCATGCATTCCTTCCTGTATCGGGAAGGCCTCTTCAATTTTTTTTATTTTCTCACGAGGAATGACCTCTATTCCATTTTTTTTCCAATCCTTTGTGATTTTTTGGAGATCCATTCCCATTAGTAGTTATTAAATCTCATTTTCCTTTGGGGTAGGTGCATCCTGTACTTGCTCCATTTCTGTATCTTCTTGGTATTGTCTACTTTCTCGCATAATTTTGTTTTGAACTTTTGTTTCCATTTTGTTGTTTTTCGTGGATTTTTCTTGCTATCTGTGTGCTTCTTACCTTGAGCTTTGATGTCCTTACTCCTCCTTAATTATATTTATAACTTCAAACTTTTTTTTTTGGGATAGCGTGGGAGGGTCTTTCTTTGTATATGCTCTTTTTTTTTGTTTTTTTTGTTTCCTTCCCTAGTGTATCCTTGCTCATCTTTTTTTCCTGTTTGATCTTCTTTTACTGGAGCTTTGTTTTGGGGGTGTTCTCAAAAGAGATTTCCATGCTCATGGAATTTCCTAAATCTGAAAGGTATGTGCTCATAGTCGATGTTTTGAAACTAGATTTCGTCCCTGTAGATTAATCTTATCGCTTTAGTAAAGCCCCTGAGACATCTATATATGCATATATCCTGGCATAATAAATGTAATGCCCATTCTTAGTGCCCTCTAATATTTTTATATACTCTCCTATCTCATCTCCTATGGCCTTCAGGACATATGGTGCTCAGTAATCTATTGGCAGAGAATATAGCCGAATCCAAATTGGGACCCCTGTAAAGTCTTCTTTTTCCAGGGTGAAATTTTCCTTCCAGAATCTCATATACAGACTAGACGAGTTGAAGAAGTAGGGTCCTCCTTCAAATATTCTGTCATGGTATTCTAGGAGGCCAAAGACTACTGTGAAGAAGCCCTTGGATCCTAGTTGCAGATCAATCTCTCCTTTTGGGTTCCCTTTGGCATGGATCTAGCCCTTTAGGTCACGTTCGGTGGGCCAGATGCCCATAAATTTGCAAATGATTGTATGGTCCTGCATATGATCTTTGTACACTACCACATCAGGGTCTTGGATAATTATTTTCGGAGTTTTCTTAGCTTTTGATTGCATGCAGTCATTGTTCCTTCTTTGGAGGTTTTCTCTTCATTCACTTCCTTTTCAGTAGCAGGTGATGGGAGAGAAGTATGGTTATTCAGTGTGGATGTTTCTAAAGTGTCCATTGGATCCTTTCCTCAGCTCTATAGAGAGGCTTCAAAAGCAAGAGTAGGGTTCGAGCGTGCAAAAGCAGAGCTAGAGGTTAGGCGGGTGAAGAAGGATATGGTGCCTTCGAAGAGCTACCTACAATGATATCTTTGTAGGATGGATTCAAAATGCCTCCATCCTGCTCCACATAGGGAGCCTAGGGTGATCTCATGCAGGTCCTATGGTGGTAGTGGTCATGGCCACTGAACAGAGATGCACGCGACTTCGGGTTAGGTCAAAGTGGTAGCCTTAGGTCAGCCAATGATATCCCTTTAGGTAGATTGATTATTAGGTTGGTCACTATTATTATTTTTATTATTATTATTATTATTATTATTAATTCTAATATTCATATTAGTATATTATAATATTAATATCATTAAATTTAATAAATTTGGATTAATACAATCTTAAATTTGTTATATTATAATATATATTAATATGAGAGAGAGAGAGAGAGAGAGAGAGAGAGAGATGGGGGCAAATAGAGGGAGGTGGGAGATTAAGGGAGAGAGAAGAAGGATGAGAGAGAGGACTTAAGAGATAGGAATCAATATCATAGAAGAAAGAATATATGAGTGGATTACTCTATAGGGATATGGGAGATAGGGGCACCCTCTCTACCTAAGTATATGTCTAAACCAAATGTGGTGTAATTTTCTGTAATGGTGGTCGATTATACAAGGTGAAAATTTTACGAGGAGGCACTAGATTTTTAATGTGATATGCAAAAAACAAGTATCGAACCTAACCATTTCACATTCACCAATGTTCTCTATGCACGTGTTAATTTGGTAGATTTGGAACATGGAAAAGGAGTCTTATTTTGTTATCACCTCCCACGAGGATTCACCAATTGTTATAAAACAACGCTTGTGGTTGCATCTTCTAAATCATCATCACTTCTTCAACCCAAAAGGCATGACAGTGTACTAGTAAGACCCCCATTCAATTGCAAAGTTTGTCTTAATGCAGTCCTCAAGCACAATTCTGATCTGATGATATCCCGAATATCCATCAGTAAAAGAATAGGCCTCTTTTCCTCCTACATTATCCAATATTTCATCAGAAAATGGAGTAGGGAAATGCTCATGCACAAAGGCATCATTTAGCTTGCGCGGGTCTACAGAGATTCTTATTTCTCCTTTGGTATTATTTTCTTAAACCACCATTGGGCTCACCCAATTAGACTACTCCATAGGCTCAAAGATACCGACGACTACCATATTTTCCAATTCCTCTTTTACTTTTAGCTTGTACTTGGGGTTCAATCGATATGGGCGCTGCTTGATAGGGCGTGCATCTAGTTCCAAACTGATATTCATAACACCCATGTCTCCTACAATTCCCTTGAACTCTGAGAAATTTGTAAGAAACAAGTCATGGTACTCTAACAATAGCTCCACAATCTTGCCCACTGTATCGTCATCCCAGTAATCCCCAATTTTGGCCAACTTGGGATGCTCTTCCATCCCAATGTTGACTTCCTTTAATTTCATAGGTTTGGTTATGTCCACAATTCCCAGTGATGGCCCTAAAACTATGCACTCTCCTTCATATTCAAGGATGTTGACATTTCTTGGATCATCTTCATTTTCTTCTATCAGCAGGTTCCTGCAATTGACAATGTCTTGCATCTATGCATCCAATGCTAGCAGAGCTCATTATTTCTTTGGCCGGGAGTTATCAAATACAAGAGCATCTATATCTTGCAAAGATTCATCCAATCCTTCTAATCCTCCAACCAAGCTAAATTTTGATAGTAAATCATCAAACATTGTAATATAATGTTGAGTGCCTCAGTGCAGCTATGTTTCCTATGTAGCAAGTGGTGGGCACCGGTCCTAATAAGTGAATAAACATATGAGGCTACTCGTCCCAAGTTTTTTTCCTTCCATACTTCCATCCACATGGCCAGGTGATTGCACGGGTCTCCCTGACCATATAACAACTCAGTTGGTGGCATATCTGGTGGCTCAAAGCGCAACTTCATCAGTAGGTTGCATTCCTCCCAAACTCTAAAGGCTCCCTTCTATGTATCCCAGCAATGTGCTTGGGTCACGCACATATCTAGATCAAGTGCCCAGAATATTTTATTTTCCATGAAAAAATTCTCCAATTCTGTTAAGAATAATATCACACTACCATAACCATCAAAATAGGGTAGTTATCTTACCACCGAGGAAATGCACTAGAAGTCCTTAGTGATCTTAAGGTAGCACAATGTAGAAACATCATGCAATCGGTTATGCCAATTCTCCATTTCTCCATCGAAAACTGAAAAAATGAACTACCCTTTTCTCATTTCATTATCCCATCAGCTATGGCGTTGATCAAATCCTCATCCCACATATTTATATTATAGATATGATCAACATCATCACCCTCGTGCACTGGTTCTGTGTATATTTATCCTTCTGATGGATCTAGTGGGACTATCACCCGCATACCATCATTCTTGAAGATCATTATTCTACACTTCAGGTTGATGATGCCTCCCATATCAATAGACCAATCTAATCCTAATAACGTAGGGTAGGGGTATGCATCATCCACTATTTGTATTACTTCAAAATCCGTGCATACATTTACTCTTGCAATGTCTATTACGACTTATGGAAATCGTCCAAGTGGAATATATTTAGCTGGTTAGCCATGCATAACTGAATGGTGGACCATTCTTGTTTGGCTCTCCCATATTTTGTTGGGTTTTCTTTGGCAGGAAATTTGCATTAGACCCCAGATCCAGGATGACTTGATGCATCTCATACTCACCAATTTTCACAGTCATGCGCATCTCCCGACCAAATCTCTTCTTGTTATTATAAATCTTATTCATAGCCTTCGTCTCCATTCGGGGTACTTCTTTCTCTATGTATCTATCTATCAGGGCCTAGAGATTATCCACCGCCTTCTGATTTTGTAGTATCTTACTATAGGCTTGTAGGAATCATTTGACTTCATCGTCTATCTTCATCTCTATGCTAGAATTTGATGTGGACACTCATGCGGCAGAAAAATCCCTTCTGCCTTTAATGAAACTATCTTTCTCTTTCCGTAGGTTGATTCCTTATTTCTTGTCAAAGGCCTTTCTAATCAATGGTTCTACCTCAGCCTTATTTTCCTCATTTTCTCCGGTGGCAACACCACTACATGTAATTACAATCAAACTCAGAGCATCATCGCGTGGTTAAGATTTTACCATTTATATGTTCTGCGTAGGTGTCTATTAATTTTCCTGCATTTTAGCTATTAGCATAGGACAATATTCAATTACATGATCATATTGTCAACAGTTTCTACAGGATTGTCATGCAATATTAGGGAAGTCACGTGCATAATGTCCAGTGTCTTTGTAGTTATAGTAGATTAGCTTCCCTCTTCCCCAACCTATGCCTCCACCTCTCCCCCCTCCCCTTCTTCTTTCTGAGGATCCTCCTCTTCGAGACGAATATCCTAGTGATGAAGGGTCAGCCTGCACTCTGTAGAGGTTCACATTGTCTATAATTAGGTCAAATATTCGGTACCGGTGTTCATCGTGACCAACTAAGGAAAAAATATGCACCACTATTGCTTTAGCTCTAGCACATAGGCTCCTAGTCAAGGGAAATGACCTGTATCATGTTGTCTAGCTACCCTACAATCAGGGCACCGTAGGATGGGGGTACTAGGTCAGGAAGCATCCCTGGGGTGGAGTAGATCCCCCCCCCACTTGCAGGTAATCTGAAAATAGAGAGCATTGATCTTTGGTGTGGCCCAAACCTTTACAGCATATGCACTAGACATCTACGCCAACCTATTTACCCCAATATCTATGTAGGTTCTAAGTTTCTAAGTGCATAGCCTGTAGTTGAATAGGAATTTGTAATGCTCTGAAATGGGCATCCTCTTTGGGAACAGCTACCAATTTCATGGAAATTTCTAGAACTTCTTCCTGAGAATCAATATTTTGTTGACCCATAGGCTAGCACAAATGTGGAAAGACCATGGAAATGTACCATTCCTTATGTTTATTTTCATTGTAAACAAACCCTCCTTCATTGATGGTGCGCTTAAGCCATTGGTTTTCTTCCCAGACAAATTCATTCGCCTCTTGTTTGATCTCTTTTAATTCTACCACGGATTCCGTGTATTATTTTTGCTTCCTAATTTCTGCTTCAAAGCAGTCTTAATCTGCACAACCGCGGGATAAAAATTTTTGTTTCTATATCCCATGAAACAATCTAGTGTGCGAACTTCAAATTCCATAGCCAACTGGACTCTCTTGATAACATCAGTATTAACATTCTGTGTAGTCCATACTACGTCAGCAATGAACCAAAATCTCTCCATATCCTCATCTCTCGCAACCTTAAAAGTGGGTAAATTCATATGTGCAACGATATCTTGTACAACTGTTGTTGGGGGAAGAGTAGGGGATGGCTTACCCCTACATGATTTTGACTGTGGCATAGCAGGAAGGCTACCTGCAGCTCATGTAAACTCGCTACTCTCTCTATTTGGTGAACCTCCCAGTGGGTTTTATAAATATCGGTCCCCTCTTTGATTGATCCGTTAACTTTTTACACTGCAGGTAGTGCTTTCAATATTATTAGGGGTCATTCACTAAGTGTGGCTTCACAAAATACCCTTTTCACACAATAGCATCTTAATTAGTGGAGGCAGGGTTCATAATAATTTTCCTCTTAATCCTTTGAAAAACCTTCTTTAAGCTTCAAAATATGACAGAAAATGATCTACTACAAATTATATCGTAAACCCAAACAAGATATTGTCAACCCAGTGATCCACAGTTTGGGTGATGGAATTATCAGTTTTTTCCAACTGTTGGACCAATTCATGGGTCCACTGCATGACCTTATCATCCTGCCAACAGGTTTGGAATTCTGCTAGTCTTGATAAACACTCTTTTAATTCGTGCACAATGGCCACAATAAGATCTCATAAACGACTATAAAAATACATGTGTTCTTCCACTCTTCGGCAGTCAGTTTCTTACTTATGTTTTCTTTTAGGCTAAATTCCTAAACATAGTTTTCAAACTAGTCCTCCAGTTTAGGTTTTAATGGCTGCCACTGACCTTAGAACATCACCCAAATTCTCTTAAAATGTTCTCGGTCTCCAAAAGTGATGCCATTTGTTGGATTGAGGGTTCTTGACCCAAGTTCGAAGTTGCGGTTAACCAAAAAAAACCCTCTTACTACTGGCCCTTTCAGTATTGGCATGCTTTTGCAAGTCAAAGTCTCACCCAAAGTAGTATGGGGGGGGTGTTGGAATCAGTTTTCCACACCCTGAGAGAGAATCAAGTGATGTGGGTGCCTTAAGATCTAAACAATCATGGACAAACCTATGCAACAGAAGCCCTAACCAAGAAACCCTTAAGCACAGGCTAAGCATAGTTCTTAATCTATGTAGAAACCCTTAACACATCATATTAAAGCCCAATTTATACTATTAGATCCATTCATATGAATATGGAGACAGTTACTCAATCGATATTAATACATATAACACAGTAATTGGAAATATTATGCATAAACGATCATACAATAAGTCACAGATGCATTTGAAGATCAGATATCATTCAAACCAACTTCGTTATTCATTCGCATTCATATCTTGCTTACAAACCCTTCATTTTACCCACGCACATAGCCAGCGAGGTCTACACACACTAGGACTTAAGGTCTCCATGCACACAACAAGCAGGAGCCTTCTACCTAGACAATTCGCACAAAATATGTAAATAGAGTGAGATCGCTTATATTCATAATCAAATATCTATCCTTTTGACTCGATACAGACTCCTATTCATACCTTTAGCCTGTGCTCATCTAAGGTCTACAAATCATGCATCTGGCCCCTGGTTCTACCATTTTTACCCATTAAAACTCATGAGGGGCTTTGACATGCCCCAAAACCCCTTGACTTATGTTGTGCACAACTAAAATCTACAAAAATATAGAAAAATTACGTCGAAATTCAGTCTTAGGGGACCCTACTCCAACAGGTTGCATATTCTAAATCATCATCACTTCCACAAATACCTCATCCAATAATGCTAGTATAAAAAGTCTTAGGCTTTGGGTAGCGCAAAGGAACATAATGCATGTTCCCTCAATCTCTTCTACATACTTGTATTTCTCCTCCCAAACTAGAGCCACTAGTGTTATGTCTTCACTTTCCATGAATCTTGTGCAAACATCCTGAGGTAAGGAACTATTGCACCAAGGTATCAATCCACATTGTGTTTTATACACTGAAGGAGAACACATTCCAAACAAAAAGTAAATCCTCACAACTTTCCCTCTGTGTGATGTTGAGAACTCCAAAATTCCACATGTTCATTAATGAAATCTATAAATTGAGAAATTTTGTATAAGACTTGAAGTCATACTAAACTTGGACCAAAAGGCTCAAGCTCTGGGTAGCGCAAAGGAACATCTGAAAAATGCTTTGTACTATTCTCATCTAGATCATTTTGTATGGATATCTCCTAGAGTTGAAATGCATATTCTAGGTTCCATAGAACATCTCCCATGGAAGTCCTTTCGATGCCCTTCTCTTCTAAGAACTTTTCGGCAGTCTCCCTAGACATTTTCAGAGAACCAAGTTTGATGGTCCCAATAAGGTGAGGGTCAATGTTTTTATCAAGCTTGCACTTTTTCTGCGAGTGCATTTCCCACTCTGTTATATTAAATTATTCTCTGGGAAAAAAAAGATTAAAATCTTCCCTTGCAGACAAGACCTCCAGTAACACCACTCCAAAAGAATACACATCATATTTCTATGTTAGTTGCAGCCTTCTGAAGTATTTAGGATCAAGGTACCCAAGTTCCAAAACTACCTTTCATTTTAGTACTTACTTGAGTCTAATCCATAGTGGATCTAGTCTTCGAATTCCCAAAATCTACCACCTTTTCCTGTGAGCCTGTTATCATGGAGGTCTCTAACATTTAGATAACTGCAGAGGATTCATGACAAGGGAATCAAATTGCAAGATTCACTAGATACTAGAGCTTCATTGGTATCTCTCTAGTCAAACAGTTTGCCAACAAGTCGAGGGAGTCTAAATTGGTGTAGTTGAAAATGAAAGGAAATATTTTTCTGTCGAGGAAAAATCCCATCATGCTAAGCTTGAAAGCCCTCTCATTATTGCAGATCATGCCTTCGAGCTCCAAGATGGTGATGTTGCAGGGGTTTTGATCTTGTCTTCGATCCACGGTCACACCTTCGAGCTCTAAGAGGGTGACATTGCAAGGTTTTTGATCTTACCTCTGGTCCACTGCATGAGCATGGGTCCATAAACATGGCACCCTATCAAGTTAAGGGGCATTATCCGTATTTTAAGAATAAATCTCAATAGAGAAATGAAATTCTCGAGACATTGGCTATCATTCATCTTTGGTTTCCTCTATCAATGTATCAAAGTTGTCAGTCCTCCAAAATGAGCCTTCTTCCCATTCTTTCCTCCAAAAATAGGTTTAATTAGTGCTGCCATAAATGTTAATAAGCCCCCTTCACTGTCTCCTCCATCTGGAAATCTAAGTTGTAAAACACAAATGTGAATCTCAAGCTCTCCATCATCGAGGGTTATATGGAATGTCTTGTAACTTTGCAAAGAATTTTCTTTTCATTATATTTCTATATGGTTGTATGATGCATATATCCCATTTAATTTTTCTCACTCAACTTATTACCATGATATGTGAGACTCTATTATAGCTAAAGGAAAGAGCTTCAAAGTCCCTACTATGCATGACTTGAGTGGAGATGTTTTGCAAAAAAAGATTTTCTACTCTGATTGTTAATTAAATATAAAACCAATAATATTGTTTTATTTAAAGCTTAATTTGATATAATCATGTAAATTATGTATTAGATGAAATAAATATATTCGTTGGTACAATTCTCATAGAAATTGATAAAAATAAACACATTTATCCATTATTACACAATAAACCATATTTAATATTTTGAATTAAATATTTATAATCATAAATAAAGGTTTATATATTATTAAAAAATTAAATAAAGTTCATACACCAATTAAAATTAATTAAGTTTCATATCTAAATTAAAAAACGTTTATAAAATACTCCCCGATGTGGGTGAGGTCTGAGAAACACATGGAATGTGTCTCATGTGAGTAAATACAAGTTGAGCGAGAGAGGTATTGGCTTCAAGTTGGAAATCCATGTGAAAAATAATAGCGCATTGGAGTTTAGAGGTGGTGAAAGGATAAGGCAAGGGAATATAAGGGGGCTCGATATTCAACTCCTCACTCTAGTTTGGTGTTGATCTTGGTGGTGGCCTTTGGAGAGGAAGTGTAAATGTCACAGGAAGGTTTACAAAGGGAGTGGATTTTTTGTGTGCTTTTGAATGGTATTTTCTTGTGTGGTGTGTTCAACCAGTCCCTGTGGCTCAGTTTCTTAGCCATTATCTATGTTTGGGTTGAGGATAGGAAGTTGAAGGGAAGTGAGCTCACTTGTTTCCATTTTTCTTGTATTTCAGTGAGACTGTTTTTTCATGCTAACATAAGAAGCTATAATATCCACTCCAGGAAACCTCAAGGGTGGTGGAAAAAAACTATTTTATTTTCCCATTTTCATGCCCTCTAGCGTGGGTGTGATGGTATTTCATTGATTGGTGTGTGGTCTCTCTGTGGATAATTTTGAGGTTAGTCTCTGCCCTAGGGGAAGTTATGCTTAGGCTTTGGATACTTTGTCATTTTTTTTTGTTCAATTTCATATGCTGGTTTGGGGGGTGTTGGTATTTGGTTTTTGTGGTGATGGAGGTCTCTACCTGGTAGTGGGAGGTGGATTTGTACTTCCCTGCGGTGGGGAGAGATGACATTTGGCTCCTTTTCTGGTGTTGTTTCTTTTCTATGGTGGGGGGTATGGTCTCTAGAATATGCACATGACAGGGTTCCTCAACCTTCGTGAATTATGAAGCCCCCAATGTGGTGTAGGCATTCTCCCTCCCCTATCATCCATGGCCCTATGGGGGTGGCAGACTCAGAAATAATCATGGAAACTCCACACTAGGGTGGAAAGATTTTGGGGCATGTCTGACTCACTAGTATGGGTGTGCACGGGGGTCGTGGAGGATGTAAGTGGGGAGATAGCAATGGTGGGGGTTGTAGGGTTCAAAAGCAGAGTCGTTGGGGCAAAGGATCCCATGGTGGCAAGGAGAATCGTGGATCTTATTGATCTAAGGTAAATGAGTGGTAGGTTATCTAACATTTCTTCCCGGATAACTACCATGCACTTATCAATAGCCTGATGGGAAGAGCCGACACAACTAAGACAGTATGTTGTGAGGAGCATGCAGAGCAGATGGCAACATTGGAATGAATGCACTATTTGCAGTGCTAAGTCTGGGAGAGACTGGTATTTTTTTGGTGAGGCCAAAATAAACTCACTGATAATGTAGAAAAGTTGGAGACTTGGTTGGCACAATTTGAAGGGCACATTTTGTATGAATTATGTCCTCCACCACCTCCAGGAACAACCCCGGACAAACCTGCATCCATCATGTTGGAGAACTAGTATGTTATTTGGTGTTCTTTATGTTTTATATGTGGTTTTGTGCCTCTTTCCCAACTGTTTATGGACAATGTCCCTAGTCTCTCTTTTGTATTTTTGTCATCTAGTGCAAATTTTGGTCAAGAAAACCCAGTTGGGGTGAGACTACCTATTTTGTAAACGGGTATATGTACTCCTTTTTCCTACATGAATAGAACATTGACTTAAAAAAAAAAAGGTTCATACATCATTAAAAAATTAATTAAGGTTCATACTTAAATTAATAAAGGTTCATACCTATTTACTAAATAGGTCTATAAATATATACTTTAGGTTTATCTATCTACTGTTTATCAAATATAAATATGATGATTTAATACTATATTTAAATGAACTCACATGTTTAAAATAAGTAATGTTATATTTATCAATTTATTAAATATAAATATGAAGATTTAACCTTAGATTTAGAACAACTCACACTTTTAACATAAACAATGAAGTTTCAAAATTAAACTGTATTGCCAAAGAATAAATATAAATGTTAATATTAATTTGACTATCTAAATTCTACCTTTACTAAAATTATAATGAAGGCATTAGTGTAAATTTGATAGATGATACATGCAATTATGTTAATTGTAGATGAATCCATCTGTAATGTTAAACTTTAGAGATAAAAGGGTATTCAGAATTTTAACATTGTAAATTCAAAGACCCCTTTGTCTCTAAAATTTAACACTGCAGATGGATTCAAAAACACATATAGTGAAATGTAACACTTCAGTACCAAAATTACAATTTTCCATTTCTGGAGTGAAAAAATTAAAAATTACTGACATAAATGACTAATTCATATACTTGTTGTATTTGTTATTAAGTCATATTTTTATTCTTGGACTATAATAGTAATGTACATTAATCAATATTAATTTTGTCACTTATTATCTATTCATATATTTTAATCCTAGACTAAATTAGTCATTTAAGTTAGTCGCTTTTAGTTTAGTCACTTATTATATAGTCATATATTTTATCCCTACACTAAATTAGTCATTTAAGTTAGTCGTTTTTAGTTTAGTCACTTATTATCTAGTTGTATATTTTATTCCTAAACTAAATTAGTGATTTAAGTTACCCATTTTTAGTTCGGTCACTCAAAATTCCTCAAATGTATTAGTAATTCACTTGAAATAATTGTGGTGACTAACATTTTTAGTCACCTTTTCATTAATTTCATCATTATTTACTACTATCGAACATTCTACTCTATGTGATACCACACTTACCACTTGGTCCCCATGTTTGACTTGGCGGGCGGGAGTGGTTCTATACCTTCTCTAGTAGTTCATTCTTGTATTACATTCTTACCTTGATTCTTCACCAAGAACCATCCTTCCAAGAAGCATTAAGGCCACCTTTGGATAGGTACGTTGACCTAAATCGAACTCATAGATCCTAATTCCGCCGTTCGGTTTGTCCACGAAAATCTCCATAATATTTAGGGCCTTCTCCTCCTCTCAAAATTCTCGACAACTTACTTATAAAATGAACTGTATTTGGAGGGAAATCTCCCTTTTATAGGAAAACCCCTAGTTTTTTTATTGTCCATTGTGACTAAAATGCAACTCATTTTGATGAATAATTAGAAAAGTTGGAAAGCTATCACCGAGTTCTAGAATGGGTCTTTATTTTTTTTTGGTAATTTCACACTTCACTGGGAAGCTATTCTTTCCATGAAGTTTCACTTTACCACCAATTCAAACCGAATATCTTCATATGGGCCACCTGTAATTTGGTACCACTATTCCTTGGCACTTGTTGTCTTGTGTGTCAATTTTCGTCATGGGTAACCCTTATTTACTCGTGTTTTTATGGTACCTCTCGGCCTATCCTATGTGGAAGCATAATTGAGTCACCCTTACTAAGAGCATCCAAGATGAGTCACAGTTTAATTTATGGAGTCTATTCCAACTAAAATTATGTTTTGTTATAATATTTCATCCATATTTGTGTTTCACTAATCTCGTGTTTCTATTATTAATCTCCAGTTATATTTTTTGTCATCAAAAATATTTCGTTTGTGTACTTGACCATCCCCTGTGGAATCGAATCAGTTGCTGCTAGGTAAACCATGCATTTTATGCTCTGACAAGGGAAGTTTTCAGTCCACCTATCAGTTTACATTCCTCCATTATTATCCTTTGTGTCATTCCATTAGTCACTTTACTATGATCCCTCATGCCTTAGTTGAGGATTCCTTATTGTCTTAGTTCTGGCGAGCGCTCTTCTGTCGACTTCAACACATTCATTCTAGAATAATAGTCTAGAGTGTGGTGTACCTTGGTTCCATATTTCACAATTTTTCGGTGCCTCATATCAACCAAAGGGAATCATCATTTCCATTTTAATTGGTTGTTTCTCACGTGCTCGCCCCAGCTCATTATTGCACGATTGAGAATTCTACACTTGATGGTTCAGTGATCGAGGAAATTGTACCAGTGATTCCCAACTTTGTGTAAGATGTTTCAAATCTCATGAGTGGGTGGACCTTCAGGTATCCCCCCCACATTCCTGAATGACCTTAGATTATTCTCCAACATTAGATGCAGTTCTGCAGATTTGATGGGTTTGGTTCCAACCGCTTGCAATTCCCACAACATGCATGTCTCATTTAGATTATCCATTCTAAACTTCAGAGCCCTTTCCTGTTCAATAGGGATTCTTTGGTTGTGCTCCCCCCTCCCCATGTCAACTATAGGGGAATTATATCTCATGTACGTAAAATTTATTGTATTCATTGTTTCCCTATGCTTTTCCAGGCTCATTATGTATATGGGATGCATTGTATTATGTCCTATCCCATTGATGCTAGTGACTCATGTATTATGTACTTTGTAGCGCAGCCCTACATTGTTGGGCTCGTCATTGTTCTTTTTACTTAGTTACATTGGTGGGTATGGTTATTCCTCCCCCACCTCATTTGAGATCATGTACTCACACATAAAAGGAAACTTATATAAGTTTTGTAGGTCTCACCCCCTCAATTTTTTTCCTTCCTTGCATTACTTCAGTCATCTCTCTCCCTCTTCGACTCCCCTTTGGTGTCTTGTGGGAGTGTAAATTACAACGTATTTAGGTCATACGATTTTTTCCTAATAATCGTACAATGAGGGGCAATATGTTATCTCCAAAAATGATCACCTAGCAATTTCTAGCTAGGTGGATTGAAATACACCATGTGAGTTTACTTTTATCATATTAAAATCAATTTCACTATAAGAAATAATTTAATAAACCACTCCTATTAATTTATTTTCGATTAAAACCCATGATAATAATTAAATAAATCATTATATATTTAATTTTATCTAGGAATAGTTATTAAATAATTATTTAATGAATATTCCTTGTCACACTTGACCTAACCACCTAGAAATAATTAAATAAATCATTATTTGTTTATTATTCCTTATTTTCATAGTTCAAATAATTATTAAAGAATTATCTAATAGTTATTTCATTTTCACACTTTTCTTAACACTTGAGAAATAATTAATAAATAATTTTTTGTTAATTATTTCTAAATAAAGGTATTTAACCATTTTAAATATCTTTTCCCTCTCCAAAAATATAATAAAGTATTCCAAGCACTTAGAACTAGATTTTGGTCAATAATATTTTATTATTCTCCATTTTTATATCAACCCAATACTTTGTTATAAATAATAGGGTTTTTCATCCATTTCTCACCATGGTCATTATCATCATCACCATTATCGTCACATACCATTTGAGCTCCCATTTTTGAGTTCTATATTGTCTAGGTTTTAACACATTCGAGAGAGACGAATATCAAAATTCTAAAGCGATGAGAAAATCAAAGGACCCATCCCATTGAAGGGTACTTACAACCTTTTCTAAATCTCCTTCACCAAGTGTATTAATATAACTATTTTCTTTCAAAATATTTTCCAAGATTTGGTTTTTACATCGGTTTTAAATGTGTCATTTGTGCTTTTATATTTTCATACATCCATTATTTTTGCATGTTTTTATCAAATATTTGTTGCAATTATGAAGTATAAGCAGCCACAATTTTTGTTAGGGTCACTAGTCACTCATGACTGAAGTGAGATATTTTTGGCACACCTTCCAAGAAATTTCATACTGACACTAGACTTTGACAATCCCTCCCAAATGAATTAGAACACTGTTAATTTTAACACCTTGTTAGATTTTTGATAATGTAGGTGAGTCCTCTACTTTATAGGGAGGTTCTTATATGCATTAAAAATTAGAGAGAAATGTATAATGTGCAACTTAGGCATGGGAGGTAGAGGTTGTAATTTATGAATTTATGATGACTAAAGGGATGAAAAAATTGTGAGGAAAGTGCATGGAGTGGGAATAACTAGCTTTAGATAGAGGGGAGTGTACATCATAATATAATTTGGTTACAAATAAAAAGCATTAATACCAATGACAAAAAAATTCAGAATAGATGTCCTTGTCTTCTAGCACCTGTTCTATTTTGGTTCATTTACTGTGTGTACTCCCATTCTCAATCTCTAAGAGATGGAGGGGTGATTGAGATGGAGATATGTATTTATCATGCTTTTCCGTGATTCCATAAAAATGGTGAAAGAGAATTGGAGGTTAATTTCCTTGAGTTCATGTTATTTTATCCTTGAACATGTTGCAATTAGGGTGCTTGATAATGAACTTCCATCCCTTAAAGTGGTTAGAACTTGCAGATGTTATATCAGGACATTGTATAAATAATTTTGGAAAAAAATGGCATAATCATTTGGTCTTCATTTATTATTTATTTGTGAGTTTGGTCTATTTTTCTGAGTTGACTTTCCCAGTTCATATTTTTTCCTTTTCTTGAACTGCACATCCGTAGGGTCGAGCCACCCATAAACACATAAAAATCACAATTTAATCCACAAATTTAGAGAAAAAAACATTCATATATGAAACTTTATAATTTCAATCTATAATGAAACATAGCTACTTTGAGCTTATTAATTTCTTAGCTAAAATCAGGTCTGATCATTAAATTAAAATTCACATATTTCAAAGCACTAGCCATAAAGTGCAAAGGGATTGCACAAGGTGAGAGTGGTATCATTCCTAGTTGACATCTAAACCCTTCAAGTTTGGAGTGTTAACACTTCCAAAACCCAACATGTTTGGTATAGTGTATGATTGATTTTGAAGTGAAATCTACCAAGAGAAGAATTAGAGATGATATTATCAGTCATGGAATTGACTAAACTGTAATATACCAAGAGAAAAATTAGAGATGATATTATCAGTCAGGGAATTGACTGAAGTGAAACCTACCAAGGTAAAGTATATGATGTTATTACCAATCAGAAATTATCTGATAAATTGTGTAATATTTTACCTAATCCAAAAAAGGGAAAAGTTGTTTGATGTGTCCTTAAGGCTGCAAAACCCATAAATATATCATTAAGGGAATATAAATTACATAAAATAGGTATACAAGACCACAAACATTGGAAGCTTAGTCCATAGAGAATAAAAACACTATAAACACAAACATTCTCTCTCTGATTCATGTTTCTAACTGATTCCACCAATGCCCCTCATAAGTAGAACGCATATATTATTGTACATAATAAAGTAATTAGTTGTACATTATAATACATCATAAAGTGTGTGGGAAAAATAATCTATACCTATTCATGTTTAAAGAAAAAAAAACATATTCATATTTGCATTCATAAATCATTATAACATTGAAATTTAAACGCCTTACTGGCACAACGTTGAACCTAATATTACTAGATCCAATAAATTCTGGGACATGAGTTCTATGTCAATGTAAGTAGATCAAGGGACAAAAACATCAAACAAGTCATAATCTCTTAAATTTTCCAACAACTTTACTATGATGCTTGTACCCTTGTTCGAGTTGTATCATTTGTAATAAATATCAATTTTTTTAATACTATTTTGATGTATGGTAATGATTTTTCTAATATGTTGTCAACCAAATAAAGTTTATTTTCTTTAGCATAAAATGAACAATCAATTCAGCAGAAGTCTTAAGTGGCCATTTTGAAAATTAATTTTGTAAATCAAATAAAACTAGGATGAGCGAATTGATATATTTCAGATAATGATTCATCATATTGTATTTACTTAGGATTCATCAAATTTTTTTATGGATCTCTCTATGCATCGTATTATTGTTACACAACATTTTTTCACTATCACTGTAATCCCCATCTCACCCATTGGAGGATCATTTCCATGATCAATAAGCACTGCCATGCCTTGCAAACACCATCATTGTATCCCTTTACATGAGAGTAATATTCCTTTTGTTAACATTCCCTAAGCATAGACTCAAAAAACCTTGTTTTTGCCTTGGCACGAGTAGTCAATTATGCCCTCGTACGAAAGAGGAAGATTAACACTAGGCCCCATGCCAGCTGGCGCTCTATCTTAGTTAGCCACCCACACCGAGCTGTTTATGGAATGCTTTTTAAAAATGGAGGTGGAGATTCCACTCCAAAAAATATGAGGATGAGTCATTGGGAGTGGTTAAACTGAATAAACTACAGAATCCCTCCTTTAGTTTATGGTTTTTGCCTCTTACGAGAACTCCCTAAATGATAGGCCTCCCTCCCACCTTTTTAGGGATGATAACCTCCTCCTTTTCCTCTATAAAAACAAGCTATCTCTCTTTGCATAAGCTAGTTGAAGTTGGAGAATTGAACATACTATAGTAGAACTACTGAATAGATAGAATAAGAAGGAATTACGTTGAGAGAGCTTGAGTCCATGCCTTCATCCCGTCTGAATTCCCTGACGAGCATCTAAGACGTGCTTCGGCTAAACCTCGCTAAAGGAGACTACGACGTTAAAGCATTGGTTGCAACTCTTCCTTCTATAAATTCATAAACGTGACTATTTTTTGGTTCCCATTTTGTATTATGTTAGATGTTTAATGCAATATTCTTAGCCCTCTTTGACTGGCTAGTAGTTATGAGTGAAATTATTATGTCGTATGTTGTTCTATTTTGTTGTTCTATGTGCAGGTATCCAAGCATGAATGCAGAAGGATTGTGACTTGCCAATTGGCGAAGGTTGCTTTTATTGCAGTCGCGCCAACCCCTATTTGGCACTGATTACCGCCTTACAGTCATGTTGAATCCTCTAGGATTTGGTTTGACCTCCTTAATGGGTCTTTTGGTCAATTGTGCTTGCTTCTGGGTTATTTTTTATGTGTAATTATACCTTTCGAACTGTTTTTACTTCTGTCGACTTATTTTTCTCAGTCGTTTTTCCATCTTCTTGTCAGTGTAAATTGAGGCCTTAGGGTTTCTAAGAGTCTTGGTACACTGAGCCTTCTGTTTGGAAATTAAGTCATTTTGATTATTGTCAGTCTCATTCTCGGTTTGATTGCACTAAAGTTTTATTGATCCTTTTGAGTGATTTCTTCGTTTGAAGGATCATTTCATTTTTCAATTGATTCTTCTCCTTGTTGCTCCATGCATATATTACATTGCTTTTTTTGGGTTGTTTTGAAAACTTTCTTTTGGTTTGGAAGATTGCAGCATTAGTTTTAGTGCTTTCTTGTGTTTTCTTTGCGTTTGATTGAATCATTCAATTTCAATTCTTACAAAATACTCATGCTAGTGTTTGTTTTCATTTTTCATGTAATTAGTGCAACATGTACTTCTTTTCATTGAAAAAAATTCAAAAAAACATATTTTACATTATTTCTTTGCATCGAAAGTGAAATATTCTTTTGCATAACTAGCGTTTGATAGTCCATAAAAGAGTTTCATTTTCATTTTATTGTGTTAGATGCATTAGTGGATTTCTTCGCATACTTTCACTGTTTGCTATTTTTTGAAATATCTCTATCCTTCTCGTAACTAGCATTCATTGAATCGAAAATAATGTTCATTTGCATATAGTTTTCATTTAGGAAATTTGAGATCAAAATTCGATAAAGCCTTAAAACTAAAACATAATCCAAGATCAACTTTAAAATTCATTTAATTAACCTAAGAAAGCATTGAAAACTAATGAAAAATTTCTAGTGGTCTAGGCTAGAGACATGTCCTAGTGTCTTAAAACCTAGTAGTTGTCATTCGCCATCTGGCTTTAAACAGTGCTAGTACGGACTTGTGCTCCTCGTACCATCGAGAATATAAAGGGAGACCCTTATAGGTTGCAATCCTTTTATCATAGGAAGCCAAGTCTACCACCTTGTAATCATGATACACCAAACACAGCATTCGGGGATATTACCTACACATACGTCAAGTCCTTGGTCATTTTTTTCAATTTGATCACCAAGTTGTATATGGCAGTACAAGGAAACCTCATATACCCTCTTGCTTAGAGTACCAAAGTAGTCATTTTGATCTTTTCATGACTCGTTGAAAAGAGAAGAGATCGTCGAGCACTTTTCCTTTCATGCTCGTTTAAAATTGAAAGTGACTAGAGTCATCTTTTTCCTGTTTCTTGACTCTTAAAATATGAAACAACAAAATCTAGTTTCAGTGTCATAAAATTAATCACCTACGATCACACGCCCGTTAAGAGTTTTATTACTTGGCTTGTTGTTTTTTCCTTATTTTTTTAACTTGGAGCCTTTGATTGGTTATATTTTTTCCTTTCCATTTTGATATACAGTCACAGTGGCGAAACCACCAGTTTTGTCGTCCCCACTACCTCCTAGTGGTAGTTATTTTCTGAACGTTTCTCTTAAAACCCCTTAGTCCACTAGGTCTATTGAGTTTGTACAACCTATTCTCCCATTTTTCTTTCCTCTTGCTACTCGATCACCTCCTAAAGAGCCATTTGAATTCAATTGGCCTCCTTCTGGGACTTGGTCTAATTTTGTGGAAGAAGGAGATTTCCCTCCTCTTATGTCAAGCTCACCATTTTTTGCTATTGCATTTCCTCCTAGTCCCCATAGTATTTTCAAATATCTTATGGTCGGTTCAGACATGGATTCATCCAATCCTGTTGCTAGTGAAGGAATGCCTGTTTCTACAGGAGAATATCAGCTTTTTCCGAAAGATGTCCCTCATGTTTCTACTCATTATTCTCCACCATCGGTGTCACTTTCACTTGGATATAGGTCCTTGAGTGAGATTATGTTTGGTATTGCTTCCATAGCACAATCAAGTACATTAACTCCTCCTCAAAGTTTTGTCCTTCCTTTGTTAGGACTATCACCTTTGACACCTGGTTCGTCGGTCACTATTACATCTATTCCAGTCTAACTGACTGTCTGTGTGGCTTCATCCAAATTATTTGTTACCACTCAGTCTTCAGGATATTTTCACACATGCAGTTCTATATTTCTCAATCCTACATGGCATGTTAATCTCGGTCCTAGTAGATCACAATCTAGTGCTATGGAGACCCCGCCTGCTTGTAGGGCAGTTTCCACTACTCCTGTGATTCCTGACGGCCTCAATTTTGAAGAGTATCTATTGTCTGTTCAACAAAAGAGCTCTCAGGGTTCTCATCTACTCCAATCTCCTAGTAATCCTCAATTCCATCACTATTATGTTGTTGGTAATCTCGTTTATTGATTCCCGCATCATTATGATGTTGTTGGTAATCTTGTTTATTTGCCTCCTATTGATCCTCATCAATTTTTTTATGATCCTTATCAGAACTTTGCTCATCTTGGACCTAATTTACCTGCACAAGCCTCTTGCTTGCTGTAATATCCCAAAATCAGGACTGCTAGCAAGGCATGACTGGAAAACGCATTTTCTAAGAATGGCTGCTACAAAATATGAAATTAGCCCTTGGATTCCTTATATCTAAGTATCTAAGGCCTAAATAAAAGAGGATATCAGAAAAAAATCTCTCTAGGTGGCTTAAACAGATCTCCCACACCTAGGAAGGCTTGAAAACTGCCCAAAGAAGGGACTGCAACAATACAAAAGAACACTGCCCAAAAAATAACGTAGTTTTAGATAGTAGTATAAGTAGGCCAATATGACAGCTTAAAAATCGATTATACAATGATAAATTAGATTTATAGTGTAGCCCAATCAATGTAGAGGAGAAAGAAATACACCTTTATCGAGAAAAACCCCCTAAAAGAGGTGTTGTAATAATATAATTCACTGTAAAGCCATGACAGCATTATTTTCATGAGTAAATAGTAGTTGCTGGTTAAAAATTAGATCTAGGATAGGTATGTGTAGAAAATTTTAGACCTATATCATAACTGTACACTATATTGTCTCTATTTTACATTCCCCTTGGGGTTTTGAGCAATACATGAAGCACAATGAGTAGATCTGACATCTACTGCAACATATTTGCAGAATGATTTAGAAATTCTGAAGTATACAGATCAATGAATAGATCATATCTAAAACATACATGGATTATTTGGCTAATCCATGGATCACCATAGTCTAAGAAAGGCTCCTTTACACCAGAGATCTCTCCTCCAAATATTTTCCAAACACCCTGCAACTCTTCACTTGCAAAATAACGCAATACAGGGAGATAAACTATGATGTGGGCTTGATGTAGAGTTTGGCTTGATGCCAAGTTGTAGATCTAAAGCTCTAGTTAGTTAATACACTCTTTCCAATGGGATATAATGCTTACCCACTGAAAAGAGGCACTAGTATGGTCTAGAGCTGAATAGATCTAACCTACACTTATGGCTGATCACAAGGACAACCAAACCCTAAATAGGATCTGAATTGTAGCTGGAAGAAGAAGCTTGGCCAAATGTCTGATACTAGACCAATAAATGCAAGACTCTTCCAGGAGGCCTCTCAAGGAAAGAGGTGGGATTCCAGATCAGGAACACCAAATGCTAAATAGCATTATTCTCAGCTAAACAGCCAGATAATGAGAAGTGCCTAGACAGACAAATCCTTTCAAGACAATATGTTCAACAACCCCTCTCATGCTGCTCTCCTATTTCATTTATAGGATGAAAGCCTTTCAAAACCCTAAACCATCTCAAAGGTTTAGCTCCTTTCACATTTGAAACCTCCAACTAGATCTGGAATGTTCATCTAGGTACATTGCATCTAGACAATGTTGTAGATTTGGTCCTGTTGACCCAATCAATTGTCACAATCCCTTTTCACACATGAGGGAGTTTTATTAAGGCAGCCCGGATTTAGCCTTATTCACATGGGCATTGATTTATTTTGTTGTTTAAGGAGTTTAATTTTTCCTCATTTACAATTTTATTCTTGTAACAATAAAATGAGAACAAAACTGAATATTCCTATTAGCTTGAGCTAATTAGGAATATTACATTCCTCCACTCCAAAATGTTGCTTGTCCTCAAGAAATTGATAAGCTGCAACTCATCTCATCTTCCATTGGTGTCACAAACAAAGG
Organism: Pinus albicaulis; assembly: GCA_034641835.2. Taxonomy (NCBI): domain Eukaryota; kingdom Viridiplantae; phylum Streptophyta; class Pinopsida; order Pinales; family Pinaceae; genus Pinus; species Pinus albicaulis. Next base: position 531,472,928 of record CM076582.1, on the reverse strand, counting down.
ATAAGCTTATCTCATAAGCTAAGTGATCACCAATCCATCCATCCATGACTTGTTCCAACAATCTCCTCTTGATATGCAAGCATATTCTCCCACAAGGAAATAATGAATCACATGAAACAACCTAGTTTGCCCAATTCCCTCCCTAAAATGTAAGATAGAAAGTGCAGGGAGTGTAGTCATCCCATAGGGCACATGCATGCCTTCCCTCCTTCCTCGATTCATCCCCATGAAAATTACAAGTACATCATCAATATAGGGGACCAAGACAATGTACAAACAAACAGAAATGTGTGTACATGGAGGTGGATCATAGTCCCACATGTAGAACCAGTGCAGAGCATCCCTTCCTACATCAAACGAAGATGTCATGAGTGTTTTTACCACCACTTACTTGCTGCCCAGGTCATCTCACTATTGCAGAAAATGTGAGATATATTTGGTTCCTTTGGGAAGCACCCATCATGAAAATAAATCTCCCTTTTCACATCAAGGGAGTGGCAAAATTCAGAATTCTTAGTGGCCCAACAATTGCCATGACATTTAAATGATGCATTGCTCCTTTTAGGAGTCATGGCCTGTATACAAATGGTAGAAGAACATGCACAAATAGAAAATTAAACTTGCTTTACATGAACAGATTCTTTACCATCAAATTTACTCATACACATGGAGTTTTGCATGGACATTTATCCTCTCTAAGAAGAAGGAAGAGATGGCTGAAATGACTCTTGCATAGAGTCCCTTGGCTATCCCAACTTGACATAGCTCATGCGATCTTCAAAGTTATGATGTAGTTCCTCTCTCAAGCCTTCCCAATCAAAGCTCCTCATGATTAGAGTGTAGATCTTCAATAACTGCATATGGCTGGAAAAGAACTGTTTGTGTGCTCCTTGTAGTATCTTCTACTTGAGCTTGGAAGATCTAGACAAGAATACTCTACCATGATGATAGATGACCCCTCCTTGGACTAAATAGCCCTCTCCTTACAGCACGTAATCAAGTATCATACATGTGTGAAGATCTTTGGAATACTCTACAAGCAGTTGAGATTTCTAATACAGACCTACACTGCTCAACAATGACAGTGCTAATGATACATCCATAGGAATGTCTGTCATATTGTTGATCTTCTCCTTCGCATTCCCCATGCCACAGGTGTGTGTTGGAAGGCTGATCCTTCCATTCTTCTCCTCCCATAGTGCAGATCCAGATAGGAGAGTGGGTGGTGAAGATAAGGGAATAAGATCTCCCTTCTCCTTGAGCTTACCCAACCCTCCCAGTGTTTTAGCCTTGTCTTATAATGCTCCAATCCTCCTTGAACTCATGAGTGGAGAATAAATATGTGTGACACCTTTCACCAAATCCGAATCAAGTGGTCTCCCAAGTGGTTTTCCACAAGATGGTTATGCCTCATGGTTCATTCTCCCATGCTTATCAGATGGGATCAACATTCCCTTGCTTCCACAGTGCAAGTCTCCCTCTGGTTTTTGTGTGGAAGTCTTCTGAAAATTGGAGACCCATCTTAGTTGTGTAAGAGTGCCTCTAGTTGGAGAATTTTCCCCATCTTCTTATAGTGGATCAGCTAGGTGACCCCTTCTTTATTCTGTCTCATTGTCTTTTAGCAGAGACACATGATGCTCATGTCCTCCATATGGAAGATCCTTAGGAAATCCTTGCAAAGGGGCATGAACTCCTCTACTGGAATCAATTTCTTCATCTCCATCTCCAACTGAAAATAGATCTCCTCCTATTGTCTCAGCACTAGAGGATCTTCTCTGCTCTTCCTCTCCCTCCTCATTATGGTTGGAGAATGCTTCATCATCAAGAGATCCTTTTTCTTGATATCTTAGTGAGGAAGAATCCCTCATGTCTTTTCTTTGAGAAAAGAGATCTTGCTGTAGTGGGGGTTTTTCTTCTATCAAATTCTGGAACAAATCTTCAACCCCCTCAACAATGTTTGGGACTAGAGTTGGCTCCATAGAATCGTCAAACTTATGCAAAGATGTAGATTTCTTGTGCCTGATTTGTTCTTCCAAAGAAGTCCCAGAATGTCTCTCATCAAATCTTGTCACTAGTTTCCTAGTGAATCCTGCATAAGAAGAAATGTTTATCCCCTTTAAGGAAGAGGATTTAAACAGCCACCAAGCACAAGATTTCCCTTGAATATGAAGTGCTGCTACTCTCAAGGCTTCTTCTTATGTCACTTGATGCAGCTAAAAGTATGCATCAAGCCTCTTTACCCAAGACTTGGCTGAGTCTTTAGGTGATCCATCAAAAGTAGGTAGAAATAATCTACCCAAAATGTGTTAAAGGCACCCTTTTCTCCTATTTTAGGTGTTGGATCTTGCTTCTTTGAGTTGAAAGAACTCTAGGAAACTGAGATGATTTTTGAATCTCTCTGACAAAGATTCATATTCTTGGAGATAATCACCAAGAGATTCCTCCTTTGGTGTTCCTCCCTTTCCTCCTTTCTTTGACAAGAAAGTAGGCATGTTCCAACATTGCAGATCAGGTTGTGTGGCTGAATGATCACACCCATGGTAGGAAGTTATGGGGATTTATTGATGTAAGAATCCTCTTGAGGGATGTGCATGTCGTTCCCTCTTCATCCCCTATATTTCTTCCTTCATTTCATGCATAACTTGAGAAATAGTTTTTGAGAACTCTTTTCTATGCAAACTTCCAGCTAAAGGGTTTGGACACTTTACTTTTGTGTATTTGTTGTAACCACATTTCTTCATCATTATTTTACTCCCAAAAAAATACATATTGGCTGTTCAAAATAAAATCACAGACTGTGCTAATAAATATGCTTTGATACCACTATAACATCCCAAAATCGGGACTGCTAGCAAGGCATGACTAGAAAACGCATTTTCCAATAATGGCTACTACAGAATATGAGATTAGCCCTTTGATACCTTATATATAAGTATCTAAGGCCTAAATCCAAGAGGATATTAGAAAAAAAATCTCTCTACATGGGTTAAACAGATCTCCCACACATAGGAAGGCTTGAAAACTACCCAAAGAAGGGACTGCAGCAATAGAAAAGAACATTGTCCAAAAAATAACACAGTTTTAGATAGAAGTAGTAGTAGTCCAATATGAAAGCTTAAAAATAGCTTATAAAATGATAAATAAGATTTATAGTGTAGCCCAATCAATGTGCAGGAGAAAGAAAGAGACTTCTATGGAGAAACACCCTCTAAAAGAGGTGCTGCAACAATATAATTCACATTAAAGCCATTACAGCATTATTTTCATGAGTAAACAGTAGTTATAGGTTACAACTCAGATCTAGGATAGATTTGTGTACAAAAAGTTAAATATATATCAGATCTGTACACTATATTGTCTTGATTTTACATTCCCCTTGGGGTTTTCAGCAATACATGAAGAACAAAGAGTAGATCTGAGATCTACTGCAGCGGATCTGCAGAATGATTAAATTTTTTTGAAGTAGATCAATCAATGAATAGATCAGATCTGAAACATACATGGATTAGTTGGCTAATCCATGGATCACAACAGTGTAAGGTAGGCTCCTTTACACCAGAGATCTCTCCTCCAAATAGTTGCCAAACAACCTGCAACTCTTCCCTTGCGAAATAATGTAGTACAAGGAGATAAAATGTGATGTAGGCTTGATGTAGAGTTTGGCTTGATGCCAAGTTGTAGATCTAAAGATCCAATCAGCTAATACACTCTTGCCAATGGGATAGAATTCTTACCCACTGAAAAGAGGCACTAGTATGGTCTAGATATGAATAGATCTAGCCTCCACTTGCTTCTGCTCACAAGGACAACCAAACCATCAATAGGATCTAAGTTGTATTTGGAAGAAGAAGCTTGTCCAAATGCCTGATAGTGGACCAATAAATGCAAGACTCTTCCATGAGGCCTCTCAAGGAAAGAGGTGGGATTCCTGATTAGGAACACCCAATGCTAAACAACACTATTCTCAGCTAAACAGCTAGAGAATGAGAAGTGTATAAACAGAAAAATCCTTTCAAGAAAATATGTTCAACAACCCCTCTCATGTTTCTCTCCTCTTTGATTTATACGATGAAAGCCTTGCAAAAGCCTAAACCATCACAAAAGTTTAACTACTTTCACATTTGAAACCTCAAACTAGATCTATGGTGTTCATCTAGGTACATTGCATCTGGACATCATTGTAGATTTGGTCATGTTGACCCTATCAATTATCACAATACCTTTTCACACATGAGGGAATTTTATTAAGGCAGCCTGAATTTAGCCTTGTTCACATGGGAATTGACTTATTTTGATTTTTAAGGAGTTTAATTTGTCCGCCTTTACAATTTTATTTTTGTAAAAATAAAATGAAAACAAAATTGAATATTCCTATTAGCTTCGGATAATTAGGAATATTACACTTGCAAGGAAAACCCTCACAGGGACAAACTTTAGCTCAGCAAGGCCCCGCCTCTCGTCCATAGGGATAATCATATGGTCCACAATGCCAACCTCCAGGAGGTCAACCTTTGGTCTAACATGTTCAACCCTACGGTCCATCTGGTCAACCTCATAATCAACTAGGACCATATTATGCTCCTGGGGGGAAACAATATCCACTACAGGGACAACCTTTGGCACCACAACCACCGACACATGTTTCATATGGCCAAAAATTTGTGCCACAAGGACAACCATACACTCCTCATCCAAATCAACTTGGTTATTAGGGACAACCTGGTCCATCGCAACCATTGGGCCAACCTTTCACATAAGGCCAACCTGGTGGCCCTCAGTACTCGATTCAACCAACTCAGACACCGATTCAACCTTCTCATCAGCTAGTTCCATCATTTCAATAGCCAGTTCTACCTACTTATATTCAGCCAGGTTTACTCGCTCAACAGCCTGCTCAGCCGAGTCTACCTCCCCAACTGTAAGGCACTTACTACCCTCAAGGTTCATATGAACTGGTATATATTACGCCCTAGGTTTCTTACCCTCAAAATCAACCTGTATATCATCAACCTCAAATCCATGCTTACATTCCACAACATACTCCATACGCTGCTCAACAGGGACCTCAATGGTCTACTCCAACTCAGTATCCTGGTCCTCAACCCCATTATCAACCGAATTATCCTACTTCTAACCCCTATGATCCGAATCCTCCAAGAAAAAATGTATGGAAACAAAATCCCGCTCAGACTGGATGGAATTTACACATGGGTCCTTATCAAAAGACCTCCGATGACTTTCAACACTCAATTATCATTTCTTGCTACATTGGAATTACTTGATGTCTCAAAGTTATCAAACGATTCCATTCTTCATAACCCGTACTGGCCCCCAGTTCTGACCAATATTCCTGGTGATTTTCCTAAATTTGAGGGAAATTCTAGTGAAGACTCCCAATCACATGTTATGACTTACCATTTGTGGTGTTCCTCTAACTCTTGGGTTGACAATTCTATTCGACTCTGTCTTTTCCAACAAACTCTTATTGGTGCCGCTGCAAAGTGGTACATTGAGTTATCTCGTGGTGTCTTCCAAGACTTCAATTCTTTAGCCATGGCATTCCTTATACATTTTCAATTACCATTCTACTATAATACCAGGACACACCTCCTCACTTCATTGAAACAGGACCGAGCTACTCATATCTCAGATCATATTCATGAGTGGTGACATCATCATTGCATGATCAAATTTGAAATTCCTGATCAGCTTCTGACTCATTAGTTCACCACCTCCTTTGTAAACTAGATTACCAAAGACATAGCTATGAGGGCATGTGTAACTAAGGAACAAGCCATTTCTTATGCCCAATACCTTGATCTTTTGTACTCTCAGTCCGCTTGTTACTAGCCCTCTTTAAATTCAAAGGCCCAATGTTAAATCTGTTGTGCGGCTACCATCTAAAGGTGAACTCCACAAGTCTTCTTATAATCCCAATGCCCATGCTACTCACCATTACAATATTGTTGAGGATTTGGCTTAGGCACCATCCGTGATGTCCACATTAGAAGTAATTCAGAGTTGTCTTTCTCAATGAAGAGCTTTATTATCTGCGATTGGCAGAATTTATCTTGCCGATACTAGCCTTCTTGCTTTCGATTTATAGAATTTCATTCCACGATTTCCACATCAGTTTGCACTCTTTATTCAAATATGTTGATGTAGAATTCGTTGATGCTAAAATCAATTATAATCTTCTCCTCAGTCGCATTTGGACTCATGCCATGTTATGTGTTTTGTCAACTCTCTTTCGTGTTCTAAAATTTCCACACGAAGGAAATATTGTTACTATTGATCAATTGTCCTTCTTCACCTCTTCTTCCAAGAACAAAATTCCGTATGTGGATCAGATTCCTACTCCCTACGAGAGCATAGGGCCAAGTTTTTTTTTAATATCCTGCCCTCAAGGGTATTTTTCCTCTTCCTCCACCAAACACTGTTCAGATCCATATGATCTCTCGGTCTGATGACCCACGGGTTACTCCTTCACCTAAACAGATCGATTCCTTCAGAGATTCAATGCCTTTGAGTCTTATTGAGATTGATTATTTTTAACTCATCCTGGCTTCAGAAGCTTTGTCCTCTGATTATGCTCCTTTGAGCATGTCTCTTGACATTTATTCTCAATTCCCCTGGCTTGGTGATTCAGATTTGCCTGATTCTTTGAAAGAAGTGGTTCCCTTCGATGAAACCATCATGGAAACTGTGTCTCTTGAGGATTTTTCATGGGACGACAGTCATCATCGTTCCTCGTTCATGCTTGGCCTCGGCCCTTGGGGCCATGTCTACTTGTCTCGATCGTTTTACATCTTAGGTTCCTTCTCCTCTACTTCAACTACCTATTTTGACACATGATATCTTTATGGAAGGTAACTTGAGTAATATTACACAGAAGATGCCTATTAGCATTTCCATTAAACCAAGAATTGTCGAGAACATCCATATTGGGTTCACTTCTTCTTCCAATGAACTACAAGTTTATACTATCCTTTTTCACGAATTCTATGATGTCTTTTCATGGTCCTAGGAAGAAATTCCCGGAATTGACCATAGTATAGTGGTGCATGAAATACCTACTTACACTGGCTTGAAGCCTATTCGCCAGCGCCTTCGTCCGGTGCACCCTAGAAAAGCTGTTGCCTTTAAAGGTGAAGTTGAAAAACATCTCAGAGCTGGTTTCATTTATCCGATTCCTTTGAAAGAATGGGTCTCTAATATTGTTCATCGAGATAAGAAACAGGGAACTATTCGTGTCTGCATTGATTATCGTGATATTAATCAAGCTTGTCCCAAGGATAATTATCCTACTCCCTTTATCGATCAAATCCTTGATGAATATGTTGGGAGTGAAATTTTTTCCCTCATGCATGGTTTTTTTGGTTACAATCAGATCAAAATTTTCTGCAGTGATCAACATAAGACTGCCTTTATTTGTCATTGGACTACTTTCGCATATAAGAAGCTCCCTTTTGGCTTAAAGAATTTTTGGGCTACATTTCAGCGAGCGATGTCATATTCTTTTCACGATATTCATCACATCATTCAGCCTTATATGGATGACCTTACAGCTCATTCAGCTAAGCGTATGGACCATCCTAACCATCTTCGTCAGATTTTTATTCATTTTCGATGTTACAATATTTGGCTTAATGTGCACAAGTGAGTCTTCTGCATTGATTCCAGCAGACTCTTAGGGTATATCGTGTCCAAAGATGGAATTTGCCTCGATCCACTCAAGGTTGAGGCTATTAGCAATATCCCCTCTCCCTCCTCATTACATCAGCTGTAGATTTTACAAGGTAAGGCTAATTTTCTACGTTTTTTTATACCTAACTATGTAGAAGTGGCTAGAGGATACACGCTATTATTAAAGCAGAACATCCCATTCCATTAGGATGAGATTGCTCAGAATTATTTTGAGGCCCTGAAGACGTAGCTTGTCAATGCTCCTCTGTTGCATCCTCCTAAGTATCGTCGTGATTTTTCCCTTTATTTAGTCACTTCTTTTAGCATGATTTCCATGGTTCTGGTAGAAGATGATGATGATGGTAATGAGCATGTTATCTATTACTTGTCTCATAACCTTCTTGATCCTGAGACACATTATGCACATGTCGAGAAGTTAGCATTAGTTACGGTTCAAGCAGTTCAGTTTTTTCGTCATTATATTCTTTTGTGTACAGTGACTGTGATTTCTAATTGCAACCCCATGACCTATATATTGTCTCAAAAATTGCTAGGGAAAAAATACTCGAAGTGGATTTTCATCCTCTAAGAGTTCGATTTGGAATTTACTGCTACCAAGTCGAAGAAATCATTAGTCTTTGTTGATTTGATCTATTCCCTACCTTAAAACTCTCCTCCATCTCGTTCGGAGGAATAAATTACAAATGATACACTCTTATTGATTAGCACCCTCAATCCATGGTACGGTGATATCATCATTTATCTCCTGCCTTCTACTTTCTAATCTAAGTTTACGAAGGAGGCCCGTCGATGCATCCGTCATCAGTCGCAACCTTATCCTATAGTCAGAGATACACTCTATCGTGTCGGAGTGAATTCCATTCTCAGTCTATGTTTGACTCTTGAGGAAGCTAAGAAAACTCTAAATTATTGTCACAATGGTGCCTGTGGTGGTCACATGTCTGGTTATGCCACTATGCAGAAGATTCTTTGTGATGGTTATTTCTAGCCTTCTATCTTCAAACATTGCATTGTCGTGGTCCATAAATGTCATGATTTCCAGATTTATTAATGCAAAATGCGTGCGCCGACTGTACCTCTTCATCCTATCATTACCGTTGGTCCCTTTGCAAAATGGGGCATTGATTTTATGACGTGTAACCCTCACTCAACGAGGGGGCATGCTTATATTATTGTAGTCGTGGACTACTTCCCCAAATGGACCGAACAAATGCTTGTACTTGTCGTTGTCGATAAGATAGCTACTAAATTCGTATTCAATCACATCATTGCTAGGTTTGTTGTCCCTCAAGACATCATTACCTATCATGGTTTCCATTTTCAGCATTACATGGTGGAGGAGTCAATTTCTAAGTTTGGTCGACGTCAAGCAACTCAACGCCATGCTATCCTCAGGCCCAATGGCCAGTTGAAGCCGTGAACAAAATTATTGTAACCAAATGCTTCAATGCACGACAACCATAAATCCAATTGGCATCTCATGTTATTTTCAGCTCTTTGGGCATACCGAACCTTAGTTAAGAGTGCAACCGGATTCACCCCTTTTCTGTTATTTTATGGTCTGAAATCTACTCTTCTGATTGAGTGTGAAATACCTTCACTCAAGTTGGTTGTTGAATTATTACCGAACACTTCACCAGAAGAAGAGTGTCTCCTTTGATTAGAAAGGTTGGATGAAACCCACCGCTTTTCTGCTATAATTATTGAAGCACGAAAAAAGTGGGTCAAAGCTCATTTTGGCCAATCAGTTTCCCCTCGTTCTTTCATTGAAAGAGATCTTGTCCTCTTGTATGACCAAGCTCAAGATAAGCTGGGGGTAGAAAAATTTCAACCCATGTGGCATGGGCCCTACATTATTAAATGTGTGTTGCATAATGGGGCCTATGAGTTCATTGATTATGAAGGTCATCCTCTAGAACAACCCAGAAATGGGTTGTATCTCAAAAAATATTATGCATGATTCATTCATGCATGATTTGTGTACACAGGTGTTTTTTTTTTCATTTTTGTACATGTTTTGATTTGGTGTTCTTTGCGAGCATTTTCCTGCTTATTGGGTCTTGCCTATTTGTGCAGATGTCTATTACCCCTTATGCTGGTTTCACGGATGGTGCTTCCCACAGTACTAGGAACTTGTCTTTAGCAGCCTGGGTAATCTATGATCCTACTGGTGAATTGATAGAAATGTAAGGTATTTTTCTAGGATGGACTACAAACAATGTCGCTGAATATAATGTTGTACTTGAACTATTAATCGAGGCATTAACCTCGATATACACGCATTGCTTCTAAATCTAGATTCACAGCTTGTTGTTCTGCAACTCAATGGTCATTATTCAGTCAGAAACCCATACATTATAAGATTGTATTTACGTATTCGTTTGTTGGAAAGACATTTTGATTTTATCACATATCAACATATACCTAAACGAATGAATGCATTAACAGATACAGTGGATAACATTGTATTAGATAGACATTTGCTAATTTGTAAAATCATCATCATATGTAAAAGATCCGTGTAGGAATATATATATATATATATATATATATATATATATATATATATATATATATATATATATATATATATATATATATATCACAATAATAGAGTATATACATATATATATATACATATATATACATATACATATATACATACATCATATATATATATGTATGTATGTATGTATCTATATACATACTATGTATATATATATGTATATATATATATATATACATAGTATGTATATAGATACATACATACATACTATGTATATATGTATGTATATATATATATATATACATACATACATACATACATACATACATACATACACACATACATACATACATACATACATATATATATATATATATATATATATATATATATATATCGCATGTTTTCATCAGCGTGCATGATAAATTCAAAAAATATGTGTGTTTCTGTTACATTCTTAGACACCATGTCTCTCAAAATATGCAGATATAAAGCCTAGGTGTCTAATCGACGTGATGCTCATAGTAGCATGTCACTGCCTGTATGAGCCACCTTAGTAGGCAGTGAATGTGGCTTGGCACCCCTATGGCATGTCTCTGGTAGGCACGAGGAACATCATCGAATCATGCATAGTCTGGGACTCCACGTGTGATCCCCTCTAGGTTGTGCATGTTCTCCTCCTCCTCGCCTCCCTCACCATGAGGGTCAAAATCGAGAGGGATTCTTCTTGCTATCGGAGACATGTTCGCCGGTCTCTCTTGGGCAACATCTATAAATTCATGGATTTAATGTTAGAACATACATCATTAAAAATATCATAAGACTCATGAAAATTAAAAATGAGTCTTACCCAAATCTTCATCCCAATCCTCTCCCTCCAGGAGTGGAAGGTCTGAATCACCAGTAAAATATGTACCAGAGTAGAGCCAGTCCTCCACGATGATCAACAGTCGGTGGAGCCAATAAAAAAAATTATGTCCACAGGACATCTATTGACTTCCCCCTACCCTTGGCATCAGAGCCGCCCATCAGGCCATACGTGGTTCCCTCACTGGTTTTCTTGGGACTATGACCTCCTGACGCTAAAAAATTGGTAGTCATTCCAGAAATAATGATACCAGGATAGACCCATAACTGAATTGATTCAATTTGGTCTTCCTGCATTTTGTTAGCTGGAGTTTCATGTTTATTATCATGGCCTCTACCTAGTTGTAGATGGTCGATTTGAAGCAGTCTACAGCAAGAAGAAACTGTGTCTTTTTTGCTTCATGTGGTGCTTGTGATCTCACATCTCGTGTCATGGTATGTAGCACTACTTTTAGTGCCATGTCTAGGATAGTCTAGATATCGACTTTCCCACTTCCTGTTCCCTTTCATGCCCCTGCACATACCCTGTCAATCACCATGCACATGCTCTCCATGCAAGGCTAGGTGCCAGTTAGGATTGGTGTTGCTCCCCTCTATGATAATCTTGTTATGAAGTAGACACCAGAAACATAAATCTCAAGTTCCTAATCTCGAAGGATGAACTTCTCCTGATTCTTATCCCATGTGCTGATTAAACACTATAGTAGCTCTGGTTGAGCTCAGAGGCATGGTGTCAAGAAGAACTTCTTCAGTCAGTCTATGAGAGCTTACATGCATCTCTCTTTTTCCATGGAAAGCTCGTCCTCTTCGTTGTGTTCCTTCTCTTTCCATTCGATTACCATTTCGCCACTTTCTACCTAGAAGCATGTTCACATTGATAGTATTAGCCATTTTTGAATCTTGGATTTGTAAAATATTGGGTATTTAACTTGCATTTTTTGCACAAAAATGGTCTGTGCGATTCACGCAACTGTTTCCCAAACAATGGCGCCAATGGGCATGCCCTAGTTTAGAAAAAGGGGTGATTGGCGCGAGTCCGTACCCAAAACTTGCGTCAACCGTTGTGCCCTATTATTTTCATTTCCTCCCCTAGAAATCAAAATTGCAAGTTGTAGGCAGTAAAAGATGACTTAAAATGAAGGGAGAGATATTGGCTCTTACGTGGAACTGACAAATTTGAGAAAGGTCTGCTGGCTTGTCTGCTATCGTCACCGCAAAATCACACTGTAAAATGGGTAACTATTGCTCCACAAGAGGTTAAAAAGTGAAAATTTATTATTTTTACCGTTTTAGGCATTTTATAACTTTTCACAACCCTAATTAGGTTTTAAGACATGGTTTTTGATTATTTTATTATATTATTTTTGATAAATGGGTTTTACACGTGTCTCTTGTGTAGAAACAGGTTTTCAGACCATAGTGATGAAGTAACGACTTAATTTTTATAGTTTTTTGGACTCGGTAAAAACATGAAAAAAGTCACTACTCGAGTCATCTTTCAGCTCTTGTCTAACTCTCTAAAATTGAAAATATTGTTCAGACTCTTGTCGTTTCGAACTTGTTAAATGACTGCAATGCGATATCTACCCAGTATACGTTTACCCTTTTTTCGGGTTGGGATAGATTATTTACGAAAAAGGAATACCTTAGCCTATTGTGACTAAGAGGTTCTTTCAGATATTGTTTTCTACCTTTTCGAATCTGAGAGACTGTTTATGAAAAGGGTCATGATGGAGTTTTTCTTTTCTACCTTCTTTTCAAACTCTCTAAACATGAAAAGATGCCGAGTTCTCCCTTTATCAAACTCGTTAAATCCTGATGACATCGGACTTCATCACCATGATGTTATTTGAGTTCCTCCTTCCTAGGGCTCGTAAAATGTACTAGGTTGTATTTTTCCGAAGGACAAACTTACAACACAAGCATATGCTATCCCCTTCAAGCTTGTTTTAAAAAATAATCTGGGTACTCACCAGAAATGGTGGGGGAAAATGGAACCAAGTATTAGTTATGATGGCATTATGTCTCTCTTGAACATGGCACTTGTCTTCATTCATGTCGGGTTGGGGACATATCATTTCATCCCTTTTTCCTCCATGGGTTTGGGTAATCCCTTTTTACCTCTAATTTTCTCTTTTCCACGTCATCATTACTCAGATCCTTTGATGTCAAATACTACCAAATCTAGTGTCATGTCGCTGATATGTTCAAGAGAATTTTTCCTCTGCAGATTTCAACCTCCCTTTCATTCTCTGTTGGTCCTGATTCACTATCATCATGTTCCTCTATCTTGTGTTGATGATGTGGGAAATATTATGGCCCACGTTCGATCAAGTAACTTCCTGTCAACTTCAACTCATTGGCCAGTAATTTCATCTGGAGACCCCGTTCTGGTACCTTGGAACCTACATGCCTTAATGGCAAGTTTTTTCGCATTCAACGCAAGGTCCACATCATTAGCCTTCGATCAAGTGATTCTGCGGATGTTTGACACTAGATCACTATTCACATTCCATGGATTGTACCAATTTTACCTTGAGATCCATTTTCATTATTGGCGGTTTCTCTCATACATGTTAATAGCTTTCATCATTGGCTGGTAATCAGGTGATTTTCTTACATGTTTAACTTCAGCTCATATATTCGCATGCTTTAACGTGTACTTGTTCGAGTCGATATGGAGTGAAAGACCCTGGGTTTTGTCTCATAACATCCAGGCTGCAGATTTTTGTGGATTATCATTCCTTATTGCATGACTCTTTTGATTGGATGGCTGCGACTATACCTGAGTCTATTTGTTGATCCTAACTACTGCATGGTTGCATCCATACCTCGGATCTCAATTTTTATGTACTCTATTATGGATGGTTGTGCCCATACTGCATGTTCATGTATCAGAGATATCAGTCGTAATTGTAATTGTAGGTTTTTCGACGGTGGTGTTTTGTTCGAACACGTTCTCATAAAGCATTTCGCCCCTCCCTCTCCCTCGAACCTCATGCTTTAGGGGGCATCTGTTACATAGAATTTTGTCATTATCCCTAAAATCCCCATCTCACCCATTGGAGGGTCATTTTCATGATCAATAAGCAGTGTCATGCCTTGCAAAGACCATCATTGTGTCCCTTTACATGAGAGTAATATTGCTTATGTTAAAAATTCCCTAAGCAGAGACTCAAAGACCCTTGTTTTTGCCTTGGAGCGAGTAGTCAATTATGCCCTCGCACCGAAGAGGAAGATTAAAATTGGGCCTCACACCAGCTGCCACTCTGTCTGAGTGAGCCACTCATGCCAAGCTGTTTATGGAATTTTTTTTTTAAATAGAGGTGGATATTCCACTCCAACAACTCCGAGGATGAGTCATTGGGAGTGGTTGAACTGAATAAACCATGGACTCCCTCCTTTAGTTTACATTTTCCACCTCTTATGGGAACTCCCTAAAATATAGGCCTCCCTCCCACATTTGTATGGATCCTAACCTCCTCCTTTTCCTCTATAAAAAGAAGTTCTCTCTTTGCATAAGCTAGCTGAACTTGGAGAATTGAACATACTGTAGTAGAAATACTGAAGAGATAGAATAAGAAGGAATTACTTTGAGAGAGCTTAATTTCATGCCTTCTAAGAGAGCTTGAGTCCATGCCTTCATCCTATCTGAATTTTGTTACGAGCATCTGAGACGCGCTTCGGCTGAACCCTGCTAGAGGAGACTACGACGTCAATGCATTGGTTGTAACTCTTCCTTCTATAAATTCATAAATGTGACTATTATTTGGTTCCCATTTTGTATTATTTTAGATGTTTAATGAAATATTCTTAGCCCTCTTTGAGTTGCTAGTATTTATGAGTGAAATTATTATCTCATATGCTGCTATTGTTTTCTAGTCTATGTGTAGATATCTGAGCATGAATGCGGAAGGATTGTGACTTGTCAAGGCAGGAGCAAGAGGCCACCATCACTACAGCAATGATGAGAGAGTTGGACTCTAGGTAGGTTGATCTACTATGTTTTATTTTCACTCAGTAATTAGGAATCAACACTCTAGCATGTCTCTTTGTTTCTAGACCTGCTCTAGGGTTAGAGGGATCATCTCTGTCCGTAGAGAGGATTTACCTGCTTAGCAATTACACACATATGATCAATTATTGATAGACCTACACCTCATAATATTAGATTTTTTCTATTATAAAAAACTCACTTGATATATTTATGGGCATTTTGAATATGGACAAGGACAATTAGGATTGTATTTTGTAGCCTCAGTCATCCTCATACTTCAAATAAAACAACTTGTCAAGACTTTATTAAACCTCATTTTCCCAAGGGACATAAAAATAAAATATACCATCTTAAATTCATACAAAAACCTTACTTAAATTCCTCTTTCATTTGTTCTACACATTTGGAAGATATCCAAGAAAATCATAATATATCTATTCCTGGAATTTGATTATAGTCCCCATTACAAAATCAAGATAAGTGAGATCATGATTGAATTTATGAATCAGTTCAATAAGTCACAATGTAGCATATTTTAAACTACATATTTTTTAATTCTGTTTCATTAATTTATGGTGTGATTTACTCCTGAGAATCATTTACCTTTTACCCAACTGTAATGTACATGTAAAATCTGATTAAAAAAGTAGTTCGTTGAAGCTGGAAAACCATTGCATCCAAAGTAAAAATAAAATCAATGATAATATAATTCCAATGATAGTTAAAAACACTTATGGGAAGTTTCATATTATATTATCACTTTTTCTAGTACACATTTATACTGTTGAGATTCAACAAGATGATGAGCTTAGTGAAAAGAGTCGCCTTCACTAAGTGGGCTCGCAGGCTATTTTTGGCGTAAGTCTATTTTTAGACATGATGAACATATTTCAGAAGTTTCAGGATGCTATTTGTGGATGGTTGGTCAAGTTGGAAAAATAGATGAAATTATATTTTTAGAATATTTGGAAAAGTCTATTTATAGATCGCTGATCTAAAAATAGATGCATGTCGATTATTATTAGCTCTTAATAATAATAAGACTCTAAACAACAACTTATTCTCTTGGAGCACTTTGTTTCAGTGCACAGATGTGGCACATCAGTGGACTGAGGGAATTATGCAATTTCCAAGGGTTTACTAGAGCTAATGCATGGAGGACTCAGTTAGAACTCAAGTTACAGAGTTATGATACAGTTGGAAGAGTACTTGATGGAGTTGTATTTATTTTAACTCAGTTAGACTCAGTTGAGCTAGTTGTATCTAGTCTAACTGAATGATACACTAGTGAGAGTGGATTGAATTAATTAGTCAATTAATTCACAAATAATAACTCATTAATCAACTGAACAATACAAAAGTTAACTACAGTGCATGGTAGTTTCAGTGGAGACCCAGTGGAGAGATAGGTGAAAGGGCAAGATGGACTATATGTTGTGACTATAGTGATGCATTTATTGTATAACACAAACATTGGTGTTTCCAATGAGAATTGCGCAGTCAAGGCAAGGTTAATTCAAATTCATTCAGAGCTATTCTTCAGTATGGATTGCATAGTGGAGGCAGGCTAGCAGAGGGTAGAGATCGGTGCATGGATTTGCAAGATTGGTCATGATTAGTGTATGACGATTGTACTGTACTGAGAGCTTGATAAGCTTTGTATGAGGATTGTCATATTATCTCTATGATACATAATATATGGTTGGGGTTTTCAGCTTTAGGATTTCCTGGTTAAAAACTGTGTTATGTGCAATTGTTTTTATTTATGCTTTACATGTGTGTGCAATTAAATTATCTGCAAAAGATTAACAAGTGGAATTGATTTAGTATTTTTCAAGAAGTTAAATATTGTGAGATCAAGTGAATCAAGGACATATGCATGCTTAGTGTATATAATTTCTACATGTATAATAGAACTATTAGTTTAAGATTGCAATTGTAAAGTGATTTTGTGTTGGTGAACAATTCGAATTTGCTACAGAAGATTCTTGGTGCAGAAGTTGAGTATACATTGAAATGGCTTTCAATGGGTTGAGATTGGAGTATTCCCTTGATGGGAGCTTGAATTACATAGCCTGGAAGGACAGGATGGAGGCAGTGCTAGAGGATAATGGACTGAAGGAGTTCATCGATAGCGATGTTCCTAAGCCGGGATCTAGTGATGCTGCATTACTTGGCGCATGGCAAAAGAAGACATCAAAGACAAGAAGGATTTTTTTGGAAGGTGTGAAGGACCATATTGTTTCTAGACTTCATGGGAAAGCCACTCCATTATTAATGTCGAGGGATTTGACAGACTTGTTCCAAAGAAAATGTGACTAAAGGAAGTTGGCATTAAAGACAAGCTCAGAAAAATAAAAATGGAGAAAGGCGACAGTATTCGAAAATACCTCACGAAGTTTTTTCACTGCAAAGATGAACTGGGAAGTGTGGGGTTTATTGTTGATGATGAAGAATTGGTGAGCTTGGCTCTCCTTGGGCTTCTGAAGAGTTGGCATAGCTATGAATACTTTGTCAATGGATAGGAGAAACTATCGGGACGGGAGCGACTTTGGTCAGATCGTGTGGAGGAGGAGATAAGGCGGGGTACCAGAGATGGATCTTCATCGAAGAATGAAGATGAAGAGAATTTCACTTTGGCTGCCAAATTAAGGAAAGGGAAGGGGAAGAAATTTCATTCAAAATCAGAGGCTAAAGGCAAGAAGTAGGATTTTTCCAAAGTGAAGTGTTTTCACTGTCACGAGCATGGACATTTCACCACTAACTGTTCACAGAATAAGAAGAAAAAGAAGGTTGCTAGAGCTGCAGCTGGAGAGGTCTTAGCCTTGCAATTTGAGCTTTAATTCTTCTTGATCTCTTGCTTAGTTTCAAGTTGTATGGGATCGGTGTGGTATCTTGATAGTGGTTCATCTTTCCATATGACGGGAGACAAAGAATTGTTTAGTGACTTGTAGGATAAGGGCCTCCAGATGCATATAGAGATGGGCGACGATGGTCGGTACAGTGCGACTGGCTTTGGGACCATTACCTTTGAGAGGGAGTCTGGTAATCCATTCTTGTTGAAGAATTCTATGCATGTTCCAGGTCTGAAGAAGAACTTGGTCTTGATTGCAATGCTGGAAGAAAGAGGTTATGATGTTATTTTTAGTGAGGGAAAAGCCTTCCTTCGACATAAAAAAATGGGGCACACCAAGAAGATAGGGGTTCAAATTAAGAACCTCTACAATTTGGAGTTATATTGCTACACTGTAATGGTGGGAAAAGCAGAAGCAGTGGTGAGCCGAAATGAGGGAAAATTATGGCACAGGAGATTGGGCCATCTTCGCCATGGCGCTTTGAAGATTTTGCAGCAAATTTCTACTTGAATTCCCAAGGCTACTCTTGTGCAGTCAGATCAGTGAAAGGGATGTACTATGGGTAAGTTTTTGAATACCACCTTACATGAGAAGGAGAACCGTGCTTCAGTGATCCTGGAGATAATTCACACAGATGTGTGTGGAACTTTCTCGGTTGCTTCAACAACAAAACACAGGTATTATGTGATATTTTTTGATGAATATTCTCATAAATGTTGGATCTTCTTCATGTAGAAGAAGAGTGAAACGCTCTCAAAGTTCTGTGAGTTCAAGGAATTAGTGGATAAGGAGTCAGGGAAGCAAGTGAAAGCTCTACGAAGCAATAATGGTGGTGAATACATCTCAGGAGAATTCAAAGACTTCTGTAGTAAAGAAGGAATTCAAAGAGAACTCATAATGCCTCATAACCCACAACAGAATGGGATCGTGGAAAGGAAGAACATAATGGTCATGGGCGCTAGACGAGTGATTTTGCATGACAAGGGCCTACCGATGCACTTGTGGGTGGAATCATGCAACAATGCGGTTTATGTGCAAAACCATTGTCCTCATAGAGTACTTGGCATGAGTACACCTGAAGAAGATTTTACTAGTAAGAATCCTGATATTTCTCATTTGAAGATTTTTGGCTCATTTGTTTACATTCATGTGAAAAAGGACACTAGGAAGAATCTGGAGCCGACTACAGAAGTTGGGATATTTGTGGGGTACATAGAAACACCCCATAATTATTGTGTGTATTTTCTAGACAATCGGATGATTTTTGTGCGACGAGATATAAAATTCAATGAAGTGAAATCCATGAAGTTGTCACTTCAGAGGGAGCTACACTTGCATGCAGAGGAGGAACTTCTTGTTCCCAAAGATAAGCCTCTAGATGTGGATCAGCCACAGGAGGAGATTCATGAAGTGGAGGAGTCCACTCATGCAGAACCAACTTCAGACAAGGCAGAAAGTGTACCATAGAAGCTGAGAGACTGAAGGTGGATGCGGCACAGAATGTAGGAGGTCCTACATCACAGTGCAGATAGAGATAGTCACCTGACCATTATACTGGATACATGGATCTTATGAGAAAGTTTATTGTCACAGAGCCATCTTCTTTTGAAGAAGCAGTGTAGGAGCCCACATGGGTAGATGCCATAGTGGAGAAGTATGACTCCATTGTAAAAAACAGTGCTTGGGAGATTGTTCCAATACCAGTGGGAAAATCAGTTACAGGATCAAGATGGATCTACAAGGTAAAGCAAGGTGCTGATGGGAGTTTCACGAAGTATAAGGAAAAAAAATTTGCCCTGGGCTTCTCATAGATCGAGGGGATTGACTATGAAGAAAAATTTTCACCTGTCGCACGACATTCTTCCATACGGACCATCCTTGCTCTCTTAGCGCAGGTGGGTTGGCACATTCAACAGATGGATGTGAAGACTACATTCCTTAATGGGATCATTGAGGAAGAGGTGTACATTGAACATCGTGAAGGATTTTAGATCTTCAGCAATGAGTCGCATGTGTGTAGGCTCAAAAGGGCGTTGTATGGGCTAGAACTAGCACCACGTGCTTGGTACACTCAGATCGATAGCTATTTAACTGGACTTCGCTTCGCCCAAGAGTGAGGTGGATTCAAACCTGTACCAGATTGTGGTGGAGGGTAAGATTTTAATCATTTTACTTTATGTTGATGATTTAATACTAATAGGTGATGAGCAGTTGATACACTCATGCAAGGCAGATCTTGCAAAGGATTTTGAGATGAAGGCTTTGGGCCTCCTTCATTATTTCCTTTGATTGGAAATATGGAAATGGGAAGGTGAACTATTTGTGTCTCAAGGCAAGTATGCCCAGGAGATACTAGAGAAGTTTCACATGCAAGGCTGCAAGCCTATTGACACTCCTCTTCCAGGAAATTGGAGGAAAGAGGATGCTACATCGGCAGATGTAGTGGATGCCATTGTTTATCGATGGTTGGTGGGTTCGCTCATGTATTTAGTTAATACAAGATCAGACATATGCTATGCGGTGAACCAGCTTTCACAAGCTATGGTTAAGCCTACCAAGATCTTCTGGAAGGCAGGCAAGCATGTTTTGAGATATCTCAAGGGCACATCTTGGTATGGTTTATAGTACAAACGGACGGATGAGGTGAAGTTGCATGGCTTCATGGATGTGGATTGGGTAGGAAGCCCAACAAAAAGAAAGAGCACATCAAGATGGATTTTCAGTATCGGATCTATGAAAGTTTCTTGGTATAGTAGGAAACAAATATCCATGCCACTCAGTTCAGCAGAAGCAGAATACATGATAGCAAGTCAAGATGCATCTAAGGCTATCTAGATAAGGAAGATCCTGGTTGGTTTGTTGAGTTCACATTTATATCCCATAGTGATACATTGTGATAATCAGATTTGCGTTAAACTCTGAGTTAATCATGTGTTTCATGATAGATCTAAACATATTGATATCCAATATCATCATATCAGAGATTGTGTGCAGCAGAAGATCATGTTGCTTCAGTACATTCCTATAGAGGATCAAGATGCAGATATTCTGACGAAGGCGCTCACTAGGATCAAATTTGAATACCATAGAAGGAGGATTGGGGTGAAAGATAATCCATATCTTGTTGAGAGGGAGTGTTGAGATTCAACAAGATGACGAGCTTAGTGAAAAGAGTCGCCTTCACAAAGTGGGCCCATAGGCTATTTTTGGCACAAGTCTATTTTAGACTATGTCTATTTTTAGACATGATGATCATATCTCAGAAGTTGCAGGATCCTATTTGTGGATGGTTGGTCAAGTTGGAAAAATAAGTGAAATTCTATTTTTAGAATATTGGGCGAAGTCTATTTATAGATCGCTTATCTCAAAATAGATGCATGTCGATTATTGTTAGCTCTTAATAATAATCAAACTCTAAACAAAAAATTATTCTCTTGGAGCACTTTATTTCAGTGCACAGATGTGGCACATCAGTGGACTGAGGGAATTACACAATTCCCAAGGGTTTACTGGAGCTAATGCATGCAGGACTCATTTAGAACTCAAGTGGCAGAGTTATGACACAGTTGGAAGAGTAGTTGATGGAGTTGTATTTATTTTAACTCAGTTAGACTCAGTTGAGCTAGTTGTATCTAGTCTAACTGAATGATACACTAGTGAGAGTAGAGTAAATTAATTAGTAAATTAATTCACAAATAATAACTCATTAATCAACTGAACAATACAACAGTTAACTATAGTGCATGGAAGTTTCAATGGAGACCCAGTGGAGAGATAGGTGAAAGGGCAAGATGGACTATCTGTTGTGACTATTGTGATGCATTGATTGCATCACACACACATTGGAGTTGCCAATGAGGATTACGCAGTCAAGGCAAGGGTAATTTGAATTCATTCAAAGCTATTCTTTAGTAGGGATTGCGAAGTGGAGGCAAGCTAGCAGAGGGTAGAGATTGGTGCATGGATTTGCAAGATTGGTCCTGATTAGTGTATGACGATTGTACTCTATTGAGAGCTTGATAAGCTTAGTATGAGGATTTTCATATGATATCCATGATACATAATATATAGTTGGGGTTTTCAGCTAAATTAGGCTTTCCCGGTTAAAAACTGTGTTATGTGCGATTGTTTTTATTTATGCTTTACATGTGTGTGCAATTAAATTATCTGCAAAATATTAACAAGTGGAATTGATTCAGTATTTTGCAAGAAGTTAAATATTTTGAGATTAGGTGAATTAAATACATATGCATGCTTACTGCATATAATTTCTACATACACATTGTCGTTTTATGTCAGTAATAAGATCTCAAGGAAGTGACTATCAAGCCACTTAAATTTTATATAGTAATTCTGGAAACGCATGTTGTTATATGCCTAAAAGTAAATTGTTCATTGGGGTTGATATCTGAACTAAAAAATCACATAACACAAACCTTTTGACACCTTTTCCAACACATCTACAATAAATGGTCCTGTAACTATAATCAAAATTGTTCATAGGAAGCCAACTAGTCTTAAATTACTGTACCATTATTTGTGACAGCCTGCAGCCTTTGAAAATTTCACCATATCCTTTTCAACCCTATCCATACATGACAACATAACATTTCCATCATATGAAATGTATAAATCCTAAATCATAAGAAATGATTCATCACATTGTATTTATTTTTCATATCACATTTGGGTCATTATTACCTTAACTTCTAAATATACTTGTAGCCATATGTACGAGGCTCAATAGAGTTAACTTGGATAGCCTGACTTAGATGGGATCTAAATATGAGCCAATAACATGGATTCAAATCTTAACTTGGACAAAATTCACGGTCTATCTCAGGCTTGAGAAAAACTATCTCGGGATATGAGTTGTGCTTGGGCAAGAATCAGGTAAAACTTGACAGTTAAAAAATAAAAATAATTCCAAGTTATTTTCTTTTGACAAATTTTCTTAAACTAACTCTTAAGTCTTGTTTGATTTTAATTCAAACCTCATTTATTTTTGCATGTTTAGTTGGACCTAAATATTTATAGAAACAATTTCCTTAATGATATTTCATAGTGAAATTTAATAGAGCTTAGGATCAACTCATTATTTCATCATTGTGTCTATCATTAAGAACTAGGATATAATACATTCATCTATTAGAGCTTAGGATCAACTCATTATTTCATCATTGTGTCTATCATTTAGAACTAGGATATAATACATTCATCTATTTGAAATATGAGTACCTTTATAGCTAGAATTTGTAGCATTACTTGCAGGAGTATCTGACTTGAGGGCCTCCTACAAAGACACATGAATAAATAGGAGTGTGTATAGGGAAGTGGACTACACCTGTTTGATACTTCCACACATTTTGAGGGCATGACAATATAAATTTCAATGTTGTTGGATACACTCACATTACTTAGTTTAAAAAATTTCTCTTTGTCAAATATGTTGTCTTCATGATGTAATATTTCCAACCAAGAGGATAAATACTTGGCATGCCTAGGACATAGCGGTCTTATTTCTTGCATGTATTTGTGATTAATTAGTATTCCACCACTAATAACTTCATTACGTAGTTGTTCATTTAGTAGTATATTACAATAGTGACTTTTTAAAGGATATGGATTCTAATTTTTTTGAACGTCATAAACTAGAAGGAAATTTAGCTTTGAATTAGAATAATGGAATATAATTTGAAACCAAAAAAAAAAAATTATAATTGAATATAGGCTTGTTTCCTGATCATTTGAAAAAACATTCATGACAATAAGAAATTATTTTGGACACGATGAATTATAGAAATTTGCAGCTCGAAAATAGGTTAGCATATTTATTTTTGTTTGCATCATAGAAAATTCAATTAGTAAAATTAAGTTTTCTTTGAATATTTATATAATCATTTCAAAGATTCTAAATGGAAATTTCAAGTGCTAATGTTGCTCAATTAATTTCAGGGTAAATAAGGAGCATACATACTTTGTTGGCTTCTGGGAATTAGATTCATTTTCCCCTGGAATAGTAGGCTAACAATTAAATATTACTATATTGAATCTATATTCCCGATTAGTATCACAATTTACAAAGTCTTGTCTTATTATTTTTTAGTTTCTTGCTGTAATATTGTGTCAACAATACTTTTCTCCACCCATTAGATTTCTACGTTGAAGTGTCACTATTTCTTAAAGATAACTATAGGAAACAATGCAACTACAAAAGTGGAGCAGGAGACATTGTTAATAGAAATTGCTAGCTTTGTTGTGTTTGATTATGTTGGATAAAATCAAAATTGAAATGTACCATAAGCATGGGAATTCAAAATATTGGGATAGAAATGTGTGCGTATATTTGGATTTATTGCTTTGTTGAAGATAAAATTTCATCAACAAATATTGTATACTAGTAACACAGTAGGTACAAAATTTATTCTAAGGTGACATATTTTTTTCTTTGTTTATACAAGTCATCTAGCCACATAGTGAGAACTATTGCCAGACTGAAGAAAACTTGTTGGAGTTTCTTGATTTTATGGGGGAAAATGGCATTAATAATATTGTTGATGTTGAGGTATTTATCGTATAAATACTGTATAGTCTACTTTACTTTATATTCCAATGTTCATCAACTTCATGTCTTATACTCTACATTGTATGTTTTTTTTTTTTCCAGAAAAAGGAACTCAATATTGATGGTAAGTAGTAGGAATTGAATAAAGAGGAGAAAAATAAACCTAGAGCGACAAAATGAAAATTGAGAGAGAAGAGAACTAGTCTAGTGGTGCCCATAGAGCCAATATCTCACATAAGAGACACACCTAGAGATTGATGGTCAAGTCTTCAGAGTTGGTGAATTCACCTACAATGCCTTGGAAATGTAATGATAATGTTTTGAAGCGATGAAACAATATTTCATGTGTAAATTGTACTCCAACCAATATTAAATTGAAAACTCATATTGTAATACTTGACATTTTATATAATATATTTTATGTGGTTGCAAGTATTTATAGTTGCACTTGATATTACTTAGTATTGTAATTAACATATGTAACTTTGTGTCTTCATATTAGATGAAGATGTACATTGTATGACATATTTTTAAATTTAGTTACAAAATCATATTAATGACACATAAAATCTATCTAAACTACTAATTAGTAGTTTATATTAATTAATGATGAACACAAATAAAATGAATATATGACTAAATTAGCTGCTTATAATGATTGTTAATGAAATTAAATGAAATGAATATAAACTTCTAAATTATTCATTTATATAATGAATATGAAACTACCAAAAAAAGATAAATGACTATTGCAAATGATAAATTTGTGATTACAAATGACAACTAAATTTTGAATTTATACGACTATTAGTATCTAATTTACAATATCTTATAACATGACCAATATTTGGTCATATTTCTTTTGTCATTAATTGGTTTCAAATGATCACTAAAATTTTCATATATATATATATATATGACTATTAGTAGCTAATTTACAGTATATTATAACACAATCAACATTTTGGTCATTAATTTGTTTTCTCGAGTGATCATTTAGTAATATTTTTTTGTATATTTTGTCATTAATTGTCGCAATTAATGACCAAATCAATGATTAAATCAATGAATAAAATAATTACCAAATCAAAGACTAAGTTAATGACCAAATATACTATTAGACAACAAAATTGAGACAACCAATTAATCACGAAGCTAAAAACAACTAAAGGTTGGTTGCATTATAAGATATTGTAAATTAGCTACTATTCGTCACCAACCGAAAAATAGTCATTTATATGCAAATTTCAATCATTGTTTTAGTAACTAATTAGCCATTTTTTACTATTGTAGTTTTGTGTGCATAGATATGCATTTTTATCCACTATTTGAACCATTGAATTCAGTAGATATGATTGACCTTTCCCCAGATCTAGATGCTCTAAAAATAGATCTAGACAAAGAGGAGGATTTCCAAACCTTTGTGGAAACCTTAAACATGAAATATGATCTCTTTATAGTTAAGGCCATGAATTCTGTAAAATATATAAATAATAATATTCAAGATAATATGGGATTATCGATGAATTTAAAAAATTTTGATTTATGAGGTTAAATCACTAGAAGATGTTAAGTGATTGAAATATTATTGTATCAAACACAATTCCTCCATTATCATAAATTTGAGGCAACGGGGACTCGGTTATACAATAACTAAAAACCCCAAGGGACCTATTTCATATAGGGATGTTATGAAAATAAATGGAGAGACAAAAGTTTTAGCCAATCATGCTAAAAAATATGACTCTTCCTAGGTGATATAAGGGAGGATGCATAGTATAGTTGTGGAAAGACAAAATATTATGGACCCTTATATTTTTTGACGAAATGGAACACACTCCAACTAGATTAGTTAATCTACTAAAGGTTAGAAATATTTTTAATGGTCTCCAATATTGAGATATTTTCTGTGGATTCAATGGATTTTCATCCAAATTGGAGGATTTACATTAGTTGGTTCTCTCTAGTTGGACTCCAAACTATGACATTCACTTGTGCTCAAAAGAATTTTTAATTATACAATTTGACACACATAAGGAAATAGGTTTTTTTTTAAATGAGGGGCCATGGTTTTGGGGTAGAGGATGTCTTTTTATAACTCCATGGTTTTTATTTTTTGGTTCCAACACAATCGTGGTTTCCAAAATATCATTTTGGGTGAGGCTGCATAACATTCCTATTCATTTTGGCACCACCAAATATTAGAGGGAATTTTTAATACATTGGGAAAGTTAATAAACATCGATTTGGAGAGACATGGAAAAGGAACTTTTACCTTTTTTGAGAATGTGTGTAGAGGTAGACCTTAGCAAAGGCTTACCTGATCAAATTCACTTGATTATTAATAGTTTTCATTGGACCCAACATCTATATTTTGAGAACACAACATTCAAGTGTCACATTTTGTTTTCAAACAAGCAATTTACAAAACACATTTCCTTAAGCAAAGAAAGCTCTAAGCAAGGAAAAGAAATAGCCTCAAAATCCAAAGGTTATATGGTAGGTTCTGAATACGCACCTATTAGAAGAAGGGTATGATGAAATAATGAAGAATTATATTGTTGTGCAGGAAAATCCCCTCTGCAGATAGATTTGATCCCTCTAGCCCTAGCGTGGGTCTAGCAATAAGGGAAAATGTTGGTTTCTAAATTCCTAGTTCATAAATGACATGTAGATTGGCATAGATGTCCTACCTCAATCCAAATATCTTGATGTAGTACGTTGTAGTGATCCCTTGATCTTTGTTCTTCAAGCCTTGCACTCCATTGGTAGCGATATCCACACACCTGCACAAAGATCAAGCAAACACTAAAAGCATACAAGCATACATATTCATTTACTACTATCTAACTAGTCAAGGAGAGTCAGAAACCTTGGATATTAAAATAGACAAATATGGAACTAGAAATTAGTCTTGTCATATTAATGTATAAAAGGGATTTTAAAACCTACACCTTGATTTTGTAGACCTCCTTTGACAGGTTCATTTTGGCACATCTCCAAAGAGACGAAAGGCTCAAAATCTCTCTCACAACTATGAACTATACTATGTTATATTCAGCACACCAGCTCTTGGTCTATTCTAGCTAGCATAATCAATGGGATGAAGAGGAATTTATAGGAGTGGAGGGAGAGCTTTGGGATCCACTTGTGGTGGAGAAAGGTCTATCCCTTTGGGAAGTTGCATTTTTGTAGGAACTAGAAGGCCAAAGGGAGAAACTCGACCACATCCAGTGGAAAAATCATCCATGATTCCACCCACGAAGCTGTTAGTTCTTATAATCTTCATTTCCATATTAAAAAACCTTTTAAAAGTAGCTCGGTGCGGGGGTTATTCATATACAGAGTGACCACAACATAAGCCCTAGTGAAAATCTAGCCATGAGCATGAAGACATAACCACAGCACAATGTTGACCCAAAATTACATGTTTTTAAGGGCCTACTTCAGGAATGTTCCACAAAGATTTTCTTCCTTGCATGTTGAGGGATGCAATGACATTCCCTATGATGTGTGATAGTACACAGGGGTCACTATGATGGTCCACTAGTATTCAGAATAGGGAATGAAGGGACAGTGACAAAATCTTATGTAATAGATGCCCCCTAAAGCATGAAGTCTGAGACAGAGGGAGGGGTGAAATTATTTGTGAGAACATGTCCAAACCAAAACACTGTCTTCAAAGGACCTACAAGATAAATTATGACTGATATATTTGATACATGAGTACAAGGTATGGGTGCAGCCATCCATAATAGAGAATATGTAATAAGATCCATGGTATGGGAACAACCATCCAGTGAGAAGGATCATAAAACAGAATCAAGTATGGCCGCAACCATCCAATCATAACAGTCTTGTATACATTCATGACAAACTAAATCGTCCTGCAACCTGGATTTTATCAGACAAACTGTTAAGTCCCTATATTAATAGTGTAGCCCCTTATTATGTTAGTGTAGCCCCCCTTATTGTTATTATTGTACCCCTGTAACCCCCATATTGTTATTATTGTGCCCTTAAATTATTATTGTTAGGTCGGCTAGGATTACATTGTGGCCCACTAGGAATACATTATGGCCCCATGGACTCCTATATATAGAAAGGAGGTTTTGTAAATTGTATCATCCAAGAATTGTTCATTCATGTAATGTATTGGAGGTTTCCCCCTCGAAGTGGCTTATTTCTAAGGCGTGAATATCTCTTTCCTTCTCTTTTTGGAGCTGGTTACACAACATTTGGTATCAGAGCTTTGGATTCTAGGGTTTCGCTGCTCCAAACAGGTCATCGTGGCATTTTCGCTATAACGTTTTTTCTACGAAGATTCAGAAGCTGAAATTTTTAGGGTGCGAAGCCAAAATCCTGAGGAAGGTTGTCTAAAAATTGCAGAGCTTGGTTCGCAATATTTTCGGAGATATGATCTGTGGAAGTTAGGTCTTTTTTTAGGCTCCTAAACAGGTCATCGTGGAATTTGCGCTATAACGTTTTTTCTACGAAGGTTCAGAATCTGAAATTCATATGGTGAGAAGCCGAAATCCTGAGGAATTTCTTCAAAAAATTTCAGAGCTTGGTTCACAATATTTTTGGAGATATGATCTGTGGAAGGTAGTGCTTTTTCAGGCTCCTGAATTGAATCTCAAAGAGGTGGTCGTGGGAAAATTTCAATAACTCTCTCTCTGGGCAGTGGAATTGATTTTCGTAAAAAGTGGTCGCAAGTACATAGACTGTATTTTCTTGGCTATCAATTTTAGAGACAAAAGACGAAACAGTGATACGTGGCCAGTCCTACAAGTTTGCTCTACTGAACAAGTCCAGAATTAGGTCATTGTGGGAGATTGGACACAACTTTGTCTTGGGGAATCCAAATTAGATCAGACCTGTGGCATTTGAAAGAAGATTCAGAGGGCTACTACAGGGATAAATTTCAGATATTGAATATTTTCAATTACAGAGATAATTCAATTTCAATATCGAACTCCTCAAAGCAAGTAAAAGGTGTGTATTGTTTTTCCCGAATTGCATAAGTCTTGTTTGAAGAATCAAGTTGAATTGATTCCAAGGGCATATTGAAGAATTTTTGTCAGTAATGGGTTCTATTATGCCTCCAAAAAATAATTCCATATCCATTAATCCCTCAAAAAGCTATACTATGACGCATGAAGAGGAACAGTTGCAGTATGAGATATCAAAATTACGGTACCAAGTGCAAAAAGTTTCAATCTTACGAAGAGCAATTGAAGATGAAATAGATGGTTTAAACTCAGAAATGGAGGCTAAGTTGGATGGTTTGAAGGATCAAATAATAGCAAATATGTATGATAAATTAGTGGAAGATCACATCGAGCATCAACAACAAGTTCTCCAACTCTCAAAGGATAACCCAACTTTGGTGCAGAATCTAATGAAACAACAGGAAGATCAACATCACATCGAAAGAAGTTATGAAGAAGTCATAGAAACAAGAACTCGACAAGTACGATCAATTTCAGAGTATCTCAGCAAGTGGAAGAACTTTCTTGTAAAATATTTCACATGGGAGGATGAGAATTTTATACAGAAGCATCAAGAAATAATCAAGCGTTGAGGACAACACTTGTTTGAAGGAGAAGGGCATGTTAAGTCCCTATATTAATAGTGTAGCCCCTTATTATGTTAGTGTAGCCCCCCTTATTGTTATTATTGTACCCCTGTAACCCCCATATTGTTATTATTGTGCCCTTAAATTATTATTGTTAGGTCGGCTAGGATTACATTGTGGCCCACTAGGATTAGATTATGGCCCCATGGACTCCTATATATAGAAAGGAGGTTTTGTAAATTGTATCATCCAAGAATTGTTCATTCATGTAATGTATTGGAGGTTGCCCCCTCGAAGTGGCTTATTTCTAAGGCGTGAATATCTCTTTCCTTCTCTTTTTGGAGCTGGTTACACAACACAAACCTAGGGTCTTGTGCTCCGTCTCGACCCGAAAAGGTACAAATTCAAGCATGTGAATGAATGAGATGAAGTCGAACATGCAAGAAGTCACCTGATTACCAGCCGATGATGCAATTTGTTAACAGATGTGAGAGAAACCACCAGTAATGAAAATGGTTCTCAAGGTACTGCTAGTACAATCCACAAAATGTGAAAAATGAACTGGAGTCGAACATCTGTGAAATAACCCAATTGAAGGCCAATTATGAGAACCTTTCGTCGAATGAGAAGAAATTTCCGTTGAGGCATGTAATCTCTAAGCTACCAAAAGGGAATCTCTAGATCAGCTTCTGGGTAATGAGCTAAAGTCGATAGGAAGTGATCAATCGAAGGAGGGCCATAATGATTCCCACATCATTGACATGAGACGGAGGAATAAGATGATAGTGAATCATGACTGAATAGAGGATCAGGGGTTGAAAACTGCAGAAGGGATTTATCTTGAGCATATTGGTGACACAACTCCGTAATTTGGGAAGTATTTGACATCAAGGGATCTAAGGTCATGGTGATGAAGCAAAGAGTAGATCAAAAGTAAAAACAGATAACTCAAACCCGTGGAGGAAAAATGATGAATGTGGGATGTCCCTAACCCAACACAAATTGTAGACAAGTGTCATGTTCAAGAGAGACATACTATCAATGCAACTAACAACTAGTTCCATTTTCCCCCATAATTTCTGGCGAGTACCCCAATTATTTTTGGAAATAATATTGAAAGGGATAGCATATGCTTGTCATGTAAGTTTTTCCTTTGGATAAATCCATCCTAGTACATTTTACGAGCTCTAGGAAGGAGGAACTCAGTAACATGATGGCGACAGCTCCAATGTCATTTATATTTAACAAGTCTAACAAAGGGAAAACTCGACGTCTTTTCATGTTTAGAGAGTTTAAAAAGAGGCAGAAAATAAAACTCCAGAAGGTGCATTTTCATAGGTTTTCTCTCATATCCGAAAAGGTAGAAAACAATATCTAAGAGAACCTCTTAGTTGCAATTGACTAAGGTATTCCTTTTTCGTAAATAATTTATCCTGGGCCGAAAAAGGGGTAAACATATACTAGGTAAATGATGTTTTGTTCACTTTAACGAGGTCAAAATGAAAAAAACTCGGCAATATTTTCATGTTTAAAGAGTCATAAAAGAGATAAAATATGACTCCTACTAGAGGAGTGAGAGGTATTAAGGGTATCAACTGGTTTTTGTGATGGTGGAACTGCTCAAAACAAGTAAAGGTCAATAGGTTGGCTAACAAAACTAGTCATTGCAGTTGTTCCTTAGGAATGGGTAAAAAAATCAAGTGAGGACATATGGTGGATTGAGCAGATGGTAACAATGGAATGAGAAAACTGAGGCTCATCTAGAAAAATAGGGTGATAAAATAGCAATCACGAGAGGTAAATTAAGAATGGTTTCATTTTTATGCAAGATTGAAAACATGGGAAATTTTTCTTGGAATTGGTTTCATTTTTACACAAGCTTGAAACAAAGATAAAATATGCTTAAAAAATTATCACATGCCCCCATCATGGTGACTCAATTCAAGGTACATGCCCCCTAGCTTCATTCCATTCTCCTGAGTAGACTGCTAGCTACTGACAGATGGATGGAGTAAAGGTTCATTTATGAGATCAAGTGAAAGACTCGACTGGAATTTTATGAGATCTGATCAAAGACTCGAATTGAAAAGGTAACTTGTTTCATTTTTTAACGAGGTCGACACAGTAAAAGAACTATCCTCTCAAGACCTAATTCATTTCTAATGAGCTTGATAAACTATCCTCAGAAGATCTTGTTTCATTTTTTAAGGAGCTTGACACAAGAAAATGAACTGTGCTCTGACGAGCTTGTTTCATTTTTTAAGGAGCTTGACACAATAAAATGAACTATGCTCTGATGAGCTTATCAATATATATAAGGATTCATGGCTTCCAAGAGTTTCTTATTTGATGGGAAAACAACGTCTCGAAAATCGTGATTTAACGGCCCTAGAAGATGGTACATGATGACACTATCACTGGATGAGGGAAGTAAGCACGTGGCCACATAATTAACATATGGAGGGGAATATATCACTGGAAGGTAAATACCAGGAAGGGAATACAGTAGCCCAGATGTCACATCAAGACCAAATAATTAAAGTTGATCGATGGTCATGATCTGACCTTTATGTGGAAAACAAATCATGCGAAAGAGGGATGAGACAAGCACTCCCATGGCATAAGCATAGTTGTGCCCCAGGAGTAAGTTAAAATCCAAGGGACCTTGGACAACCATCATGTCTATATAGACAATATTTCCTCCCAAAGTAATAAGTAACTTCAGAAGGATCCCTAACAGCTAACTAGTTCCTCTGTTAAAAGCCAATAGATTTTGAGTAACTGGCACAAGTTGCAAAGAACTAAAATCTTGCCAGGTAATTGAGGACGGAATACTAACTGAGGTGCATTCATCTATAATCGTTCTTGGTACGACCATATTTCAGGCTTGTACAATGATCTTAAATGGTACATAAAAGGAATACGGTATCCCATGAATGAACTCCAATCAAAGGAAGCGACCAAAATACATGGACGGGGTGTCATAGGAGGAAGAGGATTATCCCCTTCTATTAGAGGAGCAAAAATACCACCCTCTTTGATTTTGGTAACAAGATCAGGAGGATCATTTTCTTGAATTGTGCCAACGGGAGTCAGAGAATCACCCTCCTAGATCATAGAATCAGGAGGATTGCCCTCTGGTCCTAGGGGAGAAAAGGAAACATAGAGAGCTATAGATGGAACTAGGTCGACCTTTTTCTCAACCAATGGTTGGTTGGAAATGGAATCAAGAGGCTGAATTTAGGAGAGAGTCAAATTGACCGGAGATGAATCCCGATCAATGGGTTGATCAACTAGCATAGGACTTAAGGAAAAATTCTAGTAACCAATGGGAGACAAGACTCAGAAGCCAAAAGGGTATTCAATACTTTAGAAGCTTCATCCTTATGAGGAAAAAGGTGAATGGTATGGTTCCTTTCACACAACCTATAGGGAAATTTTATCTTACCTTGTTTCTTACGAGTCTTATTATCTCTAGTTGAAGATTCATCATCGACGTGATGTCAAGAGATTGATGATGAAATATGAATCGAGCCAACAGACCACACTTCTAACACCTTGGGAATACCAGAGAAATCACGAAGAAGGTGGTCACCCTCACATAGCTTGCAAGGTAATTTAACTCTGTGAGACGGAGTGGGAGGTTTATTAATATTAGTTGCATGGGTAGCAATAGTTGTTGATTTACCCCCTAGCTTATTTTCCTTCTTCTTCTTCGACTTCTTCTTCTTCTTCTTAGCCACATGGTTACTAGAATCCATACTTTCACCAGGCGAAGAGGGAGAAAAAGGTCAAGAAATAGGAAGAGAAGGGAAGGGACCAACCTTGATATCAACATGGGGCTGACATGGTTCAGGCGGAGGAGAACTAGGTTGAGAAAAAGTTGGTATATTTGAAACCACAGGGGTTGAAAATAACCAAACTGGCAGACCAATTGTTAATCCCGGGAGGGACAAAATTTCCATATACGGGGCACCAACATTTCCAAAAGAGGCAAACGATTCGGGATTCCCATCTAAGGGGACCTTTAGGTTGATGGACTCAAGAAGCATTTCCATTGACCTCAATCTAATATGAGCACGGGTAAAATTTTATCATGGGCGATAAATTTTAAGACATTGAAACGAAAATTTGCGTTTTCATGTTTTAAAAGTCGAGAAAAAAGATAAAAGGTGGCTCTGTCCACTTTCAGATTTAACAAGTCAAAAGGAAAAGGGTTCGATGATCTTTTCAAATTTAAAGTGTCATTAAAGATCAGAATGACTACTCAGGATATTCTAGGCATACAGGGTGACCAGGTAATCATGAACTGCAATATACACCTTGGTGATCAAATGAAAGAGAAATGACCAAGGACTTGACATACGGTAGCCAATATCCCCAAATTCTATGTTCAGTGTATCACAATTACAAGGCAAGAGACTCGGATGGACTTGACATATGGTAGCCAATATCCCCAAATTCTATGTTCAGTGTATCACAATTACAAGGCAAGAGACTCGGATTCTTACAGATAAAGGATTGCAACCTATATGGGTCTCCCTTTATATACGCGACAATATGGGGAGCACAAGTCTGTGCTAGCACTGTCTAATGTAAGATCCTTATGAAGGAAAGACACTAGGTTTTATGACACTAGAACACGTCACTAGCCTAGAACAAACTAAACTGTGAATGTTAAGTTTCAATGCTTCCTTAGATTGATTGAATAAATTTTATGGCTTATCTTGAAATTAGGTTTCAGTTTCAAGGCCCTACCGAATGCTAGCACAAATCTCTAATGTGCAACTATATGAGAGAAAGAATACCATTTCATTTTGATGAAAAGCTAACTAAGTGAGGGATAGAGGTTCGCAACAATGTAGCACTCAAACAAATGAAAAAATGACACTTTCCCCTATTCTACTAACATAGCCAGAGGAGAAAACGAAATTTTTTATTTTTTCTTTCACTTGCCAATGACAAAGGGAACCTCGAAACACAAAAGAGTATTTTTCATTTCTGAATGAAAAGGAAGAATGCAATTTTTTTGTTCTTTTGTATAAGTGATAAGAAACAATTCAATACTACACTAGAAAAACAAATACTATCTTCGAGTAGCTCTGAACGAGATCATCAAAACATGAAGAGATAAACTCCAAGCAAACATAAACATGCACTCAAAACTAGGCATGCATTTCCTTAGGAAATATAAAGGGCTTTTTAGTTGACTCAATGAGCAATATGATCTATTCTCGAGGCGATGGAGAGAGAATCAAACAGACATGGAATGAAAGCTTGACAATGCTACTTCACGTACAATCAACTGAAAAGGCCAAGAAACCACACAAAAGGATGAAAATGAATGATCAAACTGACTCAAACAAATCATACACCCAACGAACATGCAACCAATCGAATGGTTCGAACCACCTACAAACCCTAGGACGGATAATCCACACTATTAGAATGAGAGATAACAAAGCTAGAATGAAGGAGATAGCCAAGTCAGGAAACAAGAGCTAGATGGATCAATCCAAGTAGAAAAACTAACCTAAATGATAAGACACACTGGAAACTCAGTGTAAGAGGTCCAAAATTCAATCTTATAGGAATCAACATAGTTGTTCAGCAAAATTCAGTGCCAAGAAGGAAAAATCGCACCTTTATTAATGACCACTCCCGCAGATGGGCATGACTATCAGAAAATAAACAGTGTTGAGCAACGAAAAAAAGAAAAAACAAAGGGCTTTCTGAGAAAAAATAGAATTATCACTCTAGAAAAGGGCTATATGGCTAGAAGCAGTCAAACAAGCCAAAAAAAATAAGAGAAATGATAATTTGGCCAAAATCGGACACACAATCAGAAATTCAAAATGAACAATAAGAGACAATAGGCATTGACATTCCCAGCGGAGTCGCAAATTTTTTGCGCAGGAAAATCCCCTCTGCAGACAGAAGTGATCCCTTTAGCCCTAGGGTGGGTCTAGGAACAAGGGAACATGTTGTTTCCTAAATTGCTAGTTCATAAACGACATGCAGATTGGAATATATGCCCTACTTCAATCCAACTCTCTTGATGTAGTACATTGCAGTGATCCTTCGATCTTTGTTCTTCAAGCCTTGAACTCTATTAGTAATGATATCCACACACCTGCACAAAGATCAAGTAAACACTAAAAGCATACGAGCATACATATTCATTTACGACTATCTAACTAGTCAAGGAGAGTCAGAAACTTTGGATACTAACATAGACAAAGATGGAACTAGAAATCAGTCATGTCATATTAATCTATAAAAGGGAGTTTACAACCTGCACCTTGACGTTGTAGACCTCCTTTGACGGGTTCAGTCAGGCACGTCTCCAAATCATTCATTCATCAATTCGGCTCAAAGAGGTAAAAGGCTCAAACTCTCTCTCACAAATATGAACTATTCTCTTCTAACTTCTGCACACTAGCTCTTTGTCTATTCTAGCTAGCAGAATCAATGGGATGAATAGGAATTCATAGGAGTGGAGGAATAGCTTTGGGATCAACTTATGGTGGAGGGAAGGTCTATCCCTTTCGTTAGGTCCCTATAATTTTTTAGGCTGGAAAGACCAAATTGAACAAGGGTAACATCAAACCAATCTTTGGGGCCATATGAACTAGCCTTCTTGCACTCAGAGAGGGCTCTCTCTATATTTGTATAAAAAACGTAAACTTGATTGATTTTAGGGTTTTGATTTTAGGCTATTTCTAATGATAGGGTTTGTTTGTTTGTTTTTATTGGTTGGGTTAGGTTTTCAAGTAGAACAAATAGAGTGAGAGAGATCCAAACCATTGATCTATGGAGTCTGAAAAAGGCCTTGAAAAGTACAACAATAGTTCAAGGGTGTTTTATAGGGCAAGTTAACAAAGCCAAATGGATCTTATGTGAGTGAAATGAACATTAATTTGTGAACATAGTAGGTGTAAAGGGCAGTTAACAATCCTTTAAAAAATGCTTTAACAATAAAGACCTTTAATACCACTATGAATAAAGAAATAACCAAAGACAGGGCATACCATAAACTCCTTTGATCAAATTTCACCAAGTAAACCCTAAGGCAACAAGCCAGCAAACCCTTGAGAGCAAGGAACTTGTAAATTACCTAGTGATTTCACCTTCAGGCAAAGAAAACATTCAAGATAACATATAGTAATGATCAAAGGGCGGGGAACTCCTAAATTCCTTAATCAAACTATGAAAGACCTTCAAAGCAATTATTCAAGGTAGAAAAAAGGGAGGGGAAAGCCATAAACCTCTTTAATGAAACCCTAATTTTCAATACTTCAACAAAATACCTCAAAAACAATGTTTCAAGTTATACCAAAGGACAGGGCTAACCATGAGATTCTTTGGCATTGGCTATATTAAATAATTCTTAAGAAAAACAAGCTGAGTGGGACTAGAGAGCAACTAAGGATTTTCTAATCTGACCTAGTAGAGGAAAACATTTGAGCAATAGAAGCAGACAGACTAAAGGTGCTTCTAACAACATATCTTAAGTTAAAATTTATATTATATTGCAAGAGAAAGATGAAAAAATATGTAAAACATAAGATGAAAAGTACTAAATTATAAGGACATCACCATTAGACATGGTCATGAATCCTACAAATGTGCTTGTCTCATTGGTATTCAGTCCAAAACCTTCATAGTGCTCCAAAGCCAAAAACTCCTCACAACTCAAAGTCTATGAAGTTTATCTCAACAATCAACCAACAACAAAAATGAAGCCTCCATGCAGTATTTAACTTGCAAATTAGGAGGTGGAAACCCTAGCTATGGCTTTAGAAGTCATTTATTACATATTTAAGGCATTTTGACCTTTGAGACCATGCAAGGCTGAAGGCAAAAAATCGGAGCCTCATTCATTACAAAAATAACTTCTAACATAAATTATAAGCTAAATTTGTAGATATTTGTCCTTCAAGCCTTTAAAAAATATCTTTTTAATAACTTCTTGCATCTTTTGTTGATTTTTAGGCAAGGGCACAGTGCCAAGGGGGAAGGGCGCAGTGCCAGGCCGAGGGCAGAGCGCCAAATCTAGAAATATTTCCTCTTTTTTAGCTGTGATTTTGAGGCCTTCACAGTGTCCAAATGAGCTCCATGATAGCTCATTGGAAAGCCTGTCTTATCTAGTTTCCAAATCAGCCTTTAATTTCCAATTTAGTGTCCATTTTCCTAGCCAAAAACCCAATCTCCCAAGACTGCTCAGGGCACAGCGCCAGTGCTCAAAATAGGGCAGAAAGGTGATTGTTAGGTGGTTTTTGGCACATTTGGAGGAAAAAATTTTCTCCAAATGAGTTGAAATTTTAGGTGGGTGATTTCCTTGCCATGAGAATCATTAAAATTTAAAACTTTCCTCAATTGAGAGCCCCAAAAAATATCATAGCGCCAGTGGTGTTGCGTGTTTGGCCCTTTTTTCTGCTGGTCAAACAATCAAAAACTCAGA
Source organism: Pinus albicaulis (assembly GCA_034641835.2). Classification (NCBI taxonomy): domain Eukaryota; kingdom Viridiplantae; phylum Streptophyta; class Pinopsida; order Pinales; family Pinaceae; genus Pinus; species Pinus albicaulis. The sequence goes on along the minus strand of CM076582.1, from coordinate 531,434,389 downwards.
AATGAAAAAAGATGCCAAAAATGGATTTTGTCTTTCTGATAATGTTTAGGAGGCTTGGAGAGATACATCAGCAAGGATTTTAAGCTTTTCCTCCTCCTTTTTCTTGGCTAGGGCTTCAAGTCTTGAGCAAAATTGTTCATTTAATGTAAGCTTATTAGCAAGCTCAATCTCTTTTTTCCTCTCTAGTTCTAGAGCTCTTTTTCTTGGAAATTTTTCTTCTACCTCATTGGTTTCACCATACATTTCATAGGCCTCATCAACAAATTCCTTTGCCTTGTTTTATTCTCTTTTTTCCTTGAGAATTTGAATCTCCATGATGGCCTGCTTGGTCTTGAGTTGTCCATTTTCCTGCTCATAATATCCAATCTTAAACTTATATCTCTATAAGTTGGTCTAAAGCTAACTGATTTCGGCATCCTTTTTCTTTAAAATAATTTTCAAGGCCTCATCATCATGCTTATCATCTAAATTAACAAGGTCAAAATCAATCTCTATCTCATGGAGTTCATCCTCATCATGAATGGTTGCCTCATGTACATCTTCTTCTGCCATATTTTGTTTTCCCTTATGATCATGCCTCTTTGTAATTTCTACCTCCATACCACTATCTTCACCCTGAGACATTGTAAACCCTATTTTGGAAACCCTAGGGCTAGTGTGAAATGAGAGGAAGGAAGGGTATGAAATGGTAGTTTTGGAAAATGAATCGAATGAGTGAGAATGAAGGTAATGGATGTTGTGACAAGCAAGATGAATGGAAACCCTCAAGAAATGTAACTTCCCCTGTTATGACTGATTTTTCTTGAAGGAGGATAAAGTAAGCATGAAATAGTGATCTCTAGCCAAAGCTCAGAGCTTCTCTTAGGGTTTCATCTATATTGACTTAGAAGTGATCAAATGGCATCAAAATAGGGTTCATGTGATGTACTTACCCCCATCAGTGTTTGGAGGACCTTTGCCAAAGACTTAGAGAAATTTGGAGTGATTTGAGTGGTTGGACGACTTAGAAACCTTTCTTGTCCAAGGGTGCAACACCAGTGATGAGGGCGCAACGCCAAGTACTAAGGACGCAACACCAATTTCTGAGGACGCAGTGCCGATTTTTGAGCACACAGTACCAGTTACTAAGGGCGCATCACCTTTTTGTAGAGGGCATTTGGAGGCCTTCACGGTGTCAAAATTGGGATCATGATAGCTCCTTGGAAAGCATATAACGTCTAATTTCCAAATATACCTTTTTTTCTGATTGGATTTTATCTGACCTGTCAAAAGTTGATTCTCCCAAGACGAGTCAACAAGTGCTAAATGATGGTGTAGAAATGCAGAGGGCTGGCGCAGGAAACTTTTGGAGGCCTTTCTCAACTCCAAATTGAACTCAAGATAGCTCATTGGAAATATCTTATAGTCTATTTGTCATTTGACTCATCAAGAAAGTCATTTGGACACTCCAGCTATGAGAAAACGTGATTTTTCCAAGGTCACTCCAAAAGTGCATCCAACCTCTTGTAGAAAATGTAAATTTAACATTTATCCCCAACCATGATACCTGTGTAAAATCTAAAGGAGGCTTTTCTTCCTTTAACTATGATTGACAAAAACCTCTCTCACTTTTTTCAAATTCATCTTTATTTGTTCGTAAACACAATTTGAAGCGAAAATGGCCTTGTGTGCTTCCTCCATGTTATTTCTGCAAGTGATCACTACTTTGGCACTCAATTGGACCATCAAGTTCAAAACCCTATTTATCTACAAGACCAATGTGTTTCCCTTTACTTGGCTATAAGTTTTTTTCATTGAGGAGTAGACAGTCCACCTTATCAGTACCTTCTGCTGACACAACTTTCAACACTCCTGCAGAAGCGCTAAATTTTGTCCATTTTTCTCATTTGCAGACTTTGAACTGATGAGGTAATATTCTTTGGAAATATTTTAGGTCCTTCTTAAATAACCATGTCTTGAAATTCTATTACATCTGAGCGAGATTATAGCAAAGGAAAAGCAGTGCCTGAAACATCCAATGATGAGCTCAAAACATGTAAAAACCCTAATGACCTAGTGGGAGGGTCTTTTGACCTGATCTAGACTAAAAATTGGCTTGGAGAACTTCAGGTGAAAACAGATTATTGTTACAGCTTATTGTGCCCAAAGGGACATTGAAATGATTCATCACTAGGAAACCCTATATGGAGGATGGAGTCTATTGATTGGGAAAAAATGGAGCAATGAGGTCACAGGTAGGGAAGGAGGATGAAAAGTAGAGGTATAAGCCTATGATGAGTATTTTAGGAGCAATAAAGTGGCTTTGGGAAGATCAACTAAGGAAAATTGAAATTTGTTTTATAAGGATAATGAATGTGGCGAGATTTCTGAAACTCACAATATTCAAGTAATGTTGTTTTTAGAAAACTTAGAACCATCCTATAGTCATCTACAAATAGTGAAAAATATTGATGACTAATAGTAGCTCCACTTGGGGAGGGAAGCTCCTTTTAGGAGGTGTCAAGAACCTCAGATCTTAGATCTCTGATTTTTCTCAAGAGGTGCCTTACATTCTCACTAATTTTCTTCATTTTTCAATGCTTATATTGTTGTTGCTCCTTGGAAGTTATGATATTTTAACATCTGAAAAAACACGTTTGCTTCCATATCGATTCTACCTACCCATCATACTTTTCCTAACATTTTTTATTCATTTGGGTGCACTTGGACTAGAAAACCCTTGACATAATTTTTTCTTTTGAAAGCATAAAAACTATCTACTTCTACCTGTTAGTGTCCCGTGATTTGGCTGATTGGCAAGCCAAATGACAGTGTAACATCAAACCAATCTTTGGAGCCCAAGGACCTAGCCTTCCCAGACTCAAAGAGGGCTCTCTCTATTTGAGTAAGGGATATTTGTGTGTTTGCTTATTGTGTTCTGATTTTAGGCTAGTTATGAAGTAGGTTTTTAGTTTTGGTTTTTAGGTTGTGAGGGATTAAATTGATCAAAGATATAAGATAGGTAAAAAGATGTCAGATCAACTGGGCTATGGGGTCAAAGAGGTCAAGAAAGCTATTAGATGGTGATACAAGATTGTTGAAGGGTCGATTTGATTCGAGGTAAAATGGATCTTTGGGAAAAATGGAGTAAGATGGACATCAATTTTGTGAATAACAAAGGGTTCCAAGCATAAATAGTTTAATAGCTGACATAGACATGGTAGGGAAAACCATTAATCATGAGAAATGTAACTATAAACTAATCAATACATAGAAATAAACATTCAAGCCATGCATAGAGATATATAACTCTCTAACTTTGGGAAATGGCTATCAAACTTTGGGGAAATACACTTAAGATAGACAAACAACTCAAAAAACTATGCCAGAACACCTAAACACAGTACTTCAAGTTATTGGGCACTTTGAAAACAATATTGCATAGTCTTAGGCAAAGGGCAAGATCAGAACAAGACCTCCTTGGTTCAACAAATGACAATCTAATCAGTCAAAGAGAAATTTCATGGATGGAGCTATGGCTAGCCATGAGTAAGCATGGAATACCGTAAATCATACTTAGCATGCATAAAACCATCAATGAAACAAGCAACAATATCCTTAATTTATTAAAGAGCAATCAAGAATTCTTTAATGTGACTAAGAATGAAGAAAACATGGAAGCTATGAAGAAACAGGAAAATTGAGGTGCCTCCAAGGGCATGTCTCAAATTTGTTCTCTACTGTCCTATAACAACCAATAACATGGATTTATGAATGAAAACTAGGAAACAAAACAAAGAGAGAGACACTATACCATTCTACCAAGTCATGGAATCCAACAAAAATCCTCTTTCATCATCCAACAACATCCAAGAGACTATCCAAAAGCATGAGACAAATATTTCTTCCAAAGCTTATATGACCATATATTGCTTCTATTCATCAAGTTCAACCCTGTTTACAATTAAATCCTTTGGAATATATAGGCCTAAGTGAGGAAAACCTCTTAGTTCAACTTGCAATCTCATTGGCCTATCCAAAACATCTTATTTTGTCCTTGAGGCTTTTCAGAGCCCAAGGCACAAAATATCTCATAAAATATCTAAAAAATGCTAAAAGAGGGAAATAAATTGACTTTTCATAACTTATCATGTACAAAAATAGCTAAAGCCACATGAGGAAAAAGCAGTTTTGAAAGGTTCAATTTTTACAAAAATACTCAAAAAAATACATCAGCAAAAGGTCCCCTCACTTGCCGGCGACTTTTGGAAGCCTTCTCGATGTCGAAAAGAGGCTCATGATAGCTCGTTGGAAAGATCTGAGTGTCTAATTTATGGAAAATGTCATTTTTCTCCCAACTGACCATAGGAAGTACTCCAAAAATAGGCATGTGTGTAGAAAAACCCAAAAAATAAACCTTGCTAATAAACCGGGCAAAGTGTAGAAAAAGTGAGAATTTTTCGCCATTTCGGGGGAGAAAATGATCTTCAAATGTCCTGAAAATCACTAAGTATGTGCTCATGAAATTATGGCATCCAATGATACCATTATCATCCTTTGATGATGCCCCAAACTGAAATGGAGATGCCCATGAGTTTTGGCCAAACCCCAAAAATGAAAAAAAACCAAAATATTTCAAATTTCGCCCAAACTTGGCGAGCATGACCCTCAAGGGTTTTCAGAAACATTTTGTGAAGTAGAGGCCAAGATTTGGAGTCTTGAGGTGTCTTCCCTCAATTTTTGTGTCGGGCGCTTCCCTTTGGCCTCCTTGAGTTTTTCTCGAGCAGCCTTCAACTTCTGCCGGGCAAACTGATTTAGCTTTTTATAATGCCCCGTCATCCTCCGTTGAAGGTCTAAGTCCCTGTTTTCCCTCTCCAATTTCTTCTCCAAGTGATCATTAACTCTCTCAAGCCATGCTTCGTGATTGTTCTCTATCTCTTGTTCGAACAATGCAGTGAAAGGGGTGGATTGGAGAAGGGCATTTTCCTCTTATTTTTGTTTCTCAAGGGGCTTTTTTAGCCCCATGGTTCTCGATCTCTTTAGCATAGGCTGATCTTCACCTTCACTTTCCTCAAACTCACCCATGAGTTCTTCCAACCTCACTTGGGCTTTGGAGGCCTCCTTCTTGTATTTTATCACTCGTGTCTCATAAACAGCCATATGGACACTCATTTGCTTATTTTGGATTTGCAAAAATTGATTGAAATTCCTAGCTCTATGAAGATCAGCCCTTAAGGCATCAATTTGGCTTTCTCTATGTATCAAGAGATTTTCTAGGATCCGAGCTTCATTATCACTATCATTGCTTTGGATTTGGATGATGTCGAAATCATTTTCCGGTTCATGACTGCTTTCTTCCTTGCCTTTCCCTTTGCCTTGGGTGGCTCTTCTAGTATTCTTCCTCTTAGGCAATTTGACCATGGGCTTCTTTGGCAATTTTCCCTTACTTCGGAGGGCCCTTGTCATACTTGGAGTTACAACTCTAGGCACCCTTTTCTTTACTATCCGGGGCTTGGAAAATTTTGGAGAAGAGAGAATGGCCCCTTTACCCTTGTCACTTTTCCCTTCATTTTTTCCAATGTCTTGGCTCTCTTCAAGGATGTCTAGGCTGTCTTTTTGCATCTCCCTTTGAGGGTTGTCCTCCTCACTGTGCTGCAACTTTTTATCCTGTTTCCCCTCTTATTTTTGAGTTTGTTGTTCCTCTTGAGGAGGTTTTTTTTCTTCACCCTGAGGCTGCCCCTGCTCATACTATTGTAGCTGTTGTGTGTCATCTTTTGGCTGCCCCTGTTCATCACTTTCATGCTGCTCTTGTTCATCATCTTTTGGCTGCCCCTGTTCATCTCCCTTTTTCCCTTGTTCATCATCTTCATGCTGCTTTGTATCATACTGTGGCTGCTCACCCTCATCATAAGTCTGTTGTGTATCATCAAAAGTCTGCTCACCCTCACTATGATGTTGTTGTTCAGCGCTTTCTTCTTCATCCCCTTGTTGCTTCTCATCATCGCTTTCCTGCTCACCCTCACTGTGTTGATTTTCTTCATGCTGCTTCCCTTCATCATCTTCCTCATCATCATGGTCATGCTCTTCTCCCTCTTCAGGCTCTTCTGCTTGCTCTATGGTAAACTTGAGTTTTTTAGGAATGGGTCTGCTAGAGGAAGGTGAAGGATGATGAGTAGGAGGTGTAGGGGATGTGTGAACTGGAGGGACAGTGGAGAAATCCGGATGGGTGATGAAAGTATCCTAAGAGACCTCTCTCTTTTCAAGATGATGAAGAATGATGATTTTGATGAGAGAGTGATGGAAGAGACAGGCTATTTGCTGTGAAGAAGGTTTCTTCTGAACAATGGAGGCCATTTTCTCAATGCTCTTGTGTAAGAAGAAAGGAAGATTTAGCAACCTGGCCCTAGTGAAATGCATGAGTAGTCGAATGTGATTGCATAAACTAGGGAGAATCTTCCCTCACAAGTGAATTATTTCATGATGACCGTCATGAGGGGGGCATAGCTGGCCAAAAGATATGAGAAAGGGAAAATAGAAGGACATGAATCTCTGTGCTCAGTTTTTAGAAAGGGCTTGTAATCTTTTGAGTCTAAAAGGCTTTACTTAAACCACTTTTCCCCAATATAGGGGATTTCAGTGGCCTTGGAGATGGACCTTGGAGAGAATTTGAAGTCAAGGCCTGCTAGCTGGAAATGCTTGTCTCGAAACCTCAAAGTGCAAAGGTGTGTCAAAGGAGAAAATCTCTTCACCTCATGCACCCTTTGACAAAAATCTAAACACCTGACCTCATGGAAATTGAACAAAACTGAAGGGTGGGCATCCAAATCTTTAGTGGAAGTAGGCTCAAATCTCTTATGCAAGCCACTCCTACTTTCCTGCCTGGGGGGCATCTTGTTCTAGATGCTCTCTACAAAACAAAATTTCCTCAAATGGTTTTTTGAAATGTCTTCTCAAACACAACTCTGTCTTCTTTGTCAATCATTTTTTGATCAAGGCAAATTTTCCTCAAATGCTGTGTGAAATGTTTCTGTAATATCAGGTCTCTACTCCTTCCAAAACATTGCTTTTCCCTTTTTGTATGCCAGTCAACAAGTAAGTTATAATAATATGCACACAGTCAAATAAAAGGTGCACACAGTCAAATGATCACTGTGTTTGGGTAAGGTCACAAAGCTCTTTGTGTTTTGATAAAAACAAGACAGCCTTGCATTTAGACAAAGGCAAAAAAAATCCTCCCAATCAAAAACACCTTCCTTGTATTCACTATTTCTCACACACAGGTTGACAAAACACCTTCAAATTGCAATGACAGCTTCACTTACTAAAGTTTGTTTCATGGATAAAAAGGCAACACTGATTTTTCTTTTCAGCACACACAGAGGACTTCTGAAATGACAAAGCACTCATACAATGATCATTGTTGTTGAAATTAGGCTCCCTGTTTCACTTTTCAAACACTGTGTTTCCCTTCCAAACGTTGCTTCACCTTCTAACACCATTTTCACCAATACATTTTACTGACATAGATTTAGCTTTGTTTTATCATAGTAAGGTCACCTTCACAATTTTGACAAAACCTTCACTATTGTGTATATTTTGACTTGCAGGTTTATGTCTTAGCACTGTTCTGAGGGCAGCGTTTAGGACTTTAGACAACAATACAAACACACCGCTTCTAATATTTCAATCTTGGGCAAACAAAACCACAGCAATTTCGAGTTTTAAATAGAAAAATCAACTCTCCTTACCGCTTTTTTCTCCACTACATAAGGCTGACAGAGTTTATGGTTTATGTTGAAGCAGTTAGGATACTCTTAATACTTGACAAAACCACTAAAACAGTGTTTGTTTTGTCTTGCAGGTAGTGTGCTGTCTAGCACTGTTTTTAGGGCAGATTTAGGTTCTTTGAAGCTAATATAAACCCTCCACTAGTCTCCCACTGTAACAACTTTCTTTAAAATATTCACTCAACATTGTGATTTACACCATGAGTTTCACTTTTTTTCCATCACTTAACAGCTTAAATTTAGCAAGGAAGGCAAACAAAATACCTTGAAGATCGATGGTGGGCTTTGCTTGAGGAAATGAGCAGCTTCATGATTTTTTTGGAGGCACTTTGATCGTTTGAAATAGGCGCGGCACGTTTAATAGGGAAGGCTCTGGGAAATAGAAAGGTGTCCAGTCGACGATGGGCAGTCGTGACCGACGCCTACAAGCGCGTCGCACGCCACTACAGGTGCGTCATGCAACAATGTAGCCTCCGTGTAAAACTTCGCCTAAACGTGTGGCATGCTCCTACAAGCGCGCCGCGCAATCTCCAATCCTGAAAACTCTATGAATTTGTCCGAAAACTTCTTCTTTGGTCTCGTGAACAGCAAAAAGGGGAGCATTGCTTGTGTTTTGAGAATTTTAAATGGGCTTGCAACGGTCAATCTACCCTTGTATTTGAAAAAATCAAAAACCCTTTGAAGTGCTTAATGAAGGTTTCGAAAACGTTTGAAAATTCCTTTGGATTAAAACATGAAGCTTATCTCTTTTCAAAACATAACTGAGACTCCTTTTTGTTCAAACAAAGACATAGTGGCAATGACCATTTCCTTTATAAGCCTGGCCCTTTTGAAGTAAAGCAACCTTTTTTAAGAACTAAAAACTTTCACTGTTTCTTACTAAGGAATGAAAAATTGTTTTCCTTTTTGATATCTGTACTGTGGAAGGAAATTCTGCGATGAATGACTGTAGATGTGCCTTTTGAGTGATACTGCCTTTTACTGGGGGAGAAGCTTAACTGCAATTCCAATATCGCTTTTCCACCTCTTGTCTTTGTATTTCTCATCTACTGTCACTTTTGATCAGTTGAAAAAGGTCTTTATGCATAGAAAGAGCAGCACCTTTAAATATCAACATCAATTAGTGTTTTTCTTATTGAAAAAGGACATCTGTAGAAAGACACCTTGTGTTAAGAGAGGTTTTCTTTGAAATTTTGTAGGGAGGTAGCTTCACCCTTTAAAACTTAAACTGACAGTTTCTGCTCCTGATGCTTTGGATATGGTCATGCCCATTGTAAAATTGATTGAGCTGGCAGGTGCTATTTGAGTTCCTCTTTTGACTGTGGGTAGAAAACTTATTTGAAACTATAAGTGAAAATCCTGTTTACAAAGGGTCTCCATCACCAAAGCCACTAACTATCCTTAGATTGAAAAAATGATCCAGTTTTCAGCTTCAAGGAGATAAAATAGGGGATGATGTACTAGAGTTGAAAACTTAACAAGGGAAGGCTGCCCCTTTTCTCTTCTATGAAGGAGGTCTGCAAAGACATGAATTTTCATTCATTTCAACCCTTTTGAGAGCAGTCCCTTTTGAAATTCTTTGCCACATGCAATAATTTCTTTTCATCTTCAAACAATGGTGAATCCTTTATGAAGGAGGCTTATTTTTTTATATATGCCTGGTTTCTTTTCAACCTCTGTCTTAACCAACTGAAGAACGTTTGATGAACATACTGATAGTGGTTTACTTCATACTTGATGGCAGAGGTCAGTTTGACACCAAGACCTTTTGACTCCTTTGGCCATCAGCTTAATGATATTTCTTCATTGATGATGAACCCATTAGCCTCACATTGTAACCCAATAACAGAGAAACTCTTGTAATCAATTTTTAAAAGCACTACTACTTTGCCTCTGCCTTTAACATCATTTTTATTTCAGAAACCCTTAGTTGTTGTCTCACTATACCCAAAAAAGTTTCCTTATAGTCACTGTAATTCTAAAAATCCAACTTTATCCTTAGCCCTCTACTTATAGATGAAGGAGGAGCTCCTCAGTCTTCAATCCCTCTGCTTATAGATGAAGGAAGTTTTTCATTCATGCCATTTCATCAGCTTTTAACAGTGTTATTTTTCCTTTCACTTTCCTTTCATGCTTTGACTATGATCGCAGGAGCTTAATGAAACAACTCTCTGCCCTGTAGCTGCATTCCAGGCTCAAAATCACATGAGAAGCAGCTGTCTTCTCATGTGGAGCCAAATATTGTCTTCTAGGATGCTGGTACACTTCTAGTCTTTGAAAGATCTATTGAAACATTGTAAAACCACCTAATATCAGTTTTGACCTAGGGTATGTGCATTGCTGAGACTTCAGGGTTTGTTAGTGGCGCAACTTAAGGGTGTAACCAACTTTATTTGCAAAATGGGAAGGTCTGTTATGACTGGGCTATAGCAGATAGAGGTTCTTTGGCTTTAGGGTAGTTTTCCAAGGGAGAAATTCCTAAAGCGCCACTACCTAACTTAGGGGAAACTTCTTTGGACAAATTTGGATTGTTTCTTTGGAGCTAATGGGAAAGCTAGTATAGTTGAGGCTAGATAGGGCTTGATAATGAGGTTTCATCTCATCATGGGTGGATTGAAAAGGTAGGATGGCAAAAAATGTCTATGGGTGTTTTCCAGCTAGAAAATTTGACAAATTTTTAGATCAGCTACTAGAAAACTTGGCTGTCATAACTAGTCATCACCAACAAGTGAAAAAATACTGATGACTAACAGTGGCTCCATTTGGGGAGGGCAGCTCCTTTTCAAGAGGTGTCCAGAATTTCATATCTTTGGCTTATGAAGACTAGTGCCTTATCCATTGGCGCAAATTTCATTCTTCCTTGATGCTATTTCTGAAAAATTGACAACATGATTAGCATCAATGATATTTCTACCTACCCTACTATCTTTCTTAACATTTTTTTTTCCTTTGGGTTCATTTGGACTAGCAACCTTCTGACAATATTTTTTTTTTTGAAAAATGAACCTATCTAGTTCTACACTTATATCTACCAGGAGTTCAGATTAAGCTGATGAACTCCTTCATTACTCTACCTATGCTATATCAACTGTCAAGGTTAAGCTGTTTGATAGGATTTTGTTCTCGAATCTAAACATGAAATTGAAAAATGATCAAATCAGGGTTAAACAGTCTGATTTTTCATGTACTTGTGGCACGAAAGACAAGCTGCACACAAATACTATTTTGCAAAAAAAATGAAATCTAGAAAAATGGGGCTAGGATGCACAATTTGTTTCTCATTCTCGTTTCCCTCTTTGGTTCTGTTTTGAGCATGTGGAACCAGTGTCTTTTCCTAATCTACTCTCTTTGATAATCAAGCTTACACAATGTTGACCATATTTTTCACTCACTAACTTATCAGCAAATAAATTTAAAACATGTTCAGCTATGATTAGGCTAGATAACTGAACAAGACATTTGAGCATTAGTAGTGGCATTTAGACTTGCGCGCTTTCTAAATGACTATTTTTTTGAACATGGGGCCTTTTTTCTATTTTTCAAACCGCCCTCTTTTCTATTTTTCTATTGTTTTTGAATTTTCTGCTTTTCATCTATTTTTCAAACAATGGTATATACAATGATTGAAAATGTTTTAAACTCAGAAATCTTGGAAATGGCGAAACTTAAGCATATATCCTCATAAGGATCTCCTACCACACTTGGTCCACTCAGCTCTTGAAAAGAGAAATTTGGAAAATTTTCTCTTTCATGCATGACATAAGGATTCATGCAAGAATCTCTGAACAAACCCGTATCTTCCCGCTGTACCTCTTGATATCTCTGATTTCCACTCCTTCCTTTACTGTACATATTTTCCAAGTAATGCATATATTCTTTGTCATTCTTGAAATATATAATGACATCATCAAGGTATGTCAACATGCAGAAATTTAGGACTGGAAACATGGATTTTAGGAGCATATTTTTTGTATCTAGTGGTTTTGCAATTCTGAGTCTGAAACTGGAACTACTTCTAGCATACTGGAAAAAATCTTTGAGTTGTCTACTTTGCAAGGGAGTCATTTGGCTATATCCTGAAACATCATCTTGCAAAGACATATGATTAAAAGCACTTATCATCAGTGTATCATGGTCTTGGTAGGGAGGATACAATTTCTATCACCAAGATGTGTATTAGTGTTTCTAAAATCAAAACAGATCCTATGACCAGCTACTTTGTCTTTGACTATTACTTATTGGTTCAGATTCTTGTATTTTCTTTTGTCGAAGTTGTTTCTTGGAGTGATGGTAGTGGCATAGTGTTTCTCACTATTTTCTCTATATGAAGTAGTATTCTGCATGAGAATGCCAATTCTAGCAGTTCTAAGTCTTTGGTGGAATGACAGAATATTAGCCAGTTCAAGTGACTCAGGTATACTTGGACTGCAGTTATCATCTTTGTTCATAAGAAATTTATCAGGCATTTTTTCTGGATTTTGAGCTGTTATGGCTACAGTCAAGGTTTCATTTTTAGTGGAAGAGTTATCTGATGGTAAATCCTTGAGGTATGGTAAAAACATTAAGCTTCCCTGATCCTAAGTTCCAAAGAGGTTTGTGATATGTAAGTCTTATAATGCCTCTATTCTGAAAACGTTTCCTGATGTTACTGCTGATGTTTGCCTAAGGTTTAGGTGATTTGCTTGATAGTACATAATGGTTTGTGCTTCCTGATCTATCTCTGTTACAAAAGGGACACACTTACTTTCCTCAAGACATAGCTGTTCATGATCATGGTAGTTTTGAGTGTCTAGTTCATCATAGAGATCTAGGGGCAGCTGATGTGGTGGGTCTAAGTTTGTTTCAAATTCTTCTAATTTTTTTTCAATGTCTCCATCAGTGTGTAGAATAAAAGAGTTCAGGTCGGAATGAAAGGAATACATTGGGGTGTTATCAGGCCTCTCTTGGCTACTGATCATGTATTTCATGTGTAACTCTCGATAGAGTATTATTGTTTGGTCAAACACAGGAATAGTGGCGTAGGACATATCCAGTTGAATATTTCCTTGGAGCTTGGCTCCCCACAATCTGGATAGAAGCATTCCATACTTGGGAGGGATGTCTGCTACCACTATGTCCATGATTAGATGTTTTGCAGGTATTTGGGCCAAACTGAAACAAAGGTCTTTGATCAAACCTAGGCATTTGACCCTACTTGAATCGAATGAATATAAGTCTTTGTATGGTCTTGTGATTTCTAGGCCTAATATTTCCATTACAACCTTCAACATAAGATTATGCGAGGCACTAGAGTCTAGCATGGAATTGTGAAGGATTTGGTCATGGATATTCAGACTGATGTAAAAGGGAAGAGTTGTTCCCTCTTGGAATTTCCCTTCTATTTTTGAACCAAACAATACTTCAGGATTGTCATCAACTAGGTTAAGGGTGTTGGCATCGTTTCCTATATTCAGGACCTTTAACACTTGGGATTTGTAAGAGTTTTGGGTGATGAGCTCGGTAAGAGGCACGGTGATCTTTATTTTGGCGATTTCACCCTCAAAACTGAAAGGTAGTTGTATTTTAGACATGTTTTCTTCAGCTTTTTCAGCCATGAATTTCTGTATGTTATGAGTTTGTTGGCTTTGTTTTGGGATCTTGTTTGACACATCCACCTCGAGAATCTTTGTGGAGGTACTAGGAGAATCTGAGCCAAGACTTGTTTGGGTAACTTTATCTTTATTTTGGTCATTTTTCCTGACCATGATTTTTTTGTTGTCCACTGCTTTTCTGAGGATGGTATCAGGGGTTTTAGCAGTGTCTGAGCTGTCTTTCTTGGAGTTCTCTTGGTTTTTTCTACTCCTAAGGTCATACTTCCTGTGGGCTTATATTATGGCATTCTGAAAATATATGGCGGGATCCTCGGGATCTTCATAGTTAGTTTCTTCCTGATTCGGAGAGAAGAATGCTTGTTCTTCTTCTGTGACGTACACCTCACTCTCGTTATTAGGCCCTATGAGGTTCAAATGATTTTCATCAATGGGTTCTGTATCCCTATCATCTTATTCCACATAATTTTCATAGGCGCATTCTACAGCCCAGTATGACCTCGATGTGTAAGTATGTCGGAAGCCAAAAAAAAATGTCGGCTTGAACAATAACTTACATAAACATATAAATGAACAATTAAAAATTTATTAAAAATAAATTTAAACGATATAAACTTAAAATATGAAGAGTTTACTAACACTCAAAAAAGAGATATGATAAATAAATAATATATGGTAAATACGTAAAAATATAAATAAACCACAGGTATGGTAAATAAATAAAACTGATTTTTATATTCCTCAAGAGGTATGGTAAATAAATATAAATATAAATAAACTAGAGGTATGGTAAATAAATAAAACTGATTTTTATATTTACTCAATAAACCACTTTATATTTACAAAAACTCAAAAACATGTTTTATTTAGGTGAAGCCTATGGGACAAATTATTATTAATACCATGGGCCAAATACCATGGGACAAATTATGAATAATACCATGTGCAAATACCATGGGCCAAATAATATATTTATAAAATAGGTATGGTAAATAAGTAAATATAAAAGAGGTATAAAGAGGTAAGGTAAATACATAAAAATATATCGAATATGATTAGAAATCAAGATCTAATTATATATGAAGTATAAGGGTCAAATACCATGGACCAAATTATTATTAATACCATGCCAAAAAAACCATTATTAACCCTAGCATTAATATTAAAATATTAATATTATTAAATTTAATATGTTTAGATTAATACAATATTAAATTTATTATATTGTAATATATATTAATATATCGTGATATATGATAGAGGTGGGGAAATAGGGGGAGTGACAAGGGAGATATGGAGGAGAAGGCAAAAGAGGAATGAAGAGAGAGAGAGAGTGAGAAGAGTGAGAGAGTTAGAGAAGGGTAAGAGAGGGAGAGGGAGACATAAAGATGGAGGTGGGAGAGAGATAAGGAGGGAGGGAGGGAGAAGGAGAGAGGATTGGAGGGTAAAAAGTGAGAGAGAGAGAAAGAAGGGGGAAGGGAGAGGGAGGTAGGAGAGAAAGGATGAGAGGAGGAGGAGAGAAGGAGGGATAGAGAGATGAATCTGGAGGCGGAGCGAGGAAAGGAAGAAGAAATACATAGAGAGGGAGTGACAAGGGAGAGATGGAGAGAGAGTGTGTATGCTTATGGGTGGGATAAAGATACATAGGAGTGATGGAGACAAGGGGGGAGAGAAGGATAAAGGGATAGAAATAGTAAGATAGTTGGAGAGTGAGATAAAGTGATGGGGGAAGAGAGAGGATTGGAGGACAAAGAGAGAGAGAAAGAAAGATAGCTGGAGGGTCAAATAGAAGGAGGCGAGAGAGGAATGATGAGAGAGAGGAAGAGAGTGATGGGGGAAGAGAGGATTTTCGGGGAGAGAGAGAGGTAGGTAGAGATGGGGGAAGATAAAGGGAGGTAGGAGATAAAGGGAGAGAGAGGAAGGAAAAGAGAGGGGACTTGAAAGAGAGGAGGAGAGAGGGAGGGATAGAAATATGGATTTGGAGGGGGAGAGAGGGAGGGATTGAGAGATGGAGAGAGAGAGAGATGGGGGAAGAGAAAGGGAGAAAGATGAAGGAAAGGAGAGGGGACTTGAAAGAGAGGAGGAGAGAGGGGAGGAGAGAGGGAGGGATAGAAATATGGATTTGGAGGGGGAGAGAGGGAGGGATTGAGAGATGGAGCTGGATGAGGAGAGAGGGAGGGAAGAATAAATACATAGAGAGTGAGTAGTGGAGAGAGTGGGGGAGTGACAAGGGAGAGATGAAGAGAGAGTGTGTATGTTTTGGGGTGAGATAAAGAGACAAATAAGGAGATATGGAGAGAAGGGGGGAGAGAAGGAGAGAGAGAAGCATATGGTAACAAAGTTGGAAGGTGAAGATAGAGAGAGAGGGGGGGGAGAGAAAGGAAGAGAGAGGGTGAAGAGAGGTAGGGAAAGAGATATGAAGATGGAGAGGGAGAGAGGGGGAGGTAAGAATAAAGACATAGAGGTTGAAAGGTGGAGAGAGAGAGAGAGAGAGAGAGAGAGAGGGAGTGATAAAGAACATGGAGAGAGAGGGAGAAAGCATAGCAGGAAGGAAGAGAGATAGAAGCGAGAGAGAGAGAGAGAGAGGGAGAGAGAGAGAGAGAGAGAGAAGAGGAGGAGGAGGAAGTGATAGATAGATATATAGATTGGAGAAAGAGAGTTTATGTTTTGGAGTTGATATAGAGAGATAGAGTGAGATATAGATATAGATGTAAGGTAAAGAGAAAAAAAGATAGATGGAGAGAAGGAGTGAGGGACAAGGAAATTGATAGATATGGAGTGAGAGAGAGTGTGTGTATGGTGGGGTGAGATAAAGAGAAAAAGAAGGAGATATGGATGGATATATAGATATATATGGGGGAGATAGGGAAGAAGGTTTCTTGCAGTAGATGCATTGATTTCAGTGTAGATGGTGATTTCTAATCCTATTTGATTTCTTGCACTAGATGAATTGAATTTAGTGTAGATGTTGATTTCTAATGATATTTGATTACTTACACTAGATAGATTGATTTTAAAGTAGATGATTTCTAACCCTATTTGATTTCTTCCACTAAATGCATTAATTTCAGTGTAGATGATGATTTCTAATCTTATTTGATTGATTTCACTAGATGCATTAATTTTAATGTAGATTTTGATTTTTGGTTATATTTGATTTCTTTCACTAGATGAATTGATTTCAATGTAGATTATTTTTAATCCTATTTGATTGCTTGCATTGAATGGATTGATTTCAATGTAGATGGTGATTTCTAATCCTATTTGATTGCTTTCACTAAATCCCTTGATTTCAGTGTAGATGGTGATTTCTGATCTTATTTGATTGCTTGCACTAGATGCATTAATTTCAATGTAGATGTTGATTTATAATTATATTTGATTGCTTGCACTGAATGCATTGATTTAAATGTAGATGATTTATAATCCTATTCGATTCCTTGCACTAAATGCATTTATTTCAGTGTAGATGGTGATTTCTAATCCTATTTGGTTGCATGCACTAGATGCATTGATTTCAGTGTAGATGTTGGCTTTAAATCCTATTTTCCTACTTGCACTAGACTCATTTATTTGAGTGTAGATGTTGATTTCTAATCATATTTCATTACTTGCATTAGATGCATTGATTTTAGTGTAGATGTTGTTTTCTATTATTATTTTATTTCTGGCATTAGTTGCATTGATTTTAGTGTATATGTTGATTTATAATTTGATGTAATTGGATGTATGATGGTACATTAATTTTAAAGTCATTGGATTAATAGTGTGTGTGCAATGATTTCAGTGTAAGCACAAAAAATTATTGACAATGTACATTGATTTTTGCGTTATAGTATTTCAACCTATTAATATTGGAGAACAAGAGAGACAAGGTATGATGTTTACTACCATAGCTCGAGCTAAATATTTAAATGGTTTACGATTCCAAGTGTCCTTTTCAAATAATCAATATGAAAATATCAATGTAGTCAATTACTAAGTCTTGTTTGATTTTAATTCAAACCTCATTTATTTTTCCATGTTGAGTTGGACCTAAATATTTATAGAAACAATTTCCTTAATGATATTTCATAGTGAAATTTAATAGAGCTTAGGATCAACTCATTATTTCATCATTGTGTCTATCATTAAGAACTAGGATATAATACATTCATCTATTAGAGCTTAGGATCAACTCATTATTTCATCATTGTGTCTATCATTTAGAACTAGGATATAATACATTCATCTATTTGAAATATGAGTACCTTTATAGCTAGAATTTGTAGCATTACTTGCAGGAGTATCTAACTTGAGGGCCTCCTACAAAGACACATGAATAAATAGGAGTGTGTATAGGGAAGTGGACTACACCTATTTGATACTTCCACACATTTTGAGGGCATCACAATATAAATTTCAATGTTGTTGGATACACTCACATTACTTAGTTTAAAAAATTTCTCTTTGTCAAATATGTTGTCTTCATGATGTAATATTTCCAACCAAGAGGATAAATACTTGGCATGCCTAGGACATAGCGGATAAATACTTGGCATGCCTAGTGTAGATGTTGTTTTCTATTATTATTTGATTTCATGCATTAGTTTCATTGATTTCAGTGTATATGTTGATTTCTAATTTGATGTATGATGGTACATTAATTTTAAAGTCATTGGATTAATAGTGTGTGTGCAATGATTTCAGTGTAAGCACAAAAAATTATTGACAATGTACATTGATTTTTGCGTTATAGTATTTCAACCTATTAATATTGGAGAACAAGAGAGACAAGGTATGATGTTTACTACAATAGCTCGAGCTAAATATTTAAATGGTTTACGATTCCAAGTGTCCTTTTCAAATAATCAATATGAAAATATCAATGTAGTCAATTACTAAGTCTTGTTTGATTTTAATTCAAACCTCATTTATTTTTCCATGTTGAGTTGGACCTAAATATTTATAGAAACAATTTCCTTAATGATATTTCATAGTGAAATTTAATAGAGCTTAGGATCAACTCATTATTTCATCATTGTGTCTATCATTAAGAACTAGGATATAATACATTCATCTATTAGAGCTTAGGATCAACTCATTATTTCATCATTGTGTCTATCATTTAGAACTAGGATATAATACATTCATCTATTTGAAATATGAGTACCTTTATAGCTAGAATTTGTAGCATTACTTGCAGGAGTGTCTAACTTGAGGGCCTCCTACAAAGACACATGAATAAATAGGAGTGTGTATAGGGAAGTGGACTACACCTGTTTGATACTTCCACACATTTTGAGGGCATGACAATATAAATTTCAATGTTGTTGGATACACTCACATTACTTAGTTTAAAAAATTTCTCTTTGTCAAATATGTTGTCTTCATGATGTAATATTTCCAACCAAGAGGATAAATACTTGGCATGCCTAGGACATAGCGGATAAATACTTGACATGCCTAGTGTAGATGTTGTTTTCTATTATTATTTGATTTCATGCATTAGTTGCATTGATTTCAGGGGTTTTAGCAGTGTCTGAGCTGTCTTTCTTGGAGTTGTCTTGGTTTTTTCTACTCCTAAGGTCATACTTCCTGTGGGCTTCTATTATGGCATTCTGAAAATATATGGCGGGATCCTCGGGATCTTCATAGTTAGTTTCTTCCTGATTCGGAGAGAAGAATGCTTGTTCTTCTTCTGTGACGTACACCTCACTCTCGTTATTAGGCCCTATGAGGTTCAAATGATTTTCATCAATGGGTTCTGTATCCCTATCATCTTATTCCACATAATTTTCATAGGCGCATTCTACAGCCCAGTATGACCTCGATGTGTAAGTATGTCGGAAGCCAAAAAAAAATGTCGGCTTGAACAATAACTTACATAAACATATAAATGAACAATTAAAAATTTATTAAAAATAAATTTAAACGATATAAACTTAAAATATGAAGAGTTTACTAACACTCAAAAAAGAGATATGATAAATAAATAATATATGGTAAATACGTAAAAATATAAATAAACCACAGGTATGGTAAATAAATAAAACCGATTTTTATATTCCTCAAGAGGTATGGTAAATAAATATAAATATAAATAAACTAGAGGTATGGTAAATAAATATAACTGATTTTTATATTTACTCAATAAACCACTTTATATTTACAAAAACTCAAAAACATGTTTTATTTAGGTGAAGCCTATGGGACAAATTATTAATAATACCATGTGCAAATACCATGGGCCAAATAATATATTTATAAAATAGGTATGGTAAATAAGTAAATATAAAAGAGCTATAAAGAGGTAAGGTAGATACATAAAAATATATCAAATATGATTAGAAATCAAGATCTAATTATATATGAAGTATAAGGGTCAAATACCGTGGACCAAATTATTATTAATACCATGCCAAAAAAAGCATTATTAACCCTAGCATTAATATTAAAATATTAATATTATTAAATTTAATATGTTTAGATTAATAAAATATTAAATTTATTATATTGTAATATATATTAATATATCATGATATATGATAGAGGTGGGGAAATAGGGGGAGTGACAAGGGAGATATGGAGGAGAAGGCAAAAGAGGAATGAAGAGAGAGAGAGTGAGAAGAGTGAGAGAGTTAGAGAATGGTAAGAGAGGGAGAGGGAGACATAAAGATGGAGGTGGGAGAGAGATAAGGAGAGAGGGAGGGAGAAGGAGAGAGGATTTGAGGGTAA